>JAKSZT010054281.1:14958232-15011905 GCA_026826555.1 Tolypeutes matacus
AAAAAAAAAAAAAAAGCTTTACATTTAAAAAATGTCCCTAACTTTACCCTAAATGAAAGTGTTTCAGTGGAGTCGTTCATCGTATAAATATCAGGCCAAAATTTGTTTTCAGTTAAGTCCTAGACTGAATTATTTTCCTTAGAAGTTAGACAACTTAAGAAAATCGCTATATTTTCAACCCTAATAAATCACTTGATACTAGGAGAAATGAGTATTGCAAAGTCAATGAGATTTTTTATGTAGTTTATAGATGATCATCCATTATTATGTTTTAAATGGTTTCTTTAGCACCATCATTTAATTGCAGAACAGAAAATATATACCTGTGAAGGTCTGTGATTATTTTTATGACTGTTAACAAGGACAAAGTCTTCCGAACAGCAAAATGGTGCTTTAAAAAATCTGGCAAATCCTTATTTTGTAAATTTTTTCTGATGTCTTCATTGCAATTGAAATATCATCTCCACTTTCAGATACCCCTTTCACTAGAAATAAGGGAAGATGCCAACAGTGACAGTCAATCTGGCATCGCTGTCAAAAGCATGGGAAGTGGACATGGGCAGAGGGCTGTCATCTTTGAACTATCAGTACAACTAAAACCCCATATTTATGATTACATTGTCATGTGTATTTTTATAGCTATCACCTCTAATTTTCACTAATAGCATCAAGGAAGAAAATAACTATAGCTCAGAATAGTAATGTAATCTCAATACAACCAAATCTTTATTTTTTAAAATTTCACTCACAGTAATGGAAGGGGGGAAAAAAGGGAAACAAAGAGAAACTAAAATGGTATAACTGATTTTTATGTCAGAGTGAATAATCCTGACCACATAGAACAATTACCAACTTCCTTGTCCTTGTTTTACAGACTGATTTCTATCCTTTATTCTGGTGCTCAAGAGCTAAAGGAAAGGGAAGGCATCAGGCCAAAAAAAAAAAAAAACAAAAAAACAACCACCTAGAAACATTACACCTAAAATAGCATAATGATACTAAGGATATTATAAAGCTGGATTATTATTATTATTATTATTATTTTGGTGTGCTCTATTTGTTTCAAATATTTGATCTAAACAAGACAATGCTAGGAACACTCCAGGACTGTTCTTCTTGGTGTAACTATTTCGAAATGAATATAATATAAATAGAAACAGAGAAGTTTACTAAACTTCCTTTTAAGGGCATCCATGATTCAGAGCATTATAAAACTGCAAATAGTGAAAATGGCTTTCAAAGATGTTCTTTAAAGACGAAGGATTTCAAGCTTCTGCCCATTCTTCAACTAGCCCTTTTATACTTCCCTTCCTTACGTTCTGAAAGAACTGCCATTAGTTTTAAAAAAAAACAAAACAACAACAACAACAAAAAAAACCCGGGAAAGCAACCAGTGAGCATGACATAGGAGTTTTGCTAAAGTGGGTAATTCAAGTTCATCTGTCAAAACCACGCATTGGAAAGCTAATCAGGGTCAAAACTCTTCCTTGTGTGTTCGGAGATGGCCAGTTATTTCTTTCAAAAGCTATAAATTCAAACATTTAGCAGTTTGAAATAGTTAACTGGCAAGAAAACAGCTGTGAGTCTGTGTCTGGCCCTGCCTCTGCCCACAGGCCATTTCTCAGTCTGAATGGCTGAATTCAGTATCACAGCCCCTGACACCGCAGAAAGAAAGCAAAAGTTCTCCCCTAACCATCCATGTTCCCTCCAGTAAATTAAAAACTCCCTTTTCCCTCATCTGCATTTTCACAGATTCCTGAGAAAAGGAAAGTCACCAGACTTGGCAAATTTAACTCGAGAAATACTTATCTCCGCAGAGTCTGTGTTGCATGTTTTTAGCTGGCACCGGCTAACTAATGAGAACCAAAAGCATTTCTTTAGCATAATCACCAAGAGAAAGCTGGAAGCCCACTTACTTTTCCCTTGTGCCAGCCTTCTGCGATCTCCTGGTCAGTGCTCTTGCCTTCCAGGAGAGCTAGCTGCCGGGACCAGTCTTCCAGAAGGAGCCCGAACTGCTCCAGGGCCTGCTCGAGCTGAGCCACTTGGCCTGAGAACTCCTGCTCCGAGAGGGTCATCTGGCTCACCATGTCCTCCAGGCTGCTCTGAGTCCGGAGGACTTCGGCTTCCCACTGCTTCCAGTCAGCCCGCAGGGCCTGCATCTCCCCGTCCAGGAGCTCACCGCCGCTGGCACTTGTGTGCTGTTTCACTGCTGGAGCCAGCCACTCCACTCTGCCCAGGCGGCCTGCACCGATTTCTCTGGAATCTATCAACTCCTGTAATGGAATATCGCCATGGTAACCGAGGAGGCTGTGACTCACTGGGGCTGCTCGTTTCCAAATGTGTACAGAAGGGGTCCCTCGCCTGCTAGGAAGTTTTAGCGAGCATGCCACAAGGAACAAGACCACGCATCTGCACCCCAGAGTTGATGCAATAGCGGGGTGCTGGCCCTCTGAGATGGAGGGGTGGTGGCAAAAAAAAAAAAAAAATGCAGGAATCCACATAGTCCCAAAACTGACTAAACAGGGACCAGTGCATTGTTTGAATACGGGGAAAGGTTTTGCTAGTGATTTAAAGATGTGCCTGGCTGTAAATAAGCAAATCCAAATTCCCTCACCCCTACCCTAAGTTGAAGGACGAGTGAACAAGAATATTAGCAGGGAAGTGGCTGTAAATCAAGCAATTTAGCTCCTGCCTGCCACATGGGAGGTCCCGGGTTCAGTTCCTGGTGCCTCCTAAACAGGATGGGCAAGACAGCGAGCTGATGCAACAAAAGACACAAGGAGTAAAACATAATGAGAGACACAACAAAGCAGGGAGCAGAGGTGGCTCAAGTGATTAGGCACCTAGGTCCCAGGTTCAGTTCCCGGTGCCTCCTAGAAAAACAAGGAAGATTTACAGACACAGCAAGTACAAATAACAAGAGGGTGGGGAAAAATAAATAAAATAAATCTTAAAAAAAAAAAAAAAAAAAGAACAGTAGCAGAACTGGGCTCTGCTCACAGTCTTTGCCCCATTTTCATCTTCTTCCACAAGACGGTGGCTTAACTCACACTTTGTTTTCCCAGGAAGCACTAACCAATTCCAAATACTTGAGTATCAGTGGTAGACTTTTTGATAGTGACTAAAAGGAGTAATTCACAGACATACTTAAAAGTAAACTTTAGACTGGGTACATTTATTACTATTAACTTCACCTTTTTAAAAAATCTCATCACCAGAAATTTAGCAATTTAGCTATAACTTTTGTCTTAAAGCATTCAAATGCTCCAAAGGCCAACAAAATAAAAATTAAAATATGCATTATTAAATAGGTATGATTGTGGCATTTCTTTCTGAGAATAAATTCTTTAACTGAAATTTCTCTCACTGACATCATCATCTGGTGTTTATATGTTTTTGGATTATAATGCTAGAGCTGGGATTATGTTAATATTAAGCCAAAATTATGACTTCACTCCTGGATTAAGTTGAAGGAAAATATGGTTATTAGGGAAAACTAAAAGAAGAAAGTCAATTACAAATTAGCAAGTAAGGAAAAAATGGAGATGGTAAGCATGGCGCATGCTCCATAAGTCATGCTAAGCACAAATAATGCTTTAACTAGTCTATATTACATAGTTCACATTTCATTAATTTCAAGTGGAATAAGTGTATCCTCTAACAATTACATACAACAGGGCCACATTTTAGTATAGGTCATTTAAAAGTACTTAGTTATACAGTAGTCCAAAGCTCTACCATGAAATCCCTACACACAGTTCACATTTAATATATATATATATATTTATACTTTCCTTAGCAGCAAGGTTACAAAAACCTTCCCTTGTTTATCAGTGCATAAGGTAAGTAGTGATTTAATGAAGGAAAATTCTAATCATTTAAAAAAATTTTAAAGCTGTTTCTCTGAGATTTAAATATTCATAATTTGCCTTTATAAAGTGATTTCAAATTTAGAGTTCAGAGGGTACTGAACTCTAACTTTGAACTCTCACCTTTCCCCCTCTGAAACTGGCTTCTTGGCAGGTTATTGTCGTTAGATGGTGATGGCTCCAGAGCCTCTAGGTAGACTCCACCTTCACCCTTGACTCTTCCCCACTGTCGCCCGTCAGCCAGTGAAATCTCTTGTTTATCAGCGCCCCTTGGATTTTCTTAGGGAGCGCATTCTCTGTGTCAAGCATTATGCTAAATGCTTTACGTGCATCGTCTAATTTAGTCCTCCAAGCAACTCTGTGAGAAAGGTACGATTGTTATGCCTGTATTATAAATTAAAAGATGGAGATTTTCCCAAAGACATAGCTAGAAAATCAGGAGCGCTAAGATGCTCTATGATTCCAGAGTCTGAGCAAAGAAAGTGGCTGAGCTACCATTACATTTCCCATATTATTTTAAAAAATAACAGTTTGTACATCATTGATCCCTACTAGACCGTGAGTTCCTTGGTTGAATAAATGGATGAATTAAACGGATGGATGAATAGATTAGCACATTGCTGAGAAATTTGTCAAGAATTTTAAAGTGTCACAGCTAATAAGGACTTAAAAACTGACTTCATGTGAATAGCTTATTTAAGCTCTACTGGGTCACTATGAGGTTAAATGGGGTGCTTTTACTTCTAAGTAAATTCTCAATAACTGTAATTATTATTGCTTTTTTTTTTTTTATGATTCTTATATATTGATCTTTAGGGATCAGAACACAATCTGGGTCTTAAATTCCTGATCACAATTAAATTACTTTATTTCCAACATTTCCTCATCTAAAACTAAGCCATCAAGGATTTCATTATTGCTTAATTTTTATATTAAAATCTGTGATTTTCTATAGGGGGGAATCATAGAAACTTAATATACAAGCAACTAGCAATACACTAAAGATATTAAAATCTCCAACTCCTTCAGAATGCATGAGTTTCTATATTTGAAATTGCCCTTATGACTACGAGGTTAAAAATTTTATTGTCCTCCAAAGTACTGTCTTCTGTTCTGTTGTTGAACTGTTGGCTAGTAAAGCAGAATACACTATTGAGGATGACATTTCCAAGTTATTGTCCACAAGTATTTAGCTGAGGTACTTGACAAACCTTTCTTTCACTGTACCAGGAGATAGTAACTGATTTTGTCAGCCCACCAAGAAGGCATATATTTCTCAGTCTCTCATACTGTAGTAAGATAGCAATAAGCACATTTGAATAAAGAAGGGACGATGATGTTACACTTTGCTTACATGTCTAATGCATTTTAAATTCCTTTTTTATCTTGCTTATGTTTACAATTAGTGAGGTGCGAGTAATAAACACCTATGAAAAAGAAGTGGGAAGGAAACATTTCAAATACTTTCTTTTTTAAGGAGGTACCAGAGATTGAACCCAGGACATCATATATGGGAAGCAGGCGCTCAACCACTGAGCTATATCCACTCCCCAGTGAGAGTTGTTTTTTCCATTTGTTTGTTTGGTTTTTGTTATTAGGAGGTCCCAGGGGAGGATTGAACCCGGGACCTCATACATGACAAGCCGGTGCTTAACCCTTTGAGCTACATCTGTTCCCAGGAAAGGAAACATTTCATATAACAGAATTTAATCCACAGAATCTTTATCCCAAGTCTGTTATAATCAGGAACCAAGGAAACATGTCGTTATAAAATCCGCCCATTTTCTGACCTTAATTTTAGATAACTTTTTCCTTGCAGCTGACGAATCTCCAGACATATCTGACCACCGGTGAAGGTCTTCCTTTGCTGAGTGGAGCCAATCTGTAAATTCCTGGACCGCGTCCAAGTACATTAGGTGGTCCTTCACAATCTCTTCCACTTTCCTCATTTTCTCCTAGAAAAGGAAGAAAAGGCTACTTTATCAATCATCTTTATTGTTATTGGTCATTGGAAACATGAAATCAGATCAGAGAACAGGCTTGTATAGTTCTCCTAATACATATCTCAGAAGATTTCATTTTGATTCTTCTTTTTCTTTGCATTCAGTCTCTGAAGAGGAAGAGATCAATTTTATCTTAGACTGAAGAACTTTGAGGAAGCGACCGCTCCTCCTGTAAAGTTTACATTGTCTACCTTGGCATAAAATTTATGCTTGATGAATGTTAACCAACGCTCTCACTGACAATCCATTTAATCGTAAAATAATAACTATTATTATTATTAAAGAAAGCGTCTATATTAGCTTTGTGCACAGCATCTGCTCAGCACTTCAAACACAGCTGCTCGTTGAATCCCACAGTGGCCCTAAAACAAAGGTGCTATTTTCACAATTTTACAGGAAAGAGCATTCAAGTAACATGCCCAAAGCTACACATCAAAAAAGTGGCAAAGCCAGAATTTAAACTTAGGTCTTTTTGACTCCAGAGTCAGAGTTCTTAATCATTCCAAGATAAAAATAGGGATTAAGAAACGCCCATGTTAATAATTATGGTATGAATAAGACAATGAGAGTTCCCAAAGGGCCAAAAAAAAATAAAGGGGGATAAATGAGTTTCACGTATCTTCTTTAACGATGTCACAAATAACACAAAAGAAAAAATCATGGCGGAAAGCAAAGATTCAGATAGAAAAAATTATGTAAAGTGCCTATGTTTTAGGGTATAGGGAAATGCAGTTTTCACTAAGATGAGAAGTGACCACAATCCTTTGTATATGAGTGAAACTCTAGTAAGTAAATAGACTGGCATTTAACATAACAACTATAAATGGCAGCAAAAAGAGAACTTGAAACACTGACATTGATGTGCAGACAATCTTACAAAGTAAATGGGTTTACCCAAAACCATGAAATCTAGGTGGAGCTGCAACTCCTACCCTACAGCTCAATGGACTCATCCAAGTCACCTGGTGAGGAGACAACGATGGGCAATGGCCATCCCAGGGAATGGAGAGGGCCTGCATCTGCAGGCAGGATCATCCCACCCACCATATCCATGGGATATAAGCCCTCTCTCACTTGGAGTTGGAGTGGACATCACCATCCCAGTCCCCTCTGGATTGGGGGAAGAACTATGGACTAGAGTGGACTTGATGGTATTCTCTTGCTCACATATGATGATTCTTGCAATGCAAGAAATTATAACAATGAGGTGGAGCCAGTGGCCACTTGACAGTTTTTGGGTAGGAAGGGGATGAGCAGTTGAAATACAGGGGCTTCTTTGGGAGTTGGAGGTTGTCCTGAGTACTGTTGTGGCAATGGATGTAGGCCTTTTTAAATCAGCACACACCACTCAGAACTGAGTGGGAGAGAGTGTGGTCTACAGTGTGAACTGTGGTCTATGGTTGGTGGCAAGGCTCCAGGATGTGTAAGTTCATTGAGGTTGGTGGGCCACACTGTGGGAGATATTTGTGTTGGATGTGGTGGGAGGTGTGGGAGGTGGGCAACATGGGAATCCGAGTGGGTTCCGTATAATATTTTAGGTAATCTAAGCACCTCTTAAAATATATGTATATATATATATATAAAAAATAACATTTTTGTAAGCAAATACACATATATGCATATATATTTCTATATCATTTTACAAATGTTTGTATGTATTGTGAGAATTTTGATTTTTACCCATAATAAAAAAAAAAAATAAAAAATAAATAAATAAATTAAAAAAAAAAAAACAAAGTAAATGGGTTGACTAAAATTAAAATAGAGGAGAAAGATGAGAAATGAAGAGTAGGAATAATCCAGGATTGCAGAAAGTAAAAAAAAAAAAAAAAAGAAAAGAAAAGAAAGGAAGAGAAAAGAAAAGAAAAAAAAAAAGAAAATGCACAGGTGTTCCGAGGTGAGAAATGATCTTTACCCAGCCAATCCGCTTAATTCCACCCACAGTTCATCCTTTACCTGAGTCTTGAAGCTTCCCCCTCAATATGAACCACTAACCTTGGCAACCGTTGTGATATCGTTAAACTGCACCTTCAGTTCCTCTTGAGCTGCTTCCTGGAAAGACTCATCCTCCGTCTTCGCATGGAGCTCCCTGGCCGCGGCCGCGAGGCTTGGAAGGGCTCTGGCATGGTCTTCTGCCTCAGACACGATGGACTGAAAGTGGTCCAGCAGGGAGAACTTCTCCTTCAGACCCGGCTGCAGTTGCAAGGAACGTTCTACTTCTTGGTCCACTGCTTCCATCCACTTTTCTAACTGGTTTTTTCTTTCTAGATAGTCATTCCATTGGCTCAGCACAGTCTCTAAGGTGCTGGAATTGATATCACATAATATACAAGTGAGATATTTTTGACATCTCAGCTTAAATCCAATTACCAGGGCACTGCCTCCATGTGAGAGCTCTTTGCCCGAATGCTATTGTTATTGACGATAAAGTTTTTAGGTGCAGGCAGAGGCGCCTACGTTTCTACCCATAAGACAGTTCCTTTAAAGCAAAACCAAACTGATGTCAAAATTTGTGAAAGATGGTGTAGTCATATAGGCATCTGGAGATTTGTCTCCCAAATGCTAATGGTCCTAAATGAACAGATAAATCTATGTGCAATATCATTAAAAGTCATCACTGGGACATCAAATGCATTGTATTTAATATATTTCTGTTCTTAATTTTCTTGGGCTCAGTTTATTTTATTAAAATCAGAAGGTATCTGTTGACTGGAATTCACATGTAAAGGTATTCTTTCTGGGTACATAATAACATTAGATTAATTTTCATTTAGGAACATATGTGTACAGTGATGAGTGTGCCTGGGTTGAGTGTGTGAATGAATGAAGGTTCACTGCATTTATCATACAGGCAATATTGTCCCAAATACCATAGCCAAGGAAAGGGCACTCCAGGATGGCATTTTAAAAACTTCCATTATCCAGTTTTGCAAATTATTCTAAACTCACTCTCTGGGACTCTTTTCTTTATTCAAGGGAGCTACACCTGGGTAAAGGGATTCCAGCATTTGTCCTGTTCCTTTGCATTAATAGGGACCTCATCTTGAAGTCTTATCCCTTCCTCAAATAAGTTTCTAAAATGCCCAAATCAATCTCAGAAACCACCTCAGATCCTGTGTTTTATTACAATCCCTAAGAGTCTTTTTAACTTCTTAGGAACCGGATCTGAATACGAACTTTTCAGGAGTGTATCTTACTCTAGCCTCTGAGCTAATAGAGGAAAAAACTACTTTGTTTCATTTCATTATTTTAGCACAACAACATGAACCTTCCTACTTTTCAATACATACTTGCCAAACTAATTTCTTGCTCAAAGAGGAAGTAGAGGTTCTGAAACTGCTCCTTGTAGTTAACATTTTATTCTAACAGCTAAAGAATATTAACCCATGTTCTCATTAACTTTTATGGGGCAGGACTGTTACCAAGCATTAGAAAGTTCAGTTTAGCAGACCAGAAGTCTGCTATACAGGATTAGAGATCCACAGGATCTTGTTTTTCTATGAGACCATTGTAAGTTATCACTAAGATTTAAAGTCCAGCTGACTTTGGGAGTCACCACCTATGCTCCAAGTTAAAGGAAAAAACAAACAAACAAAAAAAAACCCAAAACTTCTAAAATTTTAGTTGTAACGATGTTTGGTTGTTTGCATTGCAGAGGGTAATTAGAGTATTTTGTTATGTGATAAACTTCAATTTATTCATCTATTTATCATTATCACATTTGGCACTCTCTTTGTCAGGGATCTAATAGTACAAGCTTCAGAATATGGCTCCTGAATAGAATGATTCTGAGTGAAGATCATGCGTCCAACAAGCCATCTGGATTATTTGTGGACACTCTGAGAAAGAGGAAGGTGAAAAATCTTGCTCTCATAAATACAACAGTAACAGCAAAAAGAAAAACTTCCCTGGCATAACTCCCAACATCTCTGCCTTCTCCCCCTCGGGGTCTTGGCAGGGCTTCTCAACGCTCGAATTCTCTTCTGGGATTCTGGGCGGGTGGGTTGTGTGAGAATGTTCCATGCTCTACAGAACTTTGGCTCTCCAGGTCTCTGGCACTAAATGCCAGGGACACCCCCATCACTGAGGCAATCAAAAATACTCCACACATTTCAAACAACCCCTATATGGGTGTACTACTTCGGTTGAAGAACGTCATCAAGATCAACAGCTGTCAAGGATTTTAAAAGCTACCAAGCTATTAAAGATGGTTTCCTTGTTTTACTGAGACCATAGCATCTGCGAGATTCCATAAGAGATCTGAATATGCAAGCAGGCGGGCAGACAAACATGGTCTTTGCCCTTATAGAATGGACAATCTAGACAAAAACAGGGATGTAGACAACTAGCTAAAATCCTAGGCTTGGTGGCTTCTCCACAGAAACCCCCAGCACTGCTCCATCATTTCACCAAGCCATGGGGTTTTATTTAGGCAAATAAACATTTAAAAAATAGGCTCTATACCTCTGAGCACGGACGGAGGAGCTCATGATGTTAACCCACACATCTTTAAGAGTCTGGAGCTGAGTCTGAATCACCTTCTGACCTTCTTGGTTGCTACTTCTCAAGGCCTGCTCCCCTTTGCCAATGGCCATATTCAACTTAACTTCCCCCTCACCTTTCAGCAGGAGAATGTCCTAGGAAGGAAGAAGGAGTATCCAAATAAACAGAAAACAAGTGTTTTGGAAATAATATTCTCCTAGGTTTTTTTTTTTCCTGGTTATAAAATTGTAACTTTCATTGTAGAATATTTGGAAAAGACAGAGAAGGATGAGGAAGAAAATGAAAAAATCAATCAATTATCTTGTCGCCAATATGTAAATATTAAACATATTTGGGTGAATATCCTTTCTCATAAATGTAAGTTAAATTCCTAGAAATGGAATTGATCTTCCATCAGCAACTTCTACTACTAAACTAGTTTAAACTTTTTCCCTTTTGCCACAATGCAAATATTTATCAGTAGGAATGTTAAAAATGCTATTTTTTAAAAAGGTTATTTTTCCAGATGAGATTAAGGTAGGAAATATCCTACACCTTAAAATTTAATAATAATAACAACAATAAAAGCAGAACCCGTGGACACAGTCTTCCAAATAGTCTACCATGAAGAGGTACACATTTATAAATATTAGATATCTATGAGTCTAGGGGCCAAAGGTTAACTCCAATTTAAATTACTGGATAACTTGGGGCCACTAGCCAGGAAATTGCAATTTTGTTGAACTTTTTTTCAAATGCAAAAAGAAACTATGTTGAAAATGAAGACTTGCCTGATAAAAACTTAGGTGTCTCACTGGAAGCCCCTCCCTTCCTCACCTGGCTACGTCATATCTCTCAAGGTTGCCTTTGCTGACTGGCGTCTGGGTTGGTGACCCCTCCTCAGTCCATTCCTAACACCCTTTTGCATCAATCCGATCCCCTCTGCTGCAGGTGATGATTTACGTGGTGGTCGCTCCCACAGGGCTGGGAAAGCAGGGTTAGTCGCTATATTCCCAGTGCCTTGCATGGGGCTTGGAGCAGAGGTATCCAGTGTTGGTTGAGGATGCACTGAATGAACTCAAAATTATTTTAAAGCAATTAAAACAGGAAAGTTCCTCTGCTAAGGGGAAAAATGACTCCTTATGCTGTGTGCCCAGCTCTCCCTTTTGCCTGTATAATCTTTCTTCGGAAGCTCACAGGACGACGAAGACCCAACTAAAAATCTGCACATCGTCACAGCTCAGTCTTCAAGGTTTCCGTGGTTGACTGGGCTTCACCTACCTGGACCTGCAGCAGCCGTTTCTCCAGGATGCCTCTGCTTCCCGTGGAGCTCTCCGCACATGCCAGCCTGTGTTGCACGTCCCTCAGCCAGGACCACAAGCTCTGCAGAGCTTCCTCCAGGACTTCATGCTCCTGCAGGGCCACCTGACAGCTGTGGAGCCTCTCCTTGGTCAGTCTGAGTAAATTCTGGTAGCTGGTGAGGAGCTGTGTGCACAGGCGACCTTCCTTCCCAGCACCGTGACCTTCTTCACTGAGAAGCTGCCCTCTCTGGGAAAGCTTATCAAGAGACTCTCTTAAAAAAATAAACACAATTTTTGTTTTAATTCCGACATTCTAGAGTGCAGAGGAGTGACAAATGATGGTTGATCTTGGAGCAGTGACCAAGCTGGCTGTCCTTTACAATCAAGCTGGAGCCAGGACTGGCTACCTGCCTTCTCACAATGTGGTCAGCATACACTGGGGGGCATGAACCTCTACTTTGCCTCCATCCAACACTAATGACCAAGCCTGCTGTAGGCTTAGGAAATCGGTTCAGGACATGGGCCCGGGCCTGCCTCTCCCAGCTCATCTCAGCATCTTTCCATCCCTATGCGATGCTCTGACCACGAACCCTGTGCTTTTCAAAAACACTACTGTCTCATAACTACATGGCAAGTCCTCCTGTGTGGAAAGCCTTGTGCCCTCCTCTACATCTTTCATAGGTGCCCCTTCAGAGCTCAGCGGGGCATCGCATCATAGGAAGCAGTGGGTGGACAGGGCAGGCACCCTCGTCTCTGTACCTTCTGCTCCTCAGCCAGCTCCGACTCCTAAGATAGTTTGTCAGGTGTGAGCCCCAGTCCTTGCACATTCTCTAAGCCCAGGCTGTTATATTCATTTATATACCCACTGCACCCAGCACAATGTCGATCAGGGAGAAAACGCTAAAAGAATGTTTGTTTCCAAAGGCCATTTTGTGAGCGCATATGGGTTTCCATGTTGTACTTTGGGCACTTTGCTCAGTTCCCTTCTGGAGCTCTGTTAATGGTCAAAGGGGAAAATGCAATCACTCTGTGGCTTCGTGAACTGCGTTCTGCCTTGCAGCCATCAGTGCCTGAGAATGGAGATGTCTTGGTACCAGTTGGAAGGAGAACACATGTCTCCATCTTTCCCTAAAAAGTTACTACATCCATAGCATCCGAAGGGCTGCTGAGAGATCTACAAAAAGTTATAAAATATCACACCTACTCTAAAAGACATTTATTATACTTCTCATCTGTTTGGTGAAACAAGAAGGTGGCTTGATCTATTAAGGGGGTTGAATAATAATTGAATAAATGAGCTGTTGCTTGTTAATTCAATATGGATTGCTTAATGGGTGATAGAAACGCATTGTTGCTATAGAGAATGCTGAATCCTTTCTATTCTAGACATTCAGATGAAAACACCACTTTGAACAACAACAAACGAATCAACTAACTAACCAATCGGCTAACCAACCAGCTAACTGAACAAACGTACAAAAACATGGTCGTAGGTGAAGGGTCTATTCCATTTCTACACCATACCTTGCAGCCAGTAGTTCTCCCAGAAACATCTCAACTTTATGAACTTCATTTTTCTTCTCAGGAATGTGCTGTTTACTGTCCCCCAAGCTTTCTGTACTTAACCTTTCTTCCATTTCATGAATCCACAAGTTCAGTTTTCTGTGCTGATCCTCAAAGCTAAGGAAAAGAAAAAAAAAAAAGCAGAGAAATTCTTTTAAAAGCATTATAATAAATAAATCCTAATAGTTGAGGTCATGATGATTTTTATGTGGCAAGCAAGATCTCATGGATTTTAAATTCATGAAAGAAAACAAACTCACCAACCCTACCCAAATTATCACTTATTTCCGTAACAGAACAAATTATAGAAATTTCTTTTGAGATTCAAGCAGAAAATGTATCACCCTAACTAAATAGATTTAGTGGTGATCAAAGATGGTAAGTTCCAGCAAGAATACATCCCCATGTCACTGTGCGCTCAGCTTTATGTCTTGCTACAAAGACCCTTGAATGGAGGCAATGGATAAGGGGATGATGGAGGCACTGGAAAAGAGGAGAGGGGGTGTCTATAGCTTGAGGGACTCTGAATACAGCCCAAGAGGGCTAACTTTGGAAAACAATGTAAGTTTTCCAAGAAGACAAGAGTCAGGCAAATTACTCGGCCACCAAAAAGGCACTACTAACAAGTTTGTGTGTGTGTGTGTGTTTTCCTTCTAATTTCATATTCACCCCTGTTACCATAGCTCACTGAGTGCAATCTTTTTTTTTAGGAGGTACTGCAGATTGAACCACTGAGCTACATCTCCTCCCCTTCTTTTTAATTTTTTTTTAGTGCAATCTTGATCTATACAAATTCATTAAGTGTTTTCTCTCTTATCACTCAATCCCAGCAGAAGTGGACATAAAGAAAAGGCTTGGATAATTTAAAAAAACAGAGCGTCAAATCTCTAATACCTTGACTTAACCAATAGACAAAAACTGCATATATCTAGATATGATCACAATTACTAGTGAACATGATTTTTTTCTTCTTTCTATATAAGAAATAAAGCCAAATGGTAACTTCAGAGTCTTGAAAAATGGATCATTGTCCTAGTATGAACCTGTACTTAAGGTCAAAGATTATTACCGTTTAAACTCACCATTTCAAGTATCATTGGTTTATTTACAATGGCCCTTTCCTCTAAGGCTTTGGAATGCTTCTTCTGCAAATGGTGAAACAGACATTTATCAGAAACCTACCTCCCAAGTTCTAAAGCACAGTCTTGAAGAGCCTGTTTGTCCTTAAGGCACTGCTTCAGAAATGCTTGAAACTCTTCGTTCGCCTTTGTGACTTGCTCCTGAATGCTACTGACAATCTGTTTAGGCAAATGTGCGAACAGAGTTTGTCCTTCCTGAGTCACAGCATCGAGTTTGCTCTGTCCGTCACTGACCGAGTCCAAAATATTCTGTTAGGGAAGTAAAGGCCACAGAAGCTATTGGGTGTTATTCAGAGACCCCCATGCATGGGAGTGGTGATGACGATTCAGAACTGAGATAGGAAAGCAAGAGAAGAAAAACCAAGTCCAAGGGGAAAAAGAGTCTTTAACAAGGCTGGGGTGAAATGATGGACACGGTTTGATTCAAGCCTGGCTCCTAATTGAGGAAGGGGCTAGCTAGGCACTGGAACCACTGGGGACTCGATGTTAATGATGTCCAGTGGAAAGAGGGAGCCCCCATCGAGGTCCTCCTCAATCTCACTGTCCCCAACCCAGTCTGAGCTCCACATCCTCATGCAGTCAGTGGGACATTCCTCCAACTGGCCAGCCCCTCTCCTTCCCCTCTGCACATCAGGTCCTGTGGTCCCATCTTTCCCATTATGAACACTCTAGAGTGCATGTCTAGTTGTCACTCAGACGTTCCTTGGAAGTTCCACCTTCAAAGGGGAAAACTCCATGTCTGATTTCACATGCCTCCTGCAAAACCTCTTTATTATAATAATGTTCTACCCTCATTTCTTTTTCCTTTTTTTTTAGGAGGCACCAGGGATTGAATCCAGGACCTCATACATGGGAAGAAGGCGCCCAACCACTGAGCTATATCTGCGCCCTATCTTAATTTCTAATATAGTAATTTGTTGACAAAATTGTCATCACCCAATTAGGCCACAAAATCCTCATGGTCTTTATTAACTTTTAAAACTATTTTTATAATATTTAATACAGTATTTTGCTCAGATTAGTAACTTGGAAAACTTGACTCAAATTTAATTTGAAACTGTTCTTCTGTAAAACACTTCTTAACTCTGCTTCACAATAACCTTTTCCTTCCTGAATTCATACATTTTTCATAGTCAGTAAAACTTACAAAACCTCTAACAGCTATGGTTTTAATTTGAGTATATCCCATCTCCAAATTTAGAATATAAACTCTTAAAAAACACAAGCCATATCTTCTCCTTCTTTGTAAAACTCCTCCACAATAATGATATAAAATTGATACAATTATTATGCTTTTACTCCTAAAATTTCAAATTACATTTATTTTTTAATGAATTCCCAAGAAACACCAATAGGCTAAAAAGAGAAAGAAAAAAAGATCTAGAAATGCTCTAGCTCCAACTTATTTTCTCAACTTTTTACACTGCCTATCTTTTTCTGACTCAGGAATCCTAACTCTGTTAGGGAAAAAGAAAACATGGAATCAAAGAAGAAGATGTGGGAAAAAGAGATGATTTGGGTGTGACCTGAAGGCACTTGAGAACAGTCTGGGGAAGACTAAAAAGGATGGTCAGCCCCCATACCTGGAGCTCATGGAGCTTTGCCTCCAGAACTTTGCTGTCGCCGGTTCTGTCTGAAGATTCTTTTGCTGCTGCCTTTATTTCAGAAAACCATTCTTGGAATTCCTGCATAGACTCTTTGAAAGTCACAAAAATTAAGAATAAACAGTAAATCCAAAATATTGAAGAGCTTCCAGGATTTACCCAATAAATCAATTCTGTCATTTAGCCCATCTCATCTTGCCTAACAAAAATATTCCAGAAAGAAAATAATACACACATATATATATACACACACACATACACACATATATATTGCATGATCTACAAGCATGCTTGTTCACAGTAAAATTGAGAAATTATCTTAGAAAAAAGTCAGAGAATAAATTTCTATTCCTAAAATGCCTGTTTTCCCATTGTGTTTCCTTCTTTCGGTAAAGAAAGATGATTCATTCCCTATGTGTGAATGTGCTGCAGGGTAAAACCATTTTTAGGGCAATGGGAAGACATTCTTCAGCTTTCCACCAGGATGACTTAGAGAGTCATTACGTTTCTACCTTAGGAATAGGCACAGCTACACGGGAAGTAGAGTCAGGGATATATGACTGGGAATTTCTGGGTGTATGGCTGCCACTGTTTTATGGACCCTCCTAGCATTCAAGTTAACGGAGCACATCACCCTAGCATGAAAAACTTCCCATAGTCATTTGGACAGTGGCTTCTGGCCACTTGAAATGTGGAAGTCATTCTCCACGCAAACATGCTATTTGTGGAAAAATCCAGATGAAATTCAGAATCATCAAAATGGTGGACACCACTGCTTTCCGGGGGAGAAGAGGAAGAAGTCTGCTTCTGCATAGCACTTTAATTGCCCAAATTGCAAAGCACCAATGATTTTAAAGTGATATCCTTCTGGAAATTTTCTCAAACTTCTGCTGACAGTTTCTAGGCAGCATTTGTTTTGGATTCTTTCTCGTAAACAAACGATTCCCGCTAAGGCCTGTGGGACCTCACCATTGAAGTGGTTTTCCAGAGACTCTTGCAGGCTGGCCTGTGCCTTGGAGCACAGATGGCTCACAGCTTCATGCTTCTTTGTCAGCCCTGTCATGGCACTGCCCAGCCTCTCCAGTTCCACCGAGTGGTACTTGCGGCACAAGCTATTAAGATGTTCTTGGGTTGAGCTGATGTCGCTTTGCTGACTTTGAAGTTCTTTCTGTATTTCCTACAGAATAAAATTTTACCATGAAGGCTATTCATCACATTCACAAGAAGTACTCCATCTGCTCTCCTGTGGTATTACTTATTTTAATCTGAAATTGATGCTATCATACCCCACTCAGTAATATATAAATTTTGGTGAGATTATTTTGGAGTATATTGGACTATATTTGATAGATCTGTATCAATCTTTTCAGAATTTTGCCTTAGTTTTTGTTGGGATCAACAGCAAACAGCTACTGGGGGGCAGCTGGAATTTGGGTTCTAGTCTAGCACTTCAAACAAATTGAACAGCTGCTTATGGATTCTAGTCCACTATCTTGGAACAATTCATTAGAAATTATTAATGGAGTCAAACTCCTAAGTCTACATTGGTGCTACTTGGGCTTTTTTTTTTTTTTTCTTTTCTTTCTCAGAGCCACAGGCCCAAACGTAGGTCCTTAATCTCAAGTACAGTAAGAAAATATACTTGAAGAGAACCTATGTTGAAAAGTCAACTCAATGGCCATATGTCCATTCTGTGTCATCCGTGAAGATGGATAGCATGGGCCTGGAGCTTTTTCTCAACTGCTTCTGCTTAAGTATATCCATGTCTAGTAGATTAAAGCAGTGATACTGACCAAAACAAATAATTAAATATGGAAAAACTATTTGACATGCATGTGTGAAGATCCGTGGAAAGTCTAAAAGGTCTTCCATTGGCTCTACAATTTTATCGAAAGAATATTAACAAGGATGGCCTATGGCAAGCCCTACAGAGATGCAAGCTTTCAGTTTCTTATCTGTACATTATTCTCCTTCAATTTTTTACCACCTGCATTCAGTTCTTCACCTGTTTACAGTTTGACTGTGCCCTAAACCGTGAACTATGTGGTCTGATGTTGATATGGATACTCCAGAGCTGAGGATTTATTTTTTATTGCACTCACCACAAAACAGGAGGCTATCAACATCCAAGTGGAAATATGGAATGACAGCTTATTACCTACCTTTGCTTTTTTCAACCCTTCACAAGTCTCAGCTTGAGCACAGTTCAACAAGGATTCTTCCAGTTTTGACAGCCAGGTTGTTATGTCATTAACAAATTTCTCCACCTGTGTAGTCTGAGCAGTGAACTCTTTCAGGGTTCCTTTTGCTACTTCAGTTATTTCTTTGGCATGATCCAATTTCTGCTTCAGGTCTGCTTCGATAAACTAAGTATAAAAGAGAGCTCATTAAAATATGTGAAGATCACAAGAGCATTCATTCGGTAGGAATTCTGCTCATTCACAGCTCACTTGTCAAAAACACCTAAGACTTCTACGCCAATGTTCATAGCAGTGTCATCCACAATAGTCAAAAGGAGGAAACAAACCAAGTGTCCACTGACAGATGAATGGATAAACAAAATGGGCTATAGCCAATCAGTGGAATACTATTCAGCCATGAAAAGGAATGAAGTTCCAATATATGCTCTAACATAGATGAACCTAGAAGACATTATGCTGAGTGAAATGAGCCAGACACAAAAGGACAAAGAGTGTATGATTCCACTTGTATGAAAGATCTAGAACGGCAAATCCATAAAGACAGAAGGTGGATTAGAGATTACAGAGTGGGGAGAGAGAAGGGGGAGTTATTGCTTAACATTACAGTTTCTGTCTGAGGTAACCAAACGTTTCAGAAACAAATAACGATGATTGCACAACATTGTGAATATAATTGACACTGCTGAATTGTACTCTTAATAATGGTTAAAATGGCAAATTTTATGTAATATATATTTTATCACAGTAAGTATTTTAAAAAAAAAACAACTACGGCTAACCATCAAAGAAATCTTAAATGCTAATATGACTGTTTTAAGAAGGCAAATCAATGGCCACAAACTGCCAAACTTTTTAAGTGAAGGAATAATGGAAATAGTGAGGTAATCTAAGGAGTCAAATTGGCAGTTTCAAATGAAGTTCTGGGGGATAATGGTGATCACTTTCTGAAAAGGAGCTAGACCTGCACAGAATTACCCAGGAAGTAGACAAACACCTGCTCTTAATTCTCCCTGGGAGATACCCACACATTTTTTCCCCTGATGCAACCACTGCATGAGACAAACACCACTGTAGGATTTTGTCATAAATCACCTTTATCTGTGTCTCCCACTGCCCCTTTAAAACATTCAGCTCTTCTGTGCTCCCATTTCCACAATTAAAACATCCAGGGCCATTTAATAATTAAACCTTTGAACTGAATACAAAGTTAAGGCTTTTTTTTTTTTTTTTTTTTTTTAAGTGTTATTAATTTCTTTATTTTATTTTATTTTTAAGATACTTAGATTACATAAATGTTACACAAAAATTACAGGGATTCCCATGTTCCCCACCTCCCACACCTCCCACAACATCCCACACAAACATCTTTCATTAGTGTGGCTCATCACCTGCAATGGATATTCACATCCTGGGGCTTTGCCACTAAGCATGGACCATAGTTCACATCGTAGACCACACTCTCTCCACACAGTTCTGCATGGTATATGCTGATGTAAAATGGCCTATATCTGTCATTGCAATGTCACTCAGGATAATTCCCAAGTCCCGAAAAAGCCCCTGTATTACAACTGCTTTTCCCTTTCCCTGCCCCCAGAGCCTCCAGTGGCCACTGGCTCCACATCAATATTGTAATTTCTTCCATTGCTTGAATCACAAATTGTTTAGAAAAGTTAAGGCTTTTATTCTTGCCCCAGCTCAGATCGGCTGCCAGCAGGAAGCCTGCAGCAGGGAAAGGGTACATCGCCTCTTTTCCTCTTTCATCATCTTATTTCTTATTTATTTACTTATTTATGTCTCCCCTCCCCCTTGTTGTCTGCACTCTCTGTCTGCTTACTGTGTCTGCTCGTCTTCTTTTTTTAGGAGGCACGGGGAACTGAGAAGAACCTAATTGCTTGAGCCACACCTGCTCCCTGCTTGTTGTGTCTCTCATTGTGTCTCCTTGTATCATCTCATTGCATCGTCTTGCCACGCCAGCCTGTTGCATCAGCTCACTGTCTTGCTTGTCCTTAGGAGGCACTGGGAACTGAACCCGGGACCTCCCATGTGGGAGGCAGGTGCCCAACTGCTTAAGCCACACCTGCTGCCCCATCACCTTATTTCTATGCCTGACTTCAGCTTGCTGCCTGCAGCTCTGAGCCCTGTGGTGAGCTTTCTTATCCTCTGACAGTGTTGTGAGCCGGCACCTGCACTTTTAAAGGAGGCTCCCCTCCTTGGCTCACAAGCCTTCATCTGTGGGGTTTTCCAAGACTCCCCCATGTCTGGACCTCCCATTGCAGCTCCCCAGATGTGGGCCCCCTCTCTCCTCTAGCTCTTTGTTTTTGCCTTCCCCAGTCTCTGGGCATCCCTGGATGTTCCCCCATAGCCTTCCTGGATGGACTGATCCAGTCACTCCCATCACACCTGGCCAGATGTCTCATTCTGGCATGGACCCCTTGACCAACCCTGCGAGTATGAGCCACCAAAAGTCATCACTTCTCCTTTGCTCAGTCCACCAGCAGTTACCCAGCCCATCTCCCACCCTTCTGTTTCTGGGGGAGTTAGGTACTACACTCCCATGTCCACTTGCTCCAGGTGGGACAAATGACAACCTCTTCACTAGGCTTGAGGGCAGGCAAGGGCATGCCCACACCTCTTCCTTGAGCATGTGCAGGTGTGTGGGGAAGGTTCCAGAGCCCAGCAGTCACTCTCCCCAAATCCTGCCGCAATACTTATTCTGCCTTAGTCTGACGGCTGCCCATTTACAGCCCAACAAGGTGGGGTGGACTGGCGCTCCTTTTCAATTCCGTAGGTGATCAGGACCCCCTTTTCTTCTTGTCTCAGGTCGCGCTTCTAACATTTCAGAACACATCGGTACTAACTGATGGATACACCGATGGAGTAGACCAAGCCAGGCAAATTGGTCAGTGGGATGGAGAAATAAGGACAAAGGCACAAGAGGAGGAGAGAATACACAGAGAAAACCCATGAGGGCGGCTACAAAAATAGAGGCTGAAGTGAAGTGGTGGAGCCTGAGGGGCTGGCAGCCAAGAGACCCCCAGACCCTGGTTGCCCCTGGGTCCTGGCACTGAAGTTGCTCAGCCCTGTTCTACCCATCCTGCTCTGGCTCCTGAGAGAGACTGGCCCCAGTGATGCCCCAAACCCAAGTGCTGAGCCAACAAATCGGCAAATTGCCAATAAGAACGTTAAGAGTCCTTCACGCTGCAGCTTTTCCTGTCTACCAGGAAATGGCCCATGAGATGAGCTGGCTGGTAATGCCTCCAAAATTTAACGAACAAAGCAGAGAGTCAATCCTATTACCACCTTTGAGTCCGAAATACACGGTGACTACTGGCACAAGCAATTGCAAAGATGTTTTTATTTTATGCCCCAAATCTGATAAAGTCTACCTGTTTGTTTGGAATTAGATTAATGATGACAGGAATGATTATATATATACATATATAGGATATATATATGCATGTGTGTGTTTATGGTGTGTAAATAGAGACTGCAAGAGACAGATTAACCAAGCACCTTGTCTACACCAGCTATTAAAAACCTGATTTAGTGCTTACCTGAAGGTCTGGTGGTGTTTCTGGATTTTTGGTTAATTCTTTAAGATCATTAACTTTGGAATGAAGTTCTTCCAATCTCAAAGCTTTGTTTTTAACTTCCGACTGCCAAAATAAAAGACAAAAGGGAAAACCGTAACTAATTGAAACATTGACACGGTATATTTGGTACTTGGTCATTTCGAGAGCATTCTGTCAGAACATCCTGACTTTAAGCCAGCGTAAAAAAAATACCCACCTGGGAAGCGGCTGTGGCTCAATCAGTGGGGCTCCCGTTTACCATATGGGAGGCCCCGGGTTCGGTTCCCGGGGCCTCCTGGTGAGGGCAGGCCCGCCCGCACGGTGTGGTTAGCTGACCCAGCGAGCACAAGCAGCAAGGGGGGGATAAATGAATGAATAAATAAAATCTTTAAAAAAAAAAAAAAAAAAAAAAAAAAAATACCCACCTATTTCATTTTCAGAGGGCTGTCATTTTTGAAAGTGGGAAAACGTCCCAATTAACTTTCACTTGGTGGAATGTGAGGGAGTATGTGGCATTTTCTTCCTTCCTGCCTCCCTCCTCCTTTTATTAGAGAAAACAAACCTCCTGTAAAAAATTAAACACTGACCTACAGTCTTGAGTCAGTGGGGATTTTTATGGACTAACTGTCATTTATTCACTAGCAGCAATGCCTCTGGTTACTATGGCAGCATTAAACCCTTGAAGAAGAGTTTCCAAACAAGAACAAAACAAGGACATCACATACCCTGATGATGTGCAATACAAAAGAGGCGTTTAAAATAAATGCTTTAAGGATTTTAAAACAGAAGCCATGTTAATTAGGAAACGGACATCTACTATTTGAGGCACTGAACGGACAATAACTCAAAAAGAGGAAAAGAGCAATCAAAGAATCAATACTGAGCAAATTAGACGCTCTAAATCTTCATTAGTTATCTGGCGCCCTGAGGAAACGTTTAATAAATGACTCCTCTCAATTTCAAAATGGTATTTCAGCATGTTGTGGACACTAACAAACATCCCGATGCCTTCAGTCCATTAAGTAATTTACTCCCCTGGTGAGAGGTCACGAATGGCTGCCAGATCCACTGCCTTTCTCTAGAAGCAGGTCAGTAATTAAAGACTCAAACCACTGCCCCACACTTCTTCTCTGCACTGAGCAGCTAGGGCCATTACCCAGGTGGTGGGAAATAGCAAAACCATCTTTCCTATACACAGAATGAACTACGTAACTTACAGACTTCCATTATGAAAAACTTACCAATATTGGCTCCTCTATTTTAATAAATATCCCATGCTAATGCAAAAATAGGGGAAAGTGTGTGTGTGGGGCAGGAGCATGTTCTACTTTCTGTGCAATTTTTCTGTAGACCTGTAAGTGCTTCAAAAATAAAACTTATTATTTAAAACAAGGAAACAAAAGCCATGTCTGTCAGGGACTGAAGCGTGGTCTGACGTTATGTGGGCTCCTTGGACCTTGAGATCAGTGATGTACATGTTTAGCAACTCATTCTCAATTTGTAGCATTTACCAATTTCCACGGTATGAATATTCCCGCCATGACCCATTTCTAGCTACGATGTGACGTCACAGCACCTGGAGCTGGAAGACCTGCGGTTTTACACACTTCCATAGTATTTCCACCATGTGGTATAATAGGTGGAAATAACTCCCCAGCTGAGGGCATAGCAATATATAGAATAATAATTAGGAAGTGATGTTCTATGATTTTATTACCTTTGTTTTTTTTTTAAAGATTTATTTTATTTATTTATTTTGTCCTCCCCCCCATTGTTTGCACTTGCTGTCTGCTTTCTGTATCTGTTTGTTGTGTGCTCTCTGCATTTGCTTGTCTTCTTTTAGAAGGCACCAGGAACCAAGCCTGGGATCTCCCATGCAGGAGGGAGGTGCCTAATCGCTTGAGCCACCTCCGCTCCCTGCTTGTTGAGTCTCTCATTGTGTTTCCTCATTGTGTCTCCTTGTTGCGTCATCTTGTTGCATCAGCTCGCCGGGCCAGTCTGTCGTGTCAGCTCGCTGTCTTGCTTGTCTTCTTGTATCAGGAACCAAACCCGGGACCTCCCATGTGGTAGGTGGGCACCCAACTGCCTGAGCCACATCCGCTTCCTGTTTTTTAATATAATTTATTTAACTGCAAATTTATGTAATTTCCTATTTAATAGTGGTCGAATCTGACACTGGCTCATAAAATTCCAGAAAGTTTAACAGTGATGTTTGCAAGCCTGTGATGTTTCTTTAACACTGGAGACGGTGCAGCCTATCTCACTCCTGACTCTACTTTTAGTCTGGGTGGTTCCCACTACTTTGGATTGCCCTTAGAAGTTGCAAATAGGTGGTATGACTTTGCAGCGTTCTTTGGGTGAAAGACAGCTGGATAACTCAGGTATTCATTTACCTGTTCAGCCCATCATTCCCTTCTCTGTCAGTTCCCTGCATGTGCCAGGCCCAGTGCTGGGCACTGAGATTCTATGGTGAACGGTCTCTGCCCTCACGATGAGCACAGTCAACTATTTGCTTTGCAAAGCAAGCATCTCTCATCATTCTTTATTCTCAAACCCTGCTTCAGTCTTCACCACAGCCCTTATTAGTCCCTGACATTTAATAAACACACACACATTGGCACGTAAATCATGTACATTCCGTGATAGTCAGAACTTCCTTTTACTCCTATATTCTCAGAGTCTTAAACAGTGCCTGACATATATTAGGTGCTCATTAAGAAGTGGGGGAATGAATGAATAAATGAATGCAAGAGATGCACATCAAAGGAGGTTAGAAGACGCTGGTAACTAGAACTTTAAAGGGTCAGCACCTTTCTGTACTAGCCTGTGACACTCCAATCTGCCACTTTTTTTGGTTTTTAAAGAGGAAATGGGAACAGCCCAGCAGCTAGCATCATGCCCAGCACCTGGGAAGTGCTCAGCCAACAGGTATTTTTGAATGAACAAAAGGCAGGTACTTTATATTGCCAAATGACAAAATATTTTCAATTTGTTTTTCAAGTAGGAAGGAGCCATATTCTCAGATGAATGAGAAAAAAATTATAGTTTTTATGGACTTCTATTTTCCTACAAGTACTTCTTTAAGTAAGGAGCATCGGATTAGAAGTGATAAACAATGCAAAAAACTCTTATCCACAGCCGATTTAAATTTCAAGGAAGTAATGAAAGCAGGTAAGAGCCTTGCAATGCTTCTTTGCGGCTCTGAAATGAATATAAACCGTAATTAACAAGAAAGTGAAAAGACAACCACAGATGGGAGAAAATAGTTTCAGACAAGGGTTTAATATCCAGCAAATACCAAGCACTTGTACAATGCAACAACAAAAAGACAAATAATCCAATTAAAAATGGGCCAAGGATTTGAACAGACATTTCTCCAAAGAAGATACACAATTGAACAATAAGCACAAGAAAAGATGCTCAATATTATTAGCCATTAGGGAATGTAAATTAAAGCTGTGAGATACCACTTCACTTTATTATTTTAAGAAAAGGAAAAAGTGTTGGTGAAGATGCATTGTTAGTGGAAAAGTAAAATGGTGTAGCTGCTGAGGAAAACAATGTGGTGGTCGTTCCTCAAAAAGCAGAATTTCTATATGACCCAGCAATTCCACTTCCAGGATAGACACACCCATAAGAGTGAAAACAGGGTCTCAAACAGATACTTATAAACCAGTGGCCAAATGTTGGAAACAATCCAAGTGTCCATCGAGAAATGAATGGATAGAACAAAATGTGGTACCTACACACTATGGAATATTATTTATTTATAAGAGAGAGTGAAGGTCTGAGACACGCTGCAACATGGAAGACCCTTGAAATCATGGTCAGAGAAATAAACAAAGCACCTAAAGACAAATAATGTATGATATCGCTTTTAAGAGATGACTAGAATAGCAAATTTGCAGGGATAATAAGAAGATTAGAGTTTACCGGGAGGATGAGGAGGAGGTGGTGGTGGTGGTGGCGGGAGAATTTGTAAAAAAAAAATTTTAAAGTCTTATCCAAAAACTCCTAATCTGTAGGTCCATGCAAACATAGACAAGTGCTGTAAAAAGAAGAGTCATTTTACTGATGCAAAAAAAAAAAAAGGAAGAAATTTTAAAAAGGACAGTTTTTCATAATTTGCTCAATAACACATCACAAGCTCATCTACATAAGTGTAGTGAATTTACCTCAAATTCTTTAAGGAATTCTTCCGCTCTGTGGCTGTCACTCAGGTTGCTGATGCTTTCTGAGAGCTGTGGAACAGAGCTGCTGGACCATCCGTCGATCTCATCTTTACTTGAAAGTACATCATCCCAAATAGTCAGGCTTACCCTCAGTCGATCCATGTTCTCCTCAATTCTCTCGGATACCTAGGGCGGAAGAAAGAAGCCACGCTGTTAAAAGTCGGAGGCTTTAAAAGGCTCATCCCCTATCAAAGTACTAAACAAATCAATGCTTCCCAAATCAGGAAATCGTACTCTTATTGAAAAACAAATTCTTTCAAAATTGTTGTAAGCTAACCAGTGTGCCCAAATCCAGTTAGCACTAGGTATTGTATAAGTCGTTTTTGCCATTGGAAGAGCTGCATGAGTTTCTGAGAAATTCCATTTTTCATTTGTAAATTGGGATACAAATTTTTAAATTACTGTAAACTATTAAAGTCTATAATATCTCACTTCAGGGTGAAACCGAGGTCTCTGCGGGACACTGTTTGTAATACGGATGAAGATGTATGGAAATGGGCCTCAATTAGGTTTGAACATATCTAAAGAATTAGTAAATGCATAGGAAATCAAATCATGTTTCACATTCAAAATTCAGTGTCATTGCTTAATGCTCTTCCTACAGTAAGAATGTCCTTTTAAAAGTGGAGGCAGGGAGGGTTTTCTGCAGTTCAAAACTTCTCTGATTTTAGAATACAAAAATCAATGTCTAGCTCTAGTAATTTAGCTCAAGTAAGGGTACACAACTGTAAGATAAACTTCAGAATCAAGATATCGAAAATAGGAGTGGTAACAGGATCGCTGACTTTTTGAACTGGAAGGTAATGTAAAATCTTCATAGGTAGAGATGCAAAGTTCCGGAGAAGTCAAGTGACTTAGAACCCTAATAGCAGAGCAGGAACTAACACCACAGGCCCAATCTTTTTCAATCAATATTAGAGTCTTAGTACTTTAAATTATTATACATTAAACTTTCATATCCTGTAGGATGCTTATAGATTATTCTATTTTTATCCGTAATTCCAGAGTTTAGAGAAGAAAAACGTTGGAGTAAGAATTAACTATGATTGGAACTAAAGGGTTAAATTCTAAATAATCTACCAAGAAGTTTTCACAAGCAAATACATTTTTGCTATTTCTAAACTGTAGGTGAACACCATTTTTCTTCAGAAAAGTTAAAGGTGGACTCCACATCCCTGGATGATCCTTTGCTCCCAAAATATGACCGAGGAATGTGAACATCTTAACTGTCCCTCGGCCCCTGGCATCTTCTTACATCCAGCCATCTGTCCACAGTGCTCTCCATGTCTGTTTTCACTAAGATGAAGTCACCACTGTGGAGTTTCTTCAGCTCGGATAACAGGTGTTTTCCTTTACTGGTGAAATTATCCAACTCTTTTTGCTTCGCATTCATCTCATTCTTGGCAGCTTCGTGCTGTGGACATAAGTGTTTCCTTGATTAATAGAAGAACTGGTGATAAGCCAAGAGTCTAAAGCCATTTGACCCTAAGAAGTTTAATTCATGGTTGACCTCATACAGAAGTTAGTGATATTAATAAGCTATGTGTATATAATATACATATATATGCATAATATAAATATATGTATATAGAAATTTTCTTGAATTGCTAAAATCCCGAGATATCAGTATTCTTGGAAGAGAAAAAGTTGGGCTTATCAGTACGAGCTAAATGCCCTGAGAAGAAGAGTTGTGCAGGAAATTGCATTAGAGATAAAAAGTAGATCTACCAAAGCAGTTTACCAAAATATATAAATCCTAAATTATTACCTTAGATAAAGCCCGTTTAAGGTCCTCCTGATCTTTTATAGTAGTTCTGGCTGCAATCACACTGCTGGCATTTTCTAGGACTTTCGTTACAGCTGACTTCAAGTTCTGGTATTCTCTCATTAAGTCGATAAGTCCACAGCACTGGCCCTGGCTGTAATGATTCAGGAAAATATATCGTTTATTGCCATGTCTCAGGAAAAGGAAGAGTGAAAGGTATGCACTGAGGTTTCTGTTATTTGTTTTGGTTTCAGTGCACATGGATATCTAGTTGCTCCAGTACCATTTGTTGAAGCCTATCCTTTCACCACTAAATTGTCTTTGCACCTTTGTTGAAAATCACTTGTCCATATATGTGTGGGTTTGTTTTCTGAGTTCTCTATTTGTTCCACTGATCTGCATATTTATACTTTAGCCAATAGTGCACTGAAATCAAGTAGTGTGAGTCCTTTAATTACTTTCCAAAATTGTGTTATTCTAGATCCTTTGCTTTTACATATAAATTTTAGAATTGCCTGTCATTTTCTAAAAGACAATCCTGCTGAGATTTTTTTTTTTTTTAAAGAATGTCTTTATTTATTTATTTTATTTATTTATTTTTAAAGATTTATTTATTTATTTATTCATTTATCCCCCGCTTGCTGCTTGTGCTCGCCGGGTAAGCCAACCACGCCGTGCGGGCGGGCCTGCCCTCACCAGGAGGCTCCGGGAACCGAACCCAGGCCTCCCATATGGTAAACGGGAGCCCTACTGATTGAGCCACAGCCGCTTCCCTATCATGCTGAGATTTTGAATGGGATTGTATTAATATAAAAAAGACCTTCAAGATAAGAAAACAAAGAATAGCCCCCCACAAAAAAACAGCCAACTTGAACAGATGACAAATGACATATGAAACTATGGTCATTATCATTAGTGAAATACAAATTAAGACCACAATGAAATGTCACTACATATCTATGAGAATAGCTCATGAACAAAAGAAAATCTGACAATATCAAGTGCTAGAAATGATGTGGAACAACTGGAATTCTCATCCACGCCTGGTGGGAATGCAAAATGGCACAATGACTTTGGAAAATAGTTTGGTGGTGTCTAGTAAGTCAAACATGCGCTTGTCATACAACCCACTTCTAAGAATTTGCCCAAATGGGGAAATGGATGTGGCTCAAGCAGCTGGGCACCTGCCTATCACACAGGAGGGTTTGGTTCCCAGTGCCTCCTGAAGAAGACAAGCAAGACAGTGAGCCGATGCGATGGGCTGGCACAGAGAGCTAACGTAACAAGAAGATGCTACGAGATGATACAATGAGGAGACACAACAAGGAAACACAATGAGAGACACAACAAGCAGGGAGTGGAGGTAGCTCAAGCGACTGGGCACCTCCCTCTTACATGGGAGGTCCCGGGTTGGTTCCCAGTGCCTCCTAAAAGAAGATGAGCAGACATAGAGAGCACACAATAAACAGACACAGATAGCAGAAAGTGAGTGCAAACAATGAGGGGGGGTGGGGAGAAATAAATAAAATAAAATCTTAAAAAAAAAAAAAAAATTTGCCTAAATGGAAAGAAAACTTTATGTTCACACAAAAAACTGCACATGAATGTTTGTTAGAAGCCTTATCCATCATCACCCAAACTGGAAAGAACCCAAATATCCATCAATTGATGAATGGATACACTATGGTAATTCACTGGGATTGTAAAAGAATAAACTAATACATATAACAACATACATTGTGCTAAGTAAAAAAAGCCAGATTCAAAAGGCTACATCCTGTATGACTCCATTTAGATGTCATTCGGAAAAAAAGACAAAACAATAGGGACACAAACTGATCAATCATTGCTAGGCACTTCACATCAGGGGAGGGACTGACTACCATGGGACATGAGCGGATTTTTTTTTTTTTTTTTTTTTTTTGATTTTTTTCATGAGGGAAGTTTTCAAGGTTGGTGGAACTGTTATTGTGAAATTTGTTAGTTGTGATAGTTACATAACTGTATGAGTTTGTCAAAACTCATAGACCTGTATGATGCTAAAAAGGGGGTGTACTGTATGTAAATTATACATCAAATAAAAACCAACAAAAAAGCAAAATTAAAATAAAGATTATTAAGGTTCTGACTTGGATGGTGGCACTTTCGAACTGTTGCCAGCTCCTGCGTTTAAACATCCATTTGCAAATGTAATTGCTCTCTCAAAACCACATCCTCAATAAAGTTCGGTAGGACTAAATTTGTCATGTTACTAAAGAGATACAGGGATGGAAAAAGATATTCAACTCCTGTTCACACAGCCACACAAATCGACAGGCCCCATGTTACAAAAAGAGCACTGAAAAATCAGGACTTACTTTTCATGAATGAGTTTTTTGGTATCATCCCAGGTGACTTCCAGACGGTTTATCTCTCTGTCAACCTCAGGTGCAAAAGCTGCATCTTTCTGGGCAATTTGTTTGGCTTTGTCTTTCAACCAGCACAGCTCATGCTCATGAGAATTCAGCTCATCTTCCAACTGATTAAAGGCTCTCAACCTGTGAGTCAAAATGTTCTGTCATTCTCCTAGAGGTGGTAAGCTATTTCCCGTCCACAAGCACAGGATGCGTTCATATAACAGATGTGAAGAATGATGGAAGAGCTCTTAACACAGCGATTGAGTTCATGTATATCAACTCGTGAAGATACTTTTCAAGTTAACTTTGCAGAACAAGTCAGATAATAGCTCAGAAAGCAGTTAAAGTCATTCCTACTATTCACCCTTAACTTTAATTCTGTGTTCTCTTTCTACTTTGCCTTGATGCCGTAAGACTAGGGCTGACATTATAGGCTGTAGGTGAATACCTACTGCAGAGTCATTAGGAAGCAATCTTTCTGAGCCATCAGTGTAATTCGTGTAAAAATAATATTTAAGGATCACACAGTTGTCTCATTCAAAATATAATCAGCTTTACTGAGCTCTTTGGGGGAAAAAATTAAGCTTAAATTACTCATAGTATTGAAAAGAAGGTTACCATGGGAAAACGATCATTTTGGGGCCCCTGATATATTACTATTTTGAATATTTGTAAAAACCAGCCATGCAGACGCAGCTCTTGACTCTGATTCCTTGCATTTAAGTGTAGTGCAGTAGCACTTATAAAGCAAGTACACATTCATTATCTCATTTAATTCCCAAAACAAAAGTGGCTGGGGGCAGTGTATTGTCACCCCCATATTATATCCCCTTCTCTTCTCACAGAGAGAAGGTTCTATTAAGAAAGAGAAATAAGATTGAAAAGAAGTCTGCAGCATTAGAAAAAAAGAGACATTACTTTTCAAATTTACTGGGGGAAAATATCTTCGGCCCTTTGCGTCTCTATTCCTTGCTCATGCAATGAATACCTGATTTTGTTTAAACACTGCTTCCTCCAAGCCTGCCAGTGAGCATTAAAAGTAAATGAAGAGATCCACTCTGCCAAGCTGACTGTCTACTTTATTTTATTTTTTATTTATTATTTTTTTAAAGATTTTATTTATTTATTCATTTATCCCCCCCTTGCTGCTTGTGCTCGCTGGGTCAGCTAACCACGCCGTGCGGGTGGGCTTGCCTTCACCAGGAGGCCCCGGGAACCGAACCCGGGACCTCCCATATGGTAAACGGGAGCCCTACTGATTGAGCCACAGCCGCTTCCCTGACTGTCTACTTTAAATGAATGAACGCGAATCTCAACTGGCCGGTCAACACCTTACTAAGTGCCAGAGGCATCATTTCTTCTTACGAAAGAACCATTTCTCTCTTTTCCTCTTCTCCAAAATCCTGCCACCCACTCTCAGCTAATGAGCTTACTTGTTCTGGTCTTTAAAGAGGGGCTAGCACTGACCAGGGAGAAATCCCCTCCTACTTTTACCCCCAGAACCACAAGTCTACTTGGATCGCTATCTTTCTCCTCTGCCTTCATTCTTGTCACAGAAGATGAATCCCTTCTCCTATCACTTAAAACTTGCTTTAAAAAAGATAATCTATCTATATTCTCTTGCAAATATACGCAAGTGGCTGTTAGGCAAACCCTGTAGGAAGCTCATTCATTTTATCTTCAAAATATCTTTTTTTCAAAATGAAGTTGCTAAATACTATTAAAAGTTTTGCAGGCACAATTCCGGAACAAATAAAAAATAAACTGGATGACAGGCTTCAGCACACTTCCCTCTCACCTCTGTTGAAGGGCTTGGCGGGTAGGCTCTTTCAGCCTCTCTTTGTCAGTCCTTTCTTCAACGTCCTCTATGCTTTTCAGCAGCTCCTCTTTCTGGCGGTGGAAGGCTTTCTTGAGCACTGTCAGGGCGTCTGCCTCACTCTGTTTGGTTCCCAGAAGGTTCTGGATCCCCTCTAACTCTAGACAGAGCTGGTCAGCCAAGGCCCTGCAGGACGCCCTTTGCTCAGAGCTCCCAGGCTTCAGGTGGTACTGCGCTTTGGCCAAAAGGCTGTCCACACTGATGGCAGTGCAGCCTAAGGCTTTAGTGCCTTCAGTAGCCGCATTCAGGTCCTTTTCTAAAAGATCGGACTGCTCCTTACTCACACTCTTGGTGGCTTCCACCGTTTGCCTCAGCCGGTGGAACAGCCCTGACAGGGAGCCGTGGCTCTGCAGAAATTCTGCCAGCTGGGCCAGGGCAAGCTGCCGCCTCCCCACCACCTGGCTGGCTTCCTCAAACAGCTGGAAGCAGTCCTCTGCCTTGCCCTGGAGGAGGTGGAGATCCTCAGCTCGGCCGAGGGAGCCCAGCTTCGCCAGGTGCCCCTGCAGAGTCTGCACTTCTGCCTTCTTGCTCTCCACTTCTGCTGTGTGCTCCTGCAGGGGAAGCAAGGGCTGTTGATTCCTCACATACACACAGTTTATGCCACAGATAGAGTGCGGGATTTGTGATGTCCAATGATGTTTTAAATGCAAAGGAGAGAATGCTAGTTAAAGGTCATCTACGTTGAATCCTTTAGAAATGTCTGTGAAGCTTTATCAGTTTTGCACATCTACCCTTTTCACCTAAAAGTCAACCCTGAATTTGGGACCAATTCATTCCACACAGATGAATTTTCTCGTGGATAGGAATTGTTAATTAAAAGAAACTGAAAACTTGGGAGATGTTAAAATATGTTTATAGGTTCACTGTAGAGCTCATTCTAACAGAGCTTGCAAGGGAAGGGATGTGGGATAGATGGACATTTGCCATCTCCTTGGAGGTGGTGGGTAAGGCAGATGAAAATCTGCACAAATCATAGCCACTTTCCCTTTAAAGAAATACAGATTAAATGATGAGACCATTGTATAGGAAATTTGACTAGCTCACAATAAATAAATCATGTTTAAATTCTAGCAGACAATTGCTAAAAATCGCAGCACATTTCCCGTTAATGAGAGATTATCACCTGTCAAACATTTTCTGTTGCTTTAAATCTTTGGGACAAGATAAGGCATAATAAACTACTGCTAGTAGTACTACTGATATTAATAATAGTTTTCTTTCTATGCAAACTGACATTTATATAAAACATTCCATAAAAGAATGGAGTGTTTAGCAGAAAGTGTATATTATTACAATTTCCATTAATATCTTTATGTATAAACTACCATCTGCCAGCTGTGTAACCTGGGGCAAGGACTGAAACTCTGTACGTGTCAGTTTCCTCAGCACAGTTTCCTCATTAGTCAAATGGCAAATAATAAGAGTTGCTCCCTTTTGGATGTTGGGAGGACTAGAGGAGATAAAACGTAACTTGCACTTGGTAGAATGCCTAGCTTAGAGCGAGCAGTCAAAAACACTAAGTGAAAACATCGCAGTGCTTGAAGATCAATATCTGATTTTTTAAAAATGTGGTATTTTTTTAATGCTAGGTTAGATATTATGCATAAAGAAGGAAAATAAATCACAAATTTTAAATTCCTCCAAGCTAACTAGTCATTCAGAAAGAGTGTGCAGTTAAAGCACTGGAGTTGGGCATTCATTTTCAGCACTGGGACAAAATAAACTGGGTAGCTTAAACATTAGCAGTCTTCTATCACTTTGCCCTAGAAAGTGATGGGTTAGGAAGAGAGACACCTAAGAGATGTCAACCCTCTCCAATGCAGGTGTCGGGGGGCTGCCAGCAGAAGCAGAGCTTGCACGGGTGCTGATGGAAAGACATTGCTTCACATAAAGGAGAGACAGGCCAAGGTCACCTTCAAGAGTGGGCACCGGTCTCCTTAGGCCAGTGGGTCTCTATCCGTTGACCATGGCCGGGAGCCCTCCTGACCTACACTAGCCCGTCTTGTGTGTTTGTGTGCACCATCGTGGGGGGCACATAGTAGCAGAGAGGATGCATCACCAGGTGCGAGCCGGCCATCATGAAACATGCCTCACCTTACTCAGACCATCTCTAGTGAATGCCAACAATTGCTCCAGACAACAGGGGAAGGAATACCTTGGCAGTACCCTTGCTGCTGTGTTTTTTCTCGGCAGCCCTATACGTCTGGTCCTGAGCACAGGATGTATTTGTAGGTCCCAGGGAAAAGGGGCAGGTGCACTAGGACCATCCCCAACAACAAAAGCATTTGCTGGGGAGCAGATGTAGCTCAGTGGTTGAGCGCCTGCTTCCCATGTACGAGGTCCTGGGTTCAATCCCTGCTACCTCCTAAAAACAAACAAACGAAAAAAAACCAACTCCATTGGGGAGTGGATGTGACTCAGTGGTTGAGCACCTGCTTCCCACGTACGAGGTCCTGGGTTCAATCCCCAGTACCTCTTAAAAAATAAACAAAAAACATTTGCTCCACTATGAAGAAACAGTGTCTTCGGTTGGTTGCCTATTTTATCTGACATGGTTTATTCGCTTACTTCATCTGTATAACACATTGCCTGGCCCCATATGTTCAATTATTAAAACATTTGCATATGAATAAAAAGATCACTTGCTGCCAAGTGTTTTCTTTCTTTCTTTTTTTTTTTTAATGCTGCATCCCTTTTTAATTCAAGAGCTCTCTCTTATGAATCCATTTGTCTTCGGTCTTCAAAGAAAGCACATTACCTTGTGCCGTGTCAGAGCTGCTGTGTGGTCCGTCACGCTTATCTCTGACGTAGACTGTAATTCACTGAGAAACAGCTTAATCCAGACAGAAAATGAAAGCAGCTTCTCCTCAAACTGCTGGTGTTCAGCAACCACAGACTGAAGAAAACTAATCCTATGGAGAGAAAGATGGAAGTTAAAACGCTCCGTCAATGAAGAGAAAGGATTAGTGATAAGTTTTGGGAACAATAAGCTTACCCAAGGGCAAAAGTGATGTCAAACGCAGGCAAACCAGACTCTTGATGGTTTCCACCTGCCAAAACCCCATTGTCACGTTTTCCCCGTCTTGGTAAATGTCACCCCCATCCACCCAGCCAGTCTTGGAGTCATCCTTCACTCCTCCATTTCTTGATCTCTCAGTATGCCCTGCGACCCCCCAATATGTGGAGGGGCTCCGTGTGCTTCTCTCCATTCCACTACCTCACCCTGGTCTGAGCCCCTTCATGTCTTGCCTGGACTCCAGCAGCCTCCTCGCCTGCGCTCCTCGCTCCACCCTTCCCTCCCTATTTCTCCACTTCTACACAACCAGGGTGGTTTTAATGCAATCAGATCATTCCCCAGCCAGGCACAAATACTCGAGCCATTTCCTGCTGCACTTGGGAAGACAAAACCCCAACACTCCTTACTGTGGTCTACTGTGATCCCATGATCTACTTCTCTGACCTCGTCTGACACGGCTCTGCCCCTCACATTGTCCTTTTTCCCCAACATCCCCGCGCATGACTGTGTCAGAGCCTTTGCCCCTTGGAGTCCTCTGCCTCTGTGCTCTACCCCAGGGCACCGTGTCTGCCTCCTGCTCAGCATCGGGAGCTTAAATCAGATGTCAACTCCCCAGAGACGCCGGCTTGACCACCCAGTCTAAAGCTGCACCACCCTGTCGACCCTGCCACTTTGCCCTATAGTTTATCTTCACAATACTTTACACCATCGGAAATAGCCTTGTTCATTCATTTGTCCTGTTATGTATTGATCTTCAGCCGTACCCCTATCCCAACACACTCCGAATGCAAGCTCCCTGAGAGGTGGGGATTCAAGTTCCTTGCTCACTAATTTATCCTCAACACCTAGAAAGGCTCCTGGGATGTGGCCTGGGATCAATAAGTGACCAAGTAATAAATTACGTTGAGTATTACTAGGCGGTCTGAAGCCAGGATGTATCCCTGGTGTTAAGATACTAATCTCCACCACAATGGTTTGCATCCAAAGCTCAAGTTTTAAAATCATCTTTCATGTTTCAATCCTTAAACATTATGCTTACGTGCATAAATTATACTTCGAAGGCCTGCATACACATGCCTCATTTGTTTTTTTTTCTTTTTTAAGAAAAAAACAAATTCACTTTATTTTAAAGACAATGATTGGCATACAGATGGTATGCGCTAGCATAAAATAAACTTTCATGAAAAGCATTAAAATCCATTATAAATTAATTTATTAAATAGGTATTTGGTATATGTGATGGTTTTATTAGATATCACTCTTATTTATTGCCAACCCCCACCTCCAAAGTCAAAACAAATCAGAAAATCTCTTAAGTCCAATTTACACTAAGTAATTTATTTTCCCCAAATGTGTATGTGTTCTGAGATGTGACACATGATACAGTTCAATTGGTCATTCATAATATCAATCATATGACAGGACACAAGAGCACATGCCTCATTTGAAACGTCCTCTACTTCCCCTCTGTGTTAGACATATCTCTGTGAGATAGAACCTTGTCTATTTTATAGAATATGACTCAGCTTTCGAGAGTTGGCCTCAAATCCTCCTGAAAGCCTTTCCTACAGCCATCCACACATCCCTTCCTTCTGTGCCCATGGTACCCTGTGCTCAGGCCTCTCAGGAGTTTCCTGGTTATTCTCCACACTGCAATTCACTGGGCTCTAGAGTCTAATATGGTGCCTGGTTCTGAAGAGACACCTAATTTAAGAAAAACAACAAAAACATCTGTTGATTGACTGAACAATGAAAGAATAAACACGTGAATAAACACAGGCTCCAGGAAAGTAGAGAATGAAACTCTGCTTACTGTTGCTATTATCTGCACGTTGAAGAATGACTGGCTCCTTGCAGGAAGTCAATCAACATTTGCTGAGTGAATGAACGATAAATGCCTCACCTAAGGTCACATGGGTAATCAATACCAACTCATGGAGAAAATTGGTTTCCTGGCATATTAGAAAGTTATAGGCGCCAATCATTAAACCACCTGGTTAATTAAAATTTAATCCATTTTTGCCCCCATCTAATAGATTAATAACTTCTCATAGCAGGCAAAATTTCAGTTACCTTTTTTCTCATATACATAGAAAGCTTGGACAACACATAGTACAAACAAAAGCAGCCCTACACTCTTCAATATATCTTAACTGGTTTGATCGTTTGTGCTGATTATAAGACTGAAATTCTGAATTGAGTTTCATTCAAAATATTAATTTTTTGAGCACATTGAATTTAAAAAGTGAGGAAGTAGTTTCTCCCTTCTATAATTATTCCCGGAATAATTGAATTTAATATAGTATGAGCAAGACTACACTTTCTTAATTTATCTGTTCACCATTTAAAAACAAATGAACATTATCAGAAAGTTTCCAAGAACCAACCTCTTGCTAATTATATGTGGCAAAGCTCTCCATCTCGCATCCAGCTGCTCCAAATGCACTGTCACCATTTTCACGTCATCGTTGGAGGCCACGGAGAACAGTGATTCCTTCAACTGCAAAAGGCTGCTGTAGAAGGACGCCTGGGCTACAACTTGACTTTGCAGTGCCTGAGAAAAAGAGAATATGTCACATACCTGGGCGGCAAGAGCCACGGGTGGCTGCCGTCCAAAGCCTTCACATTGGTGTGAGAGTGGAGCCGTTTTAACCTGATTTAGAAACGGATCCGCTTAACCTCTGTAACGGGCAGTTTTATGGGCCAACTTGGCTAAATTCCCAGTTACTCAATCAAACTGATCTAGGTATTGCTATGAAAGTATTTTGTGGATGTGATGAAAGTCTATAATCCATTTCCTTTAAGGAAGGAAGATTACCCTAAATAATCTGGTCTGGGTGGGCCTGAATGGATCCATTAAATGCCTTAAGAACAGAGCTGAGGCCTCCCAGTTGAAGAAGAAATTCCAGGCTGTGCTGAGATGCCTTTGCCCAGAGGCTGTCCTAAGGATTTCAGACTTGCCTGGCCAGCCCCCAGCCCCCATCCTCCTGCTGGTTCTGCTTTGTTGGTGGAAATTTGCTGCACCTCTAATGCAATTTTTTCTTTTATACTGGATATATATAATTTTTTTTTTTGAATCATACAATAGTTATTTGGTTCATAGTAATGCATTCATACAGTATTTGTCCTTTTGTGTCTGGCTTGCTTCACTCAACATAATGTCCTCCAGGTTCATCCATGTTGCCATATGCTTTACGACTTCATTTCTTCTTACAGCTGCATAATATTCCATCGTGTGAATAGACCACAGTTTGTTTATCCATTCGTCTGCTGATGTACACCTAGGTTGTTTCCATCTTTTGGCAATGGTGAATAATGTGGCTATGAACATCGGTGTGCAGATGTCTGTTCGTGTCACTGCTCTCGGTTCTTCTGGGTATATACCCAGTAGTGGTATTGCAGGGTCACGTGGCAAGTCTATATTCAACTTCTTTAGGAACTGCCAAACAGTCCTCCACAGTGGTTGTACCATCCTGCATTCCCACCAACAGTGAAGAAGTGTTTATCTCTCCACATCCTCTCCAACACTTGTAGTTCTCTGTCTTTTTATTTTATTTTATTTTATTTTAAGATTTTATTTATTTATTCATTTATCCCCCCCTTGCTGCTTGTGCTCGCTGGGTCAGCTAACCACGCCGTGCGGGCAGGCCTGCCCTCACCAGGAGGCCCCGGGAACCGAACCCGGGGCCTCCCATATGGTAAACGGGAGCCCTACTGATTGAGCCACAGCCGCTTCCCTCTGTCTTTTTAATAGTGGCCATTCTGATAGGTGTGAAATGATATCTTATTGCAGTTTTTATTTGCTAATGTGATTTTTAAAAAATTATGTTACCGGAACCGAAATTAATTTTCCATCATCTGAGTTATACTCAGTTAGGCAACTTTAGAAGCTGCGGACGTTCAGAAACAAAGAAATTGAGTCGACTTTTTTATTGCTTCAGAGGATCAAAGCATATCAAACAACAACAAAGATGCAAGTCCAGGTACTGGGTTTTTACTTTCACTTATTCTCCTGTTTCATCAGTCAATGAATCCCTTGGTGTGGGGCTACAGGGGGTGCCTGAAAGTTGCAGTTGAAGCCTGGTAGGAGAAGAGATACAAACACTTCTGTGGATGACCAAAAAGAGAAAATGGTGCTAGATAGGTTGATAAGCATAAGCACAGAATGGAGTGGAATTGATCAAATGTTTTCTTTCCTTCCCTAATGAGGCTTCAGGTATGCTCTCAGTAAGGTACCAAAGGCATCAGAGGAAGGGGTAAGTAAGCTACACAACCCGCCTGCGGATGGCAAGAAGGACCACTACGCAGAATGGGGCTTGTGCTGACAAAGACAAAGGCTGGGAGCTTGGAAGGTACACGCAGAATTCAGACGTGCAAAGGCAGCTCAGTGACGCAATGTCCCTTGGCCGGAGGACAGAACCCCGCAGCTCCCTCTTGTTCCTCCAACTGAATAGCACTTTCTTCCCACACAGAGACACATATGAATACAGTTTCATGTGGTCACCAGCTCTGCGTCGACGTCTTGTCATTTTTCTTTTAGGTACCAGGGCCAGGGATTAAACCTGGGACCTCGTATGTGGGAAGCCGGCACTCAACCACTGAGCCACATCGGCTCTCCTGAGTTGGTTTTTTCATTTGTGTTGCTCGTTGTTTGTTTTTGTTTCTTCAGAAGGCACCGGGAACTGAACCGGGCGCTCAGCCACTCAAGCCACATCCACCTCTTGTCATTTTTTAAGGAAAGGAGCTGTGCCTTCCTCTCTGAGAACACCTCACCATATATTTTTTTATAGTAAACTTTATTTCAACTTCAAAAAATAAAATAACAGACAAAAGCCAGCTCCACAAATTATGAAAGCATCACTCCAAAAAAATTCTGTCTAGGCAAATCTATCCTATTTAATCCCCAAAAACAAACTCAATTGTTTCTCCAGTGTTCCGAAAGATGAATAAATGAGGACAGACTGGTTAAATGACATGACCAAGGTCTCCTCATTAAGGAAGAAAATGAAAAAAAAAAAAAAAAAAAAGATTGATCATATTCACATCTCATACAACTAAATCCCATATTCTTTTTTTTTTTTTACCTTTAGCATTGATATAATACTTTCTTCACCTTTGCTATAAAACATTACAATATTACTGTTAACTATAGTCTATTAATGGCATTAGTTGTATTTTTCTCATGCACCACTTTATTTATTAGAAATTAAGACCCAGATTGTAGATGGAAAATTATCCTTTATACTCAAGGCAGGAAATGGTCACCACAGGTTTCTATTTAACTATTAGCTATTAACTATGGGAAGGTTAAGGCAAAATATCAGTGTCTAGTAAACTCAAAAGGCAGGAGAGCCAAGATTCTGGGAGAGCCACAAAGTCAAGGAAGGAGAAAATTTGAAAATGGAGCAATAGGTACAGATTCTGAATGAAGTTTTAGAGTATAATTATGAAAAGTCAAAGAACGGAGCTGCCTCTTAACATTTTTATATAAGATGATGGGGGGAAGGGAGGGCGTAAACCTGGAATAAAATAAGCCTCTTCTGATCGGCAATTCTGCCTGCTGAAGTTTCTGCCTCAGATAGCATTCCTTAAAGCAGGGGTTCTTAACATTTTTTATTCCACGGACCCCTCTGCCAGAAGGTAGCAGCAGATAGTTTTATGACACTCAACATCGGCATGTCTTTAAATTAAATTTTAGGATTATTCAAAATTATGTTTTACAACCTTCCCATAATTTCAGTACCTGGTAACCTAACACCGTTCAACATCTGTTCAAACGGTCATTTTCTGCAAACATTTAGAAATCCAAGGCTTCCCAGGGCGTTATAAAACCATCTCCGCCATCCTTACCCAACTTTTTTTTTTCTTTCCAAAAGATCTATTCATTTATTTATTTACTTTATACATTTTACCACCACCCCACCACCCCACCACCCTTGTTTTTGCTGTTTCTGTGTCCATTCGCTGGGTAACTCTCTGTGTCTGTTTCCTGCCCTCTCTTCTCATCCTTCTCCTCCTATCTTCATTGGGATTCGATCCTGGGAACCTCTGATGTGGGAGAGAGGCGTCCTACCGCCTGCGCCACCTCAGTTCCTGGTTTTTGGCACGTCTCGTCTTGGCTCTCCCCTGTGTCTCTCTCCTGTTATGTCATCATCCTGCTGCATGGCTCTGGGGGGCCTGGAGGCACACACACCTTATATACATATATATATATATATATTTTTTTTTTTTACTGGGAGGTCCTGAGGATCGAACCCAGGTCCCTCCATATGGGAGATGGACACCCAACCATTTGAGCCACATCCACCCCCCGCTTACTCACCTTTTTGCAGGCAGTTACCCACTGCAATCAGAACACGCTACATCGAAATAAAAATCATACCAAGTCCACACTTTACTGTGTATTATTTAATAAATATATCACACTCACACCAACACGTCCTCACAATAATGCTTTTTTGAATTTTCAATTCGAGCTCACAGACCCCTGAAATCTTTCCATGGACCCGTGGACCCCTGGTTAAGAACCTTTGCCTCAGAGCAACTGAATTCCCAGAAATCAGTAACATGGCCTCAAGTTTCAAAACTTAAAACTTCTTCAGAGTTTAAAACGTTGGCTTCTTCAAGGATGGAATAAGCCGGCATACTTTGTTTTTCTATCATGTGTACTCATTCATTCTTTCTGCCTTGCTTGAAAAGACTCATCACTGTGTCTTTTTCCTAGCCTGGATTACTTCTCTTTCTCTTTTAAACCTTTTTACTATAAAAATTCATATAAATACAAAAGTAGAATGGACCTACATATCACCCAGCTTTAAACTGATTAACTCAGAGCCAACCACGTTTCCTTTACATTCCTCCCCATTCCTCCCCGACCTCCCTGCCAGATAATTTTATTCAAACACCAGACATCATATAACAGGATTTTCTAATGCATTACTGAAATGTTCATCGCCAAATTCATCACCACCATCTTTCAGCCCCGGTTTGCTCTCTTCTTTTCAGGATACCTTGAGCTCAAACGACACCTCAGGGAGCACAAAACCAAACCAAGAACTAAGTTGGAGAGAGGTTTTTTTTTTTTTTTTGTTGTTGTTGTTGTTGTTTTAACAACTCAGTCATAACAAAGAGCATTTAATTTTCCTTCCCTACACATCCTTGGACTTGCCTGTATTGATTGAAGTTCACCCTCCACTTTGACTCTGTCTGCAGAAACACCTGCTTCTAGAGAACTGGTTATAGCTTCACATCGCTCGAACCAGGTCAGAAAAGCCAATAGTTCTTTCTCTAACCTAGAGAAAGCAGAGATAAGAAACAGATTCATCCAAGATGATCACACTGAAAAACAAAACCTTTGAGGCTGGAGGGCCCAGCCCAAGCCATTATACATAATATGGCATCAGTTATCCTATTCCTAGCCGTGAAGATGCGAAGATCACCTTTCATTTTCTTGTATGCATTTGCACTTGTGTTTATATCTGCATACTATGTGAAGATATATATGTATTCCCTCCATCTCAGTGATCTTCTTCCTTTAACCCAGATCAACAAGATCTTCTCACATTAGACACCTGGTTCTATGTATTTTACATTTGGGATGATTATTTTCCATCAAAAGAATGGTTAGCCGAGCATTTCCATTAAATACGGGCTGTTGAAGTCCATGCTTCCAACCCAAGGAGGAAGGCTGCTCACCTCTGCCAGTGTTCCAGCAGGTTCTCTAGTGCCGTCTGCCTCTCTTTAGCCCTGCTCAGCGTCCCCTCAAATTGCTGCTGTAGTGCTGCGGCTTCCTGAACGGAGGAGTCCCTGTCAGCGACCTTGTGGGCACTGGCTGAGAAGGCGGAGACTGTGCTGGACAGAGACTCGAGAGCCTGGCAGAGATCCTAAAGCATAAGGAACAGACCAAGGGCTCAGGATAGGACAGCACTACTCACCAAAGGCAGAAGTGGAAGCAAGCCAAGCGTCCTTCAACGGATGAGCGCATAAGCACAAGGTGGCATATCCACACAACGGAATAGTATTCAGCTGTGTAAAGGAATGGCGTTCTGAAACAGGCTACAACTTAGATGAGCCTTGAAAACATTGTGCGAAGTAAATAAGCCAGACACAGAGGGACAGACAGTGTAGAATTCCACCTCCCTGAAATTTCTAACACAGATAAATTCATAGAGACAGAAAGCAGATTAATGGCTACCAGGGCATGGGGCAGGGGGAATGGGGAGCTATTGCTTAATGGATGCAGAGTTTCTGTTCGGGTGATGGAAAAAGTTTTGGTAAAGGATGTTGGTGATGTATGATATTGGAAATGTAATTAATGCCACTGAATTGTACACTTCAAAATGGCTAACGTGGGAGATTTTATGTTATATATATGCTAGCACAATAAAATTTAAAAATGAAATTAAGACCGATTTTTCTTCTTTGAGGCATATCATCATGAAAAATTGTCACAAACAGCCAATGATACTAAAAATGTGTCTGTCTATGATTGTCAGTAAGACGTAGTGAAAGTGAGGAGAAAGTGACTTTATGAGTGCAAAAATCAAAAATGAAAATGAAGGGACTATTTTCAAAATATGGCTTTGTTGCTTTATGTCCTATTAATTTCAACTCTTAATGATACAGATAATTTATGGAAATCATATTAATTTTATGTTAAATATGTGAGCATTAAGAAAAAAACCGGTTTCTAATCTACAAAAGTGACATGTAACATGCTATAATCTCTATAAAAATATACAGAGAAAGAATCATGGCTAAGAAAGCTGCTGTCAGGAATCAATGATAATACTAAATACAGGCTGCTTTTTAGGTGGCATATATTGTGTTGGGTACATTACATTTATTGGCATATTTAATATTCATAAGAACCCTAAGAGGCTTATTCTCTCATTATCCCCAATTTACAGGTAAGAATATCAACACAGAGAAAAATAACTTGCTTTAGGAAATCTAAATATTGGAAAAATTAGAAAGATGTGTTATCTGGTACTCAAGTATTCACTGGTTGTCTGTTAAAATAATTTCTTCAAATTCAATTTTCCTACTTTTGCTCATTTTATTCTATCTCTAAAAATTACACCAGTAACACAAAAACTACATTCTCATTATGAAAGATTCAAAGGATCTAAATTCCTCTCCCCTTTCCAGATGTACCAGTTGTCAATTTTCTGGTTTCTAGCATACACCTGCTTTTCTCTGCATTATGTACATATACCTCCACACGTACACACACATAATGGGGATAATATTTATATTTTTAAATTATTTAACGCAGGCTTCTCTTTTGTATTTCTATGCTCCTTCTCCCTTAAGCATCTGTTTGTTGCCTTGCTGAAGATATCTCAAAGGTCACCAGTTCAAAGACAAGATCAAGAAAGCGAAACTAGAGAGGATGTACTCTGTGCACATCTGAGGGTAGTGGGTTAAAATTTAAAATCTGTTACCCACTTACTTTTTATTGCACATTAAATTTTTTTAAACGCTGGCAAGAGGTAACAGAGTAGGAAAGGGTTTATTAAAGCTGTAATCTGAAAATGTCACACGTTCAAACTAAAAGAGAATATATTTAAAATTAATATTCCTTTAAGTTTTTATGACAACTTATTTGCATGGTAATACTTCTTTTGTTATATGAAGTCGATGCATTTGTTCTATGTAACTGCTCAGATAACATAAAATCTTTTCTGTTTTAATTCTCTTCAAATTATTTACCATGTTTTTGCTTCAAGAAGTAATTACCAAATTTCTGAGTGGATAAATAAGTAGAAATGTTGACACATACTCTTACCATATGTTCTTGGAGAACTTTGTATGTTTCTGTAGCTGAAGAACATATTTTAACTGGTTCAGCAAGTTTATCCTCAAATTCAGACACAGACTGCTGGATCTAAAACATTGATGAAATATGAAAATAACAGTGGGGAATATGCATCAAGGCAAAGAAGCTATTCTTGGGAAGCAGCATGCCTACTTTTTTTGAATAGCTTTCAATGTGATGATACATGTATTCTTAAAAAAATCTAAAATCAATTTGTCTCATTATTCAAAAGCAATATAATTCAGCCTCAATGTCTCTCTGAACAAAATGTATAATGATATCCCTATAAAAGTTGCCATATAAATAATGGTTAACTTCGATTATCATGGACAATTGAAGATTATTGGTAAATTGTATTTTTTCCTTGTTTCACTATTTCTGAACTCTATTTTGCTTCAAATGCAATGCGAAGGAGATAACTTTAGCAAGCATGGACCGATTCCTACCTTTTTAAGGTTCTCTTCAAACTTCTGCTGTTGAGATAAATGTCCCAAGATTGCTCCTTCCAGACACTGGGCTTGTTCTCGGAGATCTTCCCAGTATCTTCTTATCTGGGTCAACTTGGCTTTGATTCGAGCAGATTCTCCGGTGGTAACAAACTGAGCAAAAGACTGAGCTTCTTCTTCTAAGCTCGTAATGCTGCTGATCTTACTTTGTATTTCCTGAGTTGCAATCTAATATTTGAAACAAGAAAAAGGACAATGCAGGCTGAGCAAGCTTGCCTTCCTCAAGTGCCTCTAATTATTTGCAGAGAAAGAACATCAGGGCCATTTTCCTCAGTTGACATTTCAACATGCTTGGACCGTGACAGCAGCTATGAACAAACACCATGTGCTTCTTGATCTCATTTGGGAGGATGGATTTGCTCCAAACTGAGGGTGGTCCTGCTTTCTGGCTACAGCTTGAAAAGGAATAACTACTCTCCTGTTTGCTGCAAAGTAAGGTGCAGACTTACTTGCCTACCCATCAGCCAAGCAGCTGATCCACTAACCTGGAGAAGCAGTGTTTTCCAATAACTTATAGGAATGCTAATATTGGCATTCATTCCACTTTTCTAAAATATAAATAGGGATTTCCCATGCTCAGATTCTACTAAGCTAAAGTATGCCTTCTGAGTCGACTCCCACCTAAAAGCAGTCTTTTCAAATCTACCACCTATTGCTTTATGCCAGTGCTTTCCAAATTTAAAATGCAGCAGAAACACTGGTCCCTGTTGCCAGGAATTCAGATTCAGCAAGTCTGAGGAGAGGCTCTAAAATTTTCGGTTTCAACAAATTGGAAGTGCTGTTGATACTGTGGTCCAGAGATCCCCCCACTGTGAACCGCTGCTTTTTTCATTAGCCAATGCACTCTACAGTAGAAATGTCTATATATTATCATTTTAAATTAGTGCACAAAGAGCATTGCATATGTCGAACAAGACATAAAATCCACTGATACCCACGAAGCATGTGTGTGTGTGTATAAGTGTCTCCCATAAATAAGGAGGCTTTCTTTGGTGTAAGAAAATGAAAATTATTTCTCTGAAAAAGAAGGGACAAATCCTTCAATCACAATAAAGCCAAATATTTAGACAAATCAAATAATTTAGATGGAAAATACCCCTATCCTAGAAAAAACATGTCTGTTTAGATGACACAGCATCGTCAGAAATAATTTACATAAGAGCCATGTACACACCCCTTATTTATCTTTATTTTTCATATGCCTGAACTACAATAGTATATCTAATTGATATGTGTTGTTTGATCATGAAATAATCTTTCTTCATATTGCTGTTTTTTTTTTAAGATCTTAGTTTAAAAAAAATGTGTCATAAATTCAGCAAATATATATTAAGACCTACAATGTGCCCATAATTGTTTTAGGTGTTTGCAGGATATCAGGGAAACGATCTTAATTCAGGAGAAAGTTCTTAGTTCTCAGAGAAATATGTCATCAATAAATTCATAAATGCACAATCATATGCTGGCTTGTGGCAGATAAAATCCAAACCATCCAAGAAAAGAAGATGGAAGATGAACCAATGTAAGCTCTAGAAATTTCCGAGTAGGTAGAAGAATAGGATGGAATTTGGAATAGCATATAATAAAGAACAAAAATTGAGCTTAGAGTATTTATCGCCACAAAAACATAAATACTTCATTAATTTTAATCCTAAAGATAGCTCTAAAGTGAAAATACTATGATAACAAGTGTTACATATATTCTTTTCTTATAATATAGTCTTCTGTTTGTAACAGAACACAAATCTACTGGGCCAATCCCACACTGGTGTACCCCACTCTATCTTTACTAATTCCTAGCAAATACCTTTTGCCTGGTATTAATATTCATTTAATATGTTTTTTGATAGTTTGGAAAATTCCATATTGGGCACATTAAAATATATTTTTGGTTTGATAGAATGGAAATCCACAACTGAATGTTTATATATTTAAAAATAAAATGTGTCATAACTTTTTTCCTTCAAAGTAACAATAAGATGTCATTTGCTCATTGACCTACTTTGGAAGTTCTGGTATAAAGGGGAAGATAACTGTAAGTGAACTATAGAAAGTCTAAACAAGTGAAAAAGTGTTTACTAAAGATTTTCCAAAGTGGAAAAATTTGAAACAAAACATGCTATTCTTTTTTCCTTAGAATTTAGTGGAAATGATTAAATGGCATCTTTTAAAAACCGTTTTAAAGATTTAAAATATTTCATGCTTATTCTTTAATGGCTTGGCCTCTCTTTTCCCCAGTACAATACAGAAGACATTAGCAGGTTGCAGATACCAGATCACGCAAAATGAGTGATGAACAGAGAATCTACACAGCATCTAATCTTGGCCAAGCCACGTTGTACCTTCCCACCACACACATGGTGTGAGAACTCATTCTGAGTCACAATGTGAAATGTTCCCTCACCTTCATGTGTATTTTACTATATTTAATCCGATGAAATGGCAGAGGGTTTTCCCATTTCAAAGGAAATGAGCTGATATATTAAAAGAAGTGGCTGAAGTTTGAAAATATGTAAAAAAAAAAAAAAATTGTATAAAAGAGAAATGAGCCCTCAGAGCTCGTTTTCTTTCAGCCCATATATTTTTAAACTGTTTGAATGAAGGAGGTGATGACAGTCTATCTGAAGGAGCGTTATATAGAGCTGGAAGAGCTAACCTATCAGGCATCTTACGCCATGCCCCAAGTCCATCATAAATGAAAATATTAGGACAAGGGTGTCTTATAGTTTCACCTAAAGCAAGTCTCTCTCTAACTCCTCCTTGGGGTTGATAAAGAGAAACACCTCTAAAATGTGAGCTAGACATTTGGAATAGTTCTTACAGAGTTGTAGATGACGAATACATTATACATCATAGAGGGCACACAAGAGAGGATCCAGCGGAGTTAACTCAAAATCAAGGAAAAGAATGATGTAACCATAAAAATATTTTAATGATATTGCACACAATATTGACTTTGAATGCATGTCAGACAATATTAATACATAATTCCACCTAAAAAATGTTGCCCAGAATCAAGCGAGACCTCTTAGCTCAGTATTCTGAGTGAATTTAGCTTTAATAGAGTCACATAGCACTGAAAGATCTGTTCTGGGGCCAAACAGCATTTGGTGAAATGAAAGAGAGGAGTTCTTAAAAGCTACGCATGGATTATAAACGTAACGTGTGAGCAGGTCACCTTGATTTGGTTGATTTGCATGTCCAAGGCAGATGAAGACGTTTCCAAGGCATTGAGTTCTTTTTCTTTCTCAGTTATCCAGACGGACAGGGTCTCAAAATTATTGCCAAAATGATCCCACTTGTTTTTCACCATTTCCATGGTTTTAATACTAAAATTAACCAGATTAAGTAAACAAAATGCAGGATTTTAATAGCGAGCAACAACACAATTTCCTTTACATCACCAAGTGAAGATATCAGTGACCAGGTGAAACCACCGAACAGAAAACAGGCATTCGAGCTGAGCTGTGTGCTAGACCTCCAGTCTTTGTATTTCCTCTGAGAACGGACCTTTAACCCAGTGGCATCTATGATACACTCTGCACAGAGCTGGGCTTCCGAAAGAGTATCGCTCAGCCAAAAGGGACCTGATCGCAGGTCCGTTCTTATTAGGCTCTGCACGCGACCCCATGCCAGGACTTCCTTGATAAACCACACTGACACCAAGCTGTGTTTGAGGTCCCTGGACATGTACCCCTCTTGCTTTCAAAGGAGAGACACTGCGGTGGAGATTTATGCCACAAGGTCTTTATACGATGCGTCTTTAGGGATGACGCTTGAGCCTCTAATAGGATCACAGGGCACCGTGCAGCTGCCACCACTGACCCGAGCTGCCATTTATGTCCTATAGTGACCCCAGCTTTTCCTGGATGTCTGAGCTGATTTCTATGATTCCAAAGGGCTTCTATGATTTCTAGCACAGGCACACCCTAGCTGCTTTTAGGGGACTTGGGTTTTATTTGTAATCACAAAGCTTCAGATATAGATTGCTAGCCTGTATTAGCTATGCATACATAACCAGGTGACTGAGGAACTAACAGTATATCATTTAACTGATAAGCCTTGGGTTAAAAAAAAAAAAAAAAGTGGAAGAATCTCCCTGTTTACCGAAAGGCACTTGAAGACATTAAGAAGAATACAGCGGCATTAATGATTGTCAAATAAAACAGTATTGCAGTCTTAAATTTATACCCTGGGTGTGTCTAATGCACTCAGCAAGATGTGATATTTCAAGTTTTAAATGGAATGAAGATTCAAATGGATATTCCTAATAAAAATGGCTTTCTTTCTGATAAACGCCAGTTTCACTAGTTCCATAAATTGATGGAGAATGTTTAATATAAAGTCCTCAAAGTTTCAAGTTATAAATTGTTTTAAGTAAGTTTTTTTTATCAAATTTTAAAGCCTGGAGAAGCATAAAATGTGAATTTCAATGTGTCATTGTATAAAATACAATATATGTATTGTATTGCATTGTATTAAAAAGAAATGTCACATTTTAAAAGCCAGCTTAGAACTGATGTCCTGTATCTTAAGAATAATATGCTATTATCCATCAATTTGTCACTATTTCAACAAAATAACCTTTAAAAGAGAAATTTTTGGCCATATTAGTTTAAGGAACATTTGCCGTATACGTATATGTTTATCCCCTCCAGAGTCCTTCTGTATATATTGTATATATAACAAGACACCAAAAGGACAACCATTCGTTCTTTCTTTTTAGAGCAACAAACATTAAAAGTTTAAAAAGGATAGATTTTTGACAATAATTTCTGGAGATAGCATATCGATCAGTTACAGTTTGGTTACCGAGACACATTAAAAAGCTCCATGTGCTCCTAGCTGTTGGAGACGTTTGGTCTATGTGATATGTATTGAGGCCTAGAATCTACACAAACAAAAACATCTGCCCTTCCCTCTAACTGGTGACATCAGAATACTACAGTAAAAAAAAGTATTTTAAGTATTGGTTCCTTCTTGAGATTCCCTCTACAATGTACAAAGGCCACAGAATTGAACAGATATGGCTTTCTCATGGACAGAATGGCTTTACGATGCAAAAACCACATCCCTTAGAGTTGTCCTACTGTAGATGCTGGTTTCTGTATTCTGAATTGTGAATGGCTTCCTCAAAACATGCTGAAATACACAGACACTTTGAGATTTTAAAAGAATGTTTTGAATACACCATACAGGAAGGATTGTATTAAACTTTATCTCAGAGAAAAAAAAGTTTAGGACTTGTCAAGCACATACTCTTCTTCGAGCGTGTCTTCTAATTTTTTGACTTGTTCTTTGATTGACTTGGCCTGTTGTTGAAGCAACTGCTTGTTCTTGGGCCCAAGCGGTATCTCCGAAGCTTCCTTCACAAGATTTTCAGCCTGGACTGCAATACCTTCTGTCCGTTTAGAGAAGTCCTAGAAAACGATATTACAATTGTTAGAAGGGCATCTTATATTAAAATCTGCCCTCAAATGAATTACATATAACTCAGAGACTCCCCCAGCATGGATGGGGGGCCGCATGGATACAAAAATGCATGAATGGGTGGGTGGATGAAAGAACGGATGGATCTAGTGTTGCTGGCTAATAGATCTGCCATATTTCCATTGTGGCTCAAACAGACACTTTGTTAAATTATACACACAATCAGCTATCTACCGGCATGGCTAAGCCAACGAGTCTTGCAAAAATGATGTCGCCATTGTTTCCTGGTTTCGATTTATTGCTGAGGATTCTGAGCTGCATTATAATAATGTTCATTATTATATCTTATAACAAATATAAATATTTTATCTTATAACAAATACTTTATTCACAAAATGATCAACCAAGAGTGACTGGTTTTTCAATCACAGAGATACCAGATTTCTAGGTCCCTGAATATAAAGATTTGTTTATTCAAGTGAAGAATAGCTTAGCTAGTCAATAAAAGGTCCATGACTTTTAAGAACACATTTTGATAATCAGCTTTCTGAAAACAGATGCAATCTCATCGTAATAATCTTATCTATTAATATGTGCATACACTACAAGGTGGAAAGAAGGTAAGTTTTGAAGCAAACCTGGGATAAAATCCTGGATCTGCCAACCAAGAGTTGTTTGGGCAACTCACTTAACTTTTCAGGCTCTTTCATGGAAAATACAGATGGTGATGCTTTTTAAAAAGTTACTATTAGCATTTCAATAGCAATTTCAATAAGTGCCTAAAACTCTGCCAAGTACTTATCGTTTTTTATATCCCTCACATAAAATTGAGAACAAAATGGTTTATAAAGTTTCTACACTGATTTTTCAATAATTCTGAACTATTTTAATTCAAAGATTGATTTACTATATACAAGGTAAACTTGTAACTTGTAAACTTTTGCTCTTATGCAAATATTTTCAGGTAAATATATTGAAAACCGAAATAAAAGAGGTAAATGCAGAGATAACCCTGAGTGAGAAAAATTAATGTAGCGTCTCATCCCTTCTCATTTAAGAGCACTTCATAGGAGATTAAATCTTGATCATCGACTTTCCTCTTTCTAAATAGGTGATGCCAAACACTTATGTAAGTATTTTTAAAGGTCAGACCTCTGACAGCCATGTGTCCCGGAGAGAAGCTCCCAGAATTAGCACATAACATAGGAGAGGGCGGCTACTTAATACAATTCTATCTTCATGTCTTCAAAGACTTAATGTCATTATAGAAACACCAACCTTACTTCCAAGAAGTAACCTGCAATTTGGGCGACTAAAAATGAGTGAGTACCACTTCCTCCTAAGATAGAGATTTATATAGTATCCTAAAATATGACATTTGCTAATATTGCAACATGAAATTCCATGGTTAAAAGCACTCACTATTACTATATAGGAACTTGCTATCATTGCAGATTAAATTGTGAAGACTGAATCACAGTGTTATCTGTCAGAATCCCATGAATAGAATCAGAAGAGTAAAATAAAGTCGTTTTCCCTCCTTGGGTTTTCCAGTATCCAGGAAGAAAATGGAGAAAGCAGAGTTATGTTTGAAAATGTAGCTATGCGTTTAATCTTCTAGCTTTTTGTGTGAGCTCTGTGTAGGGAAAGCACAATGCAAAGGAATCCACAGAGCAGAATAATGTTGACAAAAACAGAATTAAACAGAAATAGAATAACATTGTAAGGCTTTGTGTCTAAGTCCTAAGAAGATATTATCAGGAAAGAATTGACTCTGGCACCAGAGAGCTCTGAAGTGGAAGCCAGGCTCTGTGCTGCAGCAGAGCGGGCAGTCCAGCGTGAGCTCTCTCCGCCTTAGCACACCACCGGAGGGGCAGAACTGGGGTGAAGTCTGTACTAACAAGGAGATACGAGGAAAGAAGTGGAGAAGAACCACGATCCCAGATGACGTGCTTGTGAGCAGCTGAAGTCAACAATGAGCAAAGAGGCTCAGAGAGAAAATAGAGTGATGTGGCTAAGATGTGGGCAGTAGACTCTGACCACCTGGGTTTGAATGCCCATCTTCACTCCTTAATAATCTTGAGCTCTCAGACAAGTTCAGGAACATCCGTGTGCCTCAGTGTCCTCATATGTACAGCCGGATTAACAATGGCACCTATTTCTTAGGCTCGGTCTGGGTATTAGAGATGATGCATGTGAAGTGGTTAGATTGATATTACCAGCATATAGTAAGTGCTCAACAAATGGTAGTCCATCAATCCCACAGTATGCAAGGCCATATAAGCTAGGGGGAATTTTAACATTAAGACTAAAGGGTCCCATTTGTGTCAGCCAAAGGCAGTAAAAACAGAGATTAGTGCAAATGGAGTCCCAGGTGTCAGAAATTGGGTGGAATCAGGAGGAAAGTACATGTGAAAATCAACACTACAGGTATTTGTATATCTGTAAAAGGCACCCGAGGTTTCTCTAACATGGTTGTATTTAAATGACTGATGAAAATCATGCAGACCCTTTAAAGGTTCTGTGGCCTTAGGAAACTTCAAACCCTGAGTTAGTCATCAGAGAAACGATGAAAGCCAGCAGTGTGAGAGACAAAGAAGCCCTCTGCTGGTAAGAAAACAGAAGCAGCACAGAGCTTTCCATGCTCAAGCCCCCAAACCACATGCTGTAGGAACCAAAAGAGCCCGTGCACCTCCTCTAGAGCTTACTGCACATTTGTTGGTCTGCTGAGTGGCCAAGGTGGTTGAACCTGCAGGGCTGAGCTCGCCAAGCACACCTGTAAACATGAGCTCTCAGATGTCCCACTGGGCCCCCAACCACTTCATCCTAAATGGCATTGGCCACCTTCCCTGCTAACAGCTACTGTCTCCCTCCCCTCTTCCCTGCCAGGCTCAGCAC
>JAKSZT010054281.1:15012305-15043943 GCA_026826555.1 Tolypeutes matacus
GGGAGGGGTGGGGAGGGGGAAAAGTGAGCAGATGACAAAACTAAAAAAACTTTTACATAAGGTAGCATTGTTTTAATGTTTCAAGATCATGATAAAGCACAAAGCTTGCCAGACGTTCTGGAAAAGTGAAATGCTATGATGGAAGTTTCCGGATTCCTACAAGTATGGCTTCAAATCCTGGCTCTGTTTTTGATGGCTGCTGTGAGACTTTGGACAAGGTCTTTGTGCTCTTTTTTAAGCCTCCATACTTGCCAGGTGCGTTACTTATGGTGCCCACACCATAAGGCTGTCGTGAGGGCATGAGACAGCCTTGGTGCAAAGCGCTAACTGGCCCTTGGGAGGCCCTGCCGGGAGGAGAAGCCCCCCTCCCAGCTCCTACCTGGATGCGGCGCTCCTGCTTCTCCCAGCCGTGCTCCGTGCCGTCCAGGATGCCCCGCAGCCCCCGCAGCTCCTCTCGGACCCGGCCGGGCAGCCCGCCTTCTCCCCGCTCAGCCCGGGCAATCTGCTGCTGCACCTCTCTTTTCTTTGCCGAGATCCTCTTTGACTTTTGCTGGAAGCATTTGTTCAACAGATGTTACTCCCATAGCACCTGAGTGGCACATGAGTGCCACCCTTCCACGGGGTACAGAGAGGCACAGTCCCATGGCGCAGGGCCCGGACTGTACTTTCAAGAGAAGATTGGCCGGCAAAAGATTAAGCGTGCTCTATATTACTCAGAAGTGGGCATTCTTTCTAAATATCTTGTTTTAATGATAAACAATTGATTTGCTGTAGTGTTTTAATTGGGCACAACTTTAGAGAGCGTTGAACACTTGGTGCAGTATTCCAGAAGGAATTTGGCAAAAATGATCTGCTGGACACCTTTCTCCTTAAATAATTATCTTCTGCTGGTAACACTAAGTCCCACCTCGAAGTTTTTTTGTTTTGTTTTAGGTACCAGGGGCCAGGGATTGAACCCGGGATGTATTTGGGAAGCCGGCACTTCATTGAATTGGTTTCTTTGCTTGTTTTGCTTGTTTGTTCCTGCCCTTTTTAGGAGGCACCAGGAACCGAACCTGGGACCTGCCATGTGGGAGGCAGGTGCTCAATGGCTTGAGCCACATCTGCTCCCCCACCTCCAAGTTTTTATCAACTATTCTGTAAAAAATGCTGAAGTTAAAGAGATTCAATTCCTGAATGTATTTAGAATGATTAATCTGCTGAGATATTTTGGGAAACGATTTTTTAAATTGTGGTACAGTATATACAGAATGGTACATAAATCTCAAGTTTAGAGATTTCACAATGTAAACACTGTTATGTTACCAAGCTTCCTGTCCAAGAAATGCAAGAGAAGTTTTAAAATATATAAATATCTATAATCTTATATTTTTCCATTCTAAGAAATGTAAGAGAAATTTTAAAATATTGTATAAATATCTATAATCTTATATTTGTCTAATTTAATGCAAATGAAACCCAAATGACAGTTTTACAATGATTGAGAACAATGTAACACCAAATGTTAATTTTTCCTACTCACCAACCTTATTACAATTTTTAAGTAAATCTATAAAGCCTAGAGTCTACTATTTTATGTGCAGTTATAATGTACCCCCTATTTTTATATATTATTATGCATAAAACTAGGTAGTATTTTGCTATGTATTAATTAAGCTAGAATTGTATTAAATATTTTATTTGACTCATTTCCATTTATATTGAGATTGATAAGTAATATATCACATTTATGCACCTATATTTTAATGCCCATTTCCAGACTATCAAGACTTAAATTGATTAAAATTATCATCAACATGTGGGCCAGATTTACTTAATTTCCACTTCTAATGCAGAGTAAGAGCCTATTTTCCTGAAAGATCCGGCACATCAAGTAAAAGTTATGATTTCTCAAACTAAGGTGTTTTTTAAAGGTTGTAAATTCAAGAGACAGACTTTATTACAACGAGAAAATAATAGTGCTCTCCAATATGAAATAATTTGCTCATCTGTAGGCTTTTTTTCTCTGTTAGGAAAAGAAAATTAAGCAGGATTCATGCAGATTTTCATAGCTAGAACAAGTTTCCCTCCACAATATTCCTTGAATTTTTGGATGTCATTGGGTCACTCCATCCAAGAATTTGTTTTGCACGATCTTCTGAAATATTTAATATTTAACAGAGAGAGCAGAAGTGCCAAGTTCTTTTAACAATTCAACCCTCCCTTCACCCCCCAGGTGATACATTTTCCATCTCTCTGGCTCTGTCAGTAATTAATAAACTTTCACAAATGAATTGGAGTAAAGAGGCATCTACCTGCTGATGAAGAAGTAACTGCTGTGCTTCAAACAGAGTTTCAGTGTCCAAGATCTTTTCAGCTTGTTCCTGGACTTCTTTAGAGCCAGAAATTAACTCTTCGAGGGAACTTTTTACTAATTCTTTGTACTGAACACAGTCCCCAAAGTTGCTTAACATCTTTTCAACCTAAATTTTCATGGAAAAAATGTAAATCATATATTATTTAGTGACGTTCATGTAATCTTAACTATTTTAAGATTATGCACAAAGTCTGTCACAACTTCTTGAAATATGCACACCTATCTCTAACAATTATTCTTTCACACATTTTTAAGGCTTATTTAATTATTATTAAATATAGAGTCCTTATGGGAAGTGCAAAGGCTCATGTGAGATGGTGCTCTGAGGCATAGTAAAAACCAGGAAAATGAAACAGTACATATGCTGACTCGCGGCTTCCCTTCATTTCAATCTCATGACAATATAATTTTGAATTATATAATAAAACAATATAATTTGGAAAGTGCCTTACAAGGAAGTTGAATGCATCCTATTCAAAGTAAATAAGGAAAAAATACAGAGAGAAGATAAAGAAGAAAATAATAAAACAGTATTTGAGTAAAATGGATTTCTTATATTTCTACATAAAGTGTCAATATAAGTAAGTTCTAGTTTTGTGGCTCTTCAGTGGATTCTTTTCCCTGTCATTTTCCTGAATTTTCACTCTTTGGTCTTCCTTCTGATTCTTCTATTTTACTTGTACCATCTTTTATTTTCACTGTCTATTCCTGTCCATCTTTCACTACCTTTATCCACATTTTATCGCCACTTGCCTTCCACATAAGCTTTCTAGTTTTTCCTTCTCTTACGCTTTTTCTTTGACTGTCTTCTGATCTGAGTTATCCAAGGTAACTTAAAGCATAATGTTTTCCAAACAAACAGCAATAAGACCCTGTGAAAAACACAAACTGCACATCTCAGCAATCATCAGCTCTGGTGAAAGAAAGGGTTCTTTCTTCATACTGTGAATCTGTCCACAATCTTTTCTTCTTACAGTGGAAGTAACACTTTGTGTCCAGCGTTTATACTAAGTGGATCATAATCAAAGGAAGGGATTGATTGGGTTAAATCCATCTTTTCTAAATACAAATTCATAAATAAACAATGTTTTCTTCCATTTCTCTCCCTTAGCTTTCAATAAATTATTAAGTAATAAAAATACTTAAGTATTACAATAAATTACATAAAACTTTAAGATAGAGAAGTGTATAAACAAGTAATATTTGCATAAATATTTGTTAGAGGCAGACTCTTGTCACAAGTACCATGGCAGCACAATGAGAGTGCTTGGAAAGTAAAGGTAAGATGTTAGGATGGTAATAACTTCTCATTTTAAAGTTGGATAATTTTTTTCATGTGACAAAATAAATTGTAAATTTATATATCAGTGTGACTCAGCTATTTCTTCACCTTCAAAGAGCACCTGCCTATGTATTAACTTTCAGACTGTTACCCTTACTTGACTTAGAGTAATATCAAAATTTCATTCACAAATGGGAGTGGCAACTAACTAAAGTTCCCCAATGCTATGAAAATGGAGGATCAAATGATTGAAATAGTGTATATTCCAAAATTTGATTAGTCATCCCTCTATTTTCAATTTGTCAAGAAGTCTTAAGAAAACCTGCAATTTATAAATCTAAATTCTCACATAAAACAAAAATCACAAGTAATTCAGAGTCTTTTCGGCTTATGTAGTTTCACCACTGGAGACTCAACCAGATCCCCATGCTTTAATAATATAAGAGTTTAATGACAACCCAACTGTTAGATTAAGCACATCTATAGAAAATTCCAGATCTTCAGAATCAGAGAGCTTTGTGGACTTTTTCTAGTTATCAAATAGATCATTTTTTTCTATCCATGTTTACAGTCAAATGATTTCAAGAAATACTTGTAACTACCTATTCTACTTTACATTCTTTTATTACTTTCCATGCTCTAACTCATCATCCTTGTTCAACAACCTGCTCAGGTAAAATATTTCCGCTGAGGGCAGCAGGTGCCCTACTAGAAATGAAGTCGATGGGCTGGTATAGTTTAATCTCTAAGGGGATAAAGATGAGCCTTAAATATATGCTGAGAAGTTTAAAATGAGTAACCTCTAAAAGAGAATTTTCCTGTTCTGCCCAATTTCTTTATTATTACTAGCATCAGCCACGAGTGCTTGCTCTGTTCTTATTCTATTAAATGCTTAACATTCATTATTGTACTTAATCTTTGACACTGCCTTGTGGGGGTATTTTTAATCCTTTTTGCAAATAAGGAAACCAAGGGCCAGAGATGTTAAATGACAAGCTTAACATCACATAGGAATTAGGATGCCATGATTAACCCTGAACTTGCCTGACCCTCAAACCTGTCTTCTTAGCCTCTATGCTATACCTGAACCTGACTGTGAAATACCAGTGCTTTGTGAAAGTGTGAGAAATGCAGATTTGCTAAGCATTCCACTTTCGACACAGATAGTTAACCTGGACTGGCCTATCCAGTACTGGCACAGTCTGTAATTTTAACATCCTACTAATTCTCCACGTCCACCTTTGTATGAATATTATATCACTCTTCTGTTTCAACTACAGCTTCTTTATGAAATTGTGTGTTAAACAATAACCCAAAGACCATGAACTTCCCAGATCCCCATGGGGAACCGTCTGCTGGCGCATAAGTGATATACCTCGGACAGCAAAGTTAAAAGAGACTTGAAGCCACTCGATAATTTTGCCAGCTCATCCCCTTGCTTTTGGGCTTCCTTCTCAGAAGAAACTTCAGTCAGAATTTTAAGCCTGGATTTCAGCCAGCTGAGAGTCTCTCCTTTTTGGGTCACACCATTTCTGATCTCCTAAAGGGAAAGGACATTTTTGATGAATGGAATACAATTGTGGACCATGACTTTCCAGTATGAAAGGACTCTGTGAGGTTTAGGAGGTAGAGGGAAGAGAACCTGACATGCATTCCCCTACAGAGTGCCTGCTCATTTTACTTTCTGTACACATCTTTAACAAATGGCTATGAGTGCTAGAAAGAAATGTTTCCCCAGCAACAACACCTGACATATAAAATCAATACGATCTACAGCAAAAAAACAAATGGCCTTCTTAATTGAATGGTTAGGTATTTACAGATATTCCCTTCATCGTGACGAAGATCACTTCTAAAAATAATATAGAAGAATATGAGATCCTAAAATTATGAATTTTAACATAGCATATACTTTATCTTGCTTTCACAGAGCTGGAAGGATCATGATATTTTGTGAAAAAGAATTCTTTAGTGAATTAATTTCTTTCTTTTTTTTTTTAATTAATTCATTTTTCATTGTGGGTAAAAATCAAAATTTTCACAATACATACCACTAGTTGTAAAATGATATATAAATATATATGCATATATGTGCATTTGCTTACAAAAATGTTATTTATATATATATAAATATATTTTAAAATTAATTTCTTTTATTGAAGAGTTTATTTGAAACATGTTATTATGGGATGTTCTATAGGTTTTCTTTAACTTAACTTCATTAGCTTACACTTCTTGTTTCATTTTTGTTAGCTTTTAGAGACCAATACCCCAGAAATTAAGGCGCACAAACAGGAGAGCAGAGACAAAGGGAGGGTTTATCCACCAAGAAAATGCCAGGAAGGCTGCGGGCTATAGCCGTGGCAGGGGACAGGGCCCAGGGAATGGCGGCTGGGCAGCTTCCCCCTCCCACACCAACGCTGAGACAAGCCAGAGACACGTGGTTCCCGACCACACTTGCTGTACAGAGGTGGTTTCAAGGCAAATGCGCATCAGCGGAAAACAGATGGTTCCAGAAGCAAGTGATCGCTTCATTCTAAGACTGGGTTTTTGTTTTTTGTATTTTTTTTTTTTTTTTTTTGTCGTTGTTCTATAATAGTAAACAGCAGCAAATCCAGATCTCTCTATCTATATGTCTACAGTTATATTACTGCACTTATAGGATTTAAGAGAAGAAAGTGGAACTCAGAGGACAGGGGCGGAAAGGAAGTAAATTCCCATTAAATACAACTATGTGACGTGTAAGCGATCAAACTGCTGAAAGATAAGAGGATTTTCAAAATAGTGAGTACTCAAGAGTCTAGAAAACTAAGGGCTGGGCTGAGAAGAAGAGGGTTGTCTTGTGCCATCCACAGAATGCAAACTGGCCCAGGCTCAGGCTCTGTCACTTGGCAGTGTTTAGCAGGTGATACCCACGCTCCAGAGGCTAATGGAAACCAACCTGGGCTGATGGAATACAAAAGGATGCTTAGAGACCTTGCCCAACTCTTTGAGTTTTCTGTGATCTGACTTTTGAAGGGCTGGAAACGTATTGTAAAAAAAACTCCAGTGCCTTTATTTTCTCTGGCAAGTCTCTTTTTTTCATTAAATATGATTTTTTTTTGCAGTTGAGAGATAAATACCTTTTCTGTTTGTGTTTTCTAAGAAACTAGATTTTTCCATTTATTGAAAGTACTCTTTTTATCCTTCTTTAAAGCAAGCAATAGATTTTTGTTGTGCAGAAAATTATATTTTCTAATGCCAAATATTCTATATCGATACGTCTTTATAGCAAATGCAAAGATGTCATTAGCGGTTATTGAGTAATCAGGTATTTCCCACTTGGGCATAATCCTAGGTATCAGGTGAAGTGGGAGTTATTGTTGGCCAAGGGGCTGGGGAGATGCAGGTACTTGTAGAATTATGTCAAGGATTGGAGAAACCCAAATGCCCCCAGAACAATCTATAGACTGCACTGATACGACATATTGCATGTACACATTGGGTATTAGGAGTGACAAGTGAAACATTTCCTTCCCTTTAAAAAGGCATCCTCGCATTGGAGAAGGCGGTAGAGCCTGGCAGTTCTTAAACCTCTGCCATGTCACACACCCCTGCCTGCAGTTTTCCACTCAGGACTCCCCACTAGCTAAGGATGCTTTGCAAGCACCACTGCATATGACCAAACTGAAGACTCAACAGGCAGAAACCCTACGCTTTTCCGTGGTAACATGGGGAGACTTATTTTTAAGATGATTTTCAGGAACTTAGTTGTATTTTTTTTTCCTAGAAAGATAAAAATACAACAGATTGCCTATCATTTTTTTATTATTGGAAATTTCCCAGTAACGCATACGCGAACCCAGGACCCACCTCTACAGTCTGTTTAACTTCTCCATGGGTGGCAGTGTCCATCGTCTCCTCCTTAATCCCCTTCAGCTGTGTCTCTTTTGCAGCTATCCAAGACGAGAACTCAGAAAATCTGAAATATCGGAATGGTTAAAATACATTTTCTGTTTAGAATTCATGTGCGGAAGTTTAGTAGCAACCAAGGGATAAGCAAAAAGATTAAGAGCTTTTCTGAGAACTATCCCTTTAGCATGGGGCTCAGACTTCTCAGGGACTTAGTGGGAAGAGAGAGAAGAGCAGGCAGGGAGTGCTCGGTTGAGGGATGGCATCCTCAGGGTTTGCCAGGCCTGAGCACCTGGGAGTAAAGAAGGTGCCCCTTGAGATCTGACCTCACTTGGGCCCAGCTGGGTGAGGCACACCCCAGAGACTGAAGCCCCCGCCCCCCCCCAATACACACACACCTTAGGTGATCTGAGGGCATCAAGGAGAAAGGCGTGCCCATCCTCTTTAGTAAATAAAGCATTTCTGGACCAGAGCATCTTTACTGTGTAAAATGCAACCGACGTCATTTCTTGCTTTGCCATGATCTCTGGCTGAAAGGACTTGGGACCAGCTCGACTGCACCTCTGGAAGCGCTTCCAAGCCTACCTGCTGGTGTAGTCCCTCCATTTGTCTGGGTCCTCCCTGAGCGTCCTGTAGGCGCCATCGATGGCAGCTCTGAGCTCCTTGAGAGTTGCGTGGCAGGCGTCAGGCGTGTCGCGTGCTGGGTCGTGCACTGGGAGCTTCAGGCACAGTTCTTCTATGAGTTGCAACCTCTTCTCACAGAGGTGATGAGGACCTTTGTCACTGAAGAACATCTAAAGAGCAAAAAATGTTTGCGAGAAGCCACACGATATTTCTACATTGTCCTAGAATCTCCAAAGAAAGATTCCCATCTAGACGGCCAGGTAGAACATAATTAAGTTGGATGGTGCTTTCGGACCCAAACGGGAGCATGAGTTCTATCCTTTAAAGAACAGTGCGGGGCAGCAGATGTAGCTGAGTGGTTGAGCACCTGCTTCCCATGTACGAGGTCCTGGGCTCAATCCCCGGAACCTCCTAAAATAAAATAAGGAACAGTGTGGCTTCACGTGAGTGTCCCCTCAGTGGTGGTGGACGAGACATACCCTGTGTTCCTTAAGCATCTTTTCACTGCCCTCCTGGGTCACCAGCTTTGCCTCTCGGTCCAGCTCAGTTCTGCATTCTTCTACGGAGGCTAAGAATCGATTTTTCTCCACTTCAATCTTCAGGTGAAGCAAATGGTATGGGGCTTCTCCCTGAAGATCCTGCATTCCAAAAGAAGATTTCAGAAAGAAGATAACACTTTTTGTTAATGTTCATTTCCAACTGAAATGGCTAACAAAAATGGAAAATATTCCCTGTTGGCCAATGCAATTTCATCCTTACCGTCTGCATTGGGCTTTTTGTATCTTTCCAAGTACAAAAGCGGCTGAGCCCACTGCAGGCCAAGTGCATTCATGGGACAATTTAATTACATTTTCACAGGCGTCCCAACCAGTATGAATGTCCCTATTTTACAGGGGGTACCATGGAGCTTTAGGAAGTAACCAGAAAAGCTGGGATTTGAACCTAGATTTAAATCACGCTTTAGCCAAGCCACATACCTCTCCCCTGCACAGCTCTCTTTTGATTCTGCCTACAACCCTGTGAGGTAGGGAGGGCAGAAGTTATATCCACTTCACAAAGGAGGAACTTAAGGGAACTTTGCTAGGTAAGAAAATCCAGGATTAAACAGTCCCACCCACCTCTTGCCAAGTACTTTCCGTTAGACTATACCTTGAGCAAACAAGTAATAATAACATTTTTCACATTCCCCTTTTTTTATATAAATGTAAGGTTTTTTAATCATTACCTTTAGGTCCTAAAGCTTAATTACTTTACCCAATGTGTATCCTGTAGCATTTAAAAAAGAGTAGTAAGATAACTGATGGGAAAATGAGGCGGAGCTATGCCAAGATGATGACAGCTTACACTGCAGAGGGTTTACTGAGAGAGTGTGTGTGTGAGAAGGCACAGCCTTAAATTATAGCCTCTATTCCATAATAACATTATGATATGTTAAGCTCCAAAGACATCTTTAACAGCTCAGGCGCCTTTCTAAGGATTGTTTTTGTTTTAAATGAGAGATATTTAAATGTTCAAACTAGCAGGACAAAGAAGTTTCTTTAACTGTGTGTTCCTAGGCACAGAGCTGAGTCTTTAGACTCTTACTGAGATCAAGACATCCAGCAAGTAGCACAACCTGATGGAGAGAGTTTTAGCTGCCAACCTTCCAGGACCCCCGCGACTCCTTCCTAAGACGCCCACGGCACCTGCACTTGATATTACTTGACGATAGAGCTCAAGGACCTGGAGCCAGAGAACGTCCCTCCAGCCTGGCTCGAGGAAGACAATGCCGACAGGGTCTCCATTATGGCCGCCATCTGCAAGACCTGCTTTCCCACCAGTCTCACAGCATCCCTGACTCGCACGTTCTTGGCTCTGTCTTCCGGTTGCTGTCGTTTCCCCCCTTCTCCCTCTACCCATCTCTGCTTCTCCTTTAAAGTCTTAGCTCAACACGAATTCCTTCAGTCACTCTTTTCCAATCTCCAAATGGGTCCACTTCTCTCTTTCAAAACCTCCAAAAGTATATGACGTACACTTTTTTGGACTTATCATTATAAAATTATATTATCTTCAACTCATCATCTCCCCTACTGGACCTTAAGCTCCTTGGGGGAAAGGAATACGTTTTGTGCATCAATAAATCCCTAAACAATAAATGATTTGATTGCTATTTGAAGATCATAACTATCTAAACTAGTTGGTAAAATCTTTGAAGACAGCAACTCTATATAATTTTTTGAAATTTCAGTATTATACCTGACATAAGTTGCTCTTATGATAAGAGTTCATTAAATGCTGTTTGAATAAGTTAAGTATCCATATCATCCCTGCCAGAAAAGCCAGGAAACAAAAAAGGGTAGTCCTAAGTAGCATGATATAGTGGATGCTACTAAAAATAGGAAGAGCAAAATTCTATCTTATGCAGTCATGTTTTATTCAAGTTCCACTTTGTTTACAAGGAGAAAAGCAGCTGTGGCGACTTTCCCTGGCTTTCTAAGTTTCTCGCGGAATTCGGCCTTGCCACGCGCATGCTCTCTGCATTTATTCATGTCACACGGTGTCCCCGTGATGCTCACCTTCCATTGCTTGTGGAGTTTCCTAACAGCTTCCTGCAAGCCCTGCTGCTCCTGCTCGGGGAGGATGTCCGTGAGCTCGTCACAAGCCTTCAGGAAGGCATTGAGCACCCTCTGATCCAGCTGGCTGAAAAACTCCTGCAGGGGAGAGGGCCAAAGTGGTCACGAGCGCTGGGCAGAAAAAAGCATCAGACGTTGGAAGATGAAGCCGCGGGGGAAGCGGCTGTGGCTCAAGTGCTTGGGCTCCCGTTTACCATATGGGAGGCCCCGGGTTCAGTCCCCGGGGTCACCTGGAGGGCCCATCCGCTGCATGGCGAAACAAAGGAGGACAAGCAGCAAGAGGTGGGGATAAAAAAATAAAATAAAAAATAAAAAAGAAGCACCACCTCCTCGTAGGCAGCTGCCGTCCTCCTCGATCCTGTGGGCAGCCACCAGTTTTTAAAGGGATGAACCTTAATCATCTATCTTTATGAATCAGAAGCTATCACATTTGAAACCCAAATGATTTTTTTTTTATATTAATTTTTTAGAAAAAAAAAAACAAAACATCTTTGCTGTTTTCAAATTTGATATGCTATTCTGTCAGGCCAAGGGGCGATCTCAAACCTCGATTCCAGAGCGACCGAGTTTTCATTCCTCTTCGGTAAAGTCAGAAGAGCAGACTAGAAGCCAGGCCGAAGCCTCGCTTTTCCCCATTCCCAAATTATAATGTGCTCACGGCTTCCACAGTCCAGCTTGCACATCCACACTCACTCACACGTGAGCACACGTGTCCACACACGACTGTGCTTCACGCAGCCTCAGGACACGTAGGCGGGGTGATTTTTGAAAGGACAGTGCTTCCAAGCTGGAAGCACCATTCTGTAGATGTGTATGAGCTGAAGGAATTGTTTTGTGATCACCAACATTATCCCTAAGTCCAATCAACTGCATCACAAATGCACTACAGCTCTCATGTGAGAGAGATTTTAATTAAAAAAATACCCATGGAAATTCCAGGAAAAATAACTCAAAATACATGTTCTCAGAGTGCCCATCATCTCCAGACACTACTTCATAAATCATGAAGGATTGCAAAACTGTTAAAACTTAAATAAATATAATAAATACAAAGATGGCTTCATAACACTGAGACGTGTCATGTATCAGCTACCAAACGTCAAGTGACAAACATGGCACAGCTGGTTCATTAAATGAGCATAAAAGACTTAACCACTCACCTAAAATGGTCTGTTAAAAAGAGTCTTTGATTATGTAAGAATGTCTCAGCTAAATAATGAACGAGGAATTTGGAGAGCCTGGATTATTCTACCAGCCTGTACTACCCCAGGGGCTTAAGAATAACCACTTCGAAGCAACGAATCAATTGCTCTTGAAGTTTATTTTGTTCACTTTTTCTTTAAGCCTCAACCCCCTCCAAAGTTTCTATGTTCCTCTTTTCTCCTTTTCTTCTCCCCTTCCCCTGCCTTCTCCTCTCCCCGTATTTGATCCAACACTCTCACTCTCTTTTTTAATCCAAGATTGCCTGCCCACGTACTAAGGTCAAATCCTCCAAAGCATAAACTCACGGTGTGTCTCTTCAAAAGGTTTTCGGGCTCCCCCTTTTCCTCCAGGCCCTCCTGAGCTATCCGCAGCACCTTTTCCAACTCTGCTCGGGATTCCTCAAACTTCTTCATCAGGCGGCTATTGGTTTCTACATGTTTCTTCCAATCACCAGTTTTCTTTACCATATTCTTGATTTAAAAGCAAAAAACAATGTGAGACTGTCTTTTTATTATTGAAAGTGTCATTTTTCTAGAAAGAATTGCCTCTTTAAAAACACTTGGAAAGAAGACATATCATGATGATGAAAATAATTAATCCCTTTCAATATTAATTAATATTAGAACAAGCAGAAGTAAAAATATTGATTTCTAAACACCAGTAAGGGGAGGAGTCTTAGCAAGACTAAAAGCCTGAAAAATAATGATTACTTGTCTTCACCCTTTGTAGTGCTTTTAACCCACAACTCCAAGGCAGCGAGAGCAAATTACCTGAAAAGCAACATGGACATCTGTGATCTGCCTTTGTAACTTGGTTTGATCAAAATGCTTTAACACGTTGCTCAAGGTCACAAACTTTTGAACATTCTGACTGCCCTTCTCAATTAGCGTCAGGGCTTTCTTACAGCTTTCTTGACAAGCTAACAGTTCCTACAAGGAAAGGAAACCCACAATGATATTATTTAAAGAGGGAGGGAAGGAAAGGTAGAGAAGGAGAGAAAGGGAAAGGGAGAGAGGGAGAGAAAGAGAGAGGAAAGAGGGGGAGAGAGGAAGGAAGGGACAGAAGGGGAGAGGGGAGAGAGAGAGGAGAAGAGGGGTTGGGGGGAGAGAGAGAGGGAGGGAGAGAGGGAGAGAGGCGAAGGGGGAGGGGGAGAGGGGGAGAGCAGGGAAGAGGGAGAGGAGAGAAGGAAAGAGAGGGAGACGGAGAGGAGAGAGGGAAAGAGGGAGAGAGGGAGAGAACAACATTAAAAGCAATAAAAAGAACTACATAGCTTTTAGGCTTTTAAGCAGCAATAAGGAAAAACAAAAAATACAAAGGAATATTTATTTTCAAAAGAGCTCAATTCTAAGCAATCACTAAAGTTGGTACCTGTTTTAGATGGCATTTAAATGTCACAATGACTTCTCTGGGATTTTTTTTTTATATTTCACATACTTCTTAAGATTAAAAAATGACAGAGCAACAAAATTATTTGTCTAGTGATATCTTCCTTCCACCAATTAATTATGGTTATTGAAAGAATAATGCAGTAAGTCTATGTATCAAGCTCCAGCCTGATTAAATAAATGTCACATCATTGCACGCTATAATTTACTGAAAGAGTAGGACGCAGCAGATGATATATTATTTGTGTATTGCACAATTGCTAACATTTGAATTCCTAGGGTTCACAAGCTGTAAACCTTATTGATAAAATGGTGTACCCAGAGCCTAATTGAAAAAGTGGCCCTGGGGAGGACTTGCAGTTTTCGGAAACTTGCAGGAGAAACAGGGGTTCCCTGACTCACAGCCTGGCAGCAGAGAGTTTTGCAGTTAACAGCAAGGAAGTTCTCTAGCTAAGCCCAAGGCAGTCATTTTATTGACTTGAATTCATACCCTTTGCATTTCAACATACTCAAGTGCTTTGGAAAAATATTTCAAACTGCTCATTTGGATACTCTGGTAGCCTAGATGTAAATAGGAAAGTGGATTTTTTGTTCTGTTTTGGGAAAACAGAATAAGGAAATATGTTGCCTTTTGAAGATTTAGTTGGTACAAGGGGAATATATGTTTAAAATGATATCATTAAATATTATTTTAATTGTTGAAGGCGTCTGATGGGAAATTGTAGTGATTTGGCAGTGTAAGAAATGGCACTATGTTTCAAAGTGAAAGATATTCTTTAATCAATATCAGGAGAAGACACTAGCATAGGGCTTAGTGGCCTAACCGTTTGATGATGATGATGATGAGAGAATGGTTACCAGTTATGGAGTACAAATTACACGTCTTTACATGCTAGTCGTAATACACGTCTCATGGGATCTCCACAACAAGCTCTCAACTCAGGTATTATCAGGTATTATTTAAAGTGAGGAAATTAAAGCCAATCAAGGCTTTTGTAATTTGCTATGTCAGACCTAAGGTCTGAACTCAGCCCTGACTCACTCCAGATAATTCTGCTCTTTCTGCTAAATGATGCTGACTTCCTTCCATGAATCAATGGCAAATTCTGTGCACATTAATTTCGCCCTGCTCTGAAGGATAGGTTCATTTATAATATGCCAATTAACCGCAACACTCGATAGGAGGTCGCTCTGCACACAGACTTAGTGACGAAATACGAGGTAAAGAAAATGGCATCACGCCAAACAGTTTCCAGAGCTTTAAACAGATCTATTCCTAGAGGCAAAGAAAAGATCTCATAAAACACAGATTACAGACACCAGATGGAAACAGAACGTAATTTTATACACATGTGTGTATATAAATAAATAGACATATTCCACATATTTGCAAAGACTCAAGGAATGAAAGAATATATATTTGTTGAAGTAAAATGAACCATTTCATCAAATAAGTGAGGCAGCAGGTGAGGTTCAAAGATATGTGTGGGAAACTGCCTCCAATGGTTTCCCCAAAGAAGCTTAACCAAAGGTGAGAAAATTAAATACATACATATTCTAGACTTTTTAAAAAGACAAATGGTAGTTTATTTACATTAAAATTTTCATGGGTCTTGCTGGTGAAATATGATCCTTAGATTCATTGATAGCAAATTAAATCAACACAAAACACAGAAGATAATAGAAAGACTTCAACAAAAATAGTCAACTTAAACAACCTGAGGACTATTTTAGCTTCAAAACAGAGTAGTGGGCTTGACTATATCCCTAAAACACACGACTCATTTCAGAGAGCTGCAGTGACGTTCCTGACTCCCAGGCGTGGAATTCAGAATACGTGTTACACACGAAGCAGCAGAGAGCAGACATCTGTACATTCTTGCTGAGCATCACACATTCGTAACATCGCCCAATTCACAGAAGGGAGAGTCAGGTGCCCTCACCCAAATCTGCCTTCCTAATTCCACTGGGCGCCCTGAGTATGCTAATTCAGGCCAGGTCACCTGGCTCCAGGGCACAGCCAGCCCCCGCACAGCCAGGTGATGGTTACCTGGACACAGCGTGTGTCTGAGATCCACTGGCAGTGGGACACAGTTGCATCTTCAACTTTTGGCTTGAGTTGCCTGTACTGCTCTCACCCAATCTGAATTGCTATCTCTGTCAGCATCACCTTAGCCTCATGACACGGGCTTCCCCGTCACTAAATCCCGCAAGGGACTTCTCCTTACCTGATGCTTTTGTTTAAAAAGAGCGCTGGATTGTGCCTCGTGCTCGAGGACTGCTAAAATTTCATTGATTTTCCCGAGTGAGTCATAAAAGAATGTCATCTGCTTTTCTAATTCCTCCAACGGGATCGACAGCTGTTGAGACTCAGAGAGGAGCGGGGAATAGCATTCTTTGACCTTTGAAGAGACAAAGACTCCGTTCAATGCAATCAAATATTCCAAGCTCTGGGCACTCCTCAGAGCTCTCCTTAGTCATTTGATGCTTACAAATCCCCAAAGACATGTCTTTCAGGCTATTTTCTGTATATCGTTAATAAGATAAAGAGACAAATGACCACAATGTTGTCTCACGAAAATTCATCTATACAGTCCATCCGGAGAGCATTTTCCCATCTAAATCATGGTCAGTGAGCCAAATGGCATCCGAATTCCACTTCATGCACTAGGCAACTCATCTTTACTTTGGCCTTGGGGTCTGAACTAAGATAGATACTAATTACTGTCACATTATCTAGACCCACCTGTCTTCACACTTGACTTTCAAGAGCTCTCCTTCTCGAGCCCTTCACTCCAGGCAAATTTACAGACTTGTTGGCTTACTTTTCCCAGAGATGCTTTCCTATCTCCCACTAACTCTTTGCTTCTACTCTCTGCCTATCCTACTCATCCCAACCAAGTGCTCGCGTCATAGACCAACCCATAGTCCGAATTGGCCCAGCCCTCATCTGTCACTTTTCTTTTTAAAAAAAGGTGTTTGGTTCATGCAGCTGCGCTTTCTTCATGATGAGCCCATAGCGCCATATGTTTGTTAAAATCCAGAACCGTGCAGTTCTCCAAGAACATTTTACTCAGTGTCACTTCCAAAGCATTACTTTCAGAGCATCAAGGAAAGGAACTCAAACAGCACTCATTACTAGACCATTCTTTTGTTTTTCTTAAGTTGCAAAGACAATAACATGCTAACTATATTGGTAATATTCCAACAATAATCCTTGAGGGAAGTGGGGGATATATTTAATTACACTTTTAAATGTAGATGCATGTGGGCAGAAATGTTTTCACATTCTAGGGTATACTTACTACCTGAAGGACAAACTCATCAAAAGAAAGATACACCCTTCTACCGTAAAATTACCCTGAGCAATCCCAAGAGAATCTGAGAGCATGCGTAAAAATCAATGTGCTTTATAAAGCTTTCTTGAGCATAGTAGAAAACCTAGGAAGATGTGAAATCTGGAAAAGCAGTACAGACCTTTAGTGACTTAGATGGTGCCTAAAGGCACAATTTGCTTCCTTGGAAGTTGTCCTAAATCACTGAACCTGGCACAGGCCAGGGTGCACGAGTCCCCATTTGCCCTTGATTGCTGTTTGAAGTTTATCAAATTGAAAATGGTGACTTAGAATTGTACCCATTTCTGGTAAATTTTGCTGGCAGCAAATATTATCATTATCATCCATTAGGATTAAATTATAATTCTAATTTGAATGTTAAAATAAAATCAATTAAAAACTAACATTCTAATGTATAAGAAATTACCAGATCTTTGTTTGTTATTTAATGACCATGATTGTACTTTCAATTTTCTCATTTCTTCCTCTTTTCTATTAACCCTCCACTACTGATTTCATACTGGCTGGTCATTTTCTTTCTATTTTTCTCTCCTAAGTAACAGACTGTTCTATTTTCTTTTCTTTTGTTTTCCAATTCTTCGTTACAAAAATGTTACATTCATTTTTATAATCACCCATTTCTTTTACCAGCAATTAATTATCCAATCTAAGTGGACATCACAAACAATAACAGCTTCCCCAAATTCAAATTTAGATGGATAAACGATTCCAACAAAACTTCCGAAGCTCTTAAGGAAAATCCCTCGACAGAATAGAAAAAAGCTTATAGCTAGTACATGATATTCATCTAGCTCCCACATCTCTCTGGATGTGTCATTAACATCCCTACTTCCCTCAAGCTTGCCTGCCTATTAAAATATATCTACTTGTACTTCTAAGTTAATAGAGGCTATATATGGTTTTGCCATTAAAACTCAAAGTTACTAAATGACAAAGTTATTAAATCAAGAATCATAAGAAAGAAACAAAAGCATGATCTGCTAACAAGCAAACCAGTAGCATTTGCCCCTGGTTGATAAAAGAGGTGTAAAGCAATTGGAAAGCAGGTTGGTCCCATGCATTTAAATGCTGTCCCACCTTGGCTAGCTGCTCTTTGAGCCCAGACATGGTTGCAAACATTTCATTAGCTTCTTCTTGAGAACTTTCTTTTGTAATGAGGTGTGCTGTTTTTGTGATCATCTTGTACTGAGCATCCATTACGGGCACCCTCTGTTCAATATCCTACAAAAATCACAGAAACAGCTAAATTCACACATGGAATGCACCTTTTAATTTCAGGATTCTACAGAAGGCAGAACAAAACCACATGAGCTGTATAAAGTTCTATACTTAACACTTTTGGAGATTGCGATTATTTTGTCCTTTATTATTATTATAGTATATACTGGTAATAGTACATTTAAAAAGTTTTTCTTTACAAGTGACCATAAATTCTTAAGTTAACATAAAAATTAGCAGAAATAATCTTTACACTTTCAAAACTACATGGCAATGTGGTACGCAAATATTAGTTCATGTTAACACATTAACAATTGGGGACATTTCCTCTGAGTTTAAAAATGAAACAACTCGGTTTTTTTTTCTTTAAAAGGTAATACATCATCGTTATAGAAAACTGAGAAAGTGGGGGTATCAGGATAAGGAAAATTAAGTTGCCTATTGTTTCCACAAATGGAAGACCAGAGTGAACATCTCATCACTATGCCACTGCTCTCTTTTGCTATGTGTGCTTACACCCATTTTTAATTTTTGCACAAAAAAAGTGATACTGTTGTTTGCTATTCTAAGTTAACAATATATTGTAAAACCTTTCCAGGTCATTAAATCTTCTTCAACTACTTTGTTTTTGAGAGCTGCTGGGTGTTCAAAATATGGAAATACCACAATTCATTTAATAAATCCTTTATTGTTGGAAGCATTTATGTGAAGGTGTTATCAACAGAAGTTTCCTAGCTCTCTTAAAGCTTCATAATTATGTCATAGAAGTTCTCAAAATGGAAAAAAAAAGATTTTGAAGTTACTCTATATGGTCAAAATATAGCTTTAAAAATTCAATATTATTTTTTATGAGAGGTGCAAATCAGGATATGCAAACATGTCAAAATTATACCACGGAAGCATAGAATCAGCTTTTGCAATGATAAGAGTAATCTCATTAATCTTTCTTCACAATAAATAGGTTTTTTTCTTTTTATGGTCCAGAAGCCTCCTCACCTCCAAATCTTGGATTAATAACTTGACATTAATAAACGAGACTTCTATGGGTTCAGAAAGTTTCCTATGTGCTTCACTTGCAAACGCAGACAGGGTGGTAACAAACTCCGCATATTCTTTCTTCATTCTGTCCATCTCATCAGCTCGAGCGTACTGTCAGGAAGGGGGAGGGGGGCGACATTGCGGAAAACCCATAAGTTGTGACTCTACAAGTCCATAACCTATACTTTCACGCACTTCCTGAAATTGTCACAAGGCAAGAACGCCTCTAATTCCTGGTTCTCATTTTAAATAAATTTGAGTGCAAGAAAAAAAGGACGAGTGTAGAAACTGAGAACTTAGCCATGATTGAAACAAATCATTCCAGATAAGTAGGCCCCATGTGCCAAGGTAATCCTTGATCAAATTATACATTTCTGTTACGTTTCTCCATTAGAAATGGGAAAGAATGAATGGCCTGTATAAAACCTAATGGTTCTAAACACATTTATAGTCTGCGTTGATAAGCCCATTCTAGAACAGGAAAATAGCGTCTGAATGGACGTTTTATCACAACCGCTGTAAGACACGTGTGTTCGCGTGTAAACTGATTGGAAAGACATACCTGCTTGACTTCCATAAACAGCTCCCTCCACCGCCCATTTAGCAACAGTAATTGCTGTTTAAGGTCCCGGGACACCAGCTCGTCACAGGTTTCAATGAGAAAATTGCCAGCATCGTTCATGGTACTGTGCTGCTGAATCCAATGGGGCAGATTCCGGAAAAAATCCTAAACAATAAGGAAGGCACGGGATTGCAAACCATAAACCAAAAACTATTATCATGGGTAGGAAACTGAGCAGGCTAGGAGAAATACCTTTGCTCTCAAACTTGTAAAAAAAAATTTAAGGTAAAACTTAAATCCCTTTGAAAACACAAACTTTTAATAAAGACATTTAGAAATAGGAACTTGGAATGCTAAGAGCATCTTGGTACGAGAACATCTGTGCCATATCCTTTGCCGAAGACAAGAATAAAAATTATGACCGTTTTTACAGATGAAGAAGATGAATTTCAATGAGCATAGAAGATGCGTCATACCTGTCTTCAAGGTGGAAGATACAGGACCAGAGCATTATAAAAGGCATAAGTATTTCAGGGAAATAAAATAGCTTTCTTAAAAAAATTTTTGACCCATTACCTTTGATTTTAAAATCTGAATGCAGTATATCAAGGTAACTATCATTGAGATAAACCATCAAAAAGAAAATGGTTTCAATTAAATATCTGGTTCAAGAACACAATACAGTAACATCCTTTCTTGTTTGTCTAAGGTTACATATTGGCCATGAAACAGTTTCTGCCTCATTCCAAGTTAAATGCATATGTATATGCACATGCACACACATACACCACAGTAAAAACCAAGGATACCAACGATAATTCAAAATTCATTCCACAAGCTATGTGTGGGAGAAGTTTCTGCATAAATAGATGAGAACACTTCTGTATCTGGTAGTTATATTCCCTTGAATCAAATTAACATATATGACATCGCTAGGGCACTGCTGGTCTAATCAGAAAAGTCAGTCTCTGAATGGATATATAATGACTGCTATCCTCAGCTTTGCAAACCTATTTAATCTATATGAAATACGGAATGGTAAAACATTTAAAAATTATAAATCTATTTGCATGCACAAGGCTAAAGGAACCAATCTTTGATGATAGCCAGTCATTCTAACGTATGCACTATACTTCATAGTGGGAGCCTGTCATTGTGCTATTCGTTACATATGAACGGATTTTCCATGTGGAAGACATGGTTAGGGAATTTTAACACCGCACTCTTGGTCTTTGTGGCATATTTTTTTCTGGTTGGGTTTAGAAGATCTGCACACACAGGAATAAGGAATAATGCAGTGATACTAAAATCAGAACTGCTGAATGCATCTAGCAGCATCTAGCAACCTGGGAACTCTCAATCCACATGAGAACTCACTATTCATGAACTAACCACTGAGACAGCTAAGAGTTAAAAACAAAAACAAAAAAAAACCCACGTTGGTCTGTTATGGCCCAGAAATATTTATTACGATCCCCATAATTCACAATAGAAGTGGAAATATTTTTTAGAGTCAAATATATTATTTTTTTTAGCAATTGCTTTTAGTTTTCTATTTGCTACTTCAAATGAAGTACTTATAAAATAATTGTATAAACAAATATAAGTCAAAGAAATATGCAGACAGTAGTCCACCTCATGATATTTACATGAAAGGGACATTAAAGTAATGAAGTATCTTGTACACATACACAAATACACTGTGACCCGCAAAAAAACAAAAACAAAAACAAGAAAACACTCCTACCCAGAATGAGATCTTTGGCTGAGGGTTGATAAAATCCAAAAACAGAATGTCCAAGAGACGAAAATGTTAAGATCTTGCTGTTCACCTGGTGTGTGCCACCACACAGATTCAGAACTGTGCTAGCCAAGGCTGGGTTTCCATGCTCTCAAATCATGAGACGTGCAGAGGCTGGGGTCCTAGAGCACACCTGTTCAGGTGCAGAACCTACCGTGGGCACTGAGCCTTCTGCTGCCCGCTGGACTTGGCTCCAGCTACATGGGTCCTTGCCCTTCTCAAGGCAAACATCCAATGCCGAACTGGCCAGGCAGGGGAATATTTCAACAGGACTTTCATTAAGCAGTGTATTTATTGGTCTGCAATAGCTCACTAACCTGAAAGTGCAACCTGCCAGGCAACATCAGGATTCTTGAGCCAGACTTGCAGAAATGTAATACTCCCAAGTGAGTGCTCCTGCGAAGCCTCTTGTTTCTAAATCCTTCTGCTTTTGCAGGAGACCGCCTTACCTTTTTGGCGTGCTCTGACTGGCTGAGCATTTTCTCCGCGTCCTCCAGCCAGGCCTGGAGGCTGCCCACCGTGGTGCCGTAGCGGTCCCAGTTGGAGATGACCTCCTCCAGCATGCTTCTCACACTGCGGACCTCCACGGACAGGTTCCGCCACTGCGTGGTGGTCTCGTTCATGAACTTCATCACATTCTCCGCTTCTTCCACTGGAACGGGGAAAAGGAATTGCAATCCTTATTTTATGCTCTAAATCCATCATCGTGCCTTGCGTCTGAGGTTGCATACGCTTTGGGGCATTTACAGTCCTTTGGATTACAAAGTTATCGGATGGAATGTTAGAATCTCACTCCGCTAATGCTGGCAGTACTGATAATTTATTCACAGCTATTTATAAAGATTGCAGATGATAATATATTTAAAGTCCCAGATAAATGCAGATAAATGGGATGCCATAAGGGGCATATACGCTTTTGTTTGTTCATTTGTTTTTTGAGGTACCGGGGCCAGGGATTGAACCCTGGACGTTGTAGGTGGGAAGCTGGTGCTCAACCACTGAGCCACATCAGCTCCCCTGAGTTGTTTTTGTTTGTTTGTCTGTTTGCTTGTTATTTGTACTTTTTGTTTTTAAGGAGGCACTGGAAACCAAACCTGGGACCTCTCATGTGGGAAGCAGGCACTCAACTGCTTGAGCCACATCCGTTGCCCATATATATGTATTTGTTTGCATTTTATATGTGCCCAAGTAGATGAAGGCATATATAGCATCAATCACAAATGTTGCAGTTCATTCCAATCAAATAAGAAAGACCTATTTAAAAATCGAAACCAAAAAATTTTAGAACTTGTATCTTCACACTAACTTAAACTCTCATTGACTTGATTATGACATTCAAGTTATTCCAATTCTTTCTCTGCCTTAAATCCTGAGAATTGAAAGCAGGTTGGAAAAATGAATGTTTAATTCGAGATCTCCCTTTCTCTCACTCACACACATACCCACACACAGGAGTAGGCTTATGCAGAAGGCATTGCACACAGGCACCTGTTTGAAGAGGCAATTAAGGAGATGGGATCTAATCTGTGCTCTCTAGGCTAATGCCTTCATTACACAAAGATTTTGCAGAGAAAAAACAATTTGATCACACTGAAACTAGTGGGTTCTAAACTCAACTGGAGTCAACACTGCGACAAATTCTGCTGTGTGTTTTACCTGAACCATCTGCTTTGACGTACATCTCAGCTGTCTGTTTCAAGATCTGGTATGTCACTTCATATTGTTCAAAGAATTTGCTATTTTCTATAAAAGACTAGAAAAGGGGAAATGGTTAGAAGACAGCAAACACTAGGCTTATGTAGAAATGCCAAAGACAATTTTCTTCAGTATAGGGAGATGGATATTTTACCCAATTTTACCAATCTCACTCTTCTTAAAGATATCCAATTAATTTCATGGCCACAAATATCCTGAGATTATTCTGAGCATACAGATTGATTCCATACTTTAAATTCTAACTCAGCACTAGATTGAAAAAATATTCTATTTCTTTGCTACCCAAGAGTTTTCTATTAGACGAGGCAGACGTTTCTCCAGAGAACCTAGACCTGGCATTTAGAAAGCACTGAATTTGGAAAAATATTTTCAAGTGCCCCACTGAGTTTTAGCTGTAGGATTCTGTTGCTTTTGAAAACTAATCCTTGTGACTGACTGCTCTGAGATCTGCAGATTATAAACAAACAGTGTAGTGCACAAATATTTCCCTTAAAATAAAAGGTAGGTACAAAAATGTTTTACTTGTAGAAAAAGTTAATATAATCCCAAATTCTATCCATGTTATCGTTGGCCTCCTATTTCTAGCCATGGTAATATTTACAGATATTTACAGATAACACATGTCTATATCTAAATCACTAACGTACATATGTAATAAGAGTCACTATCAGCAAAGGAATATTCTAAAATTGAGAACACACAAATCCTCCTTCATTAAGTTTTATCATTATTAACTCCAGGAAATATGAAATAAGACCTGGTTCAAAGATTATTCATACCCCTCTAAAGTAGAAAATTAATGCAATTATAGTTAAAAACATATTGCTGACAGATCTTTAGTTTCTTTTAATAGTGGGATGAATTCCTATAGCGTGAACTCTTAAAAAATACTTGGGAAATGCCACTATTATAAAATGCCAAATTATTCATAAAAAAACAGTAGAAGTCTTGTGTAGTGGGCTGATGAATGCTTGACATGGGACTGCAAAACCATTCATAGAGCAATTTTATAAACATATCTGAAATTTCACGGATAAGTGTTTTTCACGTTTCAAGATAACATTTTAAAACTTTACATATATAATATCTTTTATATCATTTGTAAGTATTTTAACTATTCTTCCAGGATAAAGTGAGTTTCCTGGAATGGTGGTTTGGAGATATATTCCCCAGAAAAATATGTTCTTAAACGTAATCCATTCAAGTGGGTGTGAACCCACTGTCAGTAGGAGTTTTGATGAGGTTATTTCAGTTAAGGTGTGGCCCAACCCAATCAGGAAAAGGGTCTTAATCCCATTCCTGGAATCCTTTATAAGTTAATGAAATTCAGACAGAGAGTGAGAAAGCCAGGGAAAGCAAGAAGCTGAAGGTCAACGGAACCCAGAGGAGATGGGAAGAGGCTAAGGGAGGCCGCCATGTGTATTGCCATGTGACAGGGGAGTTCAAGTCCAAGGATCACCAGCAGTCGGCCCAGTCTACGTGAAGAAATAATCACCATGATAATGCCTTGATTTGGACTTCTCTTAGCCTCAAAATTGTGTGAAAATAAATTCCCATTGTTTAAGCCAACCAATTGCATGGCATCTGCTTGAGCAGCTAAGGAAACTAAAGCACACAGGATGAGATATTCCATGATGAAGACTTTACTCAATGACTTTAATTGAGTCCATTAAATTGGTTAAATTTAATTGGTTAATTAATGGGCTTTATTATTTTTGTTTGAGAATAAAGTAAGACAAGAGTAACTTGGTTAATTCAATATTTAGCCTTATGCTTTATTCCCTTAACCCGCATCTCATCCTCCTACTGGTAAAAGAGTAATTTACATTTTGAATAATTTAACCAAAAAAGCTATAGTTTAATAAAAATGGAAAATTATGCTTAAGGTTTAAGACACCAGGTAAGAAATGGAAGAGATATATTATACAAAAGTTTTAAAAAATGGTGCCCCTCTAATTCTAGCACACATTTCAAGAAATTAATGAGAAAACAATAGCTCCAAACATAGAAAAAAGTGGAAATAGCATCTGTATTGGACAGAAAGACTTAAATAGCCATTTGCTAGAGTAGTTTACAAATTAATTAAAAATGAACAAGATTGAAAAGCTTATTTCCAATTTCAGTTTTGGTCCAAGAGATGAAAAAAAAGAATGTTTGAATCTTATAAATGTTGTAGGGGTGCATGAAAGCATTTTTGAGCTTTCCTATTAGGAAGACTATAGGCAATTAACTTTGAGGGGATATATGTCATTTGTTATTTTAAATTTTTATGGTTTTATTTAATTTGGCCCTCCATTTTTGAGTACATAGAAAATCCATTTAGCAATATGAATTATTTTGCCCATTAAAATCACTTTAGAAGGAGAAGTGACAAATTTCCAATTCACTGTGAGCTATCTAGACAAAGCCTCTCAGAAAAATGCAAATGTAAACCCAAAAGTATAAATAATGACGATAGGATTCGTTGTTTTTTTCTTTCAAAATAGACTTAAAATTGGATAACAAGTTCAACAAATAATCCATGTTAGTCAAGGGACTTTAAAGTTGATGGTACTTCAAGGAAAATAAGATACCTCTTTATGCCACTAAATTCAAAGTATTTGGGGAGGTGGCTAAATTTCTACTCCAACAAGATGAGTTCAGATATCAAAATCAATTCTATGTGAAAGGTGCAACATCAGATAAGCTTTTTTTTTTTTTACCGGGAGGTACCGGGGATCGAACCCCGGTCTCTCCATATGGTAGACGGACGCCGAACCTCTTGAGCCACATCCGTTTCCCGGATAAGCTTTTTAAGATCAACTTTGAGGAGTGGTTTAATGAGGATTGGCTATTTACGTTAGTATATTACAAATAAAATAAATGTCTGTACATTATTTATGTTGCAGTCACATAGTCCACAATTCCAAGAGCACTTGTCTCCTTATACTTGGAAGAATGAAATGTTATCCTGTTTTTTCCATAGTAAAATGGGTGCATGTGTTAACTAGCATGTCCAGGGGAATAATTCTGATTGCAAGGACAAAACCCAAACCAATTACCTTCTGATTTACATTGCAGGAAGTAATCTCTCATCATAACATGTAGCCTAAACAAATTGCAGCAAGCATTTGTGGAGTATTTTCCAAGCACTCCTTAAGTACTTAGCACTGTACATCTGGGCATTTGGCAGAAGAGGTAAGTAGGAAGCTCATTCTCTAGTCCCAAAGGCCTTTAATCTCTCTCTCTCTCATTTGGCGGATGATTAAGATTGGATTGAGACCTCAGACTAAGGAAAAGATCTTTCTGGAAACTTTACATCCCAAATATTCTTTGGTTATCAGATAATGTAGCAGCATATTGCTCATTCCAATAGACTTTTTTAGAAACCAAGGCAAGCTCTGCATTTAAGAAACTGATTTTATTTTAAAATCTTCACGCTTTCTGAAATATTCTTTTCTAAAGAGAATGGCTTTCCCACAAGCTCCAGAGAGCCTCTGTGGGTGTACGGAATAGAAAGAAAATAATATGTGTTAGTCTTTGTTCCTTAGAAAACTCCTTAATATTCCATTATTATTATTGCTAGAAATTTGGAGAGAGACTTCGCGATGTCACATGGGCAGTAAGCGGCTGAGTCTTGATTCAAACCCATTTCCACTTGACTCTGGTGATCTGGTTTTTAACACCTCCCACCTCCCATGTCCCCACCCTCAGTGGCATGCTGCCATGTTATTGGCAACTAGCAGGCTTTGGTATGCAGGTATAAAAGGTTGTCAAATATGGACCAACATTAAAAGAAACTAATATTTGTAAGAGCTACATTCATTAGTTCACTCAGCTACAAGATATCATATCAATGATTTCATCTTTTAAGTTAAAAATATTTTTTTTCATAGCCAATTTTGTTAGATAATAGAGTTCACTGGTTAAGCACAAGGACTTTGGATTTGAACAGATATGGATTCTACTTCTGGCTCCATATCTGACAACTCGTGCCACCTGAAACATTTGACTTGAGCCTTCAAACTCTTTGTGTCCTTAGTGTATAAAACAATGTGGAATCGCCCAGACCAGGAGGCTGCCATTGGGATACAAGATGATGTATGCAAAGCAGGTGGTATGTGGGAAATACTCAGTATCTCACAGTCACTGTGACCATTAAAAAAATTTAGCCTTGAAGCTTTTAGGGGGTTTATGGGGAAAAGAAGCATGAACAATAATTAGGCGTTCTTCAGCTGGGTAGGGAATATTAGGAAACCTTCATTAAAATCTTCTATGCTCATAAAGTAATTATAGCAGTTTTACAAATAATTCTGAGAGTTACAAAGTATTTTAAACTTAGCAGTTAAGTGAACTTCTCTTTAACTGTATGGAGCAGGCAGAAAGCACTGTGGTGTTTTTTTTTTTTTAATCATTAATAACAATTCTCCACTTATATACTTTATTTTGAGAAGTTCAAAGAGTATTACTAATATCTTTGTATTGGAACATTAACCTGCTGGAACAGTCCCATGAGGTGGTTAAATCTGATTGGCTGTCCTTAAATAGCTAGCACAAAGATGAACTCTGCATAATTACCTCCTGGGCTCAGAGCGTATCATTTGACACGACTAAACCTGAAAATATAAATGCATATCTGTATTTAATATTTAAAGGGCCAAAGTAATTGCTTAAGCTTAAAAAGTTGGATTTTTCATGTAACTTTCCAAAATAACAAAAAGTGAATGAAGGTGTCTATCAAAAGAAATTTCACTTTTTTTTTTTTTTTGACAAATGCTTCCTGACAATTTTGGCAAATCAAGAGAAAGATTTTATTGTAAGCTTATTAAATTAAAAAGATATATATATTTGCTCACTCATCACTGAGAAAATGCAATTAAAATATAATAAAACATTTTGGTACTAGGATGCTTCACTTCACTAAAGCTATGGCTTCAGTAAATATTCAAACACAACATGTTAAAAAGTGTGGCTAATTAGGTTGGAAATGGGCTTATATCTTAGAGGTTCATTAATTTGTCACTTAGCATTTGTGATTAAACATAAAAGGATCAGTACAGGACTGAGTTTCCCTATTAAACATTAATTTTTTGGGCAAATTTGTATTTCTAATAAATCTGGAGAAAGGGGGCATGTTTAGTGACTAAAGAATAAATTGCCTTTAATATTTATTACACTGTAGTTATTAACTACAGTAATATATCAATACACTAATTACATGCAAAGGATAGCTGCTAGTTACAGAATAACCTAATTCCTTCATTAGTGCTTGGCTTCTGTTCTACATAGATAAAGAATTAGCTATACAGAAAGTCCAAAATATGAGAAAACTTTACAAATTCAGTTGGAATAGACACTGATAATAAGTAACTCTTTCTGGTGGCATACAGAAAGCAACAAACCTTGGGCAACAATAATGAAAAACTTTCTGAACCAAAGCTCAGAACTAGATTATCCTCACGTAGACAATTGAGACTTGTTCTAAACTGCTCATGACTGGACGTTAGGGCACTGAAGATAATCATGTGCAATACAAAAACTCTGTTTAAAGTAATAAAGGAAGTCACAGTTCAAAATGATTAATGCAGTAAAACCTTTCTAAGTAAGGTGGATTTTAAAGTATCAGCTTTTGAAGAATATAGATTTTTATTTCAGATAATTGAGGAAAGCTCATAAACTTATCTCCAACCCATTTAACACACCAGTACCTTTATATTTATATTTAAGATTAAAATAAAGTAGCGTTAAATAAACTGGTGTGTGTTGGAGCCTGGGTCCCTTGATTTGTCTGTCAAAGCACAAGGGAGACTTACAATGTAATTTTGTAGAAGCAGCTCCACTGACTCTCTCCTCCCATACTTGATGATCCAAGACTTCAGCTTTGACTCTGCAAGGACCAGCAGTGACAGCAGACGGTACTTTAATTCTAGAAATTCCATTTTCATTAAGTGGAGCTCCGAGGTGGAGGAAACAAAATGAAACCTAGAAATAAAACACGGAGAGTTTACAGAATGTAACTAATAGTAACAGAATGACGCTTATTTAACCTGTTACATGTAAGCTTTAAATATAATGCAGGCAGCCAGGAGATTCTTTTAACTCTGCTTGATCACCATCTGGAGATCTGCTTTCTCTTCCAGCTCTGTGTTTTAAGGCAAAACATGATTGATTGAGGACTTTGATTTAGTCCTTTCCCCTGACAACACATCTCGCGTCTGTTTCTTTTATAAGCTGCTTTTGCAATATTACATAATGTTCCTTGCAGTACTGAATAAAAATACAGCCTATTTTAAAAACCCATCTCTGATTTCCAGGCTGTCTGTACATTCAGGTTTACCCTTTTTGATTCATAGTATATTAGACTGTTGGTATTCTTAGCATATCTTATGGGATCCTGATTTTTATTTATCAAACGTAAGCATGTCCATAAATAAAAAAAGAGAAATTCATTGCGGAAACAAATGTAAAAAGCACCCACCGAGCATTTTAAAAAGAGACTTCATTTAAAGCAGACACATTCTCTTACCTCTCGGCCATGTCCTCTAATTGATCTGGGGGCACTGGTATCCCATTAACAGATTGGGTCCGGTAGATTTCATGGAATGCTCTTTTGTGGGCATCTGTGTTTTGGAGCAGATCCTAAGATATAATTTTTTTAAAAAAAATTAAAAAACAAGGAAGCATGCTCGCAGGCGGCTAAGAAGCATAATTTTCTGCCAGCACTGATGAGTCAATGTATTCAACAATTTGATCAGGCTGCCACCTTCCTGTGCAACTTGGTGCCCCTCGCAGGCTTTCCCCTTTTACAGTGCTTGCAGGTAAGACACTGGGGAGATCTGGGTCTAAGTAATTGTTATGGCATTTTTACACGCACATGACACTTGCACAGCATTCCATTCAGACATTTTAAAGGCACATGATCCAAAGGAAAATGCAATTACTGCTACAATGATTTTTAAAGCATTTTTCCTCCTTCCTTGACTTTGAATATGTTGTTTTTTAAAAGCCTAAAACTAAGCATGCCTTATCTAACCCTTTAATGAGAAGAGCTATTAGACTCTTGATTGTTACTCTATTTTCGATGGGTATTTTAAAGTGATATTTGCTTGACCTCTAAACTAAGTCAATTTTATTACAATTTATTGTGAAAATAGCTCTCTGGTTAAGAAATTTCAAACAAGCACAAGGAATATCCCATATAGTATGATAGTGGGATCAATTGTGATGTTTAGAAATATTCTTTGTAGACAGAAGAGAAGTCTACAAATTTGAGTCATTTATTAGCTTAATTGGACTCTCCCTTGACTTGTTTGCTGAGTTTTTCACTATTGACATACTTATTTATAAAAAGTTCTACATGTATTTCACAATTCCTAATCAAGTTCTCTCATAGAAGCAAAGAAACAGAGGTGAAAGGGGAGTCACGCCTTATTTCCTAAAGCTTCATTCGTCTCCCAATAGCAGACTAAATATGCCCTGCAAACAGTCTGAACACTCACCTTAGCCCACCAGAATGATAAATTAAAATTAATATTGTTTCTCTGAAAACAGGATTACGTGGGTTAACTGGAGAGACTAGAAGCCAGGGGGAAAAAGCTTAAAGCCACATGAGAGACTATTTGATGGAAGGGAAAAATTAAGATTCTCAAAAGTGACATTAATTTTACATTATAGAAAAACCCAGGGCCAAACGATTTCTATCCTGATATACTTTGTCAGGAACACTTTTGACCTGCTTGGTCCTGCTTTGACATTGTGTGAGTTGAGAATCATCATGGAGGGCAGAGGACAGAGGGCTGCCCTTAGAACAGCCACTGACAGTGAGTATTTTAGTCGCTGTCCAACCCCTTTATGATGAAACATTTCTGTGGCTTCTCATCTTGACTGAAAATACCAGCAAGTGGCTGTGAGGAAAATCTTGAACCACCACCATGCCTGGCTCTCATTTGTTGTATGTGTTGGCAAGTTAACGTGCAGATGGGGGTCTAAGTGTTTATCAGAGTACCCAAATGTTCTGTTGCCTTTTAAGCAGCTTTCCTCGTTGTACAGTTTCCACTATCTAGTTCATAGGAAGTGAATGAAATAATTTAGGTCTTTCGTTCTCAGTAACACATGACCTGTGAGCAACTAATGTAACTTATGGATGATAGTTAACAGTAATATTGTAATATTTTTGCAGCAATGGCAAAGAAGACATTATATCAATTCTAAGCATCAACAACAGGGAGGCAAAAGGGGGTATGGAATTTTTCTTTTTGGAGTAATGAAAACCTTCTAAAATTGACTGAGGTGAGGACAGTACAACTCTGTGATGAAAATGAGAGCCACTAAGTGTACACTTTGAATGGACCGTATAAGGCAGGGGGACCACATAGCATAGTGAATCCTGTGGTGACAGATGAAATCTGGTTAACAATACGAATATGAAAACATTCTCTTGTGAATTATCGCAAATATGTAGTAATAATACAAGGTGTTAAATATGAAGCAAAGTTGAGAAATATTTTGAGGTGAATGAAAATGAATATACAACATACCAAAACTTATGGGATGCAGTGAAAGCAGTGCTGAAAGGAACATTTATAGCTTTAAAGGGCTACATTAAAAAAGAAGAA
>JAKSZT010054281.1:15043953-15159256 GCA_026826555.1 Tolypeutes matacus
TGAGCAGAACTAGAAAAAGAAGCGCAAACTAAAGCCAAAGTGAGCAGCAGCAGAAGTGGTTAGAGTAGAGATAAATAAAATAGAAAATAAGCAAACAAAAAACAACATAGCAAATCAACAAAACCAAAAGTTGGTTCTTTGAAAAGATCAGTAAAATTGACAAACATTTATATAGACTGACAAAGGACAAAAGAGAGAGGAGTCAATGAAAATCAGAAACGAGAAGGGGGACATTACTACTGACCTTGCTGAAAAATTACTATAAGCAGATATTATGAACTACTGTATCCCAGTAAATTAGATGAAATGGACAACTTCTTAGAAACACACAAATCATCTACATTGACTCGCAGAAATAGAACATCTCAACAAACCAATTACTAATAAAGAGAGAGAATCAGTCATCAAAAGCCTCCCAACAAAGAAAAGCTCAGGGCCAGATGGCTTCACAGGGACTTCTACCAAATATTCTAAGAAGATGTAACCTCAATTCTGCCCAAACTCTTCCAAAAAATTGAAGAGGAGGGAACATTCCCTTACTCATTCTACAAAGCCAACATCACTCTCATACCAAAGTCAGATAAAGATACCACAAGAAAAGACAACTATAGAACAATATCTCTTGTAAATACAGATGCAAACACCCTCACAAAAACACTAACAAACTGAATACAGCAGCCTAGTAAAAGAATTATACACCACGTCCAGGTGGGATTTATCCCTGGTATGCAAGATTGGTTCAACATAAGAAAATCAATTCACGTAATACCCCACATTAAAAGAATGAAGGCACACACACACACAAAATACCCCAAAAACCCCATGATCATCTCAACTCTTGCAGAAGAGGCATCTGACAAAATACAGCTCTCTTTCTTGATAAAAAGACTTAGAAAACTAGGAATAGAAGGAAATTTCTTCAGCATGATAAAGGGCACATATTCAAAGCCCACAGCCAATATCCTACTTAATGGTGAAGGGCTGAAAGCTTTCCCTCTGAGATAATGAACGAGACAAGGATGCCCACTGTCACCACTGTTATTCACCATTGTATTGGAAATTCTTGCCAGAGCAATCCAGCAAGAAAAAGAAGTAAAAGGCACCCAAATTGGAAAGGAAGAAGCAAAACTTTCCCTATTTGCAGATGATATGATCCTTCTAGAGCCAATAAATGAATTCAGCAAAGTGGCAGGGTACAAGCAACAAAAATTAGAAGAAGAAATCAAGAAAAAAATGTTCCATTCACAACAGCAACTAAAAGAATCAAATATCTAAGAATAAGTCTAGACGAGGATGTAAAGGACTATACACAGAAAACTACAAAACACTGCTAAAAGAAATTAAAGAAAACAAAAAAAAAAAGAAGAAGAATATTCCATGTTCATGGATTGTAAGACTAAATATCATTATGTCAGTACTGCCCAAAGCAATTTATAGACTCAATGAAAGCGCAATCAAAATTCCAACAACCTTCTTTACAGAAATGGAAAAGCCAGTCATCAAATTTAGATGGAAGATAAGGGACCTTGAATAGCTAAAGCCATCTTGAAAGAGAACAAAGTTGGAGGACACACACTTCTGGGTCTTAAAACTTATTACAAAGCCACAGTAATCAAGACAGCATGGTACTGGCATAAGAGCAGAAATACAGACCAATGGAATAGAACTGAGAACTTCAAAATCAACTCTCACATTTATGGCCAACTGATTTTTTATAAAAGGCCAAAGACTATTCAATTGGGACAGAACAGTCTCTTGAACAAATGGTGCAGGGAAAACTGGATCTCCATTTGCAAAAAAATGAAGAAGGACCCCTAACTCACACCGTACACAAAAATGAATTCAAAATGGATCAAAGACCTTAATATAGGAGTTTCAATGACCAAACTTCTAGAAGAAAACACAGGGAAGCATCTTCAGGGTCTTGTGTAAGGTAATGGTTTCTTAGACTTTACACCCAAAGCACAAGCAACAAAACAAAAACAGATAAATGGGGCCTCATCAAAATTTAAAAACTTTTGTGCCTCAAAGGACTTTATCATGAAAATAAAATGACAACCTAGTTAATGGGAGAAAATATTTGGAAACCACATATCTGATAAAGGATTAACATGCAGAATATATAGAGAAATCCCTCAACTTAACAACAAAAGACAAACAACCCAATTAAATAATGGGCAAAAGACTTGAACAGAAATCTCTCCAAAGAATATGTGCAAATAGCCAGGAAGCCCATGAAAAGATGCTCAACATCAATAGCCATCGGGGAAATGCAAATCAGAACCAAGAGATACCATTTCATACCCATTAGAATGTCTGCTATTTAAAAAAAAAACAGAAAATAACAAGGGTTGGAGAGGATGTGGAGACATAGGAACACTCATTCATTGCCAGTGGCAATGTAAAATGAGGCAGCCACTCTGGAAGATAGTTTAACAGCTTCTCAGGAACCTACGGATAGAATCATCATAGCAATCCCACTACTAGAATTACAGCCCAAAGGACTGAGAGCAGATATTTGCACACTGATGTTCATAGTGACATTATTCACATTTGCCAAAAGATGGAAGCAACCCAAGTGTCTATTAATTGATGAAAGGATAAACAAAATGTGGTATACACATACAATGGAATATTATTCAGCTGTAAAATGGAATGAAGCCCTGACACTTGTGACAACACTGATGAACCTTGAAGAGATGTTGAGTGAAATAAGCCAGAGGAAAAAGGATGAATATTTTATGATCTCACTGATTTGAAATGATTAGAATAAGCAAGTGCATGTAGTCAGAATCTAGAATTTAGGTTACCAGGGGACAGGGTGGTATAGGGAAAGAGAAGTCGAAACTTAATATGTACAAGGTTCCTATTTGGAATGATGGAAATGTTTTGATAATGGATGGTGTGATGGTAGCACAATGCTGTGAGTGTAATTAACAGTACTGAGATATATATGAATATGACTGAAAGGGAGGAACGTTAGATTGTATATATGGTAACAGAATAAAAATTTATAATAAAATCTTACCCCATGTAACTACACTAAAGAAACAGTGAACCCTAAGTTAAACCATGGGCTATAGTTAATAGTATAATTATAAAAATGTGCTTTCGTCATGGTAACAAATGTACCACACCAGCACAAGGTGTTAATAATAGGGTGGTATATGGAAATCCTGTATTTTATGCATAATTATTCTGTAAACTCACAACTTCTCTAATGAAAACAAAAAGATGGTTAGGTTTGAATGAAAAACTAAAAAAGAGAAAGATATGGTGGAGCAAATTGACAATGCTCAAAGGGTGAATGATCAAGAAGCAAAACTGGAAATGAAATCAGGGTATAACTACAGGCACAGAAAAGATTTCCACAAATAAGAAGATAGTGTGAATGACTTTGTTTCAATTTTAGAAACTTATGCAAATGGACAAATTCCTAGAAAAAGTGAGTTAGAAATATGGACTGAATTAAAATTGACCAGAAAACTGGAATAGTTCTAAAACTATTTAAGGAGCTGGGGATCAACAATGAAAAAAACAAACAAAAATCCTTGTTCTCACAGAGCTGACATTTGGATTAGGAAATCAAGCCATCAATAGGCTAAATAAGTGAAATAGTTGACATGATGACTTTAGGAAGTAAGAGAAAGATCAACAGGGAAGGGGAAAAGGGAGTGTATGAGGAGTTGTAATTTCAGATGGGTGGCCAGGAAAGGGTTGAATAAAAGGTGACGCTTCAGTAAAGGCCCAAAAGAATTGAGGAAGAGAGTAATGGGAATATCAGTGAGAGAATGTTGCAGGTGGAGAGAAGAGATGCTCCAGTGGGATGGCAATGGCAGTGGCCCTGTGATGGGGCTGTGCTTGCCTCTTTGATGTCATCATTTATTGAGGTTTCACTGACAACCATATTTAAAATCGCATCCCTACTTAATATACTTCCAGCTCCTCTTCTCTCTTCTAATATACTACGTATTTACTTATTTATTATGTCTACTACTTTTTAATTTCCTTCTTCCTTCCACCAGAAGGCAAGTTACACAAGGGCAGGTATTTTTGTCTGTTTTGTTTACCAGTGTATCCTGAATGCCTGTACATAGAAAACACTCAGTAAATATTTGTTCAAAGATTGAAAGGGCTTAACCAGAGGATTAGGGAGAAAACGAAGAAACCAATGAACAAAGAGTTTCACGAGTGAGGGAATCCTTGATAGGTGAGGTCATATGAGGACTGAAAATTGGCCATTGGGTTAGAAACAAGGAGAATCCTGGTGAACTTGACATGGATGGCGTGGTGAGGACAATCACGTGATTGGAATGGGTTCTGGAAAGAATGGGAGAAGTTTTATTTTTTATTTATTTATTTATTTTTTATCGGGAGGTACCGGGGATCGAACCCCGGTCTCTCCATATGGTAGACGGACGCCGAACCTCTTGAGCCACATCCGTTTCCCAGAAGTTTTAAAACCTAAGTGAGAATGGAGACAGCTCTGATCAAGGAGCTTTGCTGTAAATGGAAGGAGGAAAAATGGGCAGTAACTGGAAGTGGAAGGAGAGGCCTTTTAAAGTGAGAGAAGTAATAGCATATTTATATGTGGTGGGATAAATCCAGCACAGAGAGGAAAATTAAAGAAAGGAAGAAGTACTGCAGGAACGGTGTCTGTAGAACGAGGCAGGGGATTGGACCTACAGTGCATGGGTGGGGGCTGCCCTCAGCTCAGAGCACAGATGGTCCATCCTCACAAACAGGAGCAGAGACCCAGGATTCGGGCACAGATGTAAGTAGGTGGGCTGATGCAGGCGTGGGAGCACACGGATATTCTTTTCTGATGCTTCTATTTTTTTCCCAGAGAAATAGGAAGCAATGTCATCAGCCAAGAGTGAGGATGGGAGAGGAGGTGTGGAAGGTTTGAGGAGACAGGGTCTCAAGTAGTTGTCCCGGAAATGGGGAGGGAATGGAGTAAGGAAATGCCATCCGACTGCCAGGCAGCATGAAGGGCCCACGTGGGTGAGTCACCCTGCCTGGGAGTGTTTTCCCCCTGCCTGGCGAGCTGCAGGTGCGTGGGCAAGGACTAGGCAGAGCTGGAGCTCATCAGGATTGTGTTTTACCAGGAGAGTAGGGCAGAGTGAGATGTGGACACGGCAGTTGAGGGTGCAGGCAGGGGAAGGCTTTCCATGACTGAGCAATGGAGTTAAGCAGAGTACAAAAGGAAATGGAGCAGCAAAATACATCAGCATCCAGGGACTATACAGTCCCAGGGGAGATGGAGAGTAGGTGGATTTGGGGTGCTAGAGGAAGGACCTGGAGCACGGCAGGTTGGCGGGAGACTGAGATGCTTGGCAAAGAGATTGTGACTGGTGACCAGAAGTTCTAGGCTTGGACCAGGAGCCAGTGGCCAAGGTGCAGGACAGGGTCACTGCGGAAAAGGGGGACAAGGAACTGAGAGGCCAAGATATTGCAAGAATCATCTACAGGTTCCTGAAGAATGATGGCATGCACTGCCACCCAGGAAATCTTCAAGAAAGCGGGGGAAGTGGTCCAGGAGACAGGTTGATAACTTCAATGGGCGCTCAGCTAGATGATGTGAGGTACTCTCAAGATGCCTAAGACTGAAGGCCTTGCCGTGCCAAAGCAACAGCACAGAATCCATCGGCACGTAGCAGACGCGTAGCTCTGCGGACACACTGCAATGTCAGTGCTTAAGATCTAGACGGCCTGGGCGACCAGTGATTGCCCTTGGGCAAAGTCACTTAACCTACCATTACACATCTACAAAATGAGGAGAATAATACCTATCTCATATCCCACATGTCAAGTGTTTAGCAAAACCAAGCACTTCAGGCTGAAACACGGTTAAACACTAAATAATACTTAGCTATGCTTACTGTCACTAGCTCCATCTTTCTAGATAATGGGGAGTTATGGTTCCCTAAAAAAGAGAAAAGCAAAGATAATACAGCTGTGCTTTGCTTTGCAGTATACATATGTTTCTAATATACATGTAACTCAATTTTAAAAATATTTTTAAAAGACATTGGCAGAACCATTCACCAGGTGAGCTCTTTGAAAAATACATTTTAAAAAAGGAGCTAATCCCATTTACATACATGATGGATGCATTAATGATGAAAGGCATTCTTTTTTTTTTTTTCTGGTCCCGGGGATCGAACCTGGGCTCCTCCATATGGGAGACGGGTGCCTAACCATTTGAGCCACATCCATCCCCCGAAAGGCATTCTCTTCTGTAGTACATTAAAAGATTAAAGCATTGTGAAGAATGCAGAAAACCAAGCATTCTGAATTTTGATAGCATGTTTAAGTTTTCACGACCAGAATCATAATTTTTTCTTTCCTTTAATTAGAGAAGTTGTGCGTTTATAGAACAATCATGCATAAAATGTAGGATTCCCACATACGACCCTATTATGAAAACCTTGGTTACAGTGGCACATTTGTTACCGCTGATGGAAGCATATTTTTATAATTGTACTATTAACTATAGTCTATGGTTTAACTTAGGGTTCACTGTTTGTGCTGTGCAGTCCCATGGATTTTTTTTTAAAAATTTTATTCTAGTAACATACATACAATCTAAATTTCCTCTTTTAACCAATTCAAATATGTAATTCAGTGCTGTTAGTGACGTTTAGACTGGGCTGGCCAGATAATATGTGTCAACTTTATGAATGCCACACTGTGCGTTTTTCAATTTACTGCGTCTCCAAGAGTGACCAATATTTCACATAGTGTAATGATACCAAATTGAGGAAACCTAGAATTTTAGTTATCCTAACAATGATTCAAATTTCTCACATAATCAAAGCTTAGCATATTTATTATGGGCATTTAATATAATTTTTATTTTAGATGAATGAGAATCTAATAATTCACAACTACATTGTTTTATGGTGGCTGATTTAAGCACCTGTGCCCAGACCTTGTATCAAATAGTCACAGCAGTTAAAATTGTTTCAGTTGGGGAAGAGATGTGGCTCAAGTGGTTGAGTTCCCGCCTCCCACGTAGGAGGATCCAGGTTTAGTTCCTGATGCCTCCCAAAAAAACCAGAAACAAACAACAAGCAAAAGAAAAAACAACTCAGGGAAGCCGATGTGGCTCAGTGGTTGAGTGCTAGCTTCTCACATATGAGGTCCCAGGTTCAATCCCCAGTCCCCAGGACCTCAAAAAAAAAAGTTTCAGTTGTGACATGTTATACATGAAGAGAAAATAGTGCATGCTATTTTATGGTCAATTGCTAATTCATTCAAAGTCTTATTATTTTTGTAACCCTGTTTTAGCATTTCTCCACATTTTTAATATACTGGGAGTCTCAAAGTAGAAATGGCCTAAGCTTTTCTACTCTTTGGAGAAGCCTCAACCTGGTTCAATCCCAGAAAGGTTTCCTGTGGCTCACCCTCTTACGAGTCCTGAACTCTGACTCCTTATGGCTTGCCCTTGCCTCCAGAGAACTAAGATAAAGGCTGGTAGGCCCAGCTTTTACCTGTGTGTGTGTGTCTGTGTGTGTGTGCAGATGTCAATAGATCCCAAAGCCATGGCATCATTTGAGAAGCCAGATTGAGGGCAGTTCTGTGTGTGTGTGTGTATGTGTGGTGGTGGTAGAGAGGGGGAGGCTAAGAGATTGTCAGCAAAACTGAAAGTGGCTGAAGGCATGGACTGTATTTGGGGAAGGGACAAGAATAGATGGAGGAGGTGCCTGAGTGATTGTCTGGGGTTGGGGCATCTCATCTTTGTCTTGCTTTGATGAGATGAGCTGAAATGGCATTACCCCTCCATAGCTCTACACCCCGAGTTCCAAATAATGAGGTCCCAGAGAGGCATGAAACAAGACCTTCAGGAATTGGCCTTATAATCTAGTCTAAAATGTCTCCAAGGTAATGTTTTTTAAGTATCAATAAATTGGCAAATATTACGAGTTGTAAATTCTCCATATGTAGTCAAGAAGGGAAATATCTGTTTATTAGTTTGTTTTAAGCATAGATACAGCAAAATCTCACCGTCACAAAGTAAATGGGGTACACAAATTCAACTTCATAAAACGCAGGTTTGTGTTATTGTGATGTTAGTGAAAATTAGCATTTTTAGGTCTGTGCTATCACAAACCTCAAAAAGGAAGTGCAATGAAAGTTACACTGCATACAGAACTGACATTACACTGAGCTCAAAAAGTCCCAAATGATGACGAGGCCATCAAGGCCTAATCCCACCTCTTCCCAACCCCACCACTCCCTCCACCCAACTCAGTACCATCAGGAAATAAGAACACCCACCTGCCCTTCCCTGAGAACGTGGGCAGGGAGAAGGTTTAGAGCAATTCGCCAATCACATTATTATGTAAACTCGTGTTCTCAGTGGGCTTCTATTTTGAAAAATAACATACAACAACAGAAATAACAAAAAATGCTCTAGAGGAAAAACTACCACAGAGCTACTGGAAAAGATCACAGGAAATCAACCTACCAGAACTGACATTCAAAAGCTTAGGGAGGAGATAAACCGTGGTGAACAGAACAAATACACGAGTGTTCTCCCATGAACTGTAACAAATGCACAACACTAATACCTGGTGTTAGCAACAGGGGATGTATGGAGAAATATAACAAGCACGCTATGGACCAGTTAGTGGTCATAGTCCGATGAAGTTGTTTCATAATCTGTAACAAACACTCCACAACAATGCAAGGTGGTGGTGGAGGGGTGGTGTTGGGAATTCTGCACATTAGGCATGATTGTTTTGTAAGCCCACAACTTCTCTACTAAAAATTTTTAAAAATTTGAGAAGGGACACAGAAGACAATGGAAAGGGCTTTCAGTGGCGAAAGCTAGAACAATATGAGAAACAATGTATTATTAGATTATGGTCCAAAGTGTAAAATAAATATCCATGACTCTTATAGAAATAAACAATTGAATAAATAAATAAATGGGGGTGAACAGACAAACCTCCCCCATGCAGAAGAATTCCAAATAACCTTTGTATATACTCGGTGGTCAAGGAGGTACAGCATAACCCCTAACCCTACCCCTCCAGTATGTGCTGCACGTGGTCACTTCCCTCCATATGTGTGGAAAGCATTTACTTCACGGCGGAGAAACCTGAAAAGCTCTAACTCAGCCAGTCAAGGTTAACATCGGCAGTGCTAAGTCAAGTGCCCTTGATAGAAGGTGATAAGAATGGCACTTTACTTCTGCAGTCTTCCTCCCCAGTCTAATCCTGGGAAAAATATTAAACAAATCCAAAATGAGGTAAACTCTATAAACTATCTGACCAGTAGTCCTTAACACTGTCAGGGTTATCAAAAATGAAGAAAACTGGAGAAACTATCAGAGCCAAAGGAAGCCTGGGGAGACATGATGACTAAATGTAATGCACTACCCAGGATAGGATCGTGGAAAAGAAAATGGCATTAGGTAGAAAATAAGGACATGTGAATAAAGACTGGACTTAATCATAATGTCTCGATATTGACTCATTAACTGTGACAAATTAATGGAGGAAATGGAATTGGATATATGGCGACTCTCTGCACTCTCTTTGCAACTCTTCTGTAAATCTCAATCCATTCTAAAATAAATTTTATTAAAGAAGATAAAAGCATAGGGAAGGGAAATGCAAATGAAAGCATCTTCACAAAGGGGCAGGATGTCTGAATCATGGACTGCTCAGGGCAAGTTCTGTATCAGCCACAGCAGTCTCCAGACCTGATACTGTTTTGCTGGAAAGTTTTCCAAGCAGGATATTACCTTGTGCTGCTCAAGTTTCCGCTGAATGGTGTTTGCCGTTTCCTCATGGACCTGCTGGATGGCTATTTCCTCCCTCAGGGCCACCTCGGCTCGGTACAGCCAGGCACCTATGGTGCCCAGAGGTGCAGGAAGGGATTTATCGAGCTGAATATGCCAATCAAAGAGCTGAAATGAAAAGGGAGGAAAATATAAGAGCTCTAAACCTGAAGACAATCCCCCAAAACTCCCCCACATGACTTTAAGGCTACATAAAGCTTTAATGATTTTAGACTAATTGAACAAGTATCAAGTAAGTAAATATCAATGCTTTGGGGATGAGGAGGAAATTAATTACAGGCAAATTTTGAGGAAATTCAAAATATATCTTAGACATGGAAGGATGTTATTAGGAGATAAAGCAATCTGATTCTTATTGGGCAGGCATAAAATAGTCATTGATTTTCAGTTTGGCCTTTGCTGAAATGCAAAGGAAGAGGTTTGCCAACTTGCCTAAGGATGCAGTAGTTAAAAAACTGGTTGTTATACACCTGATCATTTCACACCTGTTCGTTATATACCGGGTCTTTTGAGTGAGGATCACTCTAAAACCTCCCACGTGTTCAGAACTGGTCCAAAAATTCAGGGTCATCTAGAAAGCTCTGGAGAAAGATGAGTTTCAGGATTCTTTCTATAATCATGATTCTCTAACTTCTCCCTTTCTCCCACTTCGGCCAGTTCTCAAGCACTGCTTCCTAGCTTGTTGGTATACCAGGTAGGGTGAGTTAGCTTAGCAACTAAACTATTCTTTAATGGAATCTATGACAGAGAAAAATGAGATGATCAAAATGAAGGAAATAGGGTAGGTTCAAGTCAAATATTCTCCTTAAAGATAGCATTTCAGGGGGTTCTGAAGTCTTGGTTTCCAAGCATGCAGAATATTCATATGGAAGATACTAAGCAGTTTCACTTCAAGTTCTTGAAAGACCAGACAAGAAGAGATGGTTAAATTAAACACAAACACACACACACATTGTTATTTATTACGGTGTATAATGACCTGGTATATAACAACCAGGAAGATTATCAACTGTTGGGGTGATGAGATGTGGTCACAGAATATGGAGACGTAGTTGAGGCGCCATTCCTGAGGAGCTTCTACAAGAGAGGCACCTCTTCTGAATAACGCAGAGCTGAGCTGTGTGAAGTAAGATGGAAACCCAATGGTCTTTCAAGACTTCAATCCATCATCTCGTCAATGTTACATGCAGGGCAGGCAAGGCAGAAAAAGAGTTTGGTATACCCAGTGCTTCCACTAAATTCCACCCAGACCTCACCCTCTCTCCAGCTTCAGACAGAGGCAGTAGAATCTGGTGCGATATCACCATCCAGAAAAGATGATGGAAAAGACTCTTGACTGAATTGCTTAAGCCCTAGCGGAACTTACCCTGGAGGACACTCTATCCCAAGCTTGTTTTATCAATGCTTGGTCAAGTGACAATTTGCCATCTCCATGTATTGGTTGTAATAGATGTTCAATCTGCTTCTTCTTTATTTCATATTGGACTCTGAAGTGCTTAAAGGACTAAAAGAGGAAAAATAGCAACAACATGGCGATGAGTCAAAAAAAGCAAATGCAAAGGAAAGCACATTTCCTAAATAATGATCCTTTCTATCTGGTTGGCACTCATGATATGTTTTTGTTGATAATAATGAGAAAGGCAGCTACCTTTCAAAGAGTCCTGGCAATGCACCTGACTCTGGGATCAGCACCTTCCACACCTCCACACGTTACCTCCTTGGCACTCCCCATTCCCCTTCACCAGAAATACACATGACTATTATGACCATATGGCCTGTGAGGACACTGAAGCCCAGGGGCAACTTGGCAAGGTCAAGTAGTCAAGGCAGGACTGAAGCCTAGGATTTCCCACTTCCAGTCAAACAGCTACATGCCAGCTCACGCTCTTTGGGAAGTACTGGCAAATAGGAGGTATAAATCTAGACAAATAAACAACAAAGTTGTTCTACTTCCAGGAACTAAACAATTTACCAATGGAAATTGTATATATCAAAGTTAAAAATATGTAAACGTGTGTTCAAGCCTGTGTGACGAGTTTACTTTAGGAGAGCTCATTTACACAATAATCCTTGGCTTTAATTCTATGGCATTAAACTATTAAGTACTAAACCATTTCTTTTGTCAGAGCATGATGAAAATAAATTAGAAATGTGGACTCAGCCGTAAACCTAATACTAACCTAAAAATGCAGTTATTTTCATTAAAGTTCTACATTTGAATTAAGTTAACACTTCGTAAATATGACTCCCAGTACACACGAGTTGAAACACCATCAGAATGGGCAACCGTCTGAAAGACCAGAAGACTGATCCCATGGACCTGAGCAGATAGCACGGCTAAAGAATTTCTAAGTCACAAATAAACAAACACGTAAATTCACATGAAGAACACTGGGGGGAGATGGCGAACAAGAATTTTACCACACATTTTACCTTCCATTCCCTCTAAAGTTAATGTAATTGTAGAGCACCAAAAGATAAAATCAGTCTCCAATTTTATTCAATAGGGTTCTATGCATGGAAAAACTGGGAAACACACTGTTGATTTGTCATTAGAAACATGTGGAAGATTCTGATAACATAATAAATACACAGCAGAAAGAAAATGTTCCCTATTTGCTGAGTTCAGATGATCTCGCACCCTATTTTAAGAAACTGGTGATCATCTTTTTTGCCTGAAAGCAATGTCTCTGTTTTGTACTTTTCTAAGCCTCTGTTTCCATCTTACAGAATAACACCTGTACCAAAAGTAACTTTATAACCTGGAATTTATTCTTTGATAGTTTACGCTAAAATTCAAACTTCTCACTGGACTGAGTAAATATATTCTCTCTGTTCTTGCATTTCTGTTTTCAATTTGCTGCCTTTATTTTTGGTGATGCTTATCCTAGAAATATGTATTTTTAAGAGAAATACATTGAGTTTCAAAGCAAAAGAGTTCATATGTATAAGTACATATTTATCAGGCTGCCAACTTCAACAAATCCAGTACTGATGTTACCATCCATCTATATTCCAGCATACTGTATGGATATGATTATATAAAACACACTAATGGCATAACCAGATCTTTTATTGTCTGCCATGTTGACTCTCTTACATCATTGCTCCCTTTTGTGGAGCAAAATTGCTTGACATACAAAGGAGAACAGAATATACTATAGTTTTGCCACTAAAATGCAGTGACATTTTAAATAAGAGGGAAATGTCAATGCTGCAAGGAATAAATAACTTTTTTTAAAGATTTATTTAATTTATTTATTTCTCCCCACCCCCTCATTGTTTTTGTGCTTGCTGTCTGCTCTTTGTGTGTTCTTCTGTGTATGCTTGTCTCCTCTTTAGGCAGCACCAGGAACCGATCCTGGGACCTTCTGGAATAGGAGAGAGGAGCTCAATCTCTTGCGCCACCTCAGCTCCCTGGTCTGCTGTGTCTCCCGTTGTCTCTCCTCTGTGTCTCTTTTTGTGGCATCATCTTGCTGCTCCAGCTCTCCGCGTGGGCCAGCACTCTGCGTGGGCCAGCACTCCTGAACATGGCAGCTTGTCTTTCACCAGGAGGCCCCAGGAATTGAACCCTGGACCTCCCATATGGTAGAGGGGAGCCCAATCACTTGAACCACATCCATTTCCCTAAATAACTTTTTAATGGTAAAAGCCTGTTATAATACTTTTGTGTCCTAAAAGCAGATATTGGAAGTTGAAATCCAATTAATGACAGTGTACTGAGACTGGGGATAAAAAAAACCACCCTGGGCTCAACGTGAATGCAATTGTGTTGAACTAAGCAGGTGGCGGTAAAAATTGATCTAATGGGCCCAAGCCAAATGTTATGTTGCAATCCTTTATTAAATTCAGCTTATTCTACAGTTATTTTGGATTTGAGTCTTAAGTCATCCTTTGTGAGTTTTTGTGGTATTTGAGCTCTGTGAGATCATGAGTGCTACAAAAATAGTGCCAAGATATTTATGTTCACTGTCGTTTACAAGACTTTGAGTAGTGGGAAAGGGATGGTGCATGTAGCATGGGCACAGTAAAATTTAAAACTACTTACAAATAGAAATATGATTATTAATTGCATTCAAACAAGGTAATACATGATATGTCTTTAAAGGCTTTACTTTGTAATATCATTTGAAAGAGGAAACATAGATGAAAAAACATATATGACTCTTAAAAGCTTTTGACAAATTGGGATCTCTTTTCCATACATTACCTGGTATTTATCATGCAAATTTGATTCTGTCATCTGTGCCCTTGTCAAATCTCTTTCAAATTGTTCTATCCAAACTTTCGTCTCCTTGAAAATTTGCCTGTCTTCTCTCTGGAAACCGATGGACATTACCAATTTATTAGTATCTGTGCATTTGTTTAATTTCTGATCGCAGAAGGAGCTTGATGAGTCAGACCCACTCATCTCTGTATTAGCTGTGACTTTGGGCACATGTGCTTTACATCTCTCTGCTCGGAGGAGCTTCCCGTGGCTTGGGTGAGAATTAGAGATAATCTATTGGCGCTCAACACTATGGCCATCCATACCCCTCTTCCCTTTCTGGTTTTGCAAAGGCAACCCTTTTGTGCTGGACCAGCTCTGTTCTTTCCCCTGGTTAACGTCTTATTCACTCAGTTCAGACTAGACCTTCTCTAGGAAGCTTTTTCTGACCCACAAGTATGGGTTAGGGGCGTCTCCTCTACACCAGTGGTTCTCAAACTTCAGTGTGCATTAGAATCACCTGGAAGGCTATGGTTGCTAGGATCCACCCATGGACTTTCTGGTTCGGTAGGTCTGAGGTGGAGCCGGAACTGATATTTCTAACAAGCTTCCAGGTGAAGTTGATGCTGCTGGTTGAGGGATTACATTTTGAGAACACCCTGCTCTGTGATGCTATAACAATTTTTGCCCTAACACCATATTGTATTTGTTCACTCAAGTATCTCATTTCCCCTGTATTACAAACTCCTTATTCATTATTTTATCCCCAGTGCCTAACACAGGGTCCGGCACCCAGAATAACTCAATACATATTTGTGGAATAAATGATTAATCGGTAACACTGTTATAATGGGAAAGAAATGGGACTGAAAGCCCAAGACTGCAAAGCTTCAGCTCTTTCTCTGACTTCTCTTCTGAATGAACATGTGGACATAATCCAGGCACACGTTGTCTATTATCGGTTGATTTTCATAGCTGGTAAGCACTAACAACCCATACATATGAGTTTGGAGCAGCAAAATGCTCTTGGACTAAGCCCCAGAGATCAATGTGGATGCTTAGTGGTGCCACCACAAGAGGAAGCATCTGCACTGGGAATTTGCAAGGAGGGCACCTTACCTTCTGCCCCTCCCCACCTGTCCTGCATTTGGAAAGCTCTCTTGGTAGTTCCTGAGAGGAGCGATTTAACCAATCACTGAACAACTTTCACAAAGTCATCTGAGAGGTAAGGGGTATGTTTTTTAAGTAACTAGAAGTATTAGTGGCCATTTTTCTAGTGGTGGGAAAGTGTCCAGCAAGTTGCAAAAATGTAAGAAGGATATAGCTATTTAGACACCCAATGTTCTCCTTAAGAGGACAAGGAGGCACAAAACAAGATTTAGAGTCCCAGAACCCACTATTCTGGTGGCTTTTCTTCAATTGGTAGCTTTTATGTGCCTTCAAAAGACGTGGAGGTCTATTGTCCACTTCAGGACCACCGAAATTCCAGGTGGCTGAGTTCTTAGCATTGTCTCGGTCTCAGTCTCGGGATCGGTCTCGGTCTATCTCTATCCCTCCCTCACTTTCTCTGTTTTGCTCATACATACACACAGGCACATTTATATGTTTTGTAGCATGTTTATATATATATAAACTCACGCTTCATGGAACATGAAATAAAAAGTTAACACTTGGTAAGAAGTTAATTACTTCTAATTTTCTATTTCAGTGTTGACTTTAGGTCTATGATATTGACAGATCCTTAACCTTGAACCTCACTGGAATATAAAGAAAGATGGAAAAGCTGGAGTCCAGCATCTGCACTCAACAGCCTGCATATGGGAAAGAATTCAGAATCATTCATTTCACAAATATTTTTTGGAGCATCCACCACATGTCAGTAACTTTACTAAACCATGTAACCTAATATTGAACAACAAGTGATGTGATGTATTTCATAGGTTTACAAGCTAACTGGATACTTACCTTTTTCAATTGATTATTCCCTGCTTAATATTTGAAAATACAAAATAATAGATTTTAACTTTATTTTTATTTTCCGTGTTACATATAAGAAATCAAACATAGTGTTAATTTTTTCCCTTTAATTAGTGCTATTAAGTGTTATTAAAAAGAAATGAAGTCTTCTTACAATTAAAGATTAGTGGTAAAATCTATGGAAGTAGCTTAGATTATAACTATCTTTGATAACACATATCTTCTGTTATTTATTCTATTAGGAAAAAAGGAAGTAACATATTCAAGGTATTAAAAGAAACATTTATATAAATACAAACACATGCAAAAGAATGGTTAATAAGCTATAGAATATAAGGTGTTTGAAAAACGTCACTAATTCAAAATTACTTAGCTCTTACCTTAAAGTTTTGAATAGAATTTGCAAAAGATGGAAAACCTGGAAGTATTTCCTAACAATATGAAAACATAATATATAGAAAAATAAGATATATCAGGGACAAAAATTATATTGGAGACAAGAAGAAAACCAACGGAGAGAGATCTGTTTATAAATAAATATGCCAAATTTGTAAGGGTATAAGTACTTTGAGATGTTCTCATAACTTTTAAAAATATCACAATGTTCAACTTAAGGCAACATATTTATCTGGCAAAGGTCAGGTTTTTATTTTAATTTGTAATAGTCATATATGTGGCAACATATATATTTTATAAACATGTCTTGAGATAACATCAAACATTTTAGAAGGAGAACTGTGTAAGAAAAGAGGTATATGGGTTCATATTTTTTTTTTCTGTATAAATGTACCCAGTATCCATGTACCTGTGTCCCCATAACAAATAAGACTGTGTGGTACTTCTGAAGACAGTCTAAAATATTTGTAACAATGGGAGATTGGATGAGTGGATAAATAATGAAAATTTAATAAGTGAGAGAATTAAGCCAATAGACCTACTTTATTTATTTATGATAGAGTGCTAATTATCCAAGGAATAAATTTTAGGTAAAATGTGTCCTCATCAGTTTTATTGATTGAAGGAAGAAAGGCATGGCAATGTCTATTTCCAATAAGAAAATTAGATTTAAAATGGTATCCATAAAAATATTTAATGTAAATAAATTTAAAAAGGGGATATATAAGTCAAATACCCCCAAAATTCAAAGTCTATTAAGTATGTTGATACCAAGATATTTATAAATGAAATAAGAAAGCTATTTACTAAGACCTGATTAAACAAACATTGGGGTTTTCTGGGTGATTACATCTGTCTCATTCATATAAAATCCTAGAGTGTCATCTGGCAAAATGAGGTTGCCCTTGACCTGCACTGAACAAATCTAAGCCCTACGTCATAAAAAATACTAAAAATTCTTTCTTTTCATATTCAAAATTGTCAGTTTTAAATGTTTATGTCAAACGTTACAGATGCTGCGTTTTTGTTTTTTTTAAAGGCAGAGTTCATACTATATTTTCCTCAAAATTAAATTTTGAAATAATTGAATAAATCAGATGCATCTTCTTTTTGGGGAAGGGATAAAGGAAGTTTAAACTAAATGATCAGAATTGATTTTCTAGGTAATTAAATTAACCTCATAGCTAATAAAGCACTTTCAGTAAAGCACATTAACACACTTATAGCAGGAGTGCAGATTGTGTTTCAAGTCTCTAAGGAGTTTTGCATGAAATTCCTCTTCACATTGACTAAATGTGAGAAGGAATTTAATTGACTAAATTAATCAAATTGACCAAAGCAACTCCTTTAGTTTCTCAGATATTTCCAGCCACAAAATTTATTCATCTGGAAAGATGATTAACGTCAGAGAAATTAAAACAGATCAGAAACAAATCCAGCTGAGTGACTAAAGAACATGAAAGTTAGATGGAATCTATTTTCTCTCTTCTGTATGGGGTTAAGTCTAATGTGTTTTCTCACAGAGTTGCTTACTCACATAGAGCAATATCTATGTTCACTTGTATTGTCAAAATCCAGAAAGTCCCAAAATGACTCCAAAAAACATGCACCCATCCCTGCTATTAGCCTTTTGTCCTTCTTTGCTTTAAGCCTTTTGCGGTGTTTCTTAGAAACATTACGTTGCTAACTAACTACAGATAAGTGACTCTGGGGGGGTCAAGGTCTGTGCCTGAATCCTGAAAAGGAGTTATCGTTTTTAAGAAATCTAACAGCATAGTGCAATAAAATACCAGATTAACCTCATCCAAGCCACCTGGAAACCACCAGCTACCTTAGCTTATCTTAATTCCTTTACCAACTCCCTGATTTCTAACAATTATTGCGATGTCTTTCTTATTTGAAAACTTCCAGTTACACTTCTCTGACCTTTCCCTTCCAAGGACATATTTCTAATTCTATTTAGAAAATACTTTTTTAAAAAAAATTGCTCTTCATTGCAATCTCAGACTGCTCTCAAAACTCCAGGTCTGACCTGAGCAATGAGGACAGACAGGCAGGTTTTAACACGTCTTGAAAATGTCATTTATTATTTTCTCTGATCCATTTTGCCCTATAACTAATTTTAAATTCAGTCTGGAATCCAGCTGTCTATAATAAAAATAGATAATACTATGTTACAAAGATTAGAAGAATGGTACTATCCTGTGTTTTTAAGGACGGGAAAACAGGCAGCCTTGTAAAATTGACTGGAGTATAAAATGGAATAAACTCTCTACAGGGGAATTTGGAAAAAAAAAAAAACATTAAAAAACAAAAGCCTTAAAAATCTGTATTCTCTTTAACCTAGGCAAGAATCTTAAAACAATGTGTTTACTGCAAGATTGTTCATAAAATCATCACTTACATTAGCAAAATTTTAAGATCATATAAACAGATTATAATACAAATCTTTGATGACCTGGAGAGAATGGCGTAGAAGGAGTTCTTTATAACGGTAAGAGAAAAGCAAATTATCAAATGGTGTATATATACTATGATTCTATTTTTGTTAAAATACTATATATGTCAAAATATACATAGAAAAATGTTGGGAACTAACACCAACATCATAAGAATGGTTTTCTCTAGGATAAGTTATCTCTAGGAGGCCAAGTACAGATAGTTTCCTTTTTCTTTTTTCCATTTTTGATGACGAATATAAATCATTTGCGCAATATAAAAATGTAAATTTCAACTATTGAAAGGCTAAAAAATTATAATCTCAGTGAATAAGTAGAACTTGACTTCCATATGTTTGCTATGAGTAGCAACTTATGTAATAAAATCTAAACATCAAAATGAGATTTCATCTGATCAAGCAGAACAAGAAGACTCAAGACCTAGATGTGCAAATGATGTGATATTTATACAATTACTTCAATTCTCAAATTATTAAAATGGAGTTACCCAACACAACTAGTGTTCTGCAATTTTAATTCACCAGCATTCTATACTTAGCATTTATTATCAATAATTATAAATGCTACAACGTACAATCCAGATAAATCTTTTCCTCTGATTTCCTCCCATTTGGTGATATCTATTCTTTACTCTGCTGCTTTCATATTAAAATGTATTCCAACTTAATTTTTTTTTGCAAATGGCATGCTTGAAAATCTGATTCTCCAACATTGAATGTTCTGTCAATACTGGAAGAAAAATACCTACATTGTTCTCTTGCCCATCAGTGCCTGCATTGTGGATATCAGGATAATGTTTCAGAAACTGGGCTACATAGGTCATAATGGACTTCTCATCTGGTTTATCCACATCAACATCTGGAAAAACCAAAACAAATTAATTAACTAATTAGCATTCATTGGATCTTCATAACACAAACTTTGAATCTAGCTATTATACAAAAATGCACTTTCTGAAATGCGTAAGAAACAAAAAATTACTGCTTAGAGATTTCTGGGGGGAGAGAAAACAAATTTAGTACGGATGATACATGGTGGAATTTTTCTGTCTCCGAAAAAGAACATGTGTTTAACAAAGAACTTTTAGGAAACGAGTACGTGTTTTGAAGCTTCAATATGTTTTGCCTAATCAAATCCGTAAAAATCAGACAAAGAAATGTACGCAGATTTAGTCATTACACATGAGGTAAAACTGCATAAATGAAAGTGTTAAGTGCTGTAAATGAGTCTTTAAAAGATCTCTTTCAAAGGCAGTTTAAAAAGAGATTACGTTTTGAAGACTGCAAATATAAAATATGTGTCTACAGGGTGAAAAGCAAAACAAACAAAAATCTCAGCAAAATCAAAATATAAAGCTGCCCTATTATAAAGATACTTTCTGATTTGAGGTAAAATTTCTAGGGGCTATCAATGTTGGATTATAAAAATGCTGCGAATCAAAGGACTAAAAGGTAAACAAAGACAGTGTATTCTAGAATCTGTTAGAATATTTAAAGGTGATTTTAGAGATGACAAGGTCACTAATGTTGAAAATAATATGTGAAGGATGAGTATAACTCATTTATGAAATGTGAAGGTGGCAAAAGAACATTTAATACATGGTTTAATATATTATATGCTTTTTTTTTTTTTTTTTTAAGATTTTATTTATTTATTCATTTATCCCCCCCTTGCTGCTTGTGCTCGCTGGGTCAGCTAACCACGCCGTGCGGGCCGGCTTGCCTTCACCAGGAGGCCCCAGGAACCGAACCCAGGGCCTCCCATATGGTAAACGGGAGCCCTACTGATTGAGCCACAGCCGCTTCCCTATTATATGCTTTTAAATATAGTGTATGTATTGTGAAAATTTTGATTTTCACCCACAATAAAAAAATAAATTAATTAAAAAAAAAATGATTGAGGAGATGAATGCAAATCACTGTGAATATACCAAGGACAAAGGAATGTACACATTGGATAACAGAGATATTGTTTTATTATGTATTAATAAAACAGATTTGTTTTAATAATCGTGGGAATGTCAGGAATGGTACACCCAAGTGGATCCATGGATAATAGATATTAGGCATATTTCAGAAATATATTGGCCAAATTTTAAAAATGAATCACAATTCAAGTTTTGCTTGAAATGGGACCATTTTAAGGTTTTTTGCACCTTTACTTCCTAAGGTCATAATTTTTACTCTATATGTTCATGTATGACTGATATGCATCACTTAAAATATATATTAAGAGAAAGAGTGTAGTGAGAGACAAATATAAAATTTTGGAATTACACACACAAAAATAAATAAATGAATATATAGGTAAATAAATCATAAAAAAATTATGATATTGGTTTATTTAATCTATATTCCTACAAGTTTATATTTGAGTTGGCTAAAGAAATTTTTGGGTGGGGATTTCTCATTAGGAAAATAGAAAATCACCTTACATTTGGGACAGCCTTGTATTTAGGCAACTGCAGTTTCTGATCATCAAAGAAAATATTAAGACCCTTTAGACTAGTAGATACGAGAGAACCATTTAGACTCTCCTCTCACTCCAGGAAAACTGTTTCAGCTCTGTTTCATCCTTTGAAGTTGAAAGCCCAGAATTATGTGTGTGGCTCACCCCAGTGACCCTTTCTGCACCCTTGGCTACCCTAGTAAGTCAGGGTGACCCCAAGAAGGTCCCTAACATGGCATGGGATCTCCGTGCTGCCTTATTCTCGGAGGAACCCCTCCAAAGACCTGCAGATCTATTTAACGTACTCTTGGAAACTATAAAGGTTAAGTTCATCTGCCAACTTGGCCAGGTGAAGATGACCAATTGTTGGTCAAGCAAGCCCTGTCCTGACTGTTACTGTGAGGATATTTCATACATGGATTTAAATTATTAATCAGTTGATTGCATCTATGGTTGTTTGCATCTACAAACATCACAGGAGACTGCCTTCAGCAATGAGAGGAGTCTCTTCCTCCAATGAGTTGGAGGTCCTAAGCAAGAACTAAGAAAAAGAATTTCTATCTGTTTCAGAGTTTCCAACATGCATCTTCTCCTGGGGGATTCAATCACCTCCACTGAGTTTCTAACTTGCCTTATGTAATTCGAGCTTGTCAATCCCTATGGTCACTTGAGCCATTTTCTATAATAAGTCTCTTAATAGTTAAATAAACTATTCTATCTATATTTCTCTTATTGGTTCTGTTTCTCTAGAGAATTCTGCCTAGTAGAGACACCCAAGTGTCTCCTCTTTTAGTTAGGAATATTTATCCTGAAATCTCATCTTACAGACAATTTGCTTAAACTATATTTATATTTCTGTCTTCATTAATAAGAATTTCCTTAATTGCCTAGGCAAATTTTAAATTATTTGTGACATTTGGCTCTTTCATTTCAATATAATGAACTTAAGTTTATTAAAGTCATCAAAATTGTCTTTTCTTTCTTCATCTTTATAAATTGGTTTATATTTATATTTTATATAAATGGTATCATACAACATGTAATGCTTTGTGTTTGCTTTCTTTCACTTAGTGTAGTGGGTTTTTTTTTTTTAAACATCAAACAAAAAAAATTGTCTGTTGAAGGCTTAAAGAGTTAACTCCATTTCCAGAGAGTCTTAAAATTCACAGCCTTATCAAAACAAATACCAAAAAGGTAAGAAACAATTGGAATGAAAAATATTAGTCAATCACTTGTATAGTAGCCCAGTTGACAGCAGAACACTAGATAGTAGGAATATTTCTAAGTGTCTAACGACCAACATTATTAAAGATAAAATTCTTTGACTACTAATAATTTTTTATTTTTTCCAGATCCTTTGGAGTTATGTATATAGAGCAAATTCTATTATCCTGTGATTCCTCCCACCTAGCCCCCCCCACACACACACAACTAAAAAATTCGTTCTACCTTAACTATATGGAGTAGGTACAGTTCACCTGTCTGACATCACTAATGCCAAAATGCTAATTGGAAAAATAGAGCTATATTTTACTCCTGAATATGGCAGCCAACATGGCAGCCAATATTTATCTAGAAGGAAAGCAGTGCATGAAGATACTCTTTCTTCTGCCTTTAATCAATCTTGGAAGTCATCTGTGATTTCTAGATTTAAGACATACAAACATACTGTGTTGTGGAATGCAAGAGTCAGCTTTCCACAACATACCCTCAGGATCTAGTAGTCTTGGAATGCCCAGTTCTGTTTCAGCAATAGTGAAAGCCTCCTCCAGGTTTTCCCTGTTAGATTTTCCTTTCACTTTCTCTAAGTCTACTAGCTCCGGTCGAATGGCTTGGATGATGGAATGAAAGGCAACCCCACTTCTCCAACTCCGTCCAAAGTCTTTGACTTCTATTCCAGCCTGCCTGAAAATGATAAAAAATAAAAACACGTCACATTCCGAAGAGAAAATAAGCAATGTCTTCAAGGTCACCTGCCAAATTCATCCCTCTTCACCAGTGAATGAGGTGCAGTTAGTTATATCAGTTAAATGATTTGGAGAAAAAAATAAGCGAAACAAAATGTTTAGGGTAACAAGAGAAGATGTGGAGATTCTAGTGCCATATTTTGAGTTTTCTACACTAGATTTCTCAGTAATTGAGATACTCAATTTAAAGCACAGTTTACTCATTTTTAAAATGGGAAAACCAATTTAGATAAACCTGTAAAATAAAAACAGACAAAGGTAATGCTGCTGAATTTACCAAACACCTTAGAATATTCAAATGCAATATTGAGTACGATCATAGCTCTAAGGTGTTCACCAAAGGAGCCTTCCTTTCATTTAAGTCCAATGGTGCCAGCTACCCCACCTGTTATGGATTGAATCACATTCTCCTCAAAGACATGTTCAAGTGCTAACTCCCAATCCTGAGGATGTGGACCCATTTATAAGTAGGATCTTAGAAGATGTTATTAGTTAAAGCTGAGGCCAAACTGAACCAGGGTGGGGCTTAAGCCCAAACAATTGAATGGTTTTGTAAGAATCTGGTAATTATGAAGTAACCATGAGTCTTCTCTTAGTTCTTTTAGAGTTTATGCCTCTGGTATTACTGATAGATTTTTTTTTAAGCTGACCGTCTGACATAACTGGTAAATCTCCATGCACAGTGACCAAAGTATCCTTATCTATTCATTCATACATCACTTTTGGCTTCATCTTGCTTTTTTATCCATAAAAGTATTTCCTCAGTTTAAAAATGTTTATGAACTGTTAGCTTCTTTAAGCAACCTCAAAAATTTTTTTTAACAAAACACATGTGGGGTATAAATAAAGACCAAGCTTGTAAATATTCACCATGTAATTACAAACTTTCTTTAACTTGTGTATTGCCTTAGACATTTTCAAAAATAAAAATATAAAATGTTTCCTTAAATATTTACTGCATTGGAATAATTTAAAATGTTGTAGTGCATTTTCTTTCTTCTATATCTATGCCTTATATAATTGTTTAAGATTCGTATATTGTATATTAGGTCAAAGGAGTAGGCAATATTCCTAAAAGGTTTTATTTAGTTCAAACATCTCATTTAAGATCTTTAGATACTAACTAACCTAACTTCACCTAAATAACTGGTGAAGTAGGTCTGGTTTATAGGCATTTCTGACTTCTACTACATGTTTACTTCAATTTTTTTCGAATGAATCCAGATGTCCATATCTTCATTTGTTTGATTATCTTTGCAGAAATGGAAAAGCCAATTATCAAATTTATTTGGAAGGTTAAGGGGACCCAAATAGTCAAAAACTTCTTGAAAAGAGGAAAGAAGTTGGAGGGCTCACACTTTCTGATTTCAAAGCATATTACAAGATATCCATATACAAAGAATGAAAGAGGACCTTTACTTCACACCATATACGTAACTCGAAATGGATCAAAGTCTACATGTAAGAACCAGGACTATAAAACTTCTAGAAGAAAATGTAAGGAAGCATCTTCAAGATCATGTGTTAGGTAGTGGTTTCTTAGACTTTACACCCAAAACACAAGCAACAACAACAAAAAAGATAAATAGGATTTCCTCAAAATTAAAAACTTTTGTGCATCAACGGACTTTGTCAAGAAAGTGAAACTACAACCTAGTTAATAGGAGAAAATATTTGGAAACCACATATCTGATAAGGGTTTAGTATCTAGAATATATTTTTAAAATCCTATAACTCAACAATAAAAAGCAACCCAATTAAAATGGGCAAAAGACTTGAATAGGCATTTCTCCAAAAAGAAAATACAAATGCTAAAATGTACATGAAAAGATGCTCAACATCATTAGCTATTAGGGAAATGCAAATCAAAACCACAATGAGATACCATTTCACACCAATTAGAATGACTGCTATTTAAAAGAAAGGAAAATAAGTTTTGGAGAGGATGAGAAGAAATAGAAACACTCATTCATTGCTAGTGGTAATATAAAATGGTGCAGTCACTGTGGAAGACAGTTTAGTAGTTCCTCAGGAAGCTAAATATAGAAATTACCATAAGATCTGGCAATTCTGTTACATGCTATATACCCAGAAGTACTGAACACAGGGACTCGAACAGATATTCACAGTGGCATTATTCACAATTGCCTAAAGATGGAAGCAACACAAGCGCCCATCAAATAATGAATGGATAAACAAAATGTGGTATATCCATACAATGTACTATTATTCAGCCATAAAAAGGAATGAAGTCCTGATGTGGGACAACATGGATGAACCTTGAGGACATTATGTGATTAGGAGTAAAATAAGCCAAACACAAAAGGACAAATATTGTATGATCTCACTGATATTAACTAATTATAATAAGCAAACTCAAAGAGATAGAATCGAGAATATAGGTGACCAGTGGATAGACTGGTGTTAGAGAATGGTGAGTTGATGCTCAACCTACACAGATTTTCTATTTAGGCTGATGTAAAGGTTTGGAAATGGATGGTGGTGATGGCAGCATGCTATTGTGAGTGTAATCAACTGCACTGAACTATTTTGTGAATGTGGCTAAAAGGGGGAAATAAATGGATTACATTGTTGTGTTGATGGATGGGTCCATCACTATAGACATTTACAGAATAAGGAAAACGCAAACTAGACCGAGGTCACAGAGTGACCAGGTACAGAAATGGCTTTAAGCTGTCACACATCAGACCATGCACGTTCTTTGAAACCCAACGTACCAGGCTTGAAACAAAACTAAATGTGGGCTGACTCCACTAGTACTAAATCTGAGTTTACCCCAGCTACTCAATATTGAATGAAAATCAACTTAGTCTTGGTTAATGTAATGCTATGTGAAGTACACACAACAGAATATTTATCACGACAGCATGATTACAAAGTTTGACTGCAGGGGTATTGTGGGAAATGTCACTGCCTGTTGTCACCAGTTTCCTCCTATACAGCTCTCCCCGTTCCCCCTACTGGTCTAAATTGCAGTAGAGACCAGTGAAGCCCACTCAGGGCAGAAGGCAAACAATGTACTGGCAATGTGGGAAAGGCTTCTTATTTCATTTCTACTCTGATTCTAAAGAGCCACCAAGCTTTGCTTTCATAAATACGTTTGACTGCAGTTTGACTCATACAAACATATCCAAATTAGAAAACCACCAACACACTTTCAAGGCTAAGCAAAACTCATATAAATTAGTAACACTAATTACATCTTCTCTGTGTTTATCTCTTTTTCCCCTCTATTTTTGTTCTTCAAATGCTTTAAAAATAGAACTCCCTATGTTTGGCGCCTCAATATTTTATTATGATAAGTGTTTGTTTACAACTATTTTCAAGAAGTAGAGAGTCAGATTCAGATTAGATCTAAGCATGAAAAACAGGACAGAAAGTGAGTCAACTTTGCATGTCACTCAGGAAAGGAAACAGGCACAACTTCCACATCAAGTGGCTTTCTCGCCAACCAGATCTGATGACAAAATATCAGCATGATCAATTGAAAATGCCATTCAAATTCTTCTGGGATAATACTTTTCTAGAGCAGGACTATTTTATCCAGCATTATAACAGAAATGTATATAAACATAATTCCATTATGCCTAGAAGCAAATCCTCAGGCCATAAAGCCGAGAAGGGATTTACGATTCAGATAAAAAATGAGACCAAAGGGGAAAATGTAAAAATAAAATAAAAATAAAACTACCAGAAAAAGTTTCAGGAAATAAAAACAAATATAATTATTTTAGGAATGTGGACTTCAGTTCATATTAATATTGACGAGAACTCAATTGTCTTAGGAAGAAATATACACACTTAAAACCATTTAGTTCTGAAAAGATTACTTAAGAGGAGCAAGGAGTTCAACCAATGACCTAAATGTGAACTAGCCCTCCTGCTACTAATCAAAGTGCAGGGAAAAATCAATTTAGTTAATGAGGCCCAATCCACCAAAGAAGGGAGTTAATTTTATTGCAACATTTTCTCAGAGTATTTGTGCTGATTTGCATTTATGTTTCAGTTCAAGGAAAGAGGGAAACAAGAACTAAATAAAGCAGAGTCATTCACTCAAAGGTCTCTTAAAAGTTTGCAATCATGAGAAGGTGCATTCGGTCATAAATTGATAAATCACACAATGGAAGGGTTCCAAATTTTACCAGTCTCTTGGTACTTACTTGGTTACTGCATACTGAACCCAGTTTAATAAAGCCTTCTTGGCGTTTCCTTGCGTCTTGGTGGCCACTTTCCGCTTACTGGGTGGGCTGGCGGTCTCAGAACTGACCGTGCTGTCCACAGATGAGGTGCTACTGGACAGAGGGTGCAGCTGAGGCAGGTTGCTGGTCAGCTCCTCAATCTGAATGAACAGGCGGCAAAGCATAAGAATTATCTTTTCCTTCTTTCCCCAGACATTTTTTTCTTTTCCAAGCCATAAAATTTTCCAACTAAAAGTTATTTACTGAAACTCTCCTATCATGCAGAAAATTCAGACAATGGCCATTAACTGTGTAATTGATAACTGAAGGATCACTGAATCAAGAATACCTGAGCTTGAAAGGGGTCTTAGCAATCACATATTTCAGGTATTCTCAAACACCCCACCTTTTAAATCGAGGATAAAAGCTCAGGAAAGTTCTGTGACTTATCTTCAATCACAGCTAATGTAAGAACCCTCAGTATTTGTCTACCAAGTCAATGTTCTCATGACTGGGTCTGTACCAGCCTTACTGTGGAATTAGTATGAGGAATTGTACATTTTATTAAAGATATATAATAGTATTAAACATCTGCAGCGCTATTGTCTGATGTACAGACGTACAAATAGAAAATAGGTGTACAAATAGAAAACGTAGAACAACATCATATTACCTCCTTCTTTTGGACATTCTTGACTAAAATATGCATGGAGAGAAGATAGAAGGTGACACGACTTATAATTTAAACTTCTCATTTTACACTAAATGCCCCTCACAATCTACAGCAAGCCATCTTCTCCACTCTTATCCTTCCTTCTCTGCTAAACACGCCCAATATTAAATATTCCAGTCACACCAACTACTTTCATTTCCATATTTCCATATTGCAATCCCTTCTTTCTGCTCACCTTCACTTACATTTCCTGACCTGAGCAACCATTGCTGTCACTGCCTTTTTTTTCCTTACAACAGCCAGAAACTTCAGCTCAAATTTCCTCTCCTCCATGAAGTTTTTGCATTCAGTCCCTATTTTGAGTGATCTCTCTCTCTCTCTTTCTCTACCCTGAAATTCCATTTCATTATATTGTGTTTTCTATTGGCCTTTATATATGGCTGTTTTCAATCTTAGTTTTCTCTATATGTATCTTAACACCCGTGCCAAAATGTAAGCTTTTAAAGGGCACAATTGCTATCTTACTCCTGTTTGTATCTCCCATTGCATCTAGACTGTAGCTGGCACACACTAGTAAATATTTGTTAAATACACGGATGAATTAATACAATAAAGCCTAATGGTCAGCATACATCTTTCCCTAAGAAATTATTCTGGATGGGATGACAAGTTAATTTTACCCTTTCTTCTCTTATAGGAGCAGAGAATACCTCCCTTGCAGAGAAAAAGGAAAATTCTCCTTCTATACCTATATTTCATCTTCACTGCACACTTTTGAGTTTGTGAACCTCTGCTGGAGTTCTTTGGGGGCTCCATGCACAGATCATTGCAGGGGAGAAGAGGAAATTCTGCTACACAAAAAAATCAGTGTACATGTGATCACATTACTGCTAACTCGAGGCTCCACCCCAAAAGCATGGCAAATGAGGGCATTATTAAAATGTCTACCACCACACTGCTCCATGACATCATGTCAACTATTAAAGGCAGAACTGTACCTGGAAATAGAGAATAATCGTCCACATCAGTCCAAGCACTATTGATGGTCGGCCATCAGCTATATCGGTGGAGTTAATGTTGACTAATTTAATCTGTTTAAAAAGAAAGACTGGACTAGTAATGTACTGGAAGATTATAACTCATTTACTCATGCCATAAACAGGACTTTATCAGATGTCAAGAAGATTTGCTCATGCCATGGTACACAAGAATGAATATGGCGAACCATTAAAAACAGACAAGCACACAGTCTAAGTGGAAAGTTCAAGGGGCAGTCATAGGGTGGACAGCAATAAAAAAAACTATCAAATGGATTTCAAAATTTCTTTTGTTTAAAGTTGACGAAAATATGATACCATGCAAGGAATGACCAACAAAATACCAGGCAGAATTAAACGTTATTCCCTACAGAATTTAAAAGAAACTGTAATGAGTAGTTTAAAAAGATGCACTTACTTTGAAGTTTGTTACCAAATAGCATGAAACTTATGTTCTCTTTTACCTATAAAAATCAGGAGTTAAAAATTCTAAAATTTGTACTAACCGGTGATCCTCTGTACATGGACTGACATGAAAAACAAAGGGAAAAGATGATATACATACATCAAAATCAGCCTGATTTGTTCAGCGGGGATAAATATGTAAGTAGCAAATTTAGAGCATGATTTTGGGAATACATTTTGAAGAAGAAATAAAGCCAAGAATTAGTAAAATAGAAAGAGACTCCAAGGGTCAGCTCCTACTTTTAGGCAACAAAACTTACACAGCATACAGGATAGATGCCAATCTGTCTAGTCTTTTCCCATTATTCATTTCAATATTTTATCAATTATTTTAAAAGTTATTTCCTAGGTCCAAGCAAAATATCTCCTGGATTTACAATAGTCCATCTTGGTCAATTTCTATAGAATACAGGGAACAATTGCTTGTCTTCCCTTTTGTAAACTCTACGCAAACCAGAAAATAAATAACGCAGAATTCCTTGGATTTCTGGCTCAATAATTCTCAACCAAGATTTCATGAGGAGTGTTATTAATAATAAAGTTCAGAAGTATATAAATGGTTTACTTTTTAAAAAATTTATCAGATGCAAAAATCATTCCCCACATATTTTACTTTTGAATGATTATTTTATTATTTTTTGAATGATTGTTTTAAACTTACTAGCTTCACATCAGAGAGGAAGAATAAATGCCACATAAATATCACTGCAAATAATGTGGCTTATAATCATGGGATTTTGTCTCACTGGTGAAACTCATTCATCAGGTTCAGTGACAGAAAAAAATTGAGAACTGTCATGGATTATAAGGCTATATGTCTACTTCTTTTAAATCAGCATAAGATGTTTAAGACTTATTTGTAGGAAAAAAAGGACACCAATTTTCTTTAACCTTTTATGACAGAACTGATTATACTCTACAATCATTCTGATTGTTCTGGTTTACTTCTCGGGAATTTTCTCCACACCCTTTGTAGTATCCATCAACCACAAATTGATAATATTTGCTAATAATCATAGGCTTAATGTATTCTATAGAGGACAGATTATTTCCTTTCCATTTGTATTCCTTCTTATTTTTAAAATGTAATTGCGTAGAAAAATCACCTGAATTTTCTACCCCAACTCATCTGCAACTGTACTCCTTGTTAATATATTCAACTTATTTTAGAACCTAAGACCTTTTTTTTGGGATCTACTTGAGAAGAACAATTTTCCCATAATCATTTTCTATCCTAAAAACTGTGCTTCACAATGGGTTTATGTAGTCAGAAGACTACAGGTTTTTACCTGACCTTCCTTGAAAACTCTCATTGAATCTATATTAAATTCTTAACAGCCAAGGAGGGTGCAGTGGGCAAGAGAGGGACATCCAAAGAGACTGAAGAATTTCCAGAAGGTAGGAAGCAGATATGTTGATGGATAAAACCATAACGAGACCAACAGTTCTCAGGGTGTGGTCCCCAGAGCACCTTCAGCAGCTTCACCGGGGAACTTATGGGAAATGCAGAATCCAAGGCCTCAGCTCAGAGCTGCTGAGTCATAAACAAAGGGAGAAGGGCCCAGCAATCTGGTTTAATAAACCCTCCAGGTGATTCTGGACTGGGACAATTGGGCTTGGCCCATGTGATCTGGAGAAGTTTGATTGTACAAACAAGAGGCTCATAAATGTTTCAAAAATACTTGAATTATTTGGGAATAAATGTCAAAAAATTTTCAATAAAAATCCAGATTTTTCGCTTTTCTTGATAAACTGGAAAACCTAATGAAGAGGCCCATCACCACTTCACACTACTTGCTTTTTCCAGGGAAGTGTCATCTGGATCATTCTGAACAATAACGTAGGTAGCCAACTAGCTGTATTATTTAATAAATAACGTCAATAAATATAAGTAAATAAAAAAATTCAATACAATCAGGGTAATTGAATTTGGAAAACCCGCATTTTATCGAGGTAACTATGGCTGGAATTGAATATTTGCTTCCCTCTTCAAGACAGGGCATGGGGTTGCACAGTTCCTGTTCATAATAGTTAAGCCTCTAGCTCAGCTAATTTACATCATCTTTCTGGATCTCATGGGACTCTGAGTTTATGTCCCTGGTCTATACTTTGACAAGTTTTAGGCAAGGAGGTTAGCAATTGTAACCCATATTATTGTTTAGAATGAGTCACCTGACATCTCATTGGCGAAAGCAAAATGGATCTGTTCATTAGAGTCATGTGTACACAATTCTTATCAGATACTAATCCATCATCAGCTTTTTCAATAGCCCTGGAAACAAATGATAAAATGAACATAATGCTAGAGTTTTCCTTTATAAAACTCAAGAGGTGCCTTCATTATTCCTTAAACTTAGTTAAATAAGAATGCAAGGATTAAGCAAATTTTCTATTATCTTAGGAAAAAGATCCAAATGGAAGAGCATGGTAAGTATGAAGATCAAACACAAATTCCTGAACATATAATTGAGACATAAGTTCTTAACTTGCAAAGCAGAAAACTGAATAGTACGAAAAGTACCAATGAGTATCAAAAACTCATTGCTCCAAGCATTCTGTGAGGCTATGGGATTTCAAAATAGAAGAACATGTAGATGAAAAACAGAGATTTCAGGCAGATTTTATTTTCTAGGAAATTAAAAGAGATTGTGGTATTTGTGGGACAGAAGTTTAATGTTTTGGATTTTGTTCAAGGATTCAAATGCTTTACTTTTGCTTTTAGTTTTATAATATTTAAAACCTGATTACCCTACTTAACTCTTGTTTGATTACTTAAGCTTGTTTTGTGAAAAACAGATCTTGTGAAAACATGTCCTGTTTATCAACAATGACTTCCATAAATTTTGCCAAAGACTTCATTAATTCTGAGAAATTTTGTCTTTATAGTCTAGCCAATAAACATACCTCAGAAGGAAGGATATAATCTTTATTCAGCTGAAATGGAAGACTGAAATGGGAGAAAAACTAAATATATATCCTGATCAACATGGCTTTATCAACTATCTATGAAAACTTCAAAGAGGACTGGCAGAAAACAGAGAAACCCTCCATTAAGAATGAGATCTGAGTGATTTGGAAACACCATCCACTACTTCTCAAGAAGCTAAGATTGATTTTTTATACCATCTTAATGCCTGGAGGTGGGCATAAAGTTATACAATTGACTGAACCTTCTACTGACTTATTACACTTTAGTTTTGTATTGTCCACAGTTCATTACACTTTAATTTTATATTTTCCAGAATTCCATTCTTATAGAATAAAAAGTTATTAATTGCAGTACAGTTTGTGATTGCAAATATTGGAATCAACCCAAATGTCCATTCATAAGAGAGTGGTTAGATAAACTGTGGTGCATCCAGACAATGGAATAATATGTAGCTTTAAAAATAATAATAATAAGGAAGTTCTCTATGAACTGCTTTGGAGTAATTTATAGGTTGTACTATTAAAAGAAAAAAATCCAAGTGCAAAAGAATGTCTATAGTATGCTACACTTCGTATAAGAAAGAAGGGAATATATGAAAAAATACCTGCATCTGTTCATTTGTGAAAAAGAAACACAAGACAGATAAATCAGAAACTAGAGGGGTTGGTTACCAAGAAGTGGGAAAGGGAATAAAGGAGAGGTAAAAGATGAGAGTAGGAGGAGTGAGGATTGAGGGGCATTTCTCTGAGTATAGCTTTCACTCTTAGAACCATAGTAGGGTTTCACATACCCCAACACAAATAATAAAATCAACCAGGGTGTGGGGGTAACCCAAAATAGAATCCAAACAGTAACAAATGAACCTGATTCTATTACAAATGAGTAACAATCACACTGAAGGATGTGGGGAAGAAAAGAACTAACCCAATAAATTTGGTAAACAGTCTTTGGACTGTATACTTCAATGCTAAAGACAAAAAGAACTGCATACAAATACTCTATTCTAGTGAGTAAATCTGCTCTACACAGCGGTATAAGTAGGTTACTCTGAAACTACTTTATGTGTATATTAGGATTGAACAAATAAGTAAATATATTTTAGATAATGAAAGGCAGGTTTTTCACTGTCAGAGAAAGAAGTAATGAGGAAGGACATAGAGAAGGCTAAAATGAACCATGTGGTATTGTACTGGATTTAGTGGTATCAGTTTGAAGTAATATATATTCAATATATAATTCAAGAGAGAGAGAAATAAACATAGATATGTGTATACACACAGGTTAGTATGTCCTTGCTCTGGCTGCTGAGATTGCCTAGGAACAATGATACCCCATTAGCAATGAGCACACCCAGTGCCCATATCTTGGTTTCTACATACCATTCTTGTCTTAGGCTTCTAAGACAAGTGTTTGATTCTAGGCCTGGGGCGGGGAAAATGTAAAATAACCATGGCACATCTATAGTTCCAAAAAATAAGGAAGTACTTGAAAAAGGTAGGGTCATGTCAAAAGTACACAGGAGTCATCTTAAGGAGCTCTAAATGGCCAAAGCTAAAATAATTTGAGCAAGAAAATAATAATAATAGTATTAGATTGTAATTATAGTGTAAAATAAATATAATTTATATATTTACATATATATTCACATATAAACTTATAAATATTATATGATATAAATAAATTAGAAATTCAATAAATAAATACATGAGAAAGAAATGACATCTCTTCCTTACAGAAGAATTCCAGTTTATAAATGGAGAAAGAATGAGAGCTATACAAAATCACTATTAGGCAGCAGTAATAATTGTTGAAGGCAATCTCCACTAATTGAAGCTAAAATCATTTCGAGGAGAAGCAGAATATTGGCAGAATCTCAAGAATCTCCCCAGAGATATTTATCAACTGTAAAGGGAAAAACAGCAACTTTACCTTGGGGAAACACAGCAGACATCCCCTTAACCAAGTGATCAAGGCTAACATCAGCAGTAATAAGAAACTTCTGCATCCACTAACACAAAGTACTAAGAAAACCACATCACAGCACTGCCTAGGAATTCTTGCCAAATGTGTCATTTCAATCTAATAATAAGAAAACATCACCCACACCCAAATTGAGAGACATTCTGCAAAATAATTGATCAGCACTTATTAGAAGTGTCAAGGTCACAAAACATAAAGAAAGAATGAGGAACTATCGAAGGAAAGAAAAATGCAATGTGTGATCCTGTATTAGATCCTGGAACAGAAAGAAGACATCACAGGAAAAACTGATGAAATTTGACCAGTGTCCATACATTAGTTAATAGTATCATACCAATTTTAATTTCTTGACTTTGTTAATTGAACTATGATTGCATAAGTTCTTAACATCAGAGGAAGCTGGGTGAAGTCTATACATGAACTTTGTACTTTTTTACAACTTTTTTGTAAGTCTAAAATTATTTCACAAGAATTTTGTATGTCTACATTGTATAGATTAAATGCACTGCTTTTCTTCCCCCAGCCAATATTTAAAACATGAGTGTGGCCAAGTCTTCTCTTCTAAGTGTTTTCTTTTTATTTCTCTCTCACCTTTCTGCCTTCAAGGAACTTGAGAGCTGTGCCAATGTTAGCCACAGCATGGATTCGCTTCATGCGGCGTCCTTGTTCGCAAGGCTGAAAGAGGGAAAGGAAAGGTATAAGTAAAATGCACATGTTGGAAAGTGAGCTATAAAATCTATTTCAATGGATTAAGAACATACCTGAAAAATATCCAAGAACAACCATCACTCAATTTCTATAAAGGTTTAGTGAATACACGAGGCAGTGTTATAAAGACATCCGTTCTCAACTTACCTATTCATGCTTCCGTACGCCTAAGAGCCAAAATCCACAACGCTCTTATGTTGTCTATAGAGACAGTCACTCCTATAAGCTGGGAAATATATATTGCATAGTCCATATTTTTGTGCCTTATTCAATGACTTTCCCTATCCTACGGTTTAAAAGACGTTCACTTATATTTTTTAGGAAGAGTTTAAAGCTTGTTTTTGCCATTAGTCCTTAGTCTATGTGTATTTGGTTTTTGTATATGGCAGGAAATGAGGGTCTAATTTCATTTTTTTCTCTTAGGTTAAGCATTTTTTATGTTCCATTTATTGATCAGTCCCTCCTTCCCTACCCCTCACCCCAGATCTGACATGTATCGCTGACAAATAAAAAAATCCATTCATGCCTTGTTCTGTTCCTGGACTCAACTGCATTTGTCCATATGTAATACCACACTGTCTTAAGTGATAAAGCTTCATTTAAGACCTGAAATCCCGAAAAAAAAAAAAAAACCTTCTTTCTGTTTTTCTTCTTCAGAGGTGTCTTGGCTAAGCAAACAAGATATAAACTTCTATTGTGTTGTTCCTTTACATATTTGCACCTATTATTGCATAATTTAACCTTCCCCACGCAGGCAGAGATCCATATCTCTTTTATTTCTGTTCCCTGTAGACGGCATAAGGTAGTGCCATGTGCCACAATAGGGACTCCAGAACTGTTTGCCGGATCAAGAGTCAGTAGATGAACGATGGACTAAAGTAGACTTATAATTACTCTATTATAGACTTATTATTCTAGCAATGGAAGAACTCTTATCATTGATGTAAAGGCAGTGGCCACCAGAGGTTCTGAGGGGAGGGAGAGGGAAGAACAGGTGTAACATGGGGGCATTTTGGGGACATTGGAATTATCCTGCATGACATTGCAATGATGGATACAGGCCTTTATATATTTTGTCAAAACCTATAAAATTGTGCAGGGCAGAGTGTAAACTATAATCTAAACTGTAGTCCATGGTTAGCGGCAATGCTTCAATATGTGTTCATCAATTGTAACAAACGTACCACACTGATGAGGGATGTTGTTAATGTGGGAAAGTGTGGGAGGGAGAGGGAGGGGGGCATATGGGAATCCCCTATATTTTTTATGTAACATTTATGTAAATATAAAGCTTCTTTAGAAAAAAAAAAATTTAATTAAAAAAAAAAGAGTCAGTAGACAATGCCAAGCCTAGGGGCAGACTTGAGTCCTCCTATAAATAAATGACTGATGACTAACAAAGTCACCCGGTGACTGTTCAGGGGCCTTCCATGCTCCAGATTTTCTAGCAGTATCCACTGTTCTTTTTTTTTTTTTTTTTTTTTAATTGATGGCCCCCTTGCTTCTTGTGCTCTGTGTCCATCGGCTGTGCAGCCTTTCTGTGTCTGCCTGTCTCCCTCTGTTGTGTTGTTTTGCTGCACGGGCCCTAAGCTCACCGCGTGGCGCGGGAGTTCCTTCACCCGGAGGCCCTAGGACTCGAACCCAGGACCTCCCATCTGGTAAACGGGAGCCCAACCACTTGAGCCACGGCCGCTTCCCCACTGCTCACTTTTAAGTGGACTGTTAGGCCTTTCTTGAAGGCAAAGTGCTAAAGAGTCTTTTAAAAAATACTGTACAGAAGGCTAACAGAACAGGTACAACATAAGTTTCTCTGCACTCCTTAATCTCTATTCATATTGCTACTATTATTTCTAATTTTTCAACGTCAATTCCATACATTCTTAAAAAAAATCCTGAAGTGTAAAACTAAATTTAGTGTTCCTATGCTTATGTGTGAATAAAGATACATGATCACTGACCCCTTTAAAGGGTAAATTTTTACAAATAGTAATCAAGGGATGTAGAGAAACTCAAGAATAATATATTTTTTTAAGTGAAAATCCCTAAGCCTATAAATAAAGTCATAGACCAGACAGCCATGGTAGTCTAAGATTTGAGATCTCACATTTACTCTGAGACGTGTGGAGTAAAGGGGATAACAGAGGAAAGCGGCTGTGGCTCAATCAGTAGGGCTCCCGTTTACCATATGGGAGGCCCCGGGTTCGGTTCCCGGGGCCTCCTGGTGAAGGCAAGCCCGCCCGCACGGCGTGGTTAGCTGACCCAGCGAGCGCAAGCAGCAAGGGGGGGATAAATGAATAAATAAATAAAATTTTTTTAAAAAAAAAGGGGATAACAGAGCCATGTGGTCTCATTTTCCCAGAGGATCGTGGTCAGAGGCTGTGAACTGTGACAGTTAGTATATAATGCCCTACGCACCAGATAATTATAGAATTCCTGAACAGTTTCAGTGCTCCTGAGGGAAATGCTCTCGCCCACGTTCTCCCCTTGAAAAGCTCTAAAGGGATGCCCAGGAGGCTCGTTTCTTTAAATGATGCATTTCGTCTTAACATGGTCCTCAGCCTTAATGCACAATTGTACCAATTTTAAAGAACCATTGTCAAGGTTTATTTATAATTTCAGGGAAATTTCACTTTACACAGTACAGAATCTTGAAGGGCTCAGTATAAATAAATAACAATGGTTAAATTGGTAACTGCCCCTCAATGTCTCAGTGTCCCCCATCTGCTAAGTGAGGACCCTGAGATTCTTTCTAAAATCGCTTCTGGCTTTAAGATCCCATACTTCTGACTATGCCTGAATGAGAAGAGTACATAAAGAGAAGCAGGTATATATACACTTTTTGTCTAGAATTACTTAGCTAGGCAGTTAAATGCCCATCAAGAGTTCTATATACTGCTGGCCAAATAGAATGGCAGAATTATATTGACACTTGGAATGACAGATGTATTTCTTAAATATCCATTTGAATTTAAAGGAAGGCTCCTTCAACTTTCCAATAAATAGTGTAATTCAGGAAGATATACAAAGATGGGCAGTTCTATCAGGCAATCAAGGGTATACATATTTCAATCAATTGGCTCCCACATCTCAAAGTTAATCCGGTTAATTCAGCTCATTTATAGGACTGTAACTTCCAAATTGGCTGTTCCTTTATGCCTTTTTTGAGTTCCACAAAAGCGGGATCCGAGACAAGGACTTGGGTGCATGTAGTTTTTGGAGGAGGTGGTCCCGGGTAGCAGGGCGGGCAGGGAAGGACGAATGGCTAACAGAGAGTGTACTATCAAACAGGTCACCACTGTGGGCAATGGGGCTCAATCCCACTGGGGACCCTGTGAGGAACTCCATGAAAGCACATGTAAAGTATGCCTCAGATTTGTCCTTCCTGAAAACGAGAGGTTGGGTCATTCGTTCATGGAATTCCTTCTCCATTAGTCGAGGTTCTTTAGGTTCTTTAGGACCAGGAACTTGCCCAAACTCCAAGGTTGCCTTGTGGACTTAGGGCTTTGGTAAAGACCCTGGACTCAGAGACGTATTCCAGTGCATGAGGTGAAATGCTGTCCGAACGTGGTGAAATACCCTCCACCCTGTAGCTGGAATCTGAGGTGAGCTGACAGGGGGCACGAGGCACCAAGAGTGTCTATTATGATATTAATCAAATTAGATAAATGAGTTACATACAATTATCAACAGTTTGCAATTTTCACTAAACAACCCTTTTAACAAAGCTATTTTGAGGATCCTGTATCTATCATCTTATACATTAGTATCAGGATGATTTGCTGAGCTCCTGTTTCAGCCATGGTAAATATCGTTTATCAATACTTCACATTTACAAACCATTTGCTGCTTTACTACTCTGAAATGAAGAAACATGAGCTGGCCAAAAACAAATATTTTACTATTCAAGTAATGTAAAAAAATGTATTTTATAGCTCATTGTCGACATTGTTTTTTCACGCTGCTGGTTTTGCAGCACATAAAAACAAATGGCTCTGAGTGCACCGTTCCTGTTACAAAAGATTGATGGTGGTGGATGTCAGCAAGGGGATGAAGTCGCCATCCTGATTTCAGGCTCAATTTTTAACATACAACTCTAAACGCACAGATGTGGGCCAGAGATCCTCTCCAAATGGAAAGCACACACTGCAAGTGAGGTAGACGTTCACTTGCAACCAGTTTTCCAGGGCACACCATACAAACGCCATAGTTAGCCATGTTGGTTAGGTACCCAATGGAGGATTTTGCTCTCGGTCCTAAGGTTGCTACCACCCTCCACATCACTTTACAACCGTGAGGGATGTGCAGGAACAGGAAGAAAATCTATTCCTGACTCCCAGAAGGGAGCCATAGACCAATGCTTCCTTTGTGTAACCAACTACCAAAGAGAACAGTTTTCTCTTAAACGGACTGCACCCCTGAAACAATCAACCCCACAAACCCCAAATGCCAGGTGGGAATAAGTTGACACGTGGAGCCACAGAAAACCACCTCACCAGTTTCTGCCCAGACAGCACCTCCAGGAGGGCAAGCAGCTTAACACCATCTTTCATATCTTCAAAAAGGTCTTCTACTGCCATTGGGGGTTTCCGCTGTAAGAAGATCAAAAAGGAATAAATGTGAAAAAAGGATTTTCTCAATCTTATGCCTTTGCTACTCATTGTGGTGAAATATGTAGGAAGAAATTTCTAAATACCTCCATTCTTTATTTTGGATCTGATTGGCAATTGCCTTTTGATAAATATAAGGAGAAAACAGTCCAACTGGAGATAAAATTTAACATTGGAAAACCTCAAGAGATTTACTGCTTGGGCTTTAAATAACATACACACCAGCTTCTTTCTAGAAACGTGGGTGGGATGAGGGAAGGAAAGAGGGCACCGTCCACCCAAAAGCTAGGAGAGGGTTTGAAACACCTTGGAAGTGCCCTGTAGCCAGCTACACTAATGGGGACCAACAAGGCGCTGCATTTCTAGGGGACATGGTCACTGACCTTGAGGTGCAGTGACCTGCTGTGGGCAGACTGTGCTAGCACAGCAGATGATGGATCTCATCTGCTTGTGGGTTTGTTATGTTCTGTTTCACTGCCTGGCAAATCTAGCAAACCTTCTCCCAAAGGGTGACATTGAACCGAAGGGATCATTAGCAAAGAGTACAGGCTGATGAGTGCAAATCCATCGCCACTACTGGAAAATATAAGCCAAAACCCCTGTTTAATTAATGGAAAGTCTTTTTTTTTTTTTTTTTAAATGAAGGCTGTTGAAATAAATAATATATTGAGATTCAATTAGTAGACCCTTGGATTTAGGGTCTATCTTGGCTCAGAACAAAGTAAAGAAGCAACGACATGAACATTGATGCTCAACAGACGGCAGATCCACAGATCTTTCACAGAATCATGTTTTTTTTTCCCCCCTACTTATCATCATGTTCACAGAATCATGTTTTTTTCCCTCTACTTATCATCTGGATTCAAGCTCTAAAGTTTTCTGATTCTCAATGAGTCATATGAAGGGCCTAAAGCCGGATTCCTGACTTTCAACTGTCTTTTCAAAAAAAAAAATCACATGTTCTATTTAGAGAGCCTTAATCACCTGATTTTTATTAAAATGTAACTTTGTTCTCTACCCACTGATAAGAAGCATTTTTATTTTTCTCATGACTGCATGAATTAGAGTCTCTGAATGGTACCAGTCTAATTTTAAAAGCATTTTCCTTTCTTTATAAAATGAACAGCTGAACACATCCTGTCCTCATGCTATGAAATACAAGTTCAAAAATAACAGAGTTTTCATTTTCAATCTCTGTCTTTTAAATTCCACTATTCACACTCTTTTTACTTACTTGGTAAAACTGTGATAGCTGCTTTATATTCCAAACATAACAATAAAATAATTCGGAATAAAATGAATCATTACAACAAAAACTACTTGATGTGATAGGAATCAAAATTCTTCTATTAGCTATACATAAGTGACTTAAAGAACAGTACATTTAAGCATTCAAAGTGTTCATTTATAGCCTAATAATTTAAATTAAGTAAAATGATGAGGAAAAAGCTCATAAATATATGATATGTTCCGTGAACAAATAGAAACGCACTTTTACATGTGTTGTTTAAACCTGAATATAAGAAAGTAAAAAAAAAGAAGGAATTCCCATGAAATAACAAAGACTTCCAGGAATTTAGCACCAGCAAAATGGCCATCTATCCAACCATTCCACCTTTAAACAAACACGGATATCCACCATTTTGAAGAGCATTTTCTGCCCCTCCCCCACTTCTGCCTCTCCTGCTTCTCCCTTTTTCTCTCTACTTGTGTTCCACATGCCTCTTCTTCCCCTCAAGCTGCTCCCTACATAACACTCCTGGACCCGGCCTTCAAATCGGCAGTAACCACTGACGAATTCAGGAGCCCAGTGGTCTGTGTGTATTGGGCATGGCTGTGGCCATCCTCTCCTGGACCTGTTCCTCACCAAAGCTCTTTGAGAAGCCTTCCTGGTCCACAGGTCTCTTCCTTCTCTCTCTCTCTCCTTTCTTCCTAACTGTCTTCATTCACCAAACTCTCTCCTGAGTCCTTTGTTCTTTACACTATATCTTCTGGATAGACAAATCTTGAATCCTTCCTTCAAGGTAGGTGTCTTCTTCTGAATGTTGTTGAGTATTCATGGCAGACACTCAATAAATATTGAGCTAAATGAATGAACGAATGAATGAATGCAGTTTTCCAAAAATTTTTATCTTTATGGGCTTGAATGCCCATTTAATTGTTCTCAATAAACGACATATACACTACAGGTAATGAAATGTGTTCTCCGGGATCTAGACAGTCTGCAGACTGCAACGCAATACAGACATGGAAGTATCTTGTTTCTGAATGTTTTCTTTGCATTCAATCAATACTTGTTGAAGGAATGAATGAAGTTTCTAATCTGTGCATGGAAAAGAAGAGCAGGTGGTTTCCATTTCAAGAGCACAGATGCCCACAATGCTTTCACCTTCTGCTTTTTTCCTCTTGGCAAATAACTGGTCAGTTTCCAAGAGTCAGTTCTTATGTAATCTTTTCCAACTTGAATTAATCACTTCTTCTGTCCTTCTAAGTTCATTGTTCAGATTATAATGAACACATTGCATTAGAGTTAGTTATTTAAAAATCTGTGTCCCAGGCATTCAGATCACAGAGCTTCTTGAGGGCAAGGATGAAGTTGGATTTATCTTTTCATTGGTGGTGGGTTTGGTTTTTTTTTTTTTTTTTTCCATTTTTCTTTGGATTTATATTTATATAGCTAATACCTTGCACAGTGCTTAGTGACAGTCGGCAGTAAACATGTAGATATTTAATGAAGCATCAGCAGGGATACGTGATGCTTATTTGTAAATACCTTGAGATCTTAGAGAGACAAGAACAAATAAACTTGTGATGCAAAAATTTCTCTTTTTATATGAAATATGATTTGCTTCTGATAATTTTTCTTGCAGAGGAAAATATATTATTACCACCAATGTCTTCCTACACAAAGTAAAAAGAGGTAGTCTGATGGCGATTAGCAGACTAAATAGAAATTGAAAGGAAAAATTACATCTTGAAATGAAAATGTGTATGTCAATTTAGTTTGTAATATATATGTGCCATATTTTCAACACACTGAATTAAAGGACCTAGCATTATGTTATCACTTCTCTTCTACCAGTAAAAAGGGAGAAAATTAACCTCTTGCCAACTTTACTGCAAAGAGCTGTCAAAGATGAAACCTAGAGAATGATCTTTATATTTCTCTAAGTGCTATCAAATTGTACGTAATGTAAATATTGTGTTAAACCAAAAAACAAATCTTCATTTATTAAAAATCCCACCAAAATAAAAAAAATCCCTAGTAAATATTGGACGAGCTTTGCCATTCCACTTTGCAGAAAATATTAGTTAATATATAACACACCATCAACCTGGTAAGCTATTCAAGATTGTGGCTGCATCATTCATCACGGTTGTTTTTTGGAACAACAATATTCTATTAGAAAAACCTTCCGCTGAAATGTTACTTCTTTCACTTACACAAATACTTACTGCGCCAATCTGATTACTTTGATAGGATTCAGGTCGTGGTGCAAGAGGCCAAAAGGAAAAGTTAGAAATGAGGGTAATTTATTAAAGCCCGATTTGATGGAAAATAAAGATAATGTGGTTTTGCTCCTGTTGCTAACCAATTTGCAGTTTCAGGCAATAGACAGAACTCTATCAAGCTCTTTCCACAACCAGAACTGTCAGATTTAGTATATTCCACAGGAGAATAAAAATGCACTCAGGCTGCTCTGATGAGGTTCAAGAACTGGACAGGATGAGGAAAGAAAGAGATGCTTTGCCTCAGTGGCTACTGCCTTCTGGAAGCCCTCTTCAAACTAGGGTTAGACCCTAAAGTCTGGCTCTATGAATCCCTTGGTCTCCAAGAGTCCCCTTCTAAGGAGTTAGTGCAAGAGCAGAACAGACTCCACGGAGCATTATTCTTTAAAACATCTGCTTAGTTTGCCGGAACTGCTATGACAAATACCAAGCAATGGGTTGACCTGATAACAGGCATTTATGGTTTCATGGTTTTGGAGGCCAGAAGTCCAAAATCCAGATGTCGGAAGGCTCCACACCAATGCAAGGTGTTAATAATAGGGTGGTATATGGGAATACCGTATTTTACACATGATTGTTCTATAAACCCACAACTTCTCCAAAAAAGAAAGGAAAAAAGAGATGTCTGGAGGCCTTACTTTCTCCCTAGCATTCAGGTGGTGGCCGCCATCCATCACATGGCGATCTGCTTCATTCTGTCCTCTTGTGGTTTCCTCTCACTTCGGGCTTCTATGTTTACTGGCTTCTTCTAGTTTCTGATTTCCACTGACTTTCTCCATGATATTTATTTATTTTTATTGGAGAAGTTGTGAGCTTACAAAACAATGCTGCATAATGTGCAGAATTCCCATATATCACCCATCCACCAACACCTTACATTGTTACGGAACATTTGTTACAGATCATGAAAGAACATCATCAGACTATTACCACTCACTATGGTCCATACTTGGTATATCTTTTCCATATACCCTCTAGCAGTTTGATATTGCTTATGAGTTCCAAAAATAGATATTGGATTATGTTTGTAAACTGGTCTGTTCTTCTGGGCATATTAGATTATATTGAATTCAGAGGTTTCACTTTTACTTGATTAAAGAATGATGAAGGCTTCGAATGGGCCAAGTCAGTAGGACGTTGAGTCCCTGCCCACCAAGGGGACTCACAGAGAAACTGCACTGCAGAGATGGGAGGTTAGAGTTTTGAGCTGGAGCCCTGGGAAGAAAACATGCAGGAGAAGAATGCAGAGGAATAGAGACGGCTCCGTAGACCCGGGAAGTGAGAAAACCTGAGAGTCTACAGCTGGCCTTGTGGAGAGAACAGAGCAGCTGAGCCTGGAAAAGAATGAGCCCCAGGAGAGAGAGGAGACTTATCCCAGCCTACAGCTGATATTGGAAGAAGCTGGGACCACGGAGCCTTAAGAGGAAGTGGAAGCCTGAGGCCTTGCAGACGTCAGCAGCCATCTTTCTCCAACACATGGCAAGAGACTTTGGTGAGGGAAATAACTTAGGCTTTATGGCCTAGTAACTGTAAGCGTCTACCCCAAATAAATACCTTTTATAAATGCCAACAGAGTTCTGGTATTTTGCATCAGCACCCCTTTGGCTGAATAATACATACTGACTATTATTAACACCATGTATTAGTATTGTAGATTTGTTATAGCTCATGAGAAAACACTCTCAAATTTGTACTGTTAACCACAGTCCATCCTCCACAATATGGTTCACTGTGTTATATGGTCCCATACCTTGTACATTCTATCCAAAGTGTACACTCAGTGGCTCTCACTTTCATCACAGTTTTCCTTAGTCCAAAAGAAAAAACCCCATACCTATTATTGACCCTTAGCATTGCCCCTTAGCATTGATATAGTACCTTCCTTGACACTGATGCAAGAATATTACAATATGGCTGCTAACTATAGTCCATAAATTACATTAATTGTATTTTCCCATGCATCAATATATTCTTACAACCTTTTAATAGTGACATACATTTGTTCTAGTTCATAGAAGAATATTCTTGTATTTGTATTAATAACCACAATCCTCACCCACCACCGGGTTCACTATATTTTTCAGTGCCTAGAGTATTCTCTGGCTTTCTTTCAACTGACCCTTACATCCCTAGACTACCCCTTTCAGCCACAATCCCATTTACAAGCAGCCATGTTAGTTATACTCACTATAATGTGTTACCATCAACTCTATCCATTTCCATACTTTTACTGTCAAGCTAATTGAAAATTCCCCATACATTAAGCATCAGTCCACTTCTCAGTCCTCATCCTAGCTCATAGTAATCTACAATCTAGGTTTTCTAGGGCACATGATTCAACCCCTGACATTATCTCCTCCCCTTGAATGCAGGTGTAAGGAGACTCATTGACTTCCTCTTAGCACTTAAAGGAGATGAAATGCTTCCTTTTGGATTTAAGAAATCTGGGAAAGCATAGATATCTTTGGCACAATTTTTACTGGCCATTTCTTCCATTTGGGAAAATAATCTATTCTCCAACACTTTTTGTGTCACTAACTTGTGCCACTTTACTAGTAAGCACCAATACCTAGTTAACCATTATCCACCCTCTGATTTCATATTTTTATTCATGAAAGGATGGCCATGCTTGTTATGCTACATGCCCATTTTACACCCAGAGAAAAAAAAATTGATTACTTAGGGGGAAAAGATTAAGAGAATAATTTTGATGAAAAGAGAAATAACAATTTGGCATGAAATGAAAATTTAAGGACCTCTTACAATGAAAAATTGTATCTGAAATGAAAATGTAAGTGCATAAAATAAAGACAGTGTGGCTATTAGTGTAGGCTACAGATACAGGTTCTAATATTTAGTAGGTATTTTTGTGGCTTATTTAGTTATACACTCTAATTTAGTGGGTGTTTTAACAGTTATGAAAGGAGGAAGGGAGAGGAAAGTAGGAAGGGGTAGAAAGAATGAATAAAACATTTCTGAACTCCTAAATGTGTGGGGCGCTAGGCTGAGCAACCTTATATGTTTCCTCATTTTAAGTTCACAAACACCATGTATGGAGGTTTCACCCTGTATTAGTCTGGGTTCTCCAGAGAAATAGAACTTACAGGATATATACATAAATATTAAGAGATTTATTATAGGAATTGGCTCGTGCAACCATGGGGATTGGCCAGTCTGAATTCTGTAGGGTAGGTTGCAATTTGGGGACTCATTGCTGACACTGAAGTTCCCAGCAGAAGGTGGCTGGCTGAAGTAGGGATAGAAATTCTTCCTTCTGTCTGCTGAAATCCTCAGTTCTCCCTTTAAGGCCTTCAACTGTTTGGATGAGACTTCTCTCACTGCTGAAGCAATCTCCTCTTTTGATTGTAGATATAATCAGCCGTAGATGTAATCAACTTACTGGTAATTTAAATCCATAAAATATCTTCACAGTAACAATCAGGCCAGTGCTTGCTTGACCATAAAACTGGACACCATAACCTGGCCAAGTTGACACATGAACTTAACCATCACAAATTCTTCAAAAGCAAGGAATCCAAATTTCAGAGAGGTCGAATTATGAGCTAAGATGATACAGCTAGTAAGCAACAATACTGAGATCTGAGCCCAGGTTTATTATACTTTGAGCAACTTCATAGACAATAAGATTAGTATTAAAAAATGAAGGTTTTAACACTATTTTTCTGAATAATTCACTAATATATAAATATGGTCTTTATTTAAAATCAATTAAAAAGTATTTACTAGCATATGGCAACATGGATGAACCTGGAGGACATTATGTTGAGTGAAGCAAGCCAGACACAAAAGGACAAATACTGTATGAATGCATTACTATGAACCAAATATATTGTGTAACATATTGTTTGATCCAAAAAACAAAACAAAAAAAATTTATATGTATCCATTACATTCTATTGAGAAATGGATATATATTTACTCATCTGCGTTTATTTTTTAGTTTTTAATTGTTTATATTTTCAATTATTAAATGTACAAAAAAAGTTAAAAAAAAAAAAAAAGTATTTACTGAGAAACTGAAGTGCCTGTCACTCTACTAGGAACAACAAAAAAAATGTTATTAATAAAAAGCCACTTCTATAAATGGACATAAGAATACTAAGAAGCATAATGGAAGCACTATCTGCATAAATATAAAATGGCATAGGCACAAGTTAGCCCAATTCACGCGGTTATGAGTTGAATCGTATCCCCTAGAAAGACATGCTCAAGCCCTAACCTGGGTCTTGTGGATTTGAACTCATTTGTAGATAGGATATTTGAAGGTGTTATTAGTTAAGGTGAGGCCAAACTGAATCATGTTGGTCTTGAACCCAAAAGGACTGGAGTTATTATAAAGGAGAGGAAGTCTGGACACAGTAGTAGGTGATGGTAGGTGATGGATGGCCATGTGACACAGGCAGAGATTAAGTTATGGAATTCAAGCCCTCACCAGCATTCCACAGACTTCAGAGAACCCATGATCCTGCCGACGCCTTAATTTTGGACTTTTAACCTACAAAACCAAGAGGCCACTTGTACGTGGTACTTCATTACAGTAGCCATGGAAACCTAAGACTCACGTCACGTCTCCCAAAGGTCACACCTGTGCCACACTCTATTCCTTGTTGAAGGTGAGTGGCCTGAGCTGGCCCAACAGAATTTCTACATGGATCTAGAAGACAGATGGACCAAGTTATCCAAAGGCAGGGAGCTAAGAAGATGTGTCATCAGGTCCTGCCACTCTGATTCAGTCTTTCTCAAGGCTGGGGCAGTCAATGGAGAAGGAGTCACAAAGACCACCCTCAGGTCCAGTGATTGTCTAGGAGTCATGGGACTCGGAAAAGTTGTGATAGTGACAGTTAAAGTTTATTACAGCAGAAAGGTAAGGATGAAAATCAACAAAGGGAAAAGAATAATGTCCAGGAGAAACCAGATACAAGCTTTCAGGTGTCCCTTCCAAAGGGAGTTGCACGGTGATGGGCTTAATTTTCTCAGCAACTATGTGTCACAGCACATGGAAAGCACTGGGAGCCTTCCTGAGCCTTGGTGTCTAGGGTTTTTATTTTACGTTGATCATGGAGCTGGTGAAGCTACTCAGACACCAAAACCCCCCATTTCCCTTGAGCAAAAACAGGCGTTCACCATAAATAGCATTTTTAAGATGAAGTTATCTGGTCAAATTGGCATGGCCCAAGGCCTCGGGCATACACAACACTCTTACATTAGGCAGAGTATTCCAAGGACTCAGAGCCAATGAGTCCCAGCAGCCAGCCAAGGACTATTACTGGACACAAGCTTTCCTTTGGACTGTGCAGGGTTTGAGCAACTCAAGCCTGCTGAGTTAACCATTTCCTGCCCAGTCGGCTTTCTCTTCTATACATTGAGGCAATCATTATCCTTTCAATAGATTTCCCTTCTTGATCCAAAGGTCTAAAGTCTATTTATTTCTCTTGCAACAAAATGAAGGACATGCATGTCTATTCTGTTATCAGTTCGCAAATACTGCCCTGAGGGTAAGAGTTCCCATTCCAGTGCCCACCCCCTCGGTTCCCAGTCAATGATGAGATTCATGTAAGTGACCAAAAATGAATTCCTTCTTTATATTGACGGCAGTGTGCATTTTCAGGAGAATCTGATTTTAGACTTAAGAAGATGCATTATAAACTTTTGGCCCACTGATATTGATAAATTAAGAAGGTGGAAGCAGCTGAGTGTTTTGTCAATAAACAAACACAGGCAAAGAATAAATAAATGAGTAGATCAATTTTATATAGACAAGTATATGACTATATATCTAAAATTATTTTAAAAAATTGATTGATGATATGTTTATCATTTTAATCTTTACATTAATGAGACAAACACATGCACACCAGTTAAGGTGTAAGATTTATTTTTTAGATAGAAATCAGTATTGTAAAAGAATACAAACCTACTTTGAAACATTACTAGCGTACCGTCACTTCATCAGTGGATGCCTACGTATCTGCTAAGATCCTAGAGTCCGCAGTGACTGTGGCAATTTGAAATTGTTTTATGAATCCCCAAAAGACAAAAATTACGTTTGTGGGATGGTCCACTCCTATGGGTGAGACCTTTTTTCAACTGGACTGCCTCAGTGAGGTGTGACTCAAATTGAGTCTCAGCCCCTTGCTGGGTCTGATAAAAAACAGAGACATCTCAGAAAAGGGAGCTCTGCCATATTTGATGCTGCCATGAGACAGAAAGGAGAGGCTCAAGGAATGGAGGCCCCAGGGAAAGATGAGCCACTTGCTTGATAGCCTGTAGCTGAGAGAAGAGGCCCAGTAAGAGACGAGCCATATGCCTGGCTGCCCTTAGCTAAGCTCCAGGAGACCAAGCAGCCTGGAGAGGAAGGCAGAGACAAGGCAGAGATCACCCGCCATCTTGTGTCAACTGGTGGCAGCTGACTTGGGTGAGAAAGCACCTCTTCTGGTGCCTTGAGTTGGACTTTTCACAGCCTTGGAATTGTAAGCTTTTATCCCAAATAAATACTCTTTCTAAAATTCAATAAATTTCTGGTACTTTGCATTGGCTGCCCTTTGGCAAACTAAAACAATGACCAACATGACACAGTTATAAAGTAGATATTCAGCATGAAGAGTTCAGTCTTAAGCAAACAAAGGAACAAAATCGTCACTCATTTACCATCACTAGTTTTAGTCTAAGCCCAATGGGCAGCCTTTTACTAAATGCATTTTTTTCTCTTAGAGTAAGGGTTCCCAAAACATTTTATGACACAAAATCGATAGCATTTTGGTTTAAGATACTTAGCACATATCTGAGGGTTTAAAATTTGTGATTTTTGGATACCTAGAGATATACATAAAAATGAACTGATAGGCTAGGGAAAAGCACGTGGCACATAAAACTATTTCCTTCTGTCTAGATACGCATACTGTTGGGGACAGCCAGCCTCACTGAACATCAGGCATGGTCAAGTCCAAAGATATTAACAATACTGCCTTCTGGGCAATGTGTAGGAGGTTCTAGGACAGGGAAATATGTTGGAAATGGTCACCCTCAAAATCTCTATGTAAGGAATGGCCCATCACTTCCAGAACCAGAGAGACACCAGTTCCGGTTTATTTACGTTTCAGGTAGGAACTATTTCACAGGCTGAAAGCTAATGTCTTAGTTCGCCAGGGCTACTATGACGTATGCCCCCACACTGGCTGGTGTAAGCAACAGGAGTTATTGTCCCATGGTTTTGGAGGTCAGATGTCCAAAATCAAGGTGTTGCCAAGGTCACGGTTTCTCCCAGAGCCTGTGATGATCTGGCGCTGGCTTGCCACGATCCCTGGGGACCCTCCATCACACAGCGATCTGCTTCTTTATCTGGTTTCTTCGGAATTCTGGCTTCCAGTGACCATGTCTGAATTCCCTTTGCTCATACGGACTCCAGGTGTATGGACGAAGGCCCACCCTAACTCACTTTGGCCTCTTCTAAAAAGATTCTGCTGCGATCCTATTCGCAAATGAGCCCAGACCTTAAGTAATAATGACTGTTTACAAAGGGTTCACTCTGACAAAAACACAGGTCAAGGGGAAACAGATGTGGCTCAAGAAGTTCAGCATCCGTCTACCATATGGAGGGACAGGTCAAGACTTGAACATGGGAAACGGATGTGGCTCAAGAGGTTCGGCGTCCGTCTACCACATGGAGAGACCGGGGTTCGATCCCCGGTACCTCCCGGTAAAAAAAAAAAAAAAAGACTTGAACATGCCTTTATGACAGGCATGAGTCAGTCACCAACAGACAGTGTGTGGGGAAATATCCCATCCCGGGGACAGTCTAGAGGTTTTGCATGCCCTGATGGTTATCTAAGGGGTGGGAGCAAGCTGCTGGACAACAGGAAGAGTGAGAAGAATGGGAAGGGAAGACAGGGTGACCAGCAGAGGCAGACTGAGGCCCAAAGGCTGGCAGAGAGCCCACCATACTTAATGTCTGACAATGCCAAAGTAGCCTTGGACTGGATCGATAAAACATGATTATAACCATGGACAGTAGCCAAATAAAATTAATTCAATGTCTAAAAGGCTTTGTTATTCTATTAAGAATATCTAACTTGATATTCCAAAAATCACCAGAGACGAGATGAAATTGTCTCAAAATGTATGTGTAATGTGTTTTTCTTCCACTCCCTTTATAAAAAGCACTACTACAATTTTTTTTTCCACCTTCCTTGGCAAAGGTGGGCAGGTAGTTCCCATTCTTTTTTGCTTCCTTTGACAGAAAGCATAATCATTTCCACTTCCTTAATTGCTTAATCCCAAAGGTAACCTTGGCAATAACTCCCATCCAGGCCAGCTTTAAATCTGTTTGGAAAACTCTGCTCATAGAAACTTTCACACGTAATAATTTTTTACTCTATATAGTATTAAAGAAGTATACTCCCCAAGTTGCTTGTTTTGTTCAGTACAAACTCTGGGTTACCCCTGACTCATCTCTTCTGCTCACATCCCATGTATGAGCCATCAACAAATCTTGTTTGCTTTATTTTCAAAATTCACCCAGAATCCATCCACTTCTCACCACTTCCACTGGTACTGCCCTGACCCAAGTATCAGTTCTCCTGCCTGGATGATTGTAATAACTGTCAATTTGTCCTCCTCCTTCTGCCCCACATCAGTCTATTCTCAGAAGATCCGTTCATTCACCTTCTTTACTGTATCTCTCCCATTAGAATGTAAGCTCCATAACACAGGGATTATTTTTTCTTTTTTATTCACTGCTGTATTCCTAGCGAATAGTAGATTATCTAGCATATAAAAATCATTCAAAAAACATTTGTTGAAGGTATGAATACATAAAATATTTTGTAACAGGCATAAACTTTGACAAATATTACCAAAATATTTATCAATCTCCAAAGTTAACTTTGCTAGATTTATATCCATGTTATCAATACATTAGTACATCTTATTAATAAATTAAAGCTATTCAGTTTTAAATGGGGGTCTGCATTTATAGTCTTTTAGTTGCCTACTTGAAAATAAATAACTAAGGCTTAGTTAGCATTAGCAAAGGCAACAGAGGAAGATGAAAGCAACCATGAAATCTTGTGAACAGGAAGACGTCAATCAAGGTTGTCATTAGCATGGATTACTAAGAAAAAAGAGAAAACTGGAAGTATTCCTTTCAGAGGAATGTGAGAATCTAACTTGATATAAAAACATAATGTGCTTTACCAGATGAAGAAGATGGTAGCCTAAGATCTTCCATGGTTCCGCTCCCCCCACAACTGAACAACTAGCAAAATGGGGCACAGCCATTTTACTCAAAACTCCAGAAAACAGCTAAAGTGTTAAAGTAATTGGGTGAGTGCCAAAACTAGAAAAAACAACTTTAAAATACAGCACTTTTGCTCACTCTTTCCCCAACCTCTCTGTAGTGGGGCATGGAGGCAGCTTGCACTCCCAGTGTGGTCCTGGCCCTTTTCTGGAGGGAGCAGGGTAGTCCATACACACACCCCGGGGTGCCTGTATGTGCCTCTCCATCCAGTGGCTGCCAGAAACACTGATCTCTGCAGAAGCAGCTTGCAGACAGCTAAAGCAGTGTAAGAAACAAGGAAATCAAAGCAGCCTAGGGACAAAGGTACCTACTTTAAGGCATATAGTGGAACACCCAGGATAGGGAACAGTCTTTCATAGAGACTAGAGGGAGCTTTTGGATTCCTGTAAATGGGGGGATTCCTAAGGCTGCGAGTGAGCACAAGGCCAGGACAAGAGGCAGGGTCAGAAAAGACCAGAAGGACCTTGCAATTTCACTTGGGGCTGAGCCTCTTGATAGAAGGGCTAAAGTCTGAGGAGAGCGCCAGCCAGCACCGACTCAACTTGCAGAGACTGTGAAAGATGGTTTTTGCATTGGTTTGTTTGTTTTTTGTTAGCTCCTGACACCCAAGAAAATCTCTGGTATATCACTGGCTGGACAACAACTTAAGAAACAAGCAGCTCTGGGACTAAACCCCACATGTTAAAATATTAAGATGTACAGGGTGCAAAAAAAAAAAAAAAAAAAAAAAGATGTACAGGGTGCAACAAAAGATTACAAGATAAACAGAGAAACAGGAAATGATGGCCCTTCCAAAGGGACAAGATAAAAATTCATAAAACATCAATGACGAAAACCAGACTTTGGACATACTAGACTGACTTTTTAAAAAAAGTGATGTTCAATATGCTCTGAGAGATAAAGGAAAACACAGAGAAAGAATTAAAATATATGAGGAAAACAATGAATGAACAATATGTAATCCTCAATAAAGAGACAGAAATTTTAAAATGGAACCAAACAAAAATTATTGAAGACCACATTAAATGAATTTTAAAAATTCCCTACAGACCTTGTGTTAGACTATAGTTTCTTAGACTTTACCACAAACTCATAAGCTACAAAAGAAAAATAAATAAATGGGGCTTTTTTAAAACCAAAATTTCCATGCATCAAAGGACTTCATCAGGAAAGTAAAAAGACAACCCACAGAAAGGGAGAAAATATCTGGAAACCACATATCTGAAAAGACTGTAATATCCAGAACACATAAAGAAATCTTATAATTCAACAATAAAAAGACAAAAAACTAATTTAAAACATGGGTAAAAGACTTGAATAGATATTTTTCCAAAGAAGATATACAAATGACCAATATGCAGATGAGATGATGCTCAACATCATTAATTAGCATTAGGAAAATGCAAATCAAAACTACAGGGACTTTACTTTTCATACATAGTAAAATGGCTACTATTTGAAAAAATGGAAATAACAAGAGTTGGAGAAGATGTGGAGAAAAAGGAACACTTGTTCATTGTTTGTGGGAGTGTAAAATGGTGTGGCCACTGTGGAAAACAGTTTGGTGATTCCACAGATATTTGCACACCACTTTTCATAGTGGCATTATTCACAAATGCCAAACAATGGAAGCAACCCAGGTGTGTATCAGCAGATGAATGAATAAATAAAATATTATAGATATTTACACTCACACGGAATAGTCAGACATAAAAAGGAATGAAGTTCTGTTACATGCTTCAACATGGAATAACCTTGAAGATATCATGTTGAGTGAAATAACCCAAACACAGAAGGACAAATATGGTATGATCTCACTTATATGAAATAATTGGTATATGCAAATTCATAGAGTAAAAATACTAGAATACAGGGTACCAGGGTCTTGTGTGGAGGTAGGAAATGAGGAGTTAATGCCTAATTGGTACAGAGTCTCTGGGATGATAGAAAAGGTTCTGAAATGGACAGAGGTACATGACATTGTGAAGGTAACTAACACCAATAAATTATATATACATCTATGAGTGGGATTAGAAGGGGAAATTTAGGTTCTATAACTCTACATATGTATTACCAGAATAAAAGTTTTAGGAAACCATAGAATTGTACAACACAAACAGTGAGCCCGAATGTAAACAATGGACTACAGAAATAATATAATTATAATAATATTGTTGCATCAATTTTAACAAAGGTACAACACTAATTACCTTTTATTATTAACTAAAAGTGTTAATAAGGAAAACTGTACTTGTGAGGGGGGATATATGGGAACTCTGTACTTTCTACATGATTTTCTGTATATCTGCATCTCCTCTAATTAAAAAAAAAAAAAAATCTATGCCTGCAACTCAAAACAAACAAACAAACAAAAAAACCCCAAACCTAAATGTGTTCTTAATGGAACCAAATAATGTTTTATGATGCAATTTTCCCCTCAGTTCTAAATAAGAGATGACCATATCATGCCTGAGGGGATCCCAAAGAGATATTTTAAAAGTTCAGTGTGTATCATCGGTAGTTAGTGACCATCAAAATGTCTCGTAAATTTAAGGCTGTCAGACTTCCGGCTAAAGGACTGCTCATTGGCAAGGCTAGATCCATTTATGGAAATACTAAGAAAATGACTGTTTTTCCCAAAGGGTTTAGAGCCAAACCCTCTATTTATTTCACATTCAAACATCGTAACTGTACAATCAAAGGTGTGTAGATACAAACATTCTATTCCTTTTGGCAGAATGCAAGGAAATGTGACATTGTAAGCATTTGAAAACATAGTGTAATCAATATTAAAATTACTTACACCATCTTTTTCTAATTTTTAAAAAATCTGATAATTAAAAACTTTTTGGAAAAGACATCTTTACATTATGGATTTCACAAAAAAAAATTAGGAATTTTCTACAATAAATCAATTAAAAAATATGAAAGAGCTTAACATCTTTCGGTCAATTTTTAATATATCTATCTTAACACAAATTATTTTTGCTCAAAATGAAAAGACCTAAGAAATGTGAGGGCATTATGTGGGAATCTCCAGAAATTCTAGTCCCACCTCCACCCCTGTCTTCCTCTTTTCCTCTACCCCAAACTTAGGTACATCCATACCCACTTTCACTATTTCCACTCTGGACTCAGGAAAAGCAGGTGGCTGCCCTCCAGTATATACCTTCACCTGTGCTCTTGATCTGCCCACCCACCTTACTCTTTAGAAGACTGGGGTCCTTAAAATCAACCCCTTTCTTTTTCTTCAGCCTCCTCCTGTCTACTAGTTCTTGATCATCCTCTTCAGTACAGGTCCTCACTTAAGACCATCCTTCATTTAAAAAGCTCTCACCAGGCCCTCTGTTCTGCTCTAGCTAACACTCTCTACCGGGGAGACACAAGAGATCTTCAGTGGTCTACGGTCCTTCTCTCCCATGTTTTCATCAGCTTGCAGGAGTTTGATCTCTGCTAGGTCATGTCCACTCCCAGTGGTAGCCCAAGTCTTCCTAACCATCAAATCAGATGGCTTCATCTCTATGAAGTAAATACTCTGTCTAAAACTAAATTTGTTAGCTTTCACCAAAACTCTGATATTTCCTATATCAGTGAATGATCTTTGCCATTTCCTCAAGCCAGAAACCTGCGAGTCATTCTTGACTCCTTCCTCTTGTCCAAGGTTCCACTTATTACTTAGTTCTTTCCACTCCTAAATATCTCTTAAATCTACCCACTTTTCTCCATCCCTACCCCCACTGTCTTTGTCAAGCTGCCATCAACTCTCATCTGTTTTATTGCAAGGACATTCCACCTCCAACTTTATTCCTTCCTTCTCTGATTCCTGAGAGAGCCAGAGCAACAGAGAGGAAGAAAAAAAGTAAGAGAGGGAGAGAGGTGTTTAGTGATATTTCATTCTCCCAACTAATATGCTTTAATGTCTTCCACTGCCCGTAACACAAAGTCCAAACTCATTTCATGATTTGAGGGCTACTCAGTTTTCTCTGTTGGCAATCCACGCGAGGAACTCACAATTTTAGGCAGTCTGAGCTTCCTCCGTTTCCTTTACAGCATCACGCTCTTTCTCACCTCCTAACTTCTAAGAAACATTATTCCCTCCACCTACCCAATTCCAAACATATTTTCAGGTCCCAGTTTAATTCTTTCTTCCTCTGAAAGCCTATCCTAACACCCTCCTCCAAGTTAGCTGCGTGTCTGGTTGTACTAACCATGTGCTCCATGTTGCTTTCTACTTCTCCTCTCGTGGAACTTACCACATACACTTCACTGCCATTTTCTGTCTCACCTGCTAGACTATGAGCTATATATAAGCTAGACTAGACTCTATATAGACTATGGCAGGAAATATGCCTTCATTCATCACTGTGAATCCAATTCCTAGCACATAATAGGTGCCTAGTAAAGACTTGCCGAATGAATGACTCCATGAACAAACGAATCGCAGGAGTATAAGTCAAGCGTAGGGGTCCTGGCAATGAAAGCCGGCATTTTTCCTTACCAGCTATATGACCTCTAAGCTCCAGGGTTAGAATCCGTAAAATGGTGAAAATAATGCTTTGCATTGGTGTTGTAAGGGTTAAACAAAATGAAAAAGTTAAAACACAGTTACTGGCACCTAGCAAGGGGTCAATTAACAGCAGCTCTGCCATCTAGAAATACATTTCAGCAATGAGCACTGAGCAGTTGGAACTGACTCCGGGACTTGACTTTGAAAAACCATTACCATTACACAGAATCAATATTGAACTAATTTAGAAAAAAGTTCCACCTTCTTTCATTAACAGAGCTAACAGAAGAGAGAGATGCAGTTTCTCCTTTAAAAAGAAGAAAACTGTAGGTTCCATGTCTAAAACTGAAGACCATCCTTGGAAGAAATTATCAGGTATATGAAATAAATACAACCCACTAATTTTTGTTAATAGTATTTTACAGACCATCAACAATTTGAGGCTTGCAATGCTTTGCATAATTGCTGGACAAATATCTCAATTTGAAAATAAAGCAAACATGGAAAAAAATTAACATAATTATACTCTCAAGTTTGAAAAATCTAATCTATGTAATAAAAATGGTGTAAGTATACACACCCAGTAAATCCTTAGGTTTTTTTTTTTTTTTTCTATTTTTAATGAGATTTTTATTTTAAAGAAAGTATTTCTTGAAAACAGATTGCTCTCCTATTTGTACCCTCTGTCTTCATACTGCTGTCATAATATTTATAAAGAATGGTCACAATAGAACGGAATGTCATCAGTAAAAGAGTTATTTTATTTAATTAGAACTAAACATTTTGTTAATTTGCAACTGAGCCAAGAAAGCCAAGAACAAAAATGAAAATATCCCCCAAATTCCCAATTTAAAAGCCTCCCCCAAATTCACTTTCAGAATGCATCTTCTGAGCATCACCCAATCTGACCCAAGATTGAATGTCCAGAAGACAGAGGATCAACTTCTGTCACTTCTTAACTCAACATCCCAGCTCTTAAAGCTGCTACCGCCTGTTATTAAAGCTGTTTTTGGAAAAGGTCAAATAAGACAAGATAAAGAACTTTTGTTGTTGCTTCCCGATTAAGCACCTCTGTCTGGTATTCACCACTGTGTCTGGAGCTGGTACAATTTACAAAGAAATTCCCAGAATTAGCATATGCCTTGAGAATGTGCAATGTCGCTGGGAAGGTGAGCTATGAACTAGTAGGAAAAAATTTAAGACATGCTCAACTTCTTCTACAGGTTCTGGAAAAGTGCCCAGATTATGGATTCCAAAGCAGCAGAGGCAATAGAGTCGGAGGAAGGGGACAGAGCTGGAGGACAAGTTCAGGGAAACTCGCTAAGCCTTGAGCATGGCTTGGGAGAGGCTCGTTGTCTTACACGTGATCAGAGGTGACTTCGTGAATGAGAGGGGCCAGCACTACACATTGAAGGCAGGACTCCGATATTTAGGCATGAGTGGGCTGACCGCAGCCTGGACAAGAGACCAGAGAAGGATGCACAGCAGCAAAATCCACTGCCAACAGCCACAATAACCAGCTAGCAGAGACTGAAACAATTAAAAAATCAGATTTGAAAATAAGCTTCACAGAGGCCCTTCATACCTTGTATGACATTGCTTACACGCTGTCTCCTACCTTGTATGACATTGCTTACACGCTGTCTCCTACCTTGTATGACATTGCTTACACGCTGTCTCACACCTTGTATGACATTGCTTACGTGCTGTTTCCTTCTTTGTAAATATTCAGTAAACTCTTAGACAAATACATCCTAAGAATTCTACTTAAGAAACCCTCCCCAAGATAGTCAACCTCTGTTTTTTTTTTAAAAAAGAGAAATATCAGAAAGATAATGGCAGGCTATTTTCACCAATCAGATTGTAAACTACTTTTACAATCTTTAAAAAGTGTTGTAAGGATACAAGGATTCTCATGAGCTCTTGGTAAATATTATAATTACAAATATGCATGTCTGCTGACTATCCACTCACTCCTCAAAAATTTTCCCAGGAAGAAAAGTCACACATGTGTACAAGTATATGAGCATAAAGAATCTCACTGCAGTATTTTACACAATATTTAAAACTGAAAACTATCTAAGTGATATCAATAGGCAACTGATGGACGTATGGTTTATAAATATAATGGGATGCTATGCCGCCTTTAAAATGATCATGGAAAGATGTACTGAGTGAACGACAAGCCTACTGAACAGTATTATATAAAACCATTGAGCTGAAATTGTGTTCGTGTCTGTGTAAAGAAAAAAGTGATCAATACGTTAATAATGGTTATTTCTGGGATGGGTGATTTAAGCTGATTTTCCCTTTAATTTTGTAAGAGATTTATTATTAATATCATTCACAATTAGCACATAACTTTTGAGGGGTCCAGCTCCAGGCCAAAATCCTATCCCATACTCTTCCACCCAACCACGGGCAATTACAAAGTCTTGAACTAGCAGCTTCAAGGAGACAGCTGCTCTCCCCCACAGATTAGGTGCCCAGCCCCACATGGCCACCTCTGAAGGGAGCTGCAGCCAAGGACTCGGGACCCCCGGCTAGTCATGCTCTTTTGCATTTCTGCATCCTTATCCGAGACCTGCCCCAGGTACCTCAGCTGAGACCTCCTTATCAGGGGAAAGAGGGGGAGCCTTGAAGACACTTTCTCCGCTCAGCCTCAGCACTCAGTATTTTTCTATTCCTAGCCTTCCCCTACCCTCCCAGTCCCTGGTCCATAAAACTGCTGGAGCCTTTTGTTGGGACTCCCTGGTAAGTGAGACCCTCTTCTGCACTGATCCACATGACCCTCACTTGGTGGCAGCGTTCCATGGGAGCAAATGCAATGGAGGAGCCAGTGCTTTTCAGGTTAGCCTCTTGTTTATATCATCTCAGTAAGTGATTAAAGGCTTGACTGCTATTTTCATTTTGGCTTTGATTATCTCAAATAGCTACTCCAACACCTGGAAGCTCAGCTCGGTTTTCTCTCAGCTCAGCTCTTAACTCCTGATTTAGTTTCCCAGCTGCTAAAACAAATACCATATAATGGCTTAACAACAGGAATTTTTCGGCTTGCTATTTCAGAGGCTAGAAGGCTTACTTCCTTCTAGGGTCTGTGTCTTCTGGCTGACTGGCAATCTTTGAGGTTTCTTGGCTTTTCAAACACATGTCATTGTAGATGGCGGCATCTTCTTTCTCATGCCGATTCCATCGACTTCCAGCTGCTCCCCGTGGCTTCTCTCTCTTGGCCTTCTCTATCACCCACCAGTCATAAGATTAAGACCCATCCCGATTTAGCTGGGCTCCACCTTAACCAAAGGAATGTCATCAAAAGGTCCTATTTATACCCACAGGACTGGATTAAGATTAAGAACATATATTTCTGGGGCACATAATTCCAAGCCATGACAACAACCTTTTTTACAATTTAAATAAACAATAAAAGCCATTTTCATTTTGGGGAAAAAAGAAAATCTTCCCCAGTTAATGACAATTATGCGTTATAAATAGCGGCTGACTGGCACAACCAAAACTGGATAAAATGATGCTCACAAGTCCCTGAGCCTACTGCATCCACTGGCACTTTAACCACAGGACCAGAGAATCCAGCTCTCTGAGCCTCTCACCGAGTGGCTTTTGGAAAGAGGTTATAGGAAAGATAATCCCAGGTTATCCTGTATCTTGAGATGTCGATCCACATTCCTTTCTTTGCTGGATTGTGAGCTTCTAGATGCTTGGCTAAGTGTCTTAGGAAGTTTTTCCCTGTCTCCAAAGCTGAACATACACATAGCAAGCAGTTAATTTGTTTAATGGTGTGGAACTAAATTTCCATGCTTTGTTTGCTTCTGAACTATAAGAGAGGCTTTGGGGAAGAACCTCATCAAAATCTGTCATCGTTTTATTATATACCATGTATTATTTATTTATTTTTCACAAACTATATTACATATGAAATTAAATGTTACTTACATATTGGACACTATATAGCATGTTAAATTTATTTCTGACATACTGTAGTTTTATACACACCATTTCATTATATCAGTTTTTTTTTTTTTTTTTTTCCCTTTAACCTGACATATTTATATATTTACAGTCATAAGGGAGGGGAGGAAGTCTGGGGTAACATTAGTTCTTCAAAGGCAGGGAATGAAAGCCAAATAGCACCCCCATCTTGGTCACGCTTTCCTACCTCCTGGCTCCTTCACCTTTCAATGGGAAAAGGGAAAACAGGAGGTAAGGGCTGGAGGAAGGGGATGTTGAAGGGTCTTGAGCCCACAGCTCACTCCATAAAAGTTTTTTTTTTAATACTACAGAAACTGCTCTTAGCCAAAAGAGCTTCTAACTGAGTTCAGAGAATTCTCCTCTCATCTGTGTTTATTTTAACAGATGTGATGTTTCTTGGTTTGCATCTTTTTCCATCAGATTAATTTTATTGTAATGTGGCTAGATTAGAATTTATTTTATATTGGCACCTATGTTTAAAGACATTACACTGTATGAACACATAGGTACCTGATACAACCTAAAGTGATTCTGCAGTTACAGCCTTGGGGCCCCTGAAGTTACATTTTTATCAGAGCATTGGCGAGGTAAGCACAGCACTGTCACAACCCCCCAAATTTAATTATTTGCTCAGGGCAGAGCACTCATTGCTTCTTTCTGTTCCAAAGAGAAACAGGCAAATCCAGAACAAATTCTCCTTTTATTATGACATACTTTTTAGTGTAGAAGAAATCATCAAATGAACTATTTCATCAAGATTCGTAGAACTGACACAAAATAACTGCTCTTGACTCTAGCTATCAGATCATTTCCACCCAGAGGCATGATGGCAAACACCAAACTCAGGTGACAGTTAATCAACAGCATGGCCGGGATCACTGATCAGTAACAGTGGCAATAGCAATAAAGCATCCCTTTGTGGTGCTAGGCTCTAGCTCAAACCACATTAACTTATACCTTTAGGTAGTATCCTTTACCTTGGCCAGATGAGAATTGATCCATTTCGTGAAAGTGCGTTTTTGTACAATCTCTTGCTCATCTAGAAGAAAAAAAATATATATGTATATATGGTTAGATAACATAATATGCTATGAAGTTGTATCATGAAAAAATATTATAGTTACACTACTGTAGAAGCAGTCAAAACTACTTTATCTTCTAATTCCTTTTGCTGATTATTGTCTTGAAGGAAGACGCAACATGCTCCAAATATATTAATCAGATAGACCATTCCTTTGAAAGTAATTAGCAAATGCTTTAAAATTTGCAATATGCTAGCCCTATGTTTTCATTCTTTCATTTATTAAGAGGTCACTGAAACCAAAAATAAATAAATAAAAAATAAATAAGTAAATAAATAAATAAAAAGGTCACTGATCAATTCTATTACAATAAAGCTGTTATTTTGAAAAGTCACTGAATAGAGCAGGTGTAGCTCAGCGGATGAGTGTCTGCTTCATATGTATGTGGTCCTGGGTTCAATCACCTGTACCTCCTAAAGAAAAGGGTCACTGAGACCAACTAAGTACCAAGTTCTGCGCCTGGTACTTGGGGATGCAGAGAGCAAGGCTATCTGCCTTAATGGCTCTGCCATGGAAGAGCTAGAGGTGAAGACAGACAAGCCAGGGGAGATGTACCTAGAGGGTTAAAGAGTTATGGAATCAGGCAGAGCTGTGCACATGCACTGTTGCAGGAACTCAACCCAGATGGGGAGTGTGATGGACAGGCCCTGGTGCCCTGCAGTGATGCCCATCCCGTGGTATCCACCCCTTTGTGTAATCTCTTTCCCTTGAGTGTGGGCAGAACCATGGAAAAGGTAATGTATGTCATTCCCATGACAATGCCACCCTAGCAGGCTAGGGTGCAATTCTCCTGATGGCCTTGCAGACACAAGCAGCCACGTTGTGAATTGCCCATGGAGAGGGTCACAGGGCAGGGAACCGTGCGTTCCCTGGGAACCATCAGCCAGTAAGAAGCTGGGGCCTTCCATCGTATAGCTGCAAGGAAGTGGATTCTGCCAACAGTCTGAAAGAGCTGTAGGCAGAGTCCTCCCTGGGTGAGCCTCCAGATGACAACACAGTCCACCCACACCTTGACTGCAGCCTGGTGAGACCCGAGCAGAGGAACCCGCTAGGATGTCCTCAGACTCCCGACCCACAGAAACTATGAGCTAATAAATATGCGTTGTTTTAAGATGCTCAGCTTGGGGTAATTTGTTATACAACAAGAGAAAATGAAAAAAGGAAGAAAAAGAGGTAAGAGTCCAGGAAGGCTTTAAGCCAAGGAATAAGGCGATGTGGCCAGAGTGGGACCAGCTTAATACATTTGAAAGAAAAAGGGAATTCTGTTCTTTCAGCCAACGTCTTTCATGTGTCAACTGTTTATAAAACACTAGACTAGCTGTCCTGGGGAACACGGAAGAACACGATATCGTTTCAGTTCATCATTCTTTGAGAGCAGATGCTCTGGCCGGCATCTCTAGACGGACCTCTCCCGGGTTCTGCTCTGAGCATTTGGCTGCCTACTAGAATGGAAACCGCAGGAGGACAACGGCTTTGCTCCAAATGCCTAGAAACATGGCAGATCAATACCGGCGAACGAATGAGCGAAGAAAATAAAGAGCCAGCCCTCATCAATTTGGAGAAATAGGGAAATATCCCTAAAATTTCCAGAATGTGGACATTTGTAATGTCCCTTAAGAGGCTCTTTTAACTTTCAAGTACATATCAAAGAACACCCCAGTTTAATGAGCAACATTTCCTCTGTATCAGATGCTATTCTAAATATAGATCTACTCATTTCATTCTTGATTTAATACATGTATGAAATATATACACTCATTTAATTATCGTTTTAATTCTTGTACGAACCTAGAAGCAGAAACTACTATTATGTCCATTTTATGGATAAGAAAATTAAAGAACAAAGAAGTATTTTCACACCCACAGGCACAGCCAAGTTTTATATTCCAGGCGTCTGGTTCCTGTACCAATAGACCGCTAATTTAGGGTAACATACAAATTCTACATTAATCATATTAAATATCAATCACACCAAAAGGATAAAATCAAAGTTAAATAAATATGAGTCTAACGTTATAATCTTTAGATTCTGTAAATAAAGCCAGGCAGCAGCAGAATTGTTTTAAACAATCAACCTAGGTTTGACAGAATATGGTACTTAAAATACATAAAATCCAATTCTAGGTCTAAAATAGGCAACAGAGTGGGTGTAAATTTCTTACATGCAATTTGACATTACATATTATTTTATAAAGGTTATTTATTTTATAAAGATGTGTTTACAAGTTTAGAATAAATTTGTATAATGCATTAGTGTATGGTGTCCTATATTTAATTATATAATCTACTGAAAATACATTACTTCTTGATTTTAAATTGTTATATTTTTTACTACTACCACCTTTAATGAAATAGTACTGCTATTGTTAACAGTTTCATCTGATGGAAATGTCTGCGTTTACATTTAGAATTTAGCTAAAAGGCCTTTTATTTTTTTAGAAAGCAGAATTTATAGGTTTTGTAGCATTGTACATATCTAAACATCAAATTCTCTACATGTTTCCTTTTATATCATGCCTGCAAAAACATATTTTATTGGATTCTAAAAAACCTACTCTTTATATCATCAGACAGAGCCAGTTGAATTCTAAGTCAAAATTTTCTAACTTTACTTACTATTGACCCAGAAGAAAAGAACATTCCTAAAACTTCATCATGTCAGCAAATACTCATTTGTGGTATAAAAAGCTGAATTATTTACTCCAGGATTTGGTAATTAGATCTGATACCAAGAGCATAAAACATTTAAATTGTAGAAGCAATATGAAACATGCCAAGAATATGTATCAAAGTTCATAAAAAAACAATTATGAACAATATCACTTTATTATAATGATGGTAAGGACTGAATTAATCTCAATGACAAAGGTTTATAAGGTTCTCCATGTACAAAATAATTGCACTTAAGGGATCATTTATTTAAATGTATTTAATAATTAACAATCTTATTAATGTTTTATCTGTCATCAAAACAACATGATGTGGTCTTGCCAAGTGTTTGTATACCTGTATACTTAATATTTCTACCTAAATAGGGAAAACATTAATTCATTTGAACAAGTTACTGTATGTTTGTTAGGTCTGAATACAGTGAGTATCTATATTCCACAGGTAAACTCAGTCCTCCAGTTCTACAAATCACAGAGAACAAGGAATTGATCCCACCTCAGTTTTATTCTCTAACTTTAAGATTCATCAGTTTTAAACCAGAAATACGGGAGTCATCCTTGATTCTTTACTCTTCATCACCCCTCACACCTCATCATTAAGAAGTGCTCTCAGGTTTATTTCCATCAATATCATCCAGTTCAAGGCACCATCATCTTTTGAGTGCCTGTTCATCTCCACCACAAGAGTAAGTTCTAGATGAGATGGGCTGGACCACGTCTTCCACTAATATCATCACATATAAGTGATTGGATGGATTTGTTAAGGAAGTGCTGGGACAAAGACGCCTCTGCTCTGAAGGAACTTAAGTCCAATGGAAGGTACCGGCATATAAACAATAACTCAACACATGTGTCGACTAGTGTGATGGAGGAACACAGAAAATGCTAAGGAACCTAAATTTGAGAATAGGTAATTCTTCTGTAAGGTACAGAGAAGTTACAGAAAGGAGAAGCCATCAAGACCTTCATCAGAGGATATGTGGACATTTGTAGGTATAGAAAGTAGAGAACTTTCTAGGAAAAAGAGGCAGAATGAAAAGAGGAAAAAAATATATGGTGTGATATATTGAAGCGACAGTGAAAAATCTGTTATGCTTGGATTATAAAGTAGAGAGGGGTTGAAAAGGTTAAGAGGGGAATGGAGATGAGTCTGAAATAGACAGGAACCAGGTTATTAAAGACATTGTATAACATGCCAATCAGTTTGGTCTCCATCTTACAGGTAATGGAGAGCCATTGATGGTTTTGGACAGGGCAAGGACATAACCATATTTGACCCTCAACACAGAAATATATATTCTGATGACACTGAAGAGGATTAAGTGAAGGGAGGGAGAATATTTGGGAAGATACCATCAGAACACATGCCAAAAGACATGAAGTCAGTTCTAGAGCAGTGCCAACAGGGACGAGGTCAAAATATCACTACAAGGGAACCATCAGAAGTAGAATCAAAAGGAAGTCAAGAGGAGAGAAGGGTGCTTTCTCGATCTCTGTCTTGGTCAACTGGGTAATGATACCACTAACCAAGAAAGGGAAGACAGAGGAAGAAGAGAAGAGTGAGAGAATTCAGATCCATCGCCAATGCATAGAAAAGCATCTACATGAGATGGCGGAGCAGCAGAGGAGAGGTGGGACTTGGAAAGCCAGCTTGCGAGGTGCATGTCCCACAGATAGGAACCTGTGACGGGCTCAGGTTTAACACCAGTTTTTGGTCTGGATGAGTATTACTGGGTAGAAGCTGGCTCAAGCTCCCTGCCTCTCCCATATTTTGACTCTTCATTCTTTTCTAAAAGCCAGACTATGTGAAATAATTCGTTAGGGAATCTCTCTAGGTCTTTCACTCTTGAGGCTTCCATCGCTGGTTCTGTTTCAAATGCTGATGATCCTACATACCCTAAGAGTCAGAGGCTGCTGGGCCGTGAAAGATTTCTCTATCAGATGGCTGGATAACATTGTTAGGAGAAATAACCCTCAATTTCCAAGGCATTGTCCCTCTGTAGACACAAGTGAAGCTAAAAGGAGCTGGCTCTGACATTCGGTTTCTATATTTCTTGGCCCATTTTTAGACAGTATCTCAGTGTTTTGCCATTTCAGAACAAGATTGTGACACATGGGAACTGTAGAAATGAGGCGCAAACTTGTCAAAGGTGATTGATTACATTGGACCATGAAGAAATTGTCACACCTGACTTCAGTCGACAGTTTTCTTCCTGGTCTCGCACCATGGTGGCTTATCCCAGGTGACTATACATACCCTGAAAACATTTTCATTTACCCTATCATATTACACACATCATTATGTTAGGTAAAATCCTGACACAGAATCCTTTGATCACTCAATTTTATATAGCGTTAAATTTTAAAAGTAGTGGGAGGTGGTGAACATGGGAGTCCCTGTAATTTTTGTGTAACATTTATGTAATCTAAGCATCTTTTAAAATATATATATATATAAAATAACATTTATGTAAGCAAAAAAATAAATAAATAAATAATAAAGGAGCAAGTAAGATAAAAAAAAATTTTAAAGTAATATATGTGCCATTATTCCTTTAACAGATGGTGTTTTTAAAAATGTTAACAGTAATCAAAATTAGCATGTTTCCTTCATTTAATAAATTCTTCCATAAAATTCCTACTTCATATATGTGTATGCTCATAACGAGGCATAATGTATATTTGATCCGAATCATGAAAATAAGTGAATTCCTAGATGGAGCCATACTTAATCAATGCTATATTTATTTTATTTTTAAAGGAGAATAGAAGACTATTTAAATAAACAGTTAAATCTGAAGTGGTCATTTTTGACAAAAAAAAATTAGAGTATCACATTGATAAACTGAAAACTTGCAATAGGTGATGAATAATGTTTTTTTTGTTTTGCCAATTATCATTACACCCATAGGGGCTTTTAATGCTAATGATGATTAAATAAAAGGCTTGCAGATTTCAATTACTGAAAATATAAATGCTAATTTAAAATAAACCTCATGTGTAAAACCACATTGTTCCTAATTGTATCTAATAAATTTTTTATATCATTTTGTATGCAGATGGACTCACTTCAGTGAAAAAGTTGGAATGAAATTTAAAAACAGATATAGGCAGATTTAATTTCTGACACAACCCAAAGATTGTGGCTACATAGGAAAAACAAGGGATCAAACAAAAATGCCGTAAGGTGACAAAATAATTATTTCTAAGTAACTGTAAAATCAGATCACCTAAATCAAATGACTCATTTGGGGATCAAAATTATCCCAATTGTAGATCTACAATTGCTAAAGTCGCTGCTAACTTTGTTATTCATGGGTGGGTTTTAAGATATAGGGAATACTTCAACACAATGAATACACAGTTCACAGGTATTTTTTAAACGCACTGTTTTAAAAATACATATCATCAGGACCAGGCTGTGGCAGACTGCAGATGATGCCTATAAAATCCCTCCCAAGCTGACTAGCACACCCTGTGCCCTGTGACTGTTGGCTCCTCCATCGGGAAGTAGAGTCCATTTCCTGGTGGGAAACACCCCTTGACTCTGGGCTGCCCTTGAGACTTGCTTTGACCAATAATGTGGCTGAAGTAAGTTTATGCGACTTCTGAGTCTTGGCCTTAAGAGGCCTTGTGTTTCCACCGTGACTCTCTAGGAATTCCACCCTGAGGCCACCACATGAGGAAGCTGGTCTAGCTGATCCTGCAGCGAATGCCACCTTGCCAATGAGCCCAGGCTCAGCCAGCAGGGAAAATACCCAGCCCATCCACAGAAACTTAAAGCATGACCTGCTGTGGCTTTAAGGCACTTGCTATTTGGCGGTGGTTTGTTATACAGCAAAGGCTAACTGGGACAGAAATTCCTAAACACACTTGGCATAGATTTGGAGAACAGTAGTGGAAGCCAAGGGAACGGTGAAGAAGCAGCTACTGGAGACTACAGGAGATGCCGCCTGCATTTAATATGTTAAGTATTTTGTCATCTGCAATTTCACATGCATTCAGTGCTTAAATATTTTGTCGCCTGCAGTACCTTGAAATCGTGTGTCTGGTTAGGGAGATTTCCCTACAGAATGCCAAAAGTGTCCATTGACTTCTGTTGGCTGCACATTATAAGATACTGGAAGGAAGACACAAGAAATGAAGAAGGAAGAGTGTAGTTTACAAGCAGACTTTAAAGGAGACATGGATGGCCTAGGAGACGATGGATGGGAAAGCAAAACTATTTCTCATCCCCAGTCTCTCCAGGAAAAAGATGTGCAAAGTAAGAAATGGCTTCAGGATAAAGATAAATCAAGGGTGTGGCTGTAAGTCTCTTTGTTAAGAACTCAGAAAGATTTAAACTGGTGCCTAGTTAACCCACTGGCTAGACAAAAGGGCTTGTAGGAATCTTAAGTGTATTCCCATAGCAGTCTTACCTGTGAATGAACATCTGTCTCAAGAAGAAATATGGATGTGGCTTTGGGAGCCAGAATGGACCCCAAACATATTTTTATGAAACTTAGAAATTTGTTGGGAGCAGAGGTGGCTCAAGCCATTGGGCACCTCCCTTTCCATATGGGAGGACCCGGGTTTGGTTCCCAGTGCCTCCTAAAAAGAAGCTGGGCACACAACGAACAGATACAGAGAGCAGACAGTGAGCGCAAACAATGGTGGTGGTGGGGGGTGAAATAAATCTGAAAAAATAAATCTTTAAAAAGATTTGTTATACATTGTACCGATGAACACAACACCAGCTTGCACTAAATGGACAGGGCAGTTTAAAATGAACAGAGGACTTTTCAAGCACAATGTTATATAGAAGAAGGCTGAAAAAACTATCAGCTACAAACACGAGCCATTTCTTATCAACAAGGCATGGAATACCCCTTGCCCCTGGCTTAGAGGAACTGGAGACATGGACCTAGGTGGATTTCAGCATTACTTTGGGCTAGGGATTGCGATTTCCTTTGTTTGCTTCTTTAAAAGAAGCACCTACTGCAATTACCTGCTCTGTCACATCATTGCACATTGAATGCACAAGGAGCAGATAACTTCCCTTTTTATTATATATTCTGTAGATTGAGAAGAATGACATCTGAAGAGCCAACTCTGTATCTGGACTAGATGCAGATGCAGAACTTGGAGCTCAGTGCATAATTGGATGAGATGGTTGATGCCTGAAGGGGAACAAGTATATTTTGCACGTAGAAATAATAGAAATAACAGTGACCAGAGGACAGATTACAAGTTCTGGCCACAAAATCCTGCAATCTCAATATGCATACTCCTTTGCAATGTCACTTTGTCCTTCTTCCCATCAAGGGTAGAATCGATTTCCCCTCTCCTTGAATCTGAGCTGCTATTGTACTTGCTTTGATCAATAATGCAGCAGAAATGATTTTATGTGACTTCCAATTCTACGCCTTAAGAGGCCCCACAGCTCCTACTTTTCTTGTCTGGGAGCACGGTCCCAAGTAAGGAAGCCATCAAGCCTATCCAGTACCCCAGTTGACAGCTGGAACTGACTTCCAGACACGTGAATGGGGTCACCTTGGACCCTCTAGCTCAGCCAACCCTCCAAGAGAACGCAGCCGCTTCTGAACCCAGCGGACGCCAGCAACGGAACTAACCAGCCTACCCGTGGACAGTGAGAAATGATGAAATGCAGTTGTTTTAAACCACCAAGTTTTAGAGTGGTTTGTTACACAACAAAGGCTAACTGAAACAAATATGTGACAGAAATACGTACCTCTGGGGGGGGGGGGCTGGTATTGTGTAATCCTCCATCCTATGATATCTGAGATACTTTGTTATTCAAATCTGAAAACTTTGGCCTTATGTGGTAGGGAGTGGGTGGCTGCAGAGGGGGCGTGTATATCCTGATACTGTGTTTGGTTATTTTACTATTTTAATCCCTTTAAAAATTTCTAAACTGTAAGAGGAAAAAGAAAAACACTAAACAGTCGATCGGCTTCGGTTGGTTATTGGTAGTTAATAACAGATATAGTCTGAGCTAAGCGTTGTAATATTTTAATTGTATCACTGTCAGACCAGGAACAGTATCCAGCATATATGTCAGGCAGTGAAATATAAAACATATTTATAGGGGAGCGGGTGGAGCTCTGTGGTTTGAATGCGTGCTTTACATGCAGGAGGACCTGGGTTCAATCCCTGGTACCTCCTAAAAAAAAAAAACGTTTATAAATTTAGAGAACTCACATATTTATATGGCTGGGGAAGAGGAGTTAAATATGGATGGTTTTAAGGGAACAAGTATGCCAAACTATGACAATAAAATAAATTCTTTAACTCCCATTTGGGAATTTCAAGAGAAAAAATAAGAATATTACTCAAAGTCTGTGGCCACTTTGACCCTTCCATATGACCCACGGGCTTTTCACTATGGTAAGTCCAAAAGACAGTATGTTTCTGCTCAAGAAATAAAAAAAGGCAAAGTTTTCAGAGTACTTTCAAGCTCACAAATTAAAATTGCACAGTTAAAATGTAGCCAGCCCTTCAGTAGTACTTTTCCCAAGTATTCGTATAAAGGTGTATGGAACAGCATCATGTTCCAGGGACTGGATTAGTCTCTAGAGATACAAAGATGGGGAAAATGCTTCCCTCCCAGGAGGAATTTGTAGTCAGGTATGTATGGGACATACATACCCACACATACATCATCAGACTTGAACCCTTAGGCCACAACCTCATACTTTTTTTTTTTTTTTTTTTTTAGTTACTAGGGCACGGGGATTGGACCCGGGACCTCATATGTGGGAAGCTGGTGTTCAACCACTGAGCCACATTGGCTCCCCTGAGTTGGTTTTTTGGTTTGTTTTGCTTATTGTTTGTTTGTTTGATTGGTTTTTTAGGAGGCACCAGGAACCGAACCTGGGACCTCCCATGTGAGAAGCAGGTGCTCAACCACTTGAGCCACATCCACTCCCAAACTCATACATCTTTATGAAAACCATTTGGTAACCAAAAAAACTCACCTGAATTGCGAAAACATTGTTTATGATCTTTCTTCCCTCCCCCCCCTTAATGTGAAAATTCATACTTTCCTCTGCAGAAACATTAATATCTTTGATTACAAGGTGCTGCCACCGACTCTGACCGGGGGCAATACATAAGACTTGGATGAAGGCAGAGAGTTCTAGAACCACAACCCGAATTTACATAGCCCAGTTCCGACACAAACCTAATTTCTACCGGATTCATTCAAATCATTTGATTCATAGACTTAGTCAATTCCACCATGTGCCTCCCATGTGCCAGCCAACCAGTCTCGGCTCTGACCACCAGGATCTGCCATGGGGCCGAGGGGAGGCTCATCAAAGAAGACCACAGCTCTGGAGTTAAGTGGAAGAAACGTAAGCCAAGCCCCATCACTTGCTAGGATGGAGGCATGTGGTAATGATAAGTGAGGCCAACCACGCTCTTTGAGGAAATACACTTCCAATAAGAGAACACAGAAGCTTCTAGAAGTGCTAGAAGCCCTACTGTAAAAACTGGTCTGGGTTGTTTCCAACTTTTGGCAATGGTGAATAATGTGGCTATGAACATCGGTGTGCAGATGACAAACAAAAAACAAAACAACAACAAAAAAATTTACATGTATCCATTACATTTAATTGAGAAATGTATATATTTATTCATCTGTGTTTACTTTTTAGTTTTTTATTGCTTATGTTTTCACTTATTAAATGTACAGAATAAAGTTAAAAAAAACAAAAAACAAAACTGGTCTGTCTCCTGATTTTATAAGAAAGCGACCACAACTCTGAAATCTTTTCCTGTTGTGAGCTCTTAGCAATACTGCCACAGCAGAAGGAAAGAGAATATTGGAAAATGTCCTGAAATACAACCACACTATTTTAACATTAAGCTGTATTACAATACTAGGGTTTCAGTGAATCAAAATACAGTGCTTATTTTGGGTATGGAGGGAGAAAGCAGAGAGGGACTTATTACGGTGTTCATCTTTTATATGTAATATTTAGTCTAAATTTTTAAAAAGCACATTCTCCCAGATGAAGGACTTTTCCCTAGATAGTATGCTCAAAAACATTTTTAAAAATTAAATTATTGTCCTTTGTTTTGACCAGGTTTTAGGATTACAGTTCCACATTTGGGGATTTTTATATTTCAAATTACTGCAAATATTATTTTTGTTTTCATCTTGTGGTTGAAAGTTTTCTCTCCTCTTCCTCTTATTGCTTGTATCTCTATCCAAGCACGAGCACAAAACCTTGACACAAATTCACTTTTATCCTCTTAAGAAGTTGTCAAGAGACCTTCCGTTTTAGCACTGAAATTCATAAATGTGAAATGGAGACGAAAGGATTTTTAAAAAACTGAACAACAAGGTCAGACAGTAACATTTGAAGAGCAGGTGCTGGAAATTCCAATCTCAAACAAATTCAAGCCCCAGCACATCATAATCATTTAGCCCAAGGGAAGACCTGCTTTCAGGCCCATTCCGGCACTGACCGCCAGAGGGCGGCATAGCTCACGCCGCTTCAGGATGTGTGTGACATCAGTGACCTTCATGGCAAAAGGAGAGCCACTGGCCGCCTGACTCGGGGCCAGTGGCTGGTGAGTGTCACACGTGGGCTCCCAGGCCGTCAGCCCGACCTCACAGGTCCCAGCTCGTTTGTAAGGTAATATATTAGTTATCAGTTTATTTTCAGTAATAACAACTTGGCGTCTGTTTAGAATTTAGAATGTGCCATAATGGTAAGTATAGTCACAACACACATTCACATCTGTCTCTTTGCAATAACCCTAAGAGGAAATGTGTTTTTTGTTTTTTTTTAACATGTGAGGAGACTGGGTGTTTAGTTTGCCAGGGCTGCTAAAACACCAGGAATTTATTGTCCCACAGTTTTGGAGGCTACAAGTCCAAAAGTGGTGGCAGAATCCTGCTTTCTCTTACGTCCACAGTGTCCTGGTGGCGACTTACCAGCAACCCCTAACTCAGCCTCTGCCTCCGCCACATGGCTGTCAGTCTGTCCCCGACTTCCTCTCCTTATGAGGACTTCAGTCAAATTGGATGAAAACCCACCCCGATTCTGCCTGACCTCACCCTATCCTCTTCAAAGATCCTATTTTCACATGACGTGTCAGGACGTGAACATGTCTTTGTGGGTGACCCAATCTATCACACTGGGACACGTGCCATTAAAGCACTTACCTAAGGCGACACAGGTGCTGAGCGTGGCGGCAGAACGCCGATCTGTCTGCCTCTGAAGACTGTGCCTTCACCCACTTCACTCTACTCTCATGTCCAAGCTCACTGGGGTTTCGAGAAAACGCTCACAAATCTCGTCTCTACCAAAGCCCTGGAGACAGGTGTCTCCGTTTTGTAGGATGATCAAGCAAATGCCATGAAATGGGTCAGGTGAAGCAACGGGAATTTAGGTCACGGTTTGGAGGCTGGGAAAATGTCCAAATCAGGACATCATCGAGGCGATGCTTTCCCCCTAAACACTGGGGCGTTCTGGAATGCCTGCCAGCGACCCTTGGTCCTTTCTCCTTTGTCACGCGGCAATGCAATGGCGGCCTCTCCTGGCCTCTGTTCTCTTCCAAGTTTCGTTGATTTCAGCTTCTTATTTCCTGTGACTTTCTTTTTTTTTTCTGTCTGAATTTTATTCCACTTATAAAGAACTCCAGTAATAGGATTAAGAGCCACCCTAATTGAGGTGGGCTGCACCTTAACGGACATAACCTCAACGAAAAGTCCTACTTACAATGGGTCCACACTCATGGGAATAGGTTAAATTTAAGAGCACATTTTATGGGATACATTCAGCTCCAAACCACCACAACAGGCAACACAGATACTCTCCCCAACTCGCAGATGAAGCAACCAGTTTCATCAAGTTAGTGCCAAATCCAGAACTGAGTCGTTCCGTCCTTCAGACCCCTTGTCTCCGTGCTTGACGTCAGAAACTACTTGGCTAGAATCCTCCGTGCTAAATCATGTATGTTCCACCAACTTCTGGAGGACAAAGAATACGGACTTCGCTCCCCAGTGACCCCCTCACCTCCCAGCTTCGGTTCTCCAACCTTTTCCATCCCTCGTTGTCAGCCTCCCTCCCCCTGCCCAGTATCCTCAGCAGAAGCAGAGAGCAGAACCTCACCAGATGTTCAGGAAAGGCAGCTTACACGCAAATCCACGGAATAACGTCTTTTCCACATGTGTCTATTTGCATCTGCCTTGCTCACTGTGAGCCTTCAGCAGGCAACACTCTGGTTAGGGAAGGGGGGGTTAAGAGGGCATCAGTGGGGGACAGAGGTGGCTCAAATGGTTGGGCATCTGTCTCTTATATGGAAGGACCTGGGTTCAATCCCTGGGATCTCCTGGTAAAAAAAGAAAAAAAATTAAAAAAAAAAAAAAAGAGGGCATCAAAATTGAAGGGTGGGGCGGGACTGTGCCCACAGAAAGCTCTAAATATTGGGCTCTCCCAATTCTTGTGTGTTATATTAGACATGTTACCCACGCTCTCATTCAGCTCCCCCCAAAGTCCTTTGAGTTATGTGCTAGGACTATGGTTGGACTCCTTTTTAAGGTGAGGAAACCAAGACTGAGAGTCATAGTTAACTTGCCAAGTCCCAAAGCTACTAAAGAGGGAGTGAAGATTCAATCCTATTTCTTTTTGACACCAGAGACAAACCTTTAGCCACCATGACATGCCCCCTTCTCCAGTGGCTTGGAAATGAACTTGTCCCTTGAACATTCTTCTAAGGACAGGATCAGATGTGTAACAGCAAATAGGAAAGTGCAAAGAAAGAGAAGGGGCCACTCCTTCCCTGGGTTGGCCAATGACGTGGGGTTCCCCAAATCATCTCGGACGTCTTAAGGTTCTCTAACAGTTAGATGATTTATTACCCATGCATATTGCTTCCTCAAAGAAACTAACCAACCACGCCTGGTCCCGCCCCTCTGCCCACTGAGCCTGGCTCCCGGCCGCCCCCTCCGGTCCTACCTCTGGTTAGCCTCCATGCTGCCCTCCACCCTCCACTACATCCTTTTCCCTGCACGTGCTGCAGCTCTTCCCCTCTACACCAACCAGAAGCAGGGAGTTGCAAAGTAGTGGCAGGCAGGCTGCATCTGAGCTCAAAATATTTGCTCTTTCACTAAGCAACGTCCTAAGAAAACTTTCTAATTACAAGGGTTTTGGGTGCGAAGTACATTTCCCAGTTTCCACCGGCCCAACACTATTGTCTTAAACCAGCTTCTTCACAAACCCCTTGACTGATGTGAGTGACTCCATTGGCGACACCTAGAAAATAGGCAGTCTAGACTTCTTCAAATGCACTGATAAGGAGTGAGCTAAGGAGGCAGTAGATGAGAAACTTAGGAGGAGGCAAGAAGCAGGGTCAAGTGTAAAAAGCAATTCCACTGTAATTTTGGATACGGTTGTCTTAATTATATCTTTGAGGAAAGTGGGGGAGATTTTCTGCCTATATCCCCCACTCTGCCCACCCCTGTTTCAGGATTTTAAATGAGTATAAATTTAAGTAGGTACATTATTTCAACTGAATTATTTCATGGAAACTCAGAACAATCAAAATCAAAGAAAAGTGACTCATAATGAAGTCGATATTTTAAAAATGAAAACATATAGTTTGATAAAAATATATAAAAATATGAGAGTTTGGTGTTTTTATGCATAACCCAACAACGAAGTCCAAATTTCAATCAGCTGTAAGAACGTACAGTGCATTTTATATAAAACTTTAGAAATCATGAGAGGCCATATGAAGAGCAAGCTTGTTTTCAGAAGAACGTTGTCATTAGCAGACTATGATAAATTTTTGACCTAAGAGTCGGGCTTTGAGAGAGAGCTTTTGTTCATTAATCTGGGGAAGACGCTCAGCTCTGTCATGTGTGGTGAACATTTACCAACTGTCATCTTAAATTTGAGATGCCATCTTAAAAATACATAAATACCAATCATTGAAACTTCTGTTTTGAAAGTCAGCTTTTATCTTCGCATTCTTAGTAAATGTTCACTCTTCAAGCTTTCACTATTGTTACGAATTTTAGGTTTTCCAGAATCAAGAAAATGAATCAATAAAATTCATTTCACTTCCATGAAAATTAGGTTCAGACATGATAGGAAGAAAAAATTTTAAACTTTTAGATTTGTTTTAAATTTCACCCCACATCGCCACAATTTCATGTTTATTAACCAGAGATCCTGACTGCAATTATATTAGAAGAAAAAACGCACACACACAAATACACACAGAGGGAGAAAGAGAGAGAGAACCACAAAAAATACCTTTTATTGCACCAGGAGTCTTGAAGATTGTTTTTATCATATCTTACCTATTATAGTGACGTTTGGAAGCTTCCCTAATTCAGTAAATATCTAAACTAAACACAGCTTTCACCAAGGAAACTTCCAAGCCTTATCCTTAAAGTCTCACTATAGCAACACTCCTTGCAGGCTCAGCATTCCTTCCCTCATTCTTTAGCCGTACCCCCTGCTTCCTGACCAAATGGGCTGCTCCCCAGTGCCAACATTTCTACAAAGACAGTTTTCAAGAGATTTATTAAAAAGTGCTTCAGATGCATTTTCAATGAAAAAAAAAAGGAATATTTTTCAGTCACTGTTTAAGACTTCAGGCATTTTCATAATGTGAAAATCTTAATAATATCAGGGTTTTTTCATATTGAAAAAAATCATTCATCTTACAGAAAAAAAATCATCTTATAGAAACATCTCAGAATTGTTGCCTTAGAAATATATATAAAGATTTGATTTTAGAATTCTTTAGAAAGAAACTAAATGAATCCTTTGTAGACCAATATTTAAATGGCATTTAATTTCTCGTGCTTGTATTTACCCAAGATAAAAATGTGTTTCTTTCTAATTTGTTCTTTGAACTTTCTGGCATTTTTTTCCAAATACCTAATATTGTGACATATACTTTAAAAATTATAATTACCCTATTAGAAATAAACATTATTGCAAATTGCCAATGGACTCACACAGTTTCTTTTGTAATATGCAAACAATTTTGGAGTGGATTTAGATTAACTACATAAAATATCAGTTAAATAAAAAGCTATATAAGAGGGGAGAGGAAGTAGCTCAGTTGGTTGAGAGCCTGCTTCCCATATATAAGGTGCCGGGTTCAATTCTGAGTATCTCCTAAAAAAAAAAGCTATATAAAAGACAAACAGGGGAAGCGGCTGTGGCTCAATCAGTAGGGCTCCCGTTTACCATATGGGAGGCCCCGGGTTCGGTTCCCAGGACCTCCTGGTGAAGGCAAGCCTGCCCGTGCGGCGTGGTTAGCTGACCCAGCGAGTACAAGCAGCAAGGGGGTGGATAAATGAATAAATAAATAAAATCTTTGAGGAAAAAATAAATAAATAAATAAAAATAAAATAAAAGACAAACAAACATAGTTGAAAGAATACACAAAAAGTATTGAAAAGGTCCCATGTTCTGAGGCTAAAACAATGTAAGACTAGATCCTCAAGCAATAAATGTTAGCAGGTTTGTGGGTCTCTTTAGCCCCAGAATAAAATAATTCCTTGATCTGGGATTTCAAAACAAAATAAAAATCAGTTGTTGCCATGCTCATTCCCAGAGGACAACACAACAAAATTAGTAATGGGAATGTTTTCATTTTTCATTCCCACTTAGAGTAAGGAATGCTTATGTTCATATAAAAATTAAATTTCTTTCTGAAGAATGCTAACTGCTCTCATGATTTATCAGGGGGGAAATGGAATAATTAATTTCCTCAGAAATAGATTTTGGGTACTGGGAATCCAACAGATATGACTTGGAATCGTTCTCTGGGACAACTTCAACAGGCACCCTCGCCGCTTCATGCTTCAGTTTACCCATTTGTAAAATGGAGATGCAAATAATGGCGCAAACCTTGTAATGTAAAGATTACATTAGATAATTTACAGAAATCCTTTGCTCAAAGCTTATCATATAGTATTTATTCATCAATAACAGTTATTGTTATACATTTTTTACTCATATTAATTTAAACCTGATAACCAGAAATGACTTATGTTAAGAGAATAGAACAGACTATTGCTCTCTTTTATATTATTAACAGAAGGTGCATCTAATAATGGCCAGAATGCTAAGAGGTTTCTATAAGCCAGGGGAAATCTGATGTTTATTCACATAGTTCATTTTGCCTCCAGCTGCTTCCTAACACTAAGTATCAGAGCTTCATGTGAAACGTGGACATTCCACTTATTTATCTATTTGTTTATTTTTCCATAGCATATATTTACTGAGCAAATCTGAGCCATTAGGTTAAATATACCTTAACATGTTCAGGGCTTGCAGCCAAGGTAATCAATTATTGGTAACTGATTCCTACCAGAGGGCCAGAGCCTCTTCTCCATCCTAAGGGGTCCGTCCTCCAGTGGGGCACGCGGAACAACGAAAAGCCAGTGATTTATTTTCATTCACCAGAGCTGGTTTTGCTTTGGTTTTTGTTTTAGCAATCCCTAAATCACAAGGTCTCTTCCCACCAAAGATGTTGAATATACATTCAATATTATCAACAATGACTCTTCAACCTTAATTACTTTTGAAATCCTGACATTTGCTGACGACCAGGGAAAAAAATCCAAGTTGCTGAGCTCTATACAGTATGCTTAAAAATCTCCTGTTATCCAGAAACGACTTCTGTTGAAAGGGGGCAAGGGGGAAGAAAAAGAGATAAGCAATTGTAAAATTCTATTTCTAAGAAGCTGAGGGAATAAGAGGGAGACAATTTATATCTGATTTACAAATAGGATGTCCTGTCCTTGCAAATGCCTCCTTTCAGGCATATTTCATTTAATAAGCAGCTCCTCGGTGCTAACGAAAGGCATGGAACTACGGAGATGAAAAGTTATTTAGGGGGTTTTTAGTCCCAAAGGAAGGCCAGGTTTCTTAACTGACTTAAGAAACGTTTATTGCACACAAATTATATACAAGGCACTGACCAGATATATTGGTGATTTGGGGGACACCAAAGTAGGGAAACAAAGAAGAAGAAGATACAAATCCTAAACCTAACCTCTTTGTAAACTTCATCCTTTACACCCTTGAAAACTATTTTTTGTCCAACAGTGTTACAGGTGTGTGTGTGTGTGTGTGTGTGCGCGCTGGGAGTTGTTGAAGAAAGAACCATCAGGCAAATGTAGCAGCCTCTGCTTTGTTACCATAGTACCCAAAGCTGAGTGTGAGATATATGTGGGAACCAAAAAATAAGCATCTCGGCCATTGAGATGAGAGTGTGAGTGTAACAAGAAGAGATGCCTGTAAGATGCTGGCTGATTTGAATGACAAGTTCTCTCTTCTCAAGCTGGAGCAAGCAACCATCCTGACCTTCCCTTTCATATTTGGCCAGCACGGTCAAGGACAATACTGTTTCTTTTCAGGAAGAAAAAATATCCACAAAGTAAGAGCAGAAACAGGGATGAGTGATAGGCAAGAGGTCCAAAAGGGGACAAAGGAAGATGCAGGAGCAGTGGAAAATGTATTTAGGAGTAAGTTTAGTCCAATGCATCACCCTTTAAATGAAACTGAAAACATGGTGAAAATAGCACTTTGGGCACAAGATCTCAAATTCACAGGGCTCTCGGGCAAGGCTTGGTGGCATTACAGTGGCTGGATGCCAAATGGACATGAGGCAGGGAGCGAAACCACAGGATCACTTCCAGTGAGGAGTTTCTGTAGGATTAGTCAGCGTAGAGCTTGGCCCGACTCAAAATATTAGTTTCACAAACAACTGCAGTTATAAGGGAGACTCTAGCCATTTTTCATGGGATTCTGTGGCACTGCAAAATGTCCCTTAGTTTCCTTTATATTATTTTAAGCATTGACCAAATCATGCTAACCCTTCACCAGTGAAACAGATTTTCTCTTTTCTCCATAATATAACAATGTGCCTTCTTTTGTTTTCCTAACCTACACAGCTATTATTATTTTCTTTAATAGTAAAGATATTTACCAGTGGGATATTCGACAAGCCTATAGTGAAGTATCTGTGGATTAATTGATGTTGCTACTGAATTCTTCTCCATTCTTACCACTGAATTCTTCCACCACTCCCTGAAGCAAAGGCAACAGGGAAGAATAAAGGAATGGAAGAACAGAGTGTTTTGTTCATCTGTCATGACGACCTTAATCTGAAATGTCCCTGTAGTCCCAAAGCCAAACAATTATCATAAGAGTAACTTCACACTTAGAGATCTCTGTGCAAAATCCAAGAAGATAGTGATCTTTATTGAGCTGTCAAAAACCAACTTCTTAGGTGATTTCTGGGGGGAAAAAATTAATCTCGGATCAGGTGTGACTCCTTCATGAAGACAATCTCAGATATGAAAGAGAAACACAACGGGTAGTGGAGCAGGGAGCTTGGTAGTAAATATTAAAATACAGTCGAGGGAAGCGGCTGTGGCTCAATCAGTAGGGCTCCCGTTTACCATATGGGAGGCCCCGGGTTCGGTTCCCGGGGCCTCCTGGTGAAGGCAAGCCCGCCTGCACGGCGTGGTTAGCTGACCCAGCGAGTACAAGCAGCAAGGGGGTGATAAGTGAATAAATAAATAAATAAAATCTTTTAAAAAAAAAAATACAGTCGAAAGCTAAAGTGAGTAAAGCAGTTTGATAACAGAGAAGGGACAAGCCACAAAATGGTCCAGCAAGACAGATCCTCGTCTATCTAAACAAAAATTAGAAAGATACTTAATGAATACTTTAGGGAACACTTAGAAAGCAAATTAAAACAGAAAAATTAACTAGAGTCCCACTTTACACCAAAATAAATGCCAAATGGTTTGGGAATTAAAGTAAGTAAAATAATTAAAACAACTGTCTGAAATTAAGATAAAGTTGTAATTTACTGAATGAAGGAAGACATTCTAGCCTAAGACTGAAGCAGAATAGATTTCACTACATAAAACTTTTAAAACAATAAGCACGGGGGGCGGATGTGGCTCGGGTGGTTGGGCGTCCGTCTCCCATATGGAGGGACCTGGGTTCGATCCCCAGGACCTCCTGGTAAAATAAAGAAAAATGTAGAAGGGGCGTGGCTGTGCCAGTCCCCGCGAGCCACGCAGCAGGATGACAACGTAACAGGAGAGTGACACGGGGGAGAGCCAAGACGAGACACACCAAAAAACCAGGAACTAAGGTGGCACAGGTGGCAGGACGCCTCTCTCCCACATCGGAGTTACCCAGGATCAAATCCCCATGAAGACAGGAGAAGGATGAGAAGAGAGGGCAGGAAACAGACACAGAGAATTGCCCAGCGAATGGACACAGAAACAGTAAAAACGAGGGGGGGGTGCGTAAAATAATACAAAGTAAATAAATAAATAAATCTTAAAAAAAAAAAAAATAAGCACACCCAAAATATTACAAATATCACTAAAGGCAAAGAGTATACTGGGAAAATATTTGCCAAAAGTGTGATAAAAAATTAAAATAAAATCTATGAGAGAAACCTTGGGACCTGTTATATTATTAGGCAAAGATACGAACCAGCAATTCACAAAAATATGAAATAAAGTTTTAACATTATTGAAAATTAAAAATGGAGATTAAAACAAGGAGATAAACCACAGGGGTAATTTTTAAGAAAAAGATTTCAAGCTGCAAAATTCAGAAGCTCCTCTATTTAAAGCTAGTATTTCCAATTAATATCATTAAGATTAAGGCACACTGATAAAGTAGCCATGCTTTGCCTTGGTGTCAATATAAGTCAGCAGTTCTCCAAGGTCCATCACCTTGAACTGGTTGGAAATGTAAATTCTCAGGCCCTACCCAAGGCCTAAGGAGTCAATCAACAACCCGTGTTTTAACAAGACCCCCAGGTCATCCTTAGGCATGATCAAGTTTGAGAATCACCGTATAGATCAGGAGCTGTGTAACGCTCTAGGGCGTGAGTTACCAGCAGGCCTCCAAACCATCTGGGCAAGTCCCAGCTCCACCCTTTCAATTTCCTTATCTGTAAAATGGGGATAATTTTATAGCAACTTTCTGCCTGCCTCAGAAGGTTGTTGGGAGGTTAACGTGAGTTCATATTGGAACAGCACATGACAGCTTAGGACATCGTCAGGCCCTGCTGTTAAATAAAAACAAAACAAAATAACCTTTTAAAGGGAAAAGACCGCCTGGAAAGTTGTTTTTTTTTTTTTTAAAGATAATCAACAATTACACTATCAGAATTATAAGATAGTGTATCTGCAATAGGAATGGAAAAGTAGATAATAAGCAGCTTTAGAAATGATGAGAAGAACAAGAGAGAGAAAGAAAATAGAAAATACACAGGCTGCATACAAAGTATTCCCAAGAACTCTGACAGTCAAGGGATGCGTAAGTAATAATGATTGATTTGGGCTTCTTCTTGGAGATCACTCTGGAAGTGTGAATTCTTGTGCTCAGTATAAAATGATTTGGAAATATAAACCACCTCACTCTGATAGTAAAGAAAAAACATTTGTTTGATTTTCTGTGCTGAGCTAGCTCTAGAAACATGGCTGAGGCCGTGTTTATTTGATGAAATAAACAAGCGGCCATTTATTAGCTTATAGGTCGACCAAATATGATCTTAGCCTGTCATCAAGATGTGTTCTTAATGAATTCAGTTTAATTCATAGTCACTCCTCTGATTTATATTTTAGTGACAGAAGTAATTTAAAAACAAAGTGCAAGTCTCGTAATTATTTCAGTGTTCACTAGATTCTGACAACACTACTGGATTCCTCAATTATTTAGTTGTTAATAGTAATGAAATAAATCTTCATGAAATCACAGCAAAATAAATGAAAGTCAAAATCTTTTATTTTTTATTTTCACTCCTTTAAATTTGCTCAAGGCTAAGCCACATCCATTATAAAGTATAATAGTTTCCATATTTTGTGTAGATAATTTTCCAAAATACGTCAAAATATCTTTGGTTGTGTTTTCCAAAAAATCATCAAAAAATCTTTTAAGTATCTGCTTAAATGTTTGCTTTCTCCCCTGTCTATATTCAGCCTCTGTTACCCAAACAGGAGAGCCAGGGAGTCACCCAGGCCTTTTGGGTGAGCCACTGAAGGTAAAAGATGCTCATGACTCATGATAAGTTGAAGAACACAGTATTCAACTCCCCCCTCTTGGGGAATACCAGCCTTCCATCATTAGTGACAGCATCACTGAGGTCCTCTCGGAACTGCCATCTCTTCTCAAAACAGGGTAGGTGCTGTCTTCTGCTGACCTTTCACCCCAAAACACATTTGAGATGGGTAGTATGCTCCACCTACTCTCACCAAGAAATCAGATTGTAAAGTGTCTAATAACTATTGCAGCAAGAGGTAGCTTTTCTTTCTACAAATGCATAAAGGAAGTTAGCTAGGAAGTTTCAAGTCCCTAGTATCATGGCAAGAAATCATTCGTTGCCTACCTCACTGAAGAGAAAAAACAAACTCCTACCATGTCAGTTCAGAGTTTGCCAGTAAGGGGATCAGCCCGCCAAGGACACTTTCCCCTAAGTAACGGGACCCATAGGTGCCAGGCGGCTCCCCACAGGCCCAAGAAGATCTGAACACTATGGAGAGATCCACCCCTTTGGTTGGAAAGTCAGGGAACAGGAGGCACTCAGCACAGAAATTAAATCTCTTCCATTAATCTGACACTTTATCTGGTCTTTCATGACCCACACAGGAAAGCACAGATTTTTTTCAATGAGCAATTTTCTATGTCAGTGACTTAGTTTCCATAAAGGTAACCAGTGTGTTACCCCAGTGATTGCTTAAGGATGGGAAACAGTACTGTCCCTTGTCCTCCTTTATAAATAATGCCGTGACAATGGCCTCGAGCTGAGAAATGGCACTTCTGTTCAATCTGGGTCTTCAGAAAAAAGAAAATCAAGGGGAAAAGGAAAAGTACAATGTGCAGAAACAAAAAAAGATCCAAGAGATTCACTGAAGAAGGGAGAGTATACATGGTATATGAATCCTGTTCCAGTCTGGAAGTGAGATGCCTACAATTCTTTAGAGGCATCTCATCATTGCTGTGGGGTAAAGGGGAGAATATATATTTAGTTTTTATCTGTATGTATTTTTATCCTAACAGAAGAAGGAAGACAGCATGCATATTAGCTCCTTATCATGAAAAGGTGCGATTTAACTTGTTTGTTAAAACTGTGTCTTGAAAATGCCCACAAATATGGAAGAAGAGAAGCTGGTCTCAGAAACAAAAATGGCTCTATATGGCTGTGTATTTGTATTGGGTCAGTTATTGCAACAAAAGGGGACATTTTCTCTGGTAGAGGAAATATTAACATTTTATTTTCTTAAATAATTTAAAAAAGAAAGTAACGTGTGGCTAACCTTACTTTTTAATTGTTTCATGCTTACTTGCTTCATGTAACTGACTTGCTATTTTTAAATGTCTTTTTAAAAATTTTATGCAAGTTTGTACATCATGACTATTCAGAATATCCTTGTGAAGAAATTATCTTTCAGTCACTTTCTGAATAAGGAAGAAGAAAGAAACAAAAACACCAAGAGCTTCATAACCACAATCTTGGACTGACCTTTTGACTTAAGCATTTGGGAAGTAGGCTAGAAATTATAGAAATCAATCTATTTGTATATGAGTCTGCATCTTTGATGACACTCTGGATGGTGTGTGGAAGATATTTTTATTATGATTGCCTAACACTTGGCATTTACTGTGGTGGGTGTGTCAACCTCTGTAATTTTTACTACAATCTTATGTAAGTTGAAAGCATAATAATCTACTTAGTTGTTGGAACAATTCATTCAGTCCTAGAGGCCCTGCCTTTTGTAGAAATGTCCATTTCATATGCCTTCCGGGACAAATTAATCAGATTGGAAGGGCTTCAAACAGATAAGCAGAATAAGGGAATTCACAGAATAATAGAATTCTAGAATTAGAATGCTTTTTATGGATTAGGAAACATTTCCAGACTCTGTGATCTGCCCAGTGTCACAAAACCAGTTAGAGACAGAAAGTCTGAAAAAATGCTTTTCGCTGCCTGGTCCTCAAAAGCTCTTTCCTCTCCAACTGGAAAGATTAGCTATGGAAACAGCCTCCCCCGAGGGTAACTCATCGCTTTTTTGCTAGAGGATGAAGAGTCATTTAAAAGGGAGAGAACAGACTTAAAGGAAATTAATGAATGCAATGTCAAAAGCTACTGAATAAAGCGGATTCCATGAATTTTGCACATCGGTGTCTTGTGTTCGTGGGTGATGTGTGTGTGTGTGTTTCAGGCCATTTACTCACATAGGCAGGGAAAGTTCACTAACAAAAAATATCTCTGCCATAAATTCCAAACCAGGGAGCTGCCTTTAGTCTAATAAACATTTCAGGAACAGAAACACCTCCTGGGAAGGGCAGGCCTATTTGTCATTCACACCTTACTGTCAACTGCTCTAATGAGACAACACCTTGCTGAAATAGCCTTGGGCAATGAAAATTAAGGGACAGAGAAAGAGAAAGTACTACATTTAAGGTTGAGACACTTGGAGGAGGTAAAATGTTTAGTGTTGGCCCTTATAGAGGAAATTGGCATCTCCAAGTGAGAGAAGATAGAAAGGATGTAAAGTCAGTAGGATTCCATTTCTCACCACTCTTCTTCCCTTAGGTGTCCCCAGCTTACCACTGTCCATTTTGATGTAGGAATTTACGTTCAAGGATCCTGTAGAACCCATCTCAAGAAACACTGGGGATGTATCCTTGGGACTGTCTTTCAGTTATAGCTTCCCTGCATGAACTTACGAAGATTTCCTTATAAATGTTTGTTTCCCCAGAGCTCTAATCCGTATGTGGAAGGATCAGCGCAATCATTTCAAAAACACAATCTGATTAAGAAGATCAAACTAATAGTGATAAAAGCATCTACATGTCCGAAAACATCAGTTAGGCAGGCATATTTCTATGACTGAGAAACAGAGCAGAGTCATTTTCAGCTATCACTGAAGCTTCATATTCCTTGATAGAACCAGAGTGCATAATTTAACAAAATTAATTGGGGGTGGGGGATGTTGTAAAAGGATGGTCAACCAAGCTCTGAGCCATCTCTTCCACTTACAGCTTCTCAGAAACAAATCACAAGAAAGCCCAGACCTTTCCTGATCCCAACCTGCTTACGTAGATACTGAAAGCAGTATGAGCCTCATAGCAGAAGAATGGAGAACAGGAACACAATCCACCATGTTGGCATTTTAAAAAAATTTTTTTGTAGATGAACTTTGGAGAGCTGTCTTAGAAATATGTCTCTACCTATAACAAAAGGCATCCCCAAGAAGTCCTGCTGCTTTCTCAAATAAGATAGTCAAAAGCTCTGGAATATATAATGCCTTACTTAATAAAGAAAACAGGCTAATAAGCCAAGCCCTTTATCTTAAAGTTTGCAACTATGAACCTTATTCCTGTAATAACAAAACTAAGCCAAATTATAATTAATGTCTAAGAGTTACCTCCTGGAAACATCCTTGTTGCTCAAGTGTGGCATCTCTCTAAGCCAAACTCTGCAAATAAACTCACTACCTTCCCCTTGGCATGGGACATGACACCTAGGGATAAGCCTCCCTGTTCCTCTCAGCATGGGACATGACTCCTAGGGATGAGCCTCCCTGGCACTGAGGAATTATTACCAAGTGTTAATCAGTGATGCATTTGGAAAAAGAACTTGATAAAAAAGGGGGGATATATTAAATAAAATGGAGTTTTTATGGCTAAGAGATTTCAAAGAGAGTCAGGAGGTCATTCTGGAGGTTATGCTTATGCAGGTCTTAGCCAGATTTTCACAAACTGCCACAGTAAATAAAGCCTCAAAAGTGCTACTGAAGGTCCTAGACACGTCTGGACAACATAGGCAAGCTAGGTGGTCCCATGAAATCTACAACCCCTTGAGGGCTCTGTCTGGGAATATATAAAAAGCTAATCCCCCTATGTAATATAATTATACTCATTTATAAATCCCCTAACCATGATTTTTCTACTTCTTTTGTTTGAACATATAATTTTCAATTTACTTGTTAAGTTTATTTCTCAGACACTTAAAGCCTTTGGGTTGCTCCTATGCCAATTGAGCCCTGAAACATGTCAGGTAGGCGGCCAACTCCCACTCTCCAGTTCTTCAGGCTTGCCCTGGACAACTAACAAAATGATGACGATGGATCAGTCCCTTTCAAAATTTCAAGTATGCGGCCAACTCCCACTCTCCAGTTCTTCGGGCTTTCCCTGGACAACTAACAAAATGATGACGATGGATCAGTCCCTTTCAAAAGCGAGGAGTATTTTCAACTGCAAGCAAAACAATTCCATTCCTCTGCCCCATAATATCTATGTCCCTTCTCAGCCTGAAGCAAAGTGGACATTGTCCCAAACCCTTCAAGCATGAGGAACGAACAAAAATAAGAGGAGAATGTAACACCTGACTAAAGCAGATTTATTATCTTGTGTTAACTGAGTAATTTGTAACAGAGATAAAATAATAATAAAAATGTGTTTTAAAAAGGTGTCCCCGAGACCAATGCTGCGCATTTACCCCCTCTTTGCTTTTATAGGGTCCTGCCTTTTCAAACATGATGGTCAACTGCTCTAAACAGAGAGGACTGGGAAAGCCTTCCTCTCCACTGTCACCTTCCCTCTCGTGTTCCCGGAACTCTCAGGTCTGGGTTAGCTGATTTAGCTTAAACTGTCCGGTGACCATTTCAAATCCTCTCTCATTAACTGGACTTGAAGCTTGAAGGCAGAAAAGGAGAGGAGTATAACAGATGCTGAGTAAATACTCTAGTTGTTCCTCAACTGTGGAAAATCCCACCTGAGGAGAGCCCCCGCCCCTTTTTATGCTTTTGTGCAATTATCAAAGCTTCTTGCCCCAGGGCATAAATAAATCTCCAGTTTTATCAGGTACCTTAACATGTTCAGAATCCTGTGATAGATGCCAACCTGGAGTCCAGTACTGTCAAGTCCTTATAGAAGAGAACTCTTTGAACTGCAGTTCTCTCATCTTTTTAAAAATTATTTCTCTGGTTTTATGTGCTTTTTTTTTTTTTTTTTTTTTTTTTTTTTCCCAGTGGTCCAGGGCCAGGGAATGTGGGAAGTTGGCCCTCAACCACTGAGTCACATTGGCTCCCGAACTGGTTCTTTTGCTTGTTGTGTGTTTTGTTTGTTTGTTTGTTTTAAGGAGGCACCAGGGATCAAACCGGGGACCCCTCATATGTGAAGCAGGCACTCAACTCCTCGAGCCACATCCACTCCCTTTATGTGCTTTTAGGTGACCATGGAAGTACTTTAAGAGAATAATGCTTGAACTCAAGCCCTTCTAAGAAAAATACATTTGAGTAAATGTATCATGCCTTTAAAAGTAGGAATTCCTACACCTGGATAGGAATCATGTCCCTGAATCATGCTTGGTAGTGTCCCCAGGGGATGGGGTTATCTCTGGCCATGGTGTAGTAATCACCCCGGGATGCAACATATGTCCTGTAGGACTTATTGCAAGGAGACTACTCTTCATGAAGATTGTCCTAATGTGATACTGCACTGAGCCAAACAATTTTAAAAGAGGTTTATGTTTAATGCTCTGGGTGGAGTTAAATTTCTTTAGATTTGTATTTCTCCAAATGTGGTTCATGGACCAGTGGCCTCAGAAGTACCTGGGGAACCTGTTTGAAATGTAGATTCCTGGGTTCTCCTTCAGCCCCTTGGAATGAGAATCTCTAGACTCAGGGCTTAGAGGCCCATCTTTTAACTCCCTCAAGGAATTTTTATCCAAATTAAAGTTTAAAAGCCCCTGCTTTAGATCCTGAAAATATTTGTATGATAATTTCATAATCTTAATTGCTGATCACACTCAAAGGAGCAGTGAGAATGCATTTCACTATATTTCAGTTATCAAATAACATTGTTCTTTTTTTAGAATGTGGTGTTATGGGGGGGGAATCATGATCTCTGGAATCAGAACAGCCTAGATTTGCCACCACTTAGCATCTCTGACTTTGAGCAACTTTCTTAACTTATCTGAGCATCAGCTTCCTTATCTATAAAATGTAGAGACTTTTTAGAGCTACCTCCCAGGTTGCCAGGAGGTTAAATGTGTATAAAATATATGACACTCTTGGGAAGCGGCTGTGGCTCAATCAGTAGGGCTCCCGTTTACCATATGGGAGGCCCCGGGTTCAGTTCCCGGGGCCTCCTGGTGAAGGCAAGCCCGCCCGCACGGCGTGGTTAGCTGACCCAGCGAGCACAAGCAGCAAGGGGGGGATAAATGAATAAATAAATAAAATCTTTAAAAATATATATATATATATATATATATATGACACTCTGTATGGAAAAAAAAGAAGCACTTATTTCATGGTAAATTTTATTATTGTTATTACTTTCCATTGTAGCAACTCAGTGTGTATAATTTCTTTTAAAATAGTCATTTTAAACAAAGTCTGTCTTATGATTCATGCAGCACTATCGGTAATTTTCTGGGAAATGACAAACAAGAACATAATATGCCAAATAAGAACAAAGTGACTCTTGATTAAACAGCCAGCATGCCCAAGCATGTCTTTCTCGTGTTCATTCTGTCCGCTATTAAAATGCTCCTGCTGTGTGTTTGTTTCTAATACGTTCCAACCCATCTTTCTTCACTAATGTTAAATCTAATCTGCATTAGCTGTTTGCTTCATGCAGTTATTTCCGTGCATTCCCATCCTATAGGTATAGGATAGATCCAAAATAAATAAAATTGTCATGCAAGAGCGGTCCTGGGCAGGCAAAGTGTGATGGCGTTTACTAATCAGGCTGAGTGACATGGTGACAAATGCTGGTGGACAGCTCACAGAAATTGCGACTAGCTGACTGGTAGGCAATTACGGCAGACATTTTAGCACAATCTGTAATCTTGACTTTTGAGTCATGCTGTGCACACTCTGCAACACTGCCATAGAGTTATTGTTTTGTTCTATCAGTTTCCAAGACTAACTGTACTTAAGGTTCTGGATGGCAAATCCTAGAGAATTCGGGGTGTTTACCTTTCTACACCTAGTTATTTAGCCATCAAATTAACTTCTAAGATATAACTTCCTAAATCTTTCACAAGTAAGTAGCTAAAGGATCATTATGACAAAATTGTGGCTCACTGCGAAAGGCAGTGACACAATGACACACAGACCAAAGGGCTTTCAGAAGCTTGGCAAGCTCTTTTGAGTCATGCAGGTATCAGGATAGATAGCCAGATTCTTGACCTTTCTATTAAAATTAGCTAGAGGAAGCGCAGAAATTATCGAATACTCTCCCGAATCTGTCAAGAATCAGCAGAAAAATCCATTTTTTGTCTCCTAAACACATTTTGCCCAAGTGGAATAAAAAAGAGAAGAAAACCTTCAAAGCCAGCAGAGGAAATATAGAAACAATTCAAAAAGATTTAGCATTAATGAAGTTTCTTTGGAAAACAGACTGTGAGTTAAAGCAAATATGATATACCCTGATCATTTTATACAAGAATGGCTTTTTTATATAAATTGAGAAAACACATAAAATGTCAGCTTTCAATTGTCAGGCAATTAAAATTGCTCATACATTAAAAAGTTGTGTTTGGTTTTTATTGTCTTTTCTTTAAATCAAATCCAGCTTTGGATAGACAGAGTACTCACAAACCACTGGAGCTCATGAAATTGTTTTTATTCTCCATGAAGAAAAAGCCTTTTGCAAATGGTTCGCTAATGGGAAGAATTTTATTAGGAGTTACAATGAATGCATAACTTCAGAGGAGTCACACAGCTAATCTGGGTCCATGTTTTCAGACAGAAATATGGAAATAATAGGCAGCACTTTTGCAAGAATTTACATATATTGTTGCTGGTAAAGAGAACTCACCCAGATCCATGAAAACGATTGATTCTTAAATGACATAGTGGTGACATTTTACATTATAAAAACATTTCCTAACACTTAAAGTGATATAGCCAACACTGCAATTTTCCAGGTGTGATTTGGATGATACCAAAGCTCATCTGCCCATTATTACAGGCTAATAGCTTTGTAAGCACGATGCCAGTTAATTTACCTAATTATTACATTTTGACTACTTAAAAAAGGATTATAGCATCCAATAAGTTTTGCTTGGAAACGCAGCACCAGAAACAAACAGTTCTTGTGACAATGAAACCCACGACTTCTTCGCTTCCTGCAATTCCCTTCTTCTGTACACACTGTAAAGTGACAGCATTTGTGTGAGGGTGGGTGTGTCTGAATATGTCTACATGCTTGTAAAGTGCCATCCTTTCTAACAAATATTCAAGTCTGGATGGCAGAAACAGTACTCTCTGATCACGGGCAGTGAAACACCAGCGAACTATTTTTCTTTGGTTAAATTCACAAGACAGAGCATTTCATAATCTTTAATTGCAATGTTTTTACTTTGATTTCCATGTTCCCTAACCTCAAAGCTTATAAATTGGCTAACCTGTGGAGTTTGTAGTCCTGTTTCCCTATTAATTCACAATTAAGAATTTTGACCTTTTGTTACTATACATGCATCTCTCTTGTGAATTCATGTAAATAATATCTTATAGGATGGTCACTTTCTGTTTATTTCATGAACACTTTTTTTAAATAGTAAGAGCCAAATTTTCTTTCCATATTATCCTCTTAAAAATCAATAAAGCTTTTGAAGACAGATATTAATTTAGTATTCTAATTTATTGCAGAAGAGATTTGATTTCATATGCCTATGACCAAGAAATGTAAATCTAGAATAAGCCTAACTATGACTTCACCTGCCACTTCCCTAAACAGGTTCCATTGGTTCAAACGTAGTAACTTAAGGCTGTTTCCTTGGTCTCATGTTGTGAAATACTGCATTGTCCCCAAAATGACAGCAACAATATTCCTGGTCTCACTTGCTCTTCCAGGACGTTGTTACTACCATTAGGAAGCAGAGCCTGTTTCCCCTGCTCTTGAAATTGGGTGGGCCTTTGGGACTGCCTTGAGAAACAGAAGCCATGTGAGTGACGGCCGAGGCTAGGGCTTAAAGGCAAAAAGGCTTCTACCTGATTTTGCCTGGCACCCTCACCCTGGGAACCCAGGCGCCATCTTGTGAGGAAGCCCAGGCTCCCATGGAGAGGCCACATGCAGGCATTGCACCCGACAGCCCCAGCTAAAGTCTCAGCTTAGAGCCAGGATCCACTGCCAGATGTGAGGGAAGTGAGCTTCCAAACAGCTCCAACCCCAGCATTCAAGTCTTCTCACTGAGGACCCAGATATTGTCGGGCAGAGTTAAGCTGTCCCACTGTGTCCTGCTTGAATTCCTGATCCACAAAATGTGTAAACATAGTAAATGACTGTTTTATGCTACCAAGTTTTGGCCTGTTCGATTAGGGAGCCATAGATATCGAGAACACGTGTATACTTAGACATGAGCATGTCTCCCAGGGTGATTTGCCAGACTCGATGCGCTGCATCTGCTGACACCTACAGAGCTGCTTTTCTCTTGACTTTTCAAACAGCTTGTTACTTTTCCCATTTACCGATTTTTTTTCTCCACTTGGTAAAATATACTCAAATCTACCCTTGCAGAGTTGTCAGACGGAAAGTATTTTAAAAGTTTTCCAAGGAGGCCTCGGGAACCACTGATGTGTGAGTCTCAGCAAAGAACTGCCTCACTGAAAGTTTCCACCCACGTAACGTTGGCAACTAATGGGATGTCTGCCCAGCTAGACCAGGAGAAAACGTATTTGGGTCTGGATGAGGGAGGAGCTTTGTGTGCACAGATATGATGGTGATGCCAGGTAAGTCAAGGTCAGGGAACAGTGGGTGACAGCTTTCCCATAAGCCCTACCTTGCAGCCTCTGCCACAAACAGAGTGATTCCCAAAGTCCTCCGAGAAAAAACACATTTCCGCAGGAGGCCCTGAGGTGGCAAAGAGTGGTATCATTCCACAAATATTTACCGAGTGTCTACTACATCCTAGCAGCATCTGTAGAGACTGCAGGGTAGGAAAATACCCATGGAAACAAATCATTACAATGCAGTGAGCGGCTCAACAGAGATAATTCTTCCAACTTCCTATGTCCTGTCTCCCTGAACCAGAGCTTCAACCTCAATCATCTCTGACCCCTTTCATTGCCCCTCCTTCCTCAGGCTACTCCCACCCCAGTTTCCGGTCAAACACCTCCTAACTTTCCCTAGATGTTTCTTAAAGGGTACTGAGTGGTCCACCAGCCTAAGATCCATTTGGACCCTTGAAAATAGTGCAGACCCTGGGGCCACCCCAGACCCACTGATTCAGAACCACCCGTGGTGGGACCTGCAGCTCGAATTTTTTTAAATGCTCCCAGGTAACCTTTGCACATCTATTTTGGTGTCCCCTGACTGTGGTCTCTCTGGCATCCAATTCATAACATTCACTCACACTGGATTAATTTTTCAGCACTTAACTCTGATAAGTATCACTCCCTTGCCACCTTAAAATGGGTTACCATGGCCTAGCAGGATTTTCACTCCATAACCCAGGACTCAGTTCTTTTTCCAATCTGGCCTCAACCTACTTTCTAGGCATGTCACCAGCAGCCCACATACGCTGCAGCCTGCTTCTACCAAAATGGACCCCTCAAGTTTCCCACACAGCCCACGTTCTTCCTGCAAGCTGCCTCCTCAACCCTAGGCTCCCTCAAGTTGACCCTGAAGCCTTGGATGCCTTCAGGTCCTCACCTGTGCTTGACAGAATTCTCCTTAGAGCCTTGTTCAAAGGTACGCTGTCCCATGATGCCATCAAACCCGGGAGTTCTTTCCCACCTCTCAAAATCAGTACCACCTTGTCTTAAATACTCACACAGTAGCACTCATATCCTTCCTTGTATTAATAATATCAATATTTGTCTTTTTTCTACATAGCCAGCTCACTCACCCCATATAAAGTAAAAACGCTGAAATACACACACACACACATATATATACAATATATACACAAATACACACACTCAGAATACACATTCTGAGTTATTAAATGAGAAACAGAAAATTTATAATTGAACTATAGTTCTGAAGAAACTGCAAATGTGAAATTATCTCAGCAGGAAATTCAGAAGAAAAGCATATAATATCACCGTGTGATAATTTGTTCCTCTGAATCTCTGCTTTCAAGGAGTTCTTCAAGTACAAATGGATATTTTGATTCACAAGTAAAGGAGCATGAAATCTAATTTATTGAGGTTGAAATCACTTGACTGAAAAAAGTTTCAAAAATTCATTTCTAAGAAATTCTATTTCTCTTTTAGGGACAAAACAAATGATTACTATTTTTATAATTATTAATAGCCCCAAACACAAAGGTTATATTTCTTTTTTGGCATCATAGTATTACATTGGTTACCCACCCTTCAAAAGCTATCAGCCACTTCCGCTGTGATCTTTTCTGTATCTGCTGACACTTATAACTCAGCAATGAAAAGTCCATTTCCCATGTTTTTACAAATTAAGTCAGCAAAGTGGTTGTGGCTCATTACTAAACAAACATAAAACGGTAACTAAGCATTGAATGTTTTATTTCATAGCTTCTAAGTAATTTATAGAAGATTGCAATCACTAAATATCTTTAAATTGTGCTTTACCAGATTGTTATATTTAGCATTTGTTTTGCCATGAATATGGACAAAATCATGGACCCCTAGTAGAATTAGAGTGCTTTTGAAGTGTTATAAATCTGAATATTTTATGATTCCTTTATTCCTATAGCACAGTAAGTCAGCTGCACTTTTAGTAACATATTTACTAAACTTAACGTTTTTACACCTAAATAGAATAAATGATCAACTGCCTCCAGTCAAATTCTCAATCAGGGAGCCTCATGGAGGATCCCCTGTCCAGGACCTGCAGGATGCACAGGCCTCGTGAGTCACCTGTCAAAATTAGGGACACTGGGGGTGGTAGGGGTCTTTAGGACCATCGCAGGCCTCACAGCCCGCCCCATTACTGGCCCGCTAAGTTCGGGCTCTGTAAAGCCATTTCTGCCTTGTTGATTAGATTCCTGTATAATACGGTGTCCACCAGCTCCCTAAGGTTACTGGGAGACTTCACAGCATGATAAGGAACCCATAAAGGTTACCAATTTTACTTCAATAATCCCTGCTTCCAGAAGCCGAGAAGCACCATTTCATGTTTACAGGCGGAAGGAATTCTCCTCCTCTAGCAGCCCGTGGCCTCATAAAGCTTCCAGTCCGGAATGTGTGATTGAGCATGTCGAAAGGCCAAGGCATGTTTGCTACGGAAGTGTTAGGTGACCTGGGAGGTGGGCACTATGCCTCATGGGTTGCCTGGCTGTGTGACTGGATTTATCAGATCCTTTCCAGAGAGACGTGGATGGAGAAGGCAATGCAGGAAAGCGGGGGCAGACAGCAAAGGAGGGGGCAGGCACTGCCGGGGCAAACTCGCCTCAAAAATAGACATAGCCTTACAATGAAGGAGGGAGACAGAAAGATACACTCCTAAATTAAAAGCAGTGATGAAAAATATCCGCAATGGCTCCTCTTTCTCAGTAATTAGAATCAAAACACGTAAATAAAGTAATAGGTTGAACCATATGAAATTGCTAATTTTGTCTGTCAAAGACAGTCAAATGAAGGCAGCTTTGTAGGTTTGGTTTATAGTCATCCTGTGTAAGGTTCCACGTGTAAAACTTTCCCACTTTTATCCCTGGAATCACACTCAGGAGGTGAGATGCTTGCACTGAGAGGGGTAAGTGCACTCTGAGGGTGGCTGAGGGAAGAGCTGGCTCTGGGCTCCTGTCCCCCTTCTTCTCAAACTCACTCCTGAGCCGGGGAGGGTTGGGGAAATCAACTGTGCTAACTAGATAACCCTCCATTCCTTTCTCCTAAGTCTTCCGTGCTCAGTGAATACAGTTAATTTTTCTTAAGCTCCATATGACACATAACACACGTGCCTTAACAGTTATGGAACAGACCGATTATGTCTTCTAGGCACTTCACATGGATAAACCATTTAACACACACAACAAATCAGGAAGATTGATTGTTTTTTTTTTCATAATACCCAAGTTATATAGCCCAAAAGGCTTAAGTAACACATCCAAGCTTGCACAAATCGATACTCAGTGAAGGGAATCGTTGCACTCCCGCGGGATGCTCACGGAGCCTGCATTACAACCATGGGCCTTGGGAGATGGAGAGGGCGAGAGGAAAAATACTGAAGCCTGGCTTGGATATTCGAAGGGAATGCAGAATCCTTGAGACTAAATAATAACGGTATACTATAAGGACTCAGGCTATTAACTTCGTCTTCCTGTTCAGCTTCTCTCCTGGGCTCCCACAAAGGACAATACAAAGTGTCCATCTACATACACTGCCCATTCTTTCTCTGTTCAGGTAAAACCTTCCCTCAAGCCCAGAGTGGACTAGCTACTCAAATATTGTTTTTCAACCAGTTCAACCAATGGGGTACGGTGGCAGTTTGATATTATTTATGAATTCCAAAAAGAGATATTGATTATGTTTGTAAACTGGTCTGTTCCTCTTGGGTCTGATAACTCTTAGATTGTACTAAATTCAGAGGTTTTGCTTTTACTTTATTAAATCAAGATTAGGGCTTTGATGTGACCACATCAATAGGGTGTGCAGGGTTAAGTCCCCGCCCCCTTGGCGGGCTACATGAGCGGATGCTCAATCAAGGAAACAGGAAGTAGACACTCAGAAAAGATACACAGGGGGAGAGAGACAGCTCCATAGACACAGCAGAGGCCCCGGGAAGAGAGATGAGCCATTCACCTGAGAGTTTATAGCTCTGACCTTGTGGAGTGCAAAGCAGCTGAGTCCAGAAAGAAACGAGCCCCAGGAAGAGAGACAAGCCTTATGCCAGCCCACAGTGGAGATCAGAAGAAGCTGGACCCACGAGCCTTAAGAGGAAAGAGGAAGGCTGAACATTTGCAGACATCACCCGCCATCTTGCTTCAACATGTGGCAACAGAGTTTGGTAAGGATAGTAAGCCTGAGTTGGACTCTTTAGGTCCTTATAACTGTAAGCTTCTACCCCAAATAAATACCCTCTATAAAAGCCAACAGATTTCTGGTACTTTGCATCAGCACCCTTTTGGCTGACTAATACAGGTACTATTTATGATTCTTTCCCTTCTAGGTACTCCTGGATTATAAACAGAATTTTAATATAGCTAGATAAGATTTGATGTTTTGTTTTGTTTGTAAAACACATGATGTCAGTATGGATGTGTAGCTCCAGTTATGCATACTATTTCCATACCCAAGAACACATTCTTTTTAGCCCTACAATGCAAAATGATTGTATTTCCTTGGACATGAAGTGAACATTATTGGTGGCGAATGACCAAGGGATAGCACTTCAGACTGCAAACCACCACAGTCACACTTTTAAGTAGCTGCTGGGGATTAGGGTCATGGAGGCAAAAGTTACTTAAGGTAGAAAAAATGTCGTTTTACATATTACATGACAAGCCAGGATGCTGTTTTTACTACCGTATCAATCTGAGGGTCAAGAATTCATAGAAAAATGACAACATAATAACTAAAAAATGTAATCGACGTGCTAGATAATTTCTACCATATTTCGTGTAAGTTTAAAGGTTTTAGAGCAGGAACCACGAGGCACTTGGGCATAAGCACTGCCCAGGCAGAGGGGTCCTCCATGAAACATGCCAGGTAATGTGGAAATATCATTTCAAAATAATGGAATTGAGCCATGGCACACAATATGCTATGAGCTAGGATATAAAATTGCAACAGAGATGCCAACACTTGTAGTACTTGAAATATAACATACCAAGATGTCAGCAGTCAAACACCACAAAGGAAGATGAACACAGAACAAAGACAAGGTGTTAGTATCCCACTGAGTCTCAAAAACTAGAATCAGTATCATTTTAAAAATCGGGGATGCAGTGCAATGAGAAAAAAAAAAACAATCAAGAATGATAAGAGGGAACGTAAAATAATAAAACTGCCCTTGGCCTGGGCAGTTTAAATGTTTGGTTCAACAAAATTCAGCCTGAAACAAACAAAATGAACATTCCCTGAAGCCAAGCTCTCCAATAAAGACAGACAGCTGTCACTTGTGCAGCTTTTCTCCAAGAAAACAGAGGCTGTTAAAAGGTACCAGGAAAAAGAACAACAACAACAAAAAAAGTTACCAGGAAACTTTGCTCTAAGACAATGTTGACTTAATCAGTTGCTTAGTGGAAAGCTTAAAATCTAAAATAACACAACTAGCTGCCCGCTGTCATGCTAGATTTAGCTACTAGGAGAGCAAGGCAGCTCATGAGCTTTAGATTTTTTATAGTACGTAATAGAATATTATGCCTGATTTTATAAAAACAAGAGCATAGTAAAAATGTGCACGAATGGTAATGTAAATAGGTGTCATTTAAATAAAAGCATCCTATTACAAAAATGTCATGCAGAGAATGTGCATGCCTGCTACAGAAATCATGATATATGGAAAAACCAAAAGAAAACAATTCCCTATAATATCTTACCCAGACATTATAAAGCTCTATTTTTCCAAACTTTTTCCTGTGTGTGTATGTGTGTGACGGATTTATATGTGTTTGTGCACAGGGACACATTATTGTATAAGGTTATGAGTATTAATTTGAAGCCAGACTCCAAGTTTCAGTTCTTGGCTCACCACTAACTAGCTGTGTGATCTCTGGCGAATTACTAATCTCTACGCCTCAGTTTGCAAAACCGAGGATCATCATCATAAAAACTTCCTTTAGCACTGCTGTAAGATTTAAATAATATGACACATGTAAAGCATTTATAATAGAGTCTGCACCAAATTTCAGGTAGGGGGTGGAGAGGCGGGGAGAGAGAGAAAATGAAACCACAAAATAGGACATTATACTTTAGCTCACTTTTTGTACTTAATTTATCTTAAACATCTTTCAGTGTCAATAAATATTAGCAGCTTCTTGGTTTTTCCTTACATTTTTAATATACTATAGTGGAACAAGTTAATATAGTAATATTTATACATACCCACATACTCTTAAAGATGCACAGACTATTTCTGGGGTGAACATGTACACACGATTCCATATCTTCACCTCCCACTACATATAAATCTTCCTCATTTTTAAATAGATGCAGGTTGTTTTGTTTTTTTTTCTTTATTAGAGAAGTTGTGGGTTTACAAAGCAAATCATGCATAAAATACAGGGTTCTGGTATACCACTGTAGCAGTTTGATATTGTTTATGAATTCCAAAAAGAGATATTGGATTATATTTGTAAACTGGTCTGTTCCTCTAGGCATATTAGATGATATTGGATTCAGAGGTTTCACTTGACTTGGTTAAATAATGATTAAGGCTTTGATTGGGCCATGTCAGTAGGACATTGAGTCCCTGCCCCCTGAGGGGGTTTTTCTGTGAGTCCTGGCAGAAAAACCACACTGCAGAGAAGGGACGTAGGAGTTTTTTAATGCTGGAGCCTGGAAAGCAAATCCACAGAGAAGCAGATACGTGAATAAAGAGAGAAGGCTCCACTAGACACGGCAGAGGCCCCGGGAAGAGAGACGAGAGTTTATAGCTGGCCTTATGGAGAGGACAGAGCAGCTGAGCTCGGAGAGGAATGAGCCTCGGGAGAGAGAAAAGACTTATCCCAGCCTACAGCTGAGATTGGAAGAAGCTGGGACCACGGAGCCAAGAGAGGAGGAGGAAGGCTGAACCCTGGCAGATGGTGGCAGCCATGGTTGGCACCACGTCGGCAAAAGACTTTGGTGATTTATGGCCTGGTAGCCGTAAGCTTCTATCCCAAATAAATACACTTTCATAAAAGCCTACAGATTTCTGGTATTTTGCATCAGCAACCCTTCGGCTGACTAATGCAACCACCTTATCATTAACACCTTGCATTGGTGTGGAACATTTGTTACAAATGATGATAGCACATTTTTATAATTGTATTATTAACTAAAGTCGATGGTTTAACTTAGGGTTCAGAGTTTGTGCAGTGTAGTTCCATGAATTAAAAAAAAAAAAAAAAAACTTATTCTATGATAGGCATAATATTTTATTGTATGGATCCATTTTACTAATTGTAAAGAGTTCCCTATAGGGACATTTAAGATGCTTCTCTTTGTTTTGGTTTGGTTTTTTATTACCAAAAATGCTGCAATCAATAACTTTGTAATCTAGTTTTGCGTACAAGTGCAAGTAAAACCATGAGAGTTACTAAAAGCAAAATTGCTAACTCAATGGCTATGTGCATCTCTACTTGGAAGAATACTGCCTAAATGCAGGCATTTTTAAATGTCCCTTGCCTACTGTCTACTGGCTTATTTTTTCTTATTGCTTTATAAAAGACCATTATCTATTATAAAAATATAACATGTCATACATGTGACAGAGCTTTTCTTCAACTTTTTAATTTGCTTTCTGTTTATATATTTTACATGCAGATATTTTTATGTACTCACATGTACAAAGCAGTTTCTTTTTGGTTCTAAGCTGTTGACATGCTAAGAAAGGATTTCCTCACTGCAAGATTAGAAAAGGAAAAGCTCTGTTTCCTTTTCATAGTTCCATGGTTTCATCTGTTTATAAAATTTAAGTTGAATCACATGAAATTGCCAATATTCTAGTGGTTTTAGCTGATAAAATGTTGACTTCGTATGTTTCAAACTAATATATTTAAACCTTTGATCCACTTGAAATTGTGTATGTGTGTGTTTTGAAGAAATGGGGTATTAAGTCAACTAATTCCCTCTTCCATTCCCATAATCATCAAGTTGTTTCCAATTGATTTACTGATTTTGAAATTTGCTATTTTAGAATTCCTAATGTTTTCAACAAATTTCCAGTTGATTCTTTTCCATTCATACATTCATTCATATTATATGTAAGTAAGAAGATTACCATTACTGATTTCTTAACATCAGAATTAAGAATAATTTCCATGAAAAAAAAACAAAAGAATAATTTCCATGTAACTTTATTTTTGCATTTGGACTAGCATATGGTTTTCCCCCTTGAGTTATTACTAATATAAATTATTTTAATAAAATTAATATTAAATTATCCCTAATTCCTAGAAGAAACTGCATTTGATGTTATAGTATTATTTTAATAAATTGCTAAATTCTATTTCCTAATATTTTAAGACTTTTGTTTTGATTTTATGAAGAAACTTTGTCTATAAAATTCTTTTAAATTAGTACTAAAATTTAGTTTTGATACTGGTATTATTTTGAATTTTTAAAAAATTCTTTAATTTTTTACATTAAATTTAAATGACATTTAAATTGATAACACCTTGAAATTATAGTTTCCAGGAAATCTGGAAAAACTCACCTATGAAAACCTCAGGGCTTGGCATAATTTCTTAGCGAAGGAGTCTCAAACTTCCAAGGCATTCCTATTCCTTTTTGAGTTATTTTTTTTATAAGTTGAATATTCTTAGAATATTATCCATTTTATCCAGGTTTTCAAAGAATATTTACCTGTAATATTTTTTAATTTCTCTCTATCTCTAGATTTTCTAATTAGGTGTGTGGTAGGCAAAATAATGGTTCCTCAAAGACATCCACATCCCAATTCTTGGACCTGCAAATACGTTACATCACATGGCAAAGGGGAATTGCATTTGCAAATGGAATTAAGGCTGCCAATCAGCCGAATTTAAGATAGGGAGATAATTCTAGATTTTGCAGGAGGGCCTTAAAAGTGGAAGAGGGAGGCAGGAGAGAAAGGCAGAGAGAGAAGATGAAGAGATGGATGTAAGGAGGCTCAGCCCCACACCGCTGGCTTCGAAGATGAAGGAGGGCGTCGCCCCCAAGGAGTACAGATGGCCTCTAGAAGCTGTGAAGGAAAGGAAACAGAGCATCTAGAAGGAACTCGGCCCTGTTATTGACCTTATTGATTTCAGCCCAGTGAAATCCGGGTCAGACCTTTGCTGTACAGAACTGTACAAAACTTAATTTGTGTTGTTTTAAAGTCACTCCGTTTGTGATAATTTGTTATAGTAGCAATGGAAAACTAACACAAGGTGTATTTGAACTTTAGTGTTTTTTTTTTTTTTCATGACTAGATCACCTAATGGTTTTTCCATTTTAAACTCTGTTCAAAGAACCACCCTTTATTTATGCGTGTTAGTGTTCTTATGTTTTCTAAGTTATTCATTCATTTTGTCCACATAGCTTATGTTTACTTTGGTCTTTTCTAAAATTTTTGAGTTGACTTCTATTTATAGCCATTCTTTTTTCAGTTATGTAAAGCTCAAGGGTTTTGATTCTTCACTGACTATAGCTATAACTATATCGCAAAGTTTCTATATGCAGTATTAATTCTCTCTCCCATATTTCCATAGATGTTACTGACAAGATGTAAAATTAAGGAAGCATGCACTAATCTTGGGGACATAGAATACATCTCTTCCGTGTGGCAGAGACTTTGAGGAACCTGATAACTTGAGTAGAAAGGAATTGACTGAACTGAAAAAAAGCACACAGACTCTGCCTTCCCCACCCACAGGCCCACATCTACCTTTACTTTAGTAGAGATTCTTTTCTTTTATAACTTTGAATATTATTTTTCTGGTACTTCCTCTCCTTTCTTCATATCACAAAGTATGCTCCTCTTCAATCATTTTAGTAGCTCTATCTGGGTGAGTGTACTAGGTCAGAGAAGAATAAAAATATCTCTACATGTCCTTCCTCAACCTTTATCCTTATCTGGTGTTCTTCATTGTCTCTAATTCCACAGTGGCCTTCTATGGCCCCAGGCTTGGTCTCTTTGTAAAGGATTGCTTCAGGACCATGATGCTTACTTTTATAGAAGACCAGGCTCTACTTCAGCTTTTAAGAAACTTGATCCTCCATGCCCTGCATTTTATCTGATATAAATGTCATTGTATTTGGCAGATAATCACCAGAGTTGGTTTGTAGCTATTTCCAAATTTATTAAAGTTGAAATTTTCTCTTTATTTCCAGTGCTTTTTGTTGTTTTTGATAAATTGCATAGACTTAGATTTTTAGAAATGAAAATATCCTTCCTTGTCATCTTTTACCAGAAGCCTTACACCACTATTTTAAAGGCCATCCATGGTTCCATCAAAAGGCTGTTCTTAATTTATCCAACAAATCTCCTATTTTGGGGTACTTAGGTTGCCCAAATTTTCACTGTTATAAACATCACTGGAAAGAAGGAAAGTTTAAAAAGACAAAGAACTGGGAAGCGGCTGTGGCTCAATCAGTGGGGCTCCCGTTTACCATATGGGAGGCCCCGGGTTCGGTTCCCGGGGCCTCCTGGTGAGGGCAGGCCCGCCCGCACGGCGTGGTTGGCTGACCCAGCGAGCACAAGCAGCAAGGGGGGATAAATGAATAAATAAATAAAATCTTTAAAAAAAAAAAAATAAAATAAAAAGACAAAGAACTGAGAAAATCCAATTTAGTCACACAAAATAAAGACTAGCAGAAAACTAGAACATTCCTGTAGTATAATGGAAAATACGAATTAGTGCTACTTTTATGGGTAGAGCTGCTCAGACAGCCTCATAAAGAGAACTTCATCTCTTTAGCAAGTTCCTCTTGTTTAATATCCTCTTCTCTTTTTCCATCCTCACATCCTCTCTCACAAGATCTATTGTGGCAATATTGCTGTGAGAGATTAGAACAGCTCTCCCCAATGTGAAGGTGCTAAACAGGGACTTAGTGACAGGCAGTCTGCTGTTTGCTTTAGTTCTCACTTATTTGAAAATCCAGGGTTGCCATTAATAATAATTGGGGAAGGGAGTTAGGTGGTCAGACCACTGTTTGGAAGAAATGCCTGTTCTAGCCTCTGGGCCTGTGACGCCACATGGGACTCCACTTTTGTCGATTGTGATGCTGGGAAAATGCATTATTTGTAGTCAGGTAGGTGGTCATCCTGAGTCAAAGAGACCAGGCGAACCCCTACCTTGGACTTGTACGTGTTGTTTTGTTTAAGAACGATGGCGACATCCTATTGGTAGCCTCTCTTAGATGTAGACGCCACACAATTTTCAAAATAGTTTACCTTTATCCTTTGCCTGGAGAAACTATGATTTAAACAGTCTAACCTCTCTAGCACCTCACCATCCAACTGCTTCATCAGACACAGATGTCTCAAATCAGATCGAGGCCTAAGGCACTCAACCATGACAACCCAACACTTAATAACTGCTGTGTTTAGGCTCTGCTCCGCGAAGGGCATGAAGATGTGTATTATATGGTCTGTGCCTTCAAGAGCCTTCCATTATGTGTGAAATATTCCAAGATTGCAGTGACTGCTGATATTGAATGACTCAGAAAGGCAGGGATTCTTCTTCAAGTCCCTTTGTCTGGATTTTTTTCCTAAGTAGACACAAATTGGGCAGCAGATGAGAGACCTGACCTCTAGGATAAGCAAGGTCGAGACTAGAGTTGGATAAGAGAAGGAATTCTCTCAGGCCAAGGAGCCCCTGCAGGATGGGTGGCAATGGCTGGGGAGGGAAGGAGGTGGGTTGTACCAGACTTAGCAGCTGGGCTATTTCAAAACCCACATGCTGGCTGCCTCCCTCACACTTCTGGTGGACTGGAGGGGAGAGGGGGAGATACGTATGTTTTCAAGACTCTCCCTAGGTAATTAAGTTCCTTTCCTCCCCTGTCTGTGTCCACATTGGGTCTGGCTGGGGCCACTGCCCTGAAAAGATATATGGAGCTGGCTAGAGCCAGGGGGGGGGACACAGATTTAATAACACTTTCCGGGGCAGCCAGGTCACCCCACCACAGCCTCATAGTTAGGAAAGTTACTCAGCTAGCAGACCTGCAGGAGCTAAATTAGGAAAGCTCAGAGATGTAAAAGACTTGTATTCCAACCCTTCCTTCTAATAGAAGACCCTGAGTATTTGTTAACCATCTCATAGGAATATTGAAAAAATGATATAGTAAGTAATATTCCATTAATAGTCTTGGTGATCTGGGAAAGACTACTAATAATCCCAGAAAACCATTTCCTACCAGGAAATCCAATTTGAATCCAGTCTATTTTAAAGTCTTCTCTTTTATAGTGGTTTAAATAAAAACCCATTAATGTGAAAATTTGTCATCCTCTTACCAGAAAATCAATCACAAAAATGAGTTTTGGTAATAAATGGATCTAAACAGATAGAGGGACAGGGTATACATCACAATTTGAGAGGAGCAGACCGAACAAGGACATTTTTGTCTGGGAAGCCCGCAGTCAACATTTCAGCCATCAATTCAAAGCACCATTTATATGTAACAGTTTTGAGTCAAGCAAGAATCACAGGCTCACGTCCCCAATCCTGAGGGGACAGAGGGGAATGGCAATGTCCCAGCTTGCCAATCTCATGCAGCTCTCCTGATTAAACACGAAGTACTGTTTTCTACTTGAAACAGTCACTCAGAATGAATGAAAGGATTTAGCAAATCTCAGTTGAATCAATGATTTTTTTTCTTAGACACATCCTTTCACATTTGTAATTTTCTTAATTTGTTTTTGGTAGTTCAAACCTATAGTCTGAAAACATGCTTCTCTTGACAGAGGTATCAGAACCAATTTGCACCCCCACACCAAAATCTCTTTATATTAAAGTCCATCTTGCCATTAACTTTGAAAACGGTTCATCTGAATGAAATATAGATCACCTGAAGATAAAACAATGTTCCATATTACAACAAAACTTTTAAAGTAAGAAATTTATGGGGTGAAATCCATTTTTTTCCGGTAATATTACTTATTCATATATGCTATTCTTAGATGTTAAATGGTTTTGTACAGTGTCGAAAAGGCAAAAAGCAATTAATTATTTTTTATAATAATCACAAGTGTAATTTATCTTCACCAAAAGAACCACGGACCTCCTGTATGTTCTGAAATTATGTTTCTTCACAGGCAAAAAAAAAAAAAAAAAAAAAAATCCTTTCGGGCTCCCTGTTGCCTGGTGCAAAATAATAGTCTTAAATATTGGCTCAATAGCCAGACTTCCTACCTTGCCTGACACTGTACTCTGATAGGCATCTTTAATCCAGCTGCACTGAATTACCGGATGTTCCCTGACACACAGTAAGGCTTCCCACCCCCACCCAACAGCTCAGGCTATTCTCTAGAGGTGGACTATGACCTCCTTAAGCACTTCATTCACTCATCCTTCGAAACTCATCTCACATTCCAATTTATTCGTGGAGAACCTCAAGTCCCTCCACTTGGTAATGTCCATCCCACCTCCACACACAGAGCTAGAGGCCAGAGAATCTACTGATGGCTCTCTCAGGACCATACATCCTATAACGCCTTGTGTAATTATTACTTGTATATCTGTGTATCTCTTCTACAGAGCCATTAATCTCTTAGGGGCAGTGACTGAGTTTTTCCACTTTCACATCTCCTTCAGAGCTCTTCAATAGTTCAGGCACAAAGAAGGTACTCAACAGTACACTAGTATAATATATGTATAGTCTACAATATACATATAATATAATGAAATATATAGTATAATAGAATGAAAAGCATACTGTGTAGTATATAATGAAAAGTATACTATACTGAAATACATACCATCTGAAGATTATAACCTGATGACGGGCACATTATAATGAAAAGTGTAGTATGATGAAATACGTTAAGAAACAACACATTCCCACGAGCCACAGGCAAGGAGAACACTCGGGGGGCTCCAGGGCTGTGATCTGAGTACATGGAGCCACGTAGTCTCAGGGAGATGCTGAGGCCACAGTGGCTCTGATGTCAGTGCTGCCATGTGCAAACCACATGACCTCGGACGATTGATTTAGCGTTCTTAAAGGTCCTTCATTTTCTCATTTACTAAAGAGGAATAGAAATGCCTGCTTACAGGGCTGTGAAAATTATCTGAGATCACTAAGGTGATCACCTAGACAGGTTCCTGGCATGCTCGTTACACAGCACCCAACAAACAAGAGCTTTCCTGCCATGAGGGTAGAGGAAAACATAGTGGCTGCTCTGTAGAATCAAACTCTCCGCTGAGAAGAAAACACCCACATTCTCACTGACTTCTTTGTGCCAATATTTTAGATCAGGAAAATACTTTTTTTTTTTTTCACTTCATTTAATCCCCATTTATTTGGATCCCAGAGAGGTGTAAGCAACTGAATAGGGAGAGCTCTTGTCTGGGACACAAATTTAAGGGGAAGACTGGAGTATCACAAAGGAAATAGGCTGGTTACGCCGTTTTAAGCGGACGTGGGCCACTGGAAAGGAACAGCAGGCAGACTGGTGAAGGGACTGGAAACCACATCATGCAAAGAGCAGATGGTGAGAAATGGGAGTGTTTGCCTGTAACTGAGAAATGCTAGCAGCTCAGGTTCACATCACGTGGAGAAGCCTGATAAGGCTTGTGGGATAAAACTAGATGTTAAGGCTCATCCCACAGGCTTCTTCACTATTCCTTGTGCTTCTCTCCCAAAGGAGTGTACCTGGCCCAAAGAATTGTCTTTAAAAAAAAAAAAAAAAAAGATGGCCCCTCTGATTTGTGCTCCCTGGCTGGAAATGCCTTTGAGAGGAACTAATTGTTGATATATATGTAAAGGTCTATTTTACAAGATAAGCTACTTTTTCCATTATTTTCTCCTTTTAAAAGTTTTTTTATTATAATTTTAACTTGATTTCCCTTTCATTGTTCTCGCTCCTTTTAAGCCTTCAGCTACATATGGTGATTGGAAGGGTTAACTGTTGAGTTATCCTCAAGGTTAAGTGTTATATGTAAGCAGAGAAAAAGAAAAGATACAGAAGACATGATTTTTATAGGACTGTTTCAATAATACCATGTTAACTATGTATTCCTAAAACAATGCTTTTAAAAATTGGATAGAAAGAGATCTCCTTTCCTGCAACCTTCCCTTCTTGTTGAAAATGACAGCCTTAAGTGAAAAGAGAGCTTATAGAATCTTTTACTGGTTCTCTACAAAGGCACAGACTATTCCAGGCAAAAACTATTCCTCTTCTGTGCCAGGAACTTAAGTAATTTCATGTGTTTGAGGAAAATGTGGGCATCAAATTGGCAAACAGAATAAAATCCAATAAAGCCACTTCTATTACTCTGTTCTTTAATCATAGATATTTCTTTGAAGACACGAGGAGGATTTTGTTAAGTTAAATGAGAAATGGTGGATTTCTTTTACACACCCTACCATGGGAGGCTCAACATATTTTCATAAACCAACAGGTATTTTGCGTTTTCAACAACATGATGTTTTTCCACTAAGCATATGTGAGCAAATTCATTCTTAAATGTTAAATAAATTAGATATGCATCTTTACAATAACTGAAACATCCTCTTTGCCTCTACGTTATGAAAGTGACATGGCTAAGCAAGTACAAGATAACTGTCTGTTGAATTAGATTTAATTCAATGGCCTAGACACCTGTTGTGCTCAGAATAGGTAAGCATAAACTCCAGAGACCATGTTCACTATTACTGAATTGTAGAGTGCGTGTCAAATGAGAAAACAGATACCTGTAAGGGATCATTTCTACTATTGCAACTTCTATGTATATTTATAAGGAAAAATCTCAAAAATACATGCTTGAATATGTAGTATAAATTACAGACTAATAGAAACTTGTCCTCTTCTAGAAAAACTCCTTTTCTTTCTCTATGGCAGCTATGGTATTTATTTTCAAGTGATTATATATATATAATATATATATTGCATTCTCTTCATTTTCTGAGATAGGAATCACTGAGGTGAGTGGTAACAAAAGCACTTCCCTTTCATTATACTCAGCAAACAAGGTAAGGGAAGGACAAAGCAAATATTTCCTGGGGCTTAGAGGGGAAAAGATCAAGCTTGGAAGCTAAGATTCAAGAAATGAATATACATATTAGAGTATTAAAATCATTCTTCTTTACATCATTTAATTAATTAAGTCACATTTGTCAGTTTTTCATTAACCTGATAGTTTCTTAGCAATATCACCCACAGTAAATATGGTTCAGCTTCAGGATATTCTAAATAATATCATGTGGATATGGTATACTCTTAATTTCCAAGATTAAAAGAAAGCTTACCATTTGTAGAACACAAGAAGAAATGACAATATGATTACTCATCACTGTTGATAAATAATAGCTTCTTAGAGCCTGGTAAGTCTGCTTTTATGCAGATTTAATCTGATTTTATGCATAAAACATTAGGTAGACTGAACATCAGTAATACACAAATATTCATATTATATGCATATGCATTCAATATTTGATCTATATCTGACAGATAACATAAGGGCCAACTGGAGCATTTTATGACATTATTAATAGCATTGTTTTTCATTTAGCAGTTCTTCCCTCTTTATCTAGATGTTTTGCTCTTGTTCATCTATTTCACAAAGAGAAACAGAATAATTAACAAATTCAAGTGTTGCCATTCTCTTTCGTAAGAGATCAGAGGTCTCATCTGCATCTTCCACAATAATCAGAAAATAAAATGGGAACAAACATAGGGATTGAATGTTCATCCTTCTTATGAGACAAATAAGATAGTCCAAGAAATTGGCTGTTTCTTTCTTAATTTTAATAATAAAAATTCTCAGGAGAGAAAAAAAACACCATTCTGAATTTATCTGAAGCCCTAAATGTAGGACCTTGTGAGTCTCCCAAATTGTCATAAATTTTAGTTTGGAGAACCCGTTGGCTAATAATGGAGATGCAGATCTGCCAGGAAAACATCACCGTGGGCTGGCCCAACAAGTACTTGAAATACAGAGGAAGGACGCTTCTTGCGAAATTGTATTTGGAACCACTTATCTGCTGGCATTAGGTTATCACACTCCCACCAGCTTTCCAGTACTCCTCCCACTTCCCTCCCCAGATCCAACTGAGCAAGCCTAAATAGGTAACACTATCAGATCAAGGAACTGAAAATGTCTTTGGTTCCCCAAGGAATAACGAAAAAAAAAACACAGTGACAATTCTTGGAATTAATGCACTAGACATTCCCTTCTACCACAACCAGATAAATCAGTATTTCCCCTTAATTTCCAGATAAAGATAAATAAACTATAAAAATCTGCATGAGGCTTGGTCAATACCTTCTGTAAGAATTCCAAAACTACTGATTATAGAACAGATCATATGTGTGTGTGTGTGTGTGTGTATACACACATATAAAATTAAATTTCTGCTGCCTGTTTATGCTCAGAATAAAACCTATTGGCCAGGTTTACTTGAGTCAAGTATATTCAGAATATTATTTTATTTACATAACTATGACTTCTATTGTCTCCCCTCCCTAGGAAAACAATGCATATATTAAACTGTGTACTTGTCCTAGTCAGATCTAAGCACTCTGATAATGGTGTTACAAGTCAACGACTAGAATTAAATATATGGAATGACATCGGGAAAATGAGAAGTAGGAGATAAGGTCATTGGAGACACAAGAACTACTTGGAAGACAAAGAGAATGACTTGAGCTGCACTCAAGAATAATGTGGTACTTTTGAAAGATTCAGTAATATTTGAACTGTCTCATTTTAGTAGCAGTAAGAGCCAGCAATACCAGGAATAACAGTCAGGACTCACCATGATGTTAAAGGGAATAGTAGTTAACAAGCCCTGAAGCTTCACCTCTAGTAACAAAGATGACTAGTTTAAAAACAGAGCACAGCTCTGATGTGGTTAAAAAGCAAGACAAAACAAAACAAAAGACCCTTAGAAGAGATGAGAAAACAAGACCTTGAGCAGTTACAATGAACAGCTCCCAGAAACCTAGGTGAGAAGGGGCAGATAATCCAAGCAAATCTTCCCTTTGAGAGCTAGGCATGACTGGATGGAAGCTATCCTACTTTTTCTTCTTTGTGGTTGAAGTGTTTGCTGGCAAGTAATCCAAATAGATCTGCTTAAAATCTGCCTCTGCATTTTTCTTCGAACCAGTAAGGGTCTTTTCCCATTAACATCTACTTTTAACGTCTGCTTCCTTCTTGGCTTTGCCTCAGGCAGTCTAAATTCTCCTTGACTTGCAGAGAAAGTGGAGGATGGGAAGAGAAGTTTTCCTCTACCTGCCTTTTTATTTCAGAAAGCAAAAAAAGGTATAACCTGAAATTTTCAAGGCAATTCAGAATATGAATTTGTACCTATTGAAATTAAAAATTTTCCTTAAATACAGCCTTGAGAGAAAATATTTCAATAAAGAACTAAAGGTCCACTCAGGGTGTGAACAAACAGTTTTCCTCTTTTTTTTTGATAGAAAGCATGCTATAATTCTTTCCATGTATTTATAGTATCTTAACATTGCAACCCTATCATATAATTTGGAAAGGTCACCTTCAAATCTAAGAAGACACCAAAGTGGCAAGTCAAAGAGAGTCTGGGAATGAAAGTAACATTGCTGGAGTGAGGTGATGAAGCCTTGCTCATTCATATTCTAATATCTTATGCCCAAGTAGGGAGCAGCCACTCCTACCACAAGCCAGGAACTTTGGTAGAAGTTCCATAGGAAGTAAGATGCCTAGAAATAGGAAGACAAGTATCTGCTGATTTTCAAGAGACAGGATTTACAGATGATGGTATCAGTTGTCAAAGCCATGAAGAACAGTAGACCTAGCTAGGCACAGTGCTAATTTTTTTTCACATAAGGAAGCATTTATTTGAAATTTAACATGAAACCATACAAATAAAATTTGTTTTAAAACAAATCTTCATCAAGTCATAATAACACAGATAGCAAAGGACAAAGTAAAAACAAAGAAAACGAATTGGCAGCTACATACAGCTGGCCATAGTTGTGTGTTGTACACTAGAAAGTCTTTTACAACTTAATCATCTCGATCAACAGAAGACCCATCTTCAACGCTGTCCTGTGTGATGGTCAGGCTAATGAGTCAACTCAGCCAAGTAATTGTGCCCAGTTGCTTGGTCAAACAAGCACTGGACTAACTGTAATACAAGGACATATATGGGCTTTAGCCATCAGTGAGTTTACTGCATAGATGGCTGATCACATCTACTATCAACCAAGGAGATTGCCGTCAGCAATGAGTGACATTTTGTCCAATCAGTTGAAAGCCTTAAAAGGGGGAAGTGATTTCAGCATTCAGAGAAAATTTCCAGCTCGTCTTTGGACAGCCAACATCTCCCAGAAACTCATCAAGGACCTTCATTGGACTTTCATCAGAGCCCCTGGTTTGAAGCCTGCCTGCGGAACCTGGACTCGTGCACCCCCACGGTCACGAGAGAGACTCTTATAAAATCTCATTCTATTTACAGATACCTCCTGTTGATTCTGTTTCCCAGAGAACCTAATACATCCTGCAAGGTGGCAATCACCAAAACAATTACCAATCATACTAACAAGGGACGTTGGGGAAAAGAGGAGGAGATGCTAAAGTAACCCACCTGGCAGGATGAGGCATGGCTTTCTCTCTGTCTGAGTTTCACTCTGTATAAAGGGCTACAGTAATAGGATTAAGACCCATCCTGGGCCACACCTCAACCGAAGTAACCTAAAGGTCCCACTGACAATGTGTTCACACCCACAGGAATGGCCTAAGTTTGAGAACATGTTTTTCTGGGGTCCATATAGCTCCAAACGATCACAATATCTAGAGTTGTTAAATCCTTGGTTCCAATTTAAGTGCTAACTTCGTCCACCAGTTGCAGTCCCTCTTCCTCCTTTCTGTATATGCCTCTTTGGGTTGTATAATTTTGATTTCACACTTCCCAGAACCACTTTAATGATATCTGCTTTCTAGTAATTTCTTTACTGGCTCTTCATGTGCATACAAAATAAAGCAAGATCCTCTTATTTTATTTGTTTCTGTATCCATGTGAAGTTCAATATTTTCAACATCTCCAAATGCTCCAAAATACTCTTTAATTTGTTCTTCAAAAGGTTCTTTCCTTTTTCAAACTTTGGCTCTTTCGGGGTCTATCAATTTGCCACCGAGTTTATGTTTTTCCAGCTCTAAAATCATGCCAACAACTAGCAGCATCTTTGAAAAGTATATATTTAAATCCTCTTGGTGTTCCAATAACTGGATCTATTTTAATGGTGCAATCTACAACCTCTCCAAATCAAGACAAATATTCAGTCACATCTTTCTTGCTTGTGTCCCAGCTCAAGATTCCAATACCATCATCCTGCTGATTCGTGCCCATGTTTAGCTTAGATCCCTCTTTGAATCCCTGTATGTTGTGATATTCATTCATGCCCTCTGCGGGACAGAGTTGTCAGCACAGTGTTGACTTAACTGAAGAAATGGAGGTTCACCTAACTGGGTATTCAACCTTAACCGTGTGCTTTTTAACATATTTTAGGCAAAGAGGACATTTGAAGTCAACTTTTAACAAAGAAAACCACTTAAGATCTCTGGTAGGGGCAAAGGAAGCAAGTGAAAGCACAGAGCAGCCTACAGCCATAGGAGGAGACTGCAGCAGGAGAAGCGCGTAAATGCCTTACTTTCCCAAAGAACAAGGGATCCAGGCAGGATACAACTTTGCCGAAATAGCTGAAGGGCAGACCACAGACAAGAGGGACATCTTGGACAACTATGGAGATTACAAACCATGATCTGAAATGCTTTGAGAGTCACTAGACTTTACACTTTGAATGGAATTTAAATAGCATTGAGAGGACTGGTCCATATGATGAGATCTAAGCAGTAGGCAATATGAACATGTCGAAAGAGGAGTGAGGGGTGAGTTTGTTCCTCACTGATTCCGTACTGACTCCTTTCCAATCACAGGCTGTACATAAAAATAACCTGTGCGTTGGACTTCCTTTTCCAGTGTTCACCTGGCCACTTGCAGCTTACCTACCCAGATTCTCCTTGCCCTGGATTGTCTTGCTCCTTGATTACCATTCCTTTTGGTTGTATGTTTGTGCTCCTTCCACTGTTGCCAAGGTCTGGGGCTGAGCAACTGGGAGATAAATTTCTCAGGGGATCTTCTCCACTCTCCACTCCCCACCATCCCAACTCCCTGAGTCCATGGCTCGAGGAAGACTTGGGTACATCTGCACCAAGCCAAGCATGAAGGCGACATTAATTGGTACTTTCAATGAGCCTAAGTTACTTGCTTCCTCAGTTAAAAACAGAAAGCATCTGGTTGTATGTATTTTTTTGTTATTTCCAACCCTTTCTGGAACAAGTGGGGGATAAATAAAGATCTCCCTCATCTAATACTAGACCCACGGTTGTTTCATCTTTTTGTTAAAACCTGTCGAGTTTTGAGTAGCCATTTTTCATAGGGAGGGAGGGAGGGAAGGAAAGGGAAGGAAGGAAGGAAGAGAGGGAGGGAGGGAGGGAGGGAAGGGAAGGAAGGAGGGGGAGGAAGGGAGGGAAGGAGGGAGGAAGGAAGGGGGTAAGGGAGGGAGGAAGGAAGGAAGGAAGGAAGGAAGGGAGGGAGGAGG
>JAKSZT010054281.1:15159356-15177329 GCA_026826555.1 Tolypeutes matacus
GGAGGGGGAGGAAGGGAGGGAAGGAGGGAGGAAGGGAGGGAGGGAGGAAGGAAGGGAGGGAGGGAGGGAGGGAGGGAGGGAGGGAAGGGAAGGAAGGAGGGGGAGGAAGGGAGGGAAGGAGGGAGGAAGGAAGGGGGAAGGGAGGGAGGAAGGAAGGAAGAAAGGAAGGAAGGAAGGGAGGGAGGGAGGGAGGGAGGGAGGGAGGGAGGAGGGAGGGATGGAGGGAGGGATGGAGGGAGGGAAGGAAGGAGGGGGAGGAAGGGAGGGAAGGAGGGAGGAAGGGAGGAAGGAAGGGAGGGAGGGAGGGAGGGAGGGAGGAAGGAAGGAAAAGGAAAGGAGAGAGGGAGAAAAGGAGAGAGGGAGGGAAGGGGTGAGAGGAAAGACAAGGGGAGGGAGATATATAGAAAGAGAGAAAAAGAGAAAGATAACTTTAAAAATGAGACAGGGTGTGTGCTCCTTTCTGAGACAGTGGAGAGGGGAAGAATGAATCCTACTACAAGAATTTAGAGGGCGAGGTACCCCATTTGTGGTAGCTCAGAGAGAAGGCCAAGCAGGCCATTATCTGGGAGCTGAGGAAAGAAAATAGAAAAGGAGAAAATATGAGTTGGATCAGGAAGGAGAAGCAGGATGGAGGGGCCAGTGTGGGAAGATGTCCTGTGTATCTCAGAGGAAAACGAGAGCTCTGAGGGTGTCATCACTTCAACCAGGAATCAGGCAAGACTTTCGCATGTCAGCGCCAACGATTTTCAAGACTTCTCACAACTTCTCACTCCCACTCGGAGCACAAACAAATGAGGCCGAGAGCAGAGACCGTTGTCTGGGTGATTCAAGGACAAGGAAAACAAACCTCCAATGCCTCACAAGCTTGTATTTTACATGGGAGTTGAGGGAGAGTTTTTGGCCGTGTCCTTGATTTCAGGGCTATATTTTGTAGTGTAATAATTAAATTCGCCTTGATCATATCACAGGTGGTGTTATTTTGCAGAAATGTGTTTGTGACATTTAAAATGAAATGTTACTGACAGTTCTGCCCGTAGCCACCTGGGAATCCACAGGATCAAATGAAAGAAAGCATCAGCTCCTGATATAAATTTCGTTTCACACCTTCCCATTCAAGTCAGACAGGCATGAAGGGAAGATTACTTTGCTTCTGGGTTAGGTAGTTTGACTATATCCGAAGACAAGGTTTGGGAACTTCATTTGAAAATATTCCATAGTAATGGGAAATTTACACTAATTTATTTTTAACTTTTGAGTCACTAATAATGATTAGAATCTCATGACTTTTCTGTCTTGAAAACTTATCCATGAAAATGATTATAAAACTGATTCTTGAAAGGCATAAGCTATCTTATATTCAGTCTGTGTTTCTTAAAATAAAATTCAATCTGAAAAGAAAAAGCATCCTAAGATGAAAGATGATCAATCTTATTCAAGAGAGTGAAAAACTGGACTAAATAGAGGATTAGCTAAACCAACAATGGCACATATCTAAAACGGAATATTATTCAACCATTCAAAGAAAATATAGAGTTATGTTTATTGATATGTGAAGATGTACACAATATATTGCTCTATAAAAAAGACACAGATTATAAAACAGCATTCATAGTGTAAGTCCATATTTCTCATTTATATGTTTGCACATTGAAAAACACCTGGGAAAATAGCCATAAAAATCTATCTATCTATCTATCTATCTATCTATCTATCCATCCATCCATCCATCCATCCATCCATCCATCCATCCATCCATCCATATCTAGCTATCTAAATATGTCGTGGTGTTAGGCAAGGATTATCACTTTCTTCTTTATGCTTTTCTGTGATGGCTGAAATTTTAAAATGCTTATATTTCTTGTGGAATCTGGAAAATTAAGCTCTTTTAATTTGGGGGGAAAATTTAGAAACCTATCTAATGTACTTTTTTGGGGGGTTGATTTCATTGATAGAATGCAAAAAAAAAAAAAAAAAAAAACTAAGTATAATTTATGGAGAATAATAATACAGATCTCTTACTAGTTTTCTGCTTAGATTTATTTCTCTTCCAAAAAAGCAATGATGAAATCTCTAGAAATGATGTTCTAGGCATCACATTTTCTCTATTAAATTATTAAATAGCTAACTAGTAATGAAGAAATAAGAAAAATGGACTCATGGTTCCGGTCTTATACATTTAAACCAAAAACAAAAGCCACTTGGTACGCAAAGGCTCCGCTTGTCCTTGAAATGTAAAGGGAATGCCTAATGTTCTGCATCAATAATCTGACCCACATTAGACATATTTTGGATAACAAGAAATAGTTATCTTTTTCAAACATATAAAAACTCACATTAATGGTTTGGCGGTAATGAAGCAACTTCCTCTGACAGTATGCACTGATGGCTGATTCAACATTTTCATTACAAAACTCCATTTCTTGAGACATGAATAACTGAACCTATTAAAACCAATTCCAGGTTGAAGCTCTGCATGTAGCTTTCCGGACAGAAAACCTCTCTTTATATTTTGGTGCATGGAAACGATTCCACTTCTCTAAATGCAAATATTTAAAGATATTTTTATAGTTGCAATGAACCCTTGGGACTTTTACTAATTTTTTAAAAAGTTTTTTTTTTTTTTCTTGTTCTTGGAGTTCTACATGCTCTTGAGAGAAATGCTTGGTTTTAAATAAAATGGACAGGGTATGCTGCTCAGCTAGTCCCTACCTTCCCAAAGCCAAAGCTAAAACACTACATTCAGGAAAGTGATAAGCAACAATTTACTACTCCTAAATGTTTTGGACATGGAACAGAAGCCAATCTTCCCTTACATAATGAAGAACTGGTGAGCGCCACAAAGCTGTGGGATCAATATACCACGGGTGCACCCTGGGAAGGCAGGGCTTGGCGGGAAGGAGCCACCAGGTGTAGTCTACGACCCAACGGCCCATCTGGAGTGTGGCAAGAAGCGTGACTCGGCCTCACCAGCAGTTCTGTCAGAATGTGGCCCAGTTCCTAAAACCTGGCATGAGAAGGAAAGGGAGGAGGGGCTCATGCCAAGCCAGAGCCCAAGCCCAGCAGTCACCAGGGGCTCTGTTGCTGCCAACCATTAGCCCAGGAGGGGATCAAAACCCACTTCCAAAGGGTCCTCTGCCTCCTTTTGGAATGAATCAAGGCAAACTCCTTCGAGAGGGGCAGGGAGCGATCCCACGTACAAACTGGCCAGAGCTTGGGGGTTCCTGAAGGCAGGGCATGGCTGGGGGCTTCAGGGTGCTATTCCTTCATGACTGACACAGCAGATGGCACATGGCACATGGCAGGTGTTCAATCGGCACCTTTGCAGGAATGGAACATCTGAATTGCCACTTGTTACCGCATTTCACAAAAAAAGAAATGGTTTCACAAATGCAAAGAAATGAATTAATCATGTGGAAAAGTTTTCAAAAGAAAAAGTGTCCCTGAGAAAACGATTGATTTTTTTAGCCTAAGAGTTAATATTTACTTGTTCAGGTGACTGATGAGTAAATAGGATCCACAGGGAAATGTTTGCAATAGCCCTACTGAAAGGAGCTAAGCTCTCTCTCTTCCTCCCTTCCTTTCTCTCTCTATCTCCCTCTCTCTCCAAAGGCACAGGGTGGAGGAGGTCAATTTACTAATTAATGTGTAATCAACAAATAGTTAGCAAACACTTACTAGATTTTGCAAAGTTGAAAAAGACATTGGCTATGCATGCTGCATCTCCAACTATTTTCAATAAGAGGCTTAATTGAAGCTAAATACAAAGTACATACTTTCATATAACCTAAGCACACACTAAATATAAGTCCTGCTTCATAACTCGAAACAAAACCAAAGAGGCCATTCTTATGAATGAACCAAATAATTTCATCACGAGGGAAATATTCCTTATAATTTTATAGTTCTGGAGAGGGTCAGGCAATCTAGTCCCATTTTAGCTTAACTAAATGTGAGTCACTCAATTCTTCAGGAATCTTAATTTACACATCTTGTAAAATGGGGGTTAGATTAATGGATCTTTTAAGATTTACCTCTAAAATTATGAGATTTTTTAGTCTTTCATGACATTTAGACTTCAACCATGAAGTGTTACTCAAGAAACTATAAAAATACAGATCTTTTAATGAGTAACATTGAATCACCAAAGTTGGATTTTTAATGCAACTAGGCACTTTCCAAATATTTAGAAATATTCAGTGGGGGTTTTACATGACAATTGCTATTGTCATATAAAAATAATAAAAATAAGTGTAAGACTCAATGTTATCATGAAACAGTCTTTCAAGTACGAAGTAACAAAAGAAGAAAAAATACAAATATATAAGAAATTACATGTCTTCTTTGCTTGATTATTATTGTGGAAGTAAACTATTTGAACTATCTGGAAAAGGAGCTTTTGTGTTTTTTTTATGTAAGCCAAATTTAAATATTTTATTTGCCCTCCTAGGCCCACCAGGATTCCACTATTCTCCAGCCTCAGCCACACACTGTTGTGGATTTGGGCAGTACCTCTGCCTCAGGTCACCCACATTTAGTCACCAGTTTATCCTTTAAGAGCCCTGACTATGCAGTGCAAATGACAAGGCTCTGTCCTTGCCCTTTAGGGGAACAAACAACAGTTATCCCAGGATGCTGTCTAGGAAACTTATAGATGCACTGAAGTTTAACAATGTTTTCTTTGTTATTTGTGCCTTCAATTCAATTACATTAAATTAAGGAGCCATTTTATTACAAAAATGAGACACGTGTATTTCATAGAAAGCAGACTCATTATAAAACCAAATAGAAACAGCGCTATTTGTCTACACATATTTCCGGTCTGATTTAAACGTGCTTCATATCAATTTTTTATTAAATGCATTAATTATGCAAAGGTGTCAACCTATAGTAATTATGTAAATAAAGGAGCACCACAATATTGGACTGCAAAATGATCTTAGAATATCTCTCACTAAGGAGACCCACGAATTTTGCAATGTTTTCTCAAGTCAATGTTTTCACACCTTTTGACTTGTAAACACAAGTGCAAGGCACCCTTGAGGGAATTTTCACAACTTCTCGGAATAAGATCAAGTGAGGAGACAGAAATTTTCACCAAATCTCTCTGTATACCAAATATCTCATTGCTTACAAATTCGACTAAAGTGCTACTAATTGTAGAGTCAGAGAAAATAAAGATATATAATTAGCATGAAACAATATATCCAGAAATAAGAGAGGTAATTGCTGGTTTCTCATCTTGATTACTCAGTATGACCTAAATGTCTTGCATGGAAAACTGGATATTAAAATAATCTTCCAAATGATTTTTATCTTGTGAAAAAATAAACAGGCAAGCATTAGGTCACTAAACGATTCATTTTTATGATAAATGAGTTCATTTTTATGATAAGTTATGTTGAGCCCAATAAGAAAAGGTAGCAAGTGATGAGAAGGCTCCCAGGCTCCCAGTGTTTTTAACCCATGGAGAGCTGAATATGAGTGATCATGGACCAGCTTTGAGTTCTGGTCCAGAGTGTTGAGATGACGAGAGAAAGTCGTCCTCCTGCTTTCCTGCTATACGAGATTGCTTCCATGTACAATTTTGAAACAGCTAAGGGCTCTCTTTGGTGGTCTGTGTCCTCTACCCACCATCTTTCCCCATCTCCTAATTCTTACTCAGCTGCTCCCTGGGCAGAGGAAAGTGCGGTAAGTGGCCCATGGCTCTGAACTCAGATGCCTCCACACGTGCTCCTATGCTCTGCTGCACATTAATTATTCTTAGAGATTTTTAATAAGGAGCCCCAAAGTTTTATTTTGCACTGGGATCTGCAGTTTATAAAACAGGCCTACCTTCCTCTCCATATTGACCCAGTGCTTGTTAGCATATGCAAAAGAACCACCTTAAAGGAACGTGCTCTGATGGGCAAAATGTCCAGTAACCCCTCGATTCTCCCAGTGATTGGAGTCCCTCAAATATCTACCTGTGGCCTTGAATTTACCCCTTCACTGTTCTAGAACTCTGTGACTTCATTTGTAAAATAATATCATCAAACAGTGCAACCTAAGTTCCCTTCTAACCTAAACAAGCTCCACAGCACCCTACAAACCAGGGACTTGTGCCTGTAAGGAAGTCTTCAACTCAGCCAGAGTAAAAGATGATGTGACAATAATTCAGAGCATCCAAACCCTGCCACCCTCATCAACCTACCCAATTCTCTCTGCCTGCTTTTGTGGAGAATTCATTTATTCTTTCATTTTTTCATCATATCTTTACCCATTGTTTCAGTTTCCTAGCTGCTGAAAGCAGATACCATAAAATGGGATGGCTTTTAACAATGGGAATTTATTAGCTTACAGTTCTGAGGTTGAGAAAAATGTCCAAATCAAGGCATCATCAAGGTGATGCTTTCTTCCCAAAGACAGCTTGCCAGTGGTCCTTGGCTTCTCTGTCACACGGCAAGGCACATGGCGGCATTTGCTGGTCTCTCCCTTTTCTTCTGGGTTTTGTGGCTTTCAGCACCTTGCTTCCATGATTTTTTTTTCTCTCTGTGTGTTCATCCCATTTATAAAGGACTCCAGTATGAGAATTAACACTCATCCTGAATGAGGTAGGTCACACCTTAGCTGAAGTAGCCTCACAAAAGATCCTACTTACCCACAGGAGCAGATTTAACTTTTCTCTGGTACATACAGTTTCAAAACACCATTCCCATCATCACATCCTTCACCCAGTTTATCATTTCCTTGTTGAGCATATCATGCTTTCAATAGACTCGAAAGTTCATGAGGATAGGAACTCTGTATATCCTGATCAAATTGTATTCGGAGGACTTGGACACAGTAGCTACACAATAAATATTTGTTATATGCATGAATGTCAGGTTTTGTGCTCAGTACTTGATATCCAAAGTTGATTAAGATAAGGCCCCTGCCCTCAAGGATCAAAATATTCTAACAGGATGCAGAGAGAAAGAAACAAATGGATACAGACACAATGTAATCCATAGATTAATAGAAACAAGTACAAAGCAGGTGGGGGGGATCCCCTCACTCTGGCCGGTGGTATCAGGAAAGGCTTCAGAGAGGAGGTGATGTTTGAGTTGAGTCTTAAAGCACGAGTAGAAGCCCAGGTGAATAAAAGAAGGAATTAAGAGAGAGGCAGCAGGGAGGGGGCGGATATGCCAAGACTGTGGAACAGAGATCACGGAGCTCGAAGGCAGCTAATAGTGGCTTAGAGTGGTAGGCCACCATGATCTACGAAAGGTGATAAGAAACGAAGAGAGAAAAGTAATAAGAGCCAGACAACAAAGCTCCTTGTTTGCTATATAAGTTTATCTTGAAGGGCATGGTGAGTCATTACAGGCTTTTAAACAGAGGAAGGGACACAAGCCAAGAGGCATCTTAGAGAGATGTCTCTGTTACAATGTAGAAGGCGCAGTGTGGTTTAAATTCCAGGTACCTTTTCTCTTTTCAAGAAAGCGTGCCCTGTAAGAGGTAATTAAACAACCAAAGCGATGAAAATAAATGTCACAGGTCCACTGAAAAATCTCTCCAAAACACAAGCAAGAATAAGACTGGTTTTGTTATGTGAGAAGAATCGAGAAAAATGATGTCAAGGTGTGCACATGGACAAGTATGAGGAAAGGAAGTACCCAGGAAGGAAGACACTGAGGGATGAGGCAGACACGTCGGTGTCCAAATGCCACCAGCCGAGCCCCGGTTCTCACCGGGTTATCCCATCAGTGCACAGCAGGCTCCCAACCCCACAAGAATGGACAGGTGATTAGTACCTGTAAGACATTTCAGAAATATGCTTGATGAACTTTAAGGAATCGCGCTTATCCCATTAACCCCCAAGAACTTGCAATCCTTTATGTACAATGTATGGGGCAAGATTTCTGTGCTTCCAGAAACAACTTCAAAATATACGCACACGCACTTGCACCTATTCAGTCCTTATATTATATCTTGTAAATGTATAGATATAGGAACTTGTACCTATAGAGAAAGTTAACAAACAGAGCAGTTGTTCATGCCCTCCTTAAACTCTTTCTTCTTTTGATTTCCAGGTTTTCATTCTCTCTTCCTCTTCCTACCATATGGGCTTCAGCTTCTGGTCTCATATGTGGGGCACTCTGCATTTTTTCTTACCCTAAATATTGAGTACCCCAGTTCACAAACCTCTTCTCTCTTCTACCTGCTTTTCTAATTCACTCACTGGCTTGTGTCAACCAATCCAGTACCTTTAAATACTGTCTATGCAACCAAGATTTCCATTTTTTCCTCTACATAAGTCCTCTCCCTTGATCTCTAAAGGTATATATCAGCTACTTTCTTGGATGTCTATCGGGTATCTGAAATGCAGCATATACAAAATAAGGTCTTGATTTTCCTCCTCATGGCTGTTCCCCTCAAAAGCCTTTCCTCATCTCAAAATTAAAAAAAACAAGGGGACCTGATTAGAATGGAAGACTGTGGAAAGGAATATGGTGGTTTCTCAGAAAGTTAAATGCAGAATTACCATATGACCCAGCAATTCCACTTCCAGAGATATATCCAAAGAATATGAAACAGTCTCAAGCAGACACTTGGATGCCCATGTTTATAGCAGCATTATTCACAATAGTCAAAAGGTGGAAACGACCAAGTGTCCATTAACAAAATGTGGTACCTGCACACAATGGAATATTATTTGGCCAGAAGAAAACATGAAGTTCTGAGACATGGTGCCCAATGGGAGAATCTTGAAAACACTGTATGCTCAGTGAAATAAGCAAGATGCATAAAGACAAATATTGTATGATGTCACTTACAAGAGATGTCGAGAAATAGCAAATCCTCAGAGACAGAAAATAAGTAAGGTGGGACCAGGGGATGAGGAGAGGAAGGGAAGCGTATTTTTGGTGGATACGCAGTGTTTGAAATAGAATTAATTTTTAAAAAAGGAGGGGACCAATTTTCATTTCTCTATCTCATACACATCCAATCCATGAGTAAATTATTTTAGTTTTACTTTCAAATATATCTAGAATTTACCACTACTGTCCCCATCCACTGTTTAATAACTAGTACAAACCTCTCTTCTCTCTCCTGACTTATCAAAAACAGCCCCCCGCTTGGGTTCCCTGCTTCCACCATCGAAAATCAATATGATATTAAGTATTTATATTATATTCACTCAGCAGATACTTCAAGTATCCACAATGTGAAATGTACTGTGCTAGACAATGAGTGGGGCACCAATGTGCATCTGATACAATTCCTGCCTGCAAGGGTTTTATATTCTGGGTGGGTAGTGTGACACACATGTAACATAATACAAAGAAAGATTAGATAATTGCCACAATAGTGTTACAAAGCACTAAGGGAGTGTAGAGGGAAAATTTCTAATTGTATCAAACAATAAAGACTTCACTGAGGAGGAAGCATTTAGGTTGAGCCTTGAAAATAAATTCAGCTTTAGGAGAAGTGACTAAAACACATTCCCGGAGGTGCCCCAGGAGGAGAGAAAAGAGTCAGGGTGTCTTCAGACCCTGTGAAGTAGTGTCATTTGGCTGACATCTACGGAGATGCAGGGAAGCTAGAGGAAAAAATGTTAGGCAGTTAAGTTAGGGGTAGAATACAGAAGCCAAGCCAATAAGTTGGGACTTTAATTGAGAGGTCAAGGGATATTTTATCATGGGAGTAACAAAATTAAAGTGGTATAGGAAAAAGATTTAATGGGGAGGCAAGATGTAAGGTGGCGGCTTTATGTTTTATTTGTAGCCTTAGACGCTCTTATTTTTAGCAGACCTGCCCCAGATTCTGTCAAGCACTATAAAGAATAACCATACTCTATATTCAATAAATATATTTACACATATATAATCTTTCATTGATTTGATTTACATTTGCCTAGCTGACATCATGTTAGGATTCGTAAACCTTTGCTAATTCTGATTTAGCAGTTTTGTTTTTTTTTTCTTGTATTTGAGAATCAATATTTTCACAATCCCTTGAAGATCCTGTGGAAATATTTTCAGGCACTTTCTCCATGATGAACATTGGATAAAACAGCTGGCACCGAGCACAGAGCACTATACAAATGTAATTACTTTAATACACTTGAAAGTAAGGTTAACCTGTAATATACCTTTATTATACATTATAGTTACAAAAACAATACATGCATCTGAGAGGCCAACAAACATCAACACCCATGCAGGAAGGGTGGATGTCCTTAAACTGACTTTATGGCCCAAAACAGTTTTGATTTAATACAAAATCCAGATAAAGATATACGGGGGAAAAAGAGGGCTGTTAAAGTAAGACTTAATGTGACTGTTTTTTCTCCCTTTGACTATGCATATGTCCCCACTAATTTCCTCTTCTAATCATTAATTTAGGGATCATGATTTATTCATATATTCATCAAATATTTATTTACCTATGATATTCCAAAACATAAAGAAACAATCGTTGCCTTGTGCTGAGTGTTATGTTATATTTAAATTCAAGATACTCTCATACAACATTCACTGCAGGAAGAGATTAAACCAAAAGGAGAATATCAGCCTACAAATAATAAATGTATTTTTATAATAAAATTATATCAGAATAATAAGTTATAAAACTGAATTTCTAAAGATTATATGAAGAATTCTAGAGTATATGAAGAATCTTCAAAAGATGGCAAAATTTTCTGTCCCAGACTATACTCACTTGGTGTTAAACTAAAAGAAATTGAAGTTCTCACTATTTATTATTTTATTCTACTTTTAAGTCACCTTTTTTGTTGTTGATGAGATTTTCTTTTATGGTGTAATGCACTTACAGGAAAGATTATTTTTAAGCAATAAATTTTTTTAATTACTCATAAAAATTTTTAAGAGGAGGCCTTAATGAAGCCAAACTGAGCAGTTTGCAAATTTCAGAGATATCTCTCTCTTTGTTTCTCTTGAATTGATTCACAAGATTTAAAAATTAAATTTTGACCTTGCCATCATTAATCCAATTTTTTATTAAACTGCTCTCTAGGATACCTTAGTTCTTTAAGATTGCATTGGTGTCACACTGGTTTACACATTAATTTAAATATCCATAAAGTTTAATAGATTATCTTCCAATGAAGATATGCATTGGATAAGTATCAGTCACAAATACTTTTTAAGCAAAAGTTATGCAGAAGCACTATGAAAAATGACAAAGATCTATCAAGTGTCATCACTCTCCTAATGAAATTTATTTCAGATTTCTTTTTTCAGATGTGACTGTGAACTAGAGACTCCATAAGCCACCTGTCCAAATGAATTTCCTTGGTTAGCCCCTTAAAAGCAGAAAATGTATATACTATGTGCATTCAAAATTTTAATACCCCTGTATTATACTATTATCATGTGTTTGTTTTTAAGGTTATAGAAGTTACAGAAACATTCATTATTCTTAAGAGCAAATGAAGCTCTGCATTGCAGTCTGAATGCTCATCCATTATTCAGGATTCCAGCCTAAAACATTATGCTCAAACAACCACAAATATTGGCAAAGGTGAAATATCAAACTGCTGCAGTAGCAACTACATTCTGTAGCAATCTGTGTATGTGCTTTAATTTCCTACCACCAGAAATAAAAATTAAAAGCAGAAAAACAGTCAACAATTATGGTTGCAAACAAAATAAGCACGATATTATGCCAACTTCCCATTATTGGAAGCTATATATCTTTTATTAGTAGTGTATGGAGCTGATACTCAATAAAATCCAAGAGGAGGAAAAATATCTTAGTTCCTTGGTTTATCCATTCAGGCAAAGAAATGGGAATTCTAGAAGAATGTTCTCATAGGTTTGAACTTTCAAAATAGCCACTGTGTTTTATTTGAGTTAACAGAGACTCATTTTTCCTCAATCGGTTCATTTTACCTTAATTATCTGGGCAATGATGCCCATTTCACTGGAGAGAGTTTGGAGAGTCCAGCAGACAAGCACTGTTGCTAAATACCCTTGACAGAGGGTCTCCTCCATCCTGGGAGCTTGGCCCCTGTTTGGGCATCAGTGAGGACGCATGATGAGAACCAAGAGCAGGAGGAGACACTCATCCTGCCAGCTGGAGCAGCAAAACCAAGGCAGCAGAACACTGTGTTGACAGACAGGCCTGCCAGATCACCACCACTTCCTGCCATCTCACTCTGCTCTCTGTGACGCAGGCTAACCGGGTTGCATTATGTCAACATTGCAGGCATGAATAACATGGAGATGTAGATATACGGTTAGAGATAGAGATGCAGAGATGTACTTAGAGTGAGATATAGACATAGATACAGATACAGCTAGATATAGATGTAGGTATACATATAGATACAATGATGTCAATATGATATAGACAATGATATAGATAGGGATATATAGTTAGAGATAGAGATATATAGGTATACTTAGAGTGAGATATAGACATAGATACAGATATAGTTAGATATAGATATAATGATATAGACAATGATATAGATAGAGATAGAGAGATAGATATGGTTAGAGAGAGATATATAGATAATGCTATAGATGACATATAGATATATAGATATATAAAGATATAGAGATATATAGATAATGATATAGATGATATATAGATATATAGCTATAAAGAGATAGAGATATATAGATGATATATAGATATATAGAAAGAGATATATAGATAATGATATAGATGATATAGAGATAGATATAGATGATACAGATATAGATAGAGATAGAGAGAGAGATAGATAATGCTATAGATGATATAGAGATAGAGATAGAGATAGAGATAGGTGATGCAGGTATAGGTATAGCTATGTAGTCATTTCTGTCATAGACTAATGATAAGTTATCTAGTCAGAAATTCTGTCTCTTTTTGAATTTTAAGGTTTATTGATTTAAATAACAGGTACCCTATGGAATGTGGTAACTCTTTCTTTTTCCAGAAAGGAAAAATAATTACAGTAAGGACAGTCACTTCATTAGGTAATAAAATTACTAGCTTTACACAGCACAGAATACAAAAAGTCATTAACTTATCCCCTCACCCCAAAATCTGTGTGATTGGCAAAATTTGCCACAAATTATCAGGCCAGTGCCTTCTCATCCAATTTCCTTCCATGACTCTTTGAACTGCTCACCAGAGCACGGAATCTGTGGTGTTTAAAGCACCGAGTTGAGCTTCACAACAATTCTGAGAGGGGCGAAGCAGGGTGGGTAAGTTCTGTGTTTTGAAACGGGGCTCTGAGGCACACAGATGTTACAGAGGCCAGCGCTGCCACAGATCTAGTAAGGCGGTATCTCCAGTTCTTTCCCCCACTCCACATACCTCTCAAGAAAAACCGTTTATAGATCCACTACTACAGGCAATTAAACAAAACACTGAGGCTTTAGCTCTCTCCATTCTCCCCTCTCCCCTAACCACTGCCTTAATAAAAGGATTTCCACTCAAACCAAAACAAGCACAAAGAATTGTGGAGCATGTGTTTGTAAAGACCACAATCTGATTCTCATTACTCCTTTCCCATTTGCTCTTTACAACTTTCCCTTGTTGTCAACATGCAGCTCATTCAAAGACTTCACACACAAACCCAAAGGAAAATTTGCTTTATTACCTAATTTACCCTCCCCATGTTGTGAAAGGGACCTGTCAGTTTCCTTTCCATCACTTTGCTGATGATGTCAGCCAGGCACAAAAATGGGTCGGTAATTTGTCCCCAGGCAAACAGCAAAGACAGATATAAACCCAGGAAGGGATCTCCACATTCAGTGGTGCCTCTACCCAAGTAAAGATGGACAATTTAAACCTGAGCTCCTTGGCGATGGGCAGACCCAGTCTCCAGCTCATTGAACTCGCCCAGGACAACTAACAAAAGGATGATGATGGACAACGACCATCCCAACAAACAGAGAGAATCTACAACTGCAAGCAAGACAGCTCCATCCATCTGCCCCATGGGATCTAAGCCCCTTCTCAATCAGAAACAGAGAGGGCATCACCATCCCCAAATCCTCAAGACTGAGGGATGAACAAACATAAGGGGGGATGCAACTATGGACAAAGCAGTTTTGACCTTTGGAGGAGGTCCATGGCCACAGACTCAGGCAGCACTACAGTTTTCTCTAACAAGGCTCTTTTAGGAAAGACAAATGAAAGAGTTCGACAATAATTGGGAAATAAACACTGCTCACACTAAAGCATCACAACTCAGCTCCAGACCCAGGAACAATGAGTGGGGGGCCCTTGACACTAGCAGCTCTTGGGCAAACAGAAAGGAGAAACTCCCAGCAGCACTGCTCTCTTGATGTCCAGTAGCTATTAGCATGTTCTGGGTCATGAACATTCAGATTTAAGAGCCTAGTTTGTATTTTGAAAGTCAAGAGTGCTTAAGTGGAAATCACTCCTATGTACATCAAACACCCTATAAGCCAGGAGAGGGGCTGTGACTGAGTGTTAGCTACAGAGCAAAATCCTAATGACCACTTACTGGAGATACTCGAAAAACTGAGTTAAGATATAACAATATTTTTAAGTTCTCTTGACAAAGACTTGAGCAAAACTCTCCTAATTTCAGATATTTTATTACCCTAAAAATAGACATTTTGAGGTATGAGAGAGCTAGCATTGTGATTATGACAAAAAAAAGCAGTATTTTCACATACCTATGGGTGATAATTATTTTTACAGTTCAAGGGAAGAGAACGACGAATTTGCCTGTGAGCTGCCATAACATTTCACTGCATTAATTTTCTTCTAAAACACCAGTTGGACATCAGAGAAATAGCCCTCGTGTGGGATATCAGTTCTAGTTCATACACTACCACTAACCATTAACCTAGCTACACCGTTTCTCCCCTCTGGGTTCCCTCTGCCTCATTTTGATTAGAGACTGGCTGGATCTCTAGGCACTTTCCAGCTGGGATAGATGACAGGTTTACTTATTTGACAATAGCATAGAGCTATTTGTCCACCACTGTCACGGCACCCTCACTGGAGCTTTGTCATCAGTACTGTCATCGGCATTGTACTGTCATCAGAGCTGCTAAAGGACAGCGTTGGTGTGTTTTGCAATAACCCTGAATTCCCAACTGGACACTGGATAGCCATTAAAGTCACATGAATGCAGATACAAAATCACAAAAAGGCCTCTGTCTTTGTCTTTTTTCTACACAAAGAGCACAGCATGTTTAAACTGCATATACTAGTTGGAAAGCACTGGGCTCAAAGCCATCCTTTTGCTCGTCCTTGCTGTAGATTCATGAAATTGAGGAAAAAAAAACAAGCAAATTTAAAGATTTCTGAGACAAGTTCAAATTTGAACTTAAAACGTGTGCCCTTACCTTGTAGCCTTTGCATCACGTTGGCGATGTCGCGAGGAGACCGCGAGGCCGCTCTGGAGGCCGCCATGGTGCCTCCTGTCGCATGAAATCAAGACCAGGAGACTCTCTACCCTGGACCGTGCAAGACTACCCTGCTCTAGGAATCATCTGGAATGCCGTCAGATCTGTCAAGTCCTAAGTGAACCCCAGACGCTTGCAGCAGCCAGCGAGGAGGCAGCACCTAAGGCTGGACACGTCTTCCTTTTCTTTCCTTGTTTTTAAGATCCTCTTAAATGAATGTAGGAGCCTGAAAAGCAAAAAGAAAAGGCACAATGTAAAAGAAAAAATGCACAGAGGTCACCAGAGTGCTAACAGGAGAACTATTTATATTCTATTTGAATAGGTGATTCATTATCAAGTAAAGCAACTATCATGAAAACACTTTATAAATAAGTAGTATGCAAATGTTAGGAATTCTTATGATATGTGATAAATTAAAGACATATGGGGCGGATATGGCTCAACTGGTTGGGCGTCCGTCTCCCATATGGAGGGACCTGGGTTCGATCCCCGGGACCTCCCGGTAAAATTAAAAATTAAAAAAAAAAAAAAAAAGACATATATGTGATATACATAATAAGATTGGATGCTAAATGGAGAAATGCTCACCTTTTGTCCATGTCTTCTTTCAAAACTATAAACTTTCTCCACTGATGTATGAAAATGAAAGTACTTAGACTTAAAACATTGAGTTCTATTTCTCAATATGCACAGATTCTTTTATATGCTATTTGAACCTGCTTTGCAGACATGTGTTGCTGTGTTTCATTGTTCACTTTCTAGGAATTAGATAAAATCTTAGCTCCTAATAACAACTTGAAGTATCAAAATGGTAAAAATGTAAAACTATGTCATTCAAAATGTTTGAGTTATAAATATTCTAAATTTAGAATCAAAATGGGTTTGATTTAGCTTTATTTTCTCCCCAGAAAGAAAGACTCTATTATAGAAGCAAGGTAGAGGTAGGCTAAGCAGAGAGGAAATTTGCATTCTAAACCTTCCTGAAATCTCTCACTTGCTCAAGTTTTATTAATCTTTCTGGACTGAGGGAGGTGAAAAGGAGGTAGGAGAGAAGTTGATGAAATCTTGACATTGAGAAGTACACTTTGAACAAGGATTTCCTAACTCTTGAGTCAGGCCCGCAAAGAAAAGATCTTGCCATAAGCAAGATAATTAATGACAGGAAGAAATGGGGGAGGAGGAGAACGTGAGTAATGTACCCCAAGAAAGAAACTTAACCAAGGGGCCAAAGTGAGAAGGCCCAGGTGAGCATGAGAATTTACTCCAATCCTGCTGCATCTCCAGGCTATGATGACCAGGTAAGAAAAAGGAATAGAGGGTGTCAAAAACGTGACAATGCAAAATTATAAAGAAAGCACAATACATACATGTGGGATGACCCACCAGCTGGAAGGAAGAAGAAAATAAGTCTATGAGTTTCTAAAAACCCTTTTATAATGTGAATGCATGGTCCATTAAAAAAGTATTATGAAGGATTAGTTAAGCAGTAGAGTGTAATCACAAATTAAAGCTGCTTTAAAATTGGCATTATTAATACTGGGATCTGGTTAGAATGCACAAACGCAAAACCAATAATTTTTTAGATGACTTTCTAAGAAAGGATGCAAAACACTGCCCACTGATGCTGTCTTCTATGAGAAAAATCATCAAAAGGGTGTTCTGGAGCAAGAAAGCATTGCCAACTGGTTGCCACAATGAACAACAAAAATTGGAGAGAAGGTGGAGGCCATCTCTTGGTAAAAGGCATATTTACTAGAAGCAAAATCCAATACCTGGCATCTGTGGCATATTGAGTTATGTACCCCCAGAAATAAAACATGTTCTTAATCTTAACCCACCTGCCTATGGGTGTGAACGCATCTTAAATAGGATCTCTTCAAGATGTTATTTTTAGTTAAGATGTGGCCAGACTGAGCCAGGGTGGTCCTTAATCTGATTACTGGAGGTCTTTATAAGCAGAAGAAATTCAGACATAGTGAGAGAAAGCCACTGGGAGGAGCCAGAAGCCGGAAGTCAACAGAACCCAGGGGGACAGGAAAGCCAAGGAACCCAAAGATTGCCAGTGCCAGAAAGCTACTGACCCCAGAAAGAAGCAAGCCTTCTAGCCTCTGAAACTGTAAAGCCAATAAATCCCCATTGTTTTAGCTAACCCATTGTGTGATATTTGTCAGAGCAGCTGGGAAACTAAGACACCGATCTTCTAGCTGAGAGCAGTGCAACTCAGCACAATGATCTCCATGGGATTCTTAGGGGAAAAACAATTATCTATGGCTGGACTGTCACACATTGAGTCCTACAGCCGAGCTGGAATTGTGTGCCCATTCGCAGCGTGTATCTCATGAGGAAAACTAGTTCACCGGCCCACATACAAAGGTTACCTTAATTTTAGAGACTACAAGTCAGTGAGAAGTGCTCCTCTAAGCCCTTAGAAGCTTGGGTTCTCAAATGCAAGCATACAACTTCTGAATTCTATCTCTGTCTTTCTATCATCTATCTCTCCACCTATCATCTATCTATCTATTATCTACCTGTCTCTTTATTAACAGTTTGTCTGTCTGTATCTATCTATCTATCTATCTATCTATCTATCTATCTATCTATCTAT
>JAKSZT010054281.1:15177339-15225739 GCA_026826555.1 Tolypeutes matacus
TATCTATCTATCTATCTATCTATCTATCTATCTATCTATCTATCTATCTATACATACATACTAAGTAGAGGTGAGGGGTGAAATTCACTTCAATTCAGCTATCTCACTCCAGGTCCTACTCAGCCCTAGAGTTCAAAGATGATTAAAAAGTGACCCCACCATCAATAGAGAATAATGGAATTAAGGCGATTTTTCTAAGTCATCCCATCACAGATCACCATGCCTCTACACTCTTCCAGTTCACATGCATTTTGCACAAGAGATTAATCCTGAAATCTCTTCATTTGGTGCCACATGAAACACGGAATTTCTCTGCAGAGTCCAACTTGAGCCTCTGTCTCCAGTCTTACTACCATGGTGTAACCAATACATTCTGAGTGCCTGAGAGCAGTGCTGGGGGTACTATAGAGATGGAGGGATACAAAGGATGGGTGCTAAGCCAATCTGGAAGTTCTGGAAAAGCATACTGGGAGAGGACTAACTCCTGAATTGAGGGCGATCAAGTGAAAACTGAAAGTCGCACTCCAGGCTGCGCGATCAGCATGGTTCTTATGTGGAAATACCACGTTGGATGCAAAAGGACTCTGCCACGTGCCATTCTGGAGTGAGGCAAGAGAAGGGAGTGGCATCCAGGTGGCCGAGGGGTCTGTCTAGTGTCTCAGAAGCTTGGTCCTGACCCTCTAAGATGCAAGAGGGAACCACTAAAGAATCTTAATCTTGGAGTGACCAGGTGTAGTTTGGATTATTCTAGCTATAGTTTTTTAAGGTGGGCAAGACCTGACTATGGAAGAATGGTTAGGAAAGCAGCTCAGGAGATCAAGTGAGAGGTGATGAGAGAAGGAGTTGCAACAGTGGTGCCAAAGTGAGTAGAGGGGGAAAGCTGAGAAAACTGGAGGAGACAAAATTTGCAAGACTCGGTGACTGGTTGGTGGTTGCCAGGGTGTTTAGGGGGATTCTGGGATTGCCTGGGTCATGGGGTCTTTACTGAGGTCAGCAGTGCAGTGGCTGTGCAGATTTTCCTTCCCAATGCCCTGTATTTCGCACCCTCACATCCTTGCAGAACTGTTTCTTCATTGCCTCTTCACATGCCATACTCATCTCTGCTGTTGCTCCAGTGGTTTTTTGCCTCCTTCTGGAACACTCACAGCTGAACAAATCCAGTGCATCACTAAATACCTCACCTGGGACCAACATCCTACCTGAAGCCTCCTCTAAACATGCCAGCATTACACTCTTTCAACCCTCAATTGTCCTAAATTCTTCACCATTGCTAGTCTTATCTCACTTTAATAGGACTATGACCATTTCTCAAGCATAGAGACTACACTCTTATTGCTTTGACATTCCCCCCATGGACACCAGGTAAATCCTTGAACACATCCCAGGCCCTTGATACATACTTTTGTTTTATTAAATCAAGTTCATAATAGTTTATCTCCATGAGACAACTCTCAGAAAACCCCTCTTCCCTACTGCAAAAGAAGTTGGTGCAACAGCCTTCCTTTTAAAGACTTGAGATAAAACCTTTTGCTTTCACTAATCATGTACACATGCCTATCCAATTTCGTGAAATTATGATTTTCTTGCTTTTGATGGATAGTTTAACTTTGAGGGGCATATGATTTGATGAGGAATTAAAAATTAATTGAAAATAAATGGAGGTTGGGGATTAGAAGATATGAGTTCTGGTCTTAGCTTTGTTCCAACTAGTTGGGTGATTTTGAGCTGGTTCTGTATATAGAGGTCCTCAACAGCTGCCTATGGGAGGGAATATTTCAGGGAAAAGCAGATAATTTGAACTAAGAAAGATCTGGAGATACCATTTCACACCCACTAGAATGGCTATTTTTATTTTTATTTTTATTTTTTTTTATGGAAAATAACAAGCACTGGAGGGAATGCAACAAAATTGAAGCTCTCATGCATTGCTGGTGAGAATGTGAAATGGTGCAACCAATGTAGAAAGCAATATGGTGGCTCCTCAAAAAGTTAAACATAGAATTACCATATGACCCAGAAATTCTACTCCTAGGTATATATCCAAAGAATCTGAAAACAGGGATTCAAACAGATACTCATACCCCAATGTTCACTGCAGCATTATTGACAAGAGGCAAAAAGAGGAAGCAATCCAAGTGTCCAGGAACAGTGGAATGAATATACAAAAGGTGATATGTACATACAATGGAGTACTATTTAGCCATAAAAAGGAGTGAAGTTCTGACGCTACAATATGGATGAAACTTGAAAACATTATGCTGAGTGAAATAAGGAAAGTGCATAAGGACAATCCTATATGAGTCCACTTGTATGAAATATCTAGAAAGAACAAATTCATAGAGACAGAAAATAGATTAGAGGTTATCAGGAAATGGGGAGGGGGAAGGAGAGGGTAGTTACTGCTTAGTGGGTATAAAGGGTTGGCAAATTTGGGAAATTTTTAAATAAAAGTAATAGAAAATGGGATTGTGACTGAAAAGGTTAGTCTAGGGATGTAAATATCAATTGAAAGAAAGCTAGAGAATAATCTAGGGACTGAATAACACAGTGAACTCAGAGGTGGATGAGAACTGTGGTTAAGAGTACAAATACAAGAAGGTCCTTCTAGGAACTAGAATAATTGTACATCACTACTGCAAGGTGGTAAGAATGTGGAGAAGTACGTGAAAAATACAACTAATATAACCTATGGACTCTAGTTAACAGCAATACTGTAATATTCTTGCATCAATGCCAAAGATGTACTATGTTGATAATAGAGGGGTATGGAAAAAATATACCAAATGTGTGCTATAGACCATAGTTAGTGGTAATAGTCTGATGTCTGATAATATTATCGCATAATCTGTAACAAATGTTCCACAACAATGTAGTGGGTTGGTGGAGGGGTGTTGTGTGGAGATTCCACACATGTACATGACTGTTTTGTAAGTTCACAACTTCTCTAATAAAAACGTATTTTTAAAAAGTAATATTTTAGGTAATCTAAGCATCTCTTAAAAAAAAATATATATATATATAAATAACATTTTTGTAAGCAAATACACATATATGCATATATATTTATATATCATTTTACAAATGTTTGTATGTATTGTGAGGATTTTGATTTTTACCCATAATAAAAAAAAAAAAAAGAAAAAAAAAGTAATAGGGAGAGAGAGAAGAAGGGAGGGAGTGAAAGAGGGAGGGAAATAAGGGAGAGAGGAAGAGAAGAGAAGAGAAGAGGAGAGGAGAGGAGAGGAGAGGAGAGGAGAGGAGAGGAGAGGAGAGGAGAGGAGAGAAGAGAAGAGGACAAGCAGAAGGAAACAGAAGGAAGACAGAATGGAACAGAATATTAATTTTATCTCCTACCGCCCATGTGACCTTAAGAAACGATAACCTGTCCCGGTCCTTATTTCTGTAAAATGATGTAATTTCATGTCAAATTAGGTTCAATGTGAGCTTGCTTAAATTAAATTTGAAAAGAAAAGTATCCAGCGTCCCCAGCAGATACGTTGGCCTGTAGTAGGGATTCAGCCTCTACCTGGCTTTCATCTTCCCCTCCCCGCCTCGGTTGCTCCTCCCACAATTTGTGGGGTGGGCCTCGACTTGACATCCCTCCAATGAGCTCTGCAGTTACCTCCTGCAACACCAGAGACAGCTAAACCCACCACTGTATGAGGTCGCACAGTCTTGGCATTCCTTCCTTGGGCTAAGTGAGGGCGTGGCAGTGTCCTGGTTATGGACGTGCCCCCTCCAGAACTAGAGCAGCAGAGGAAGGTCCAGCACCCCCCAGGCCTCTCTTTCCCAGGGTAATTAAAAGGGCTTTCAGTAGTTGCAGGATGTGGTGGTATGGGGGTGGCGTGGGAGAGGTGAAGGCTGCAGCCAGGTCTTGGGATGGAAAGGAGAACTGGTAACCATTGATGGCCTGTATACCAACTAACACTCCCTGCACCAACACCAAATCTTTCCAGGGAGGGAACTCAGGTTACAATGTACCTAATACACCCACCATACCTGGAAGAGAGGTAAGATTCAGGTATTTGTTTCCTCCAACAAATAGGTATTGAGCAATATTGTGAGGCACAAGGGACAATGTGGCTGAGTAGGCAGCAGTGAACAAGGTAGTCTGGTCCTCCTAGAGCTTAGACCAGAGAGGGAGACGAACAGCAAACAGTATTACCATAAAGCACAGTGAGTATTGTGATGGGAAGTCCAGAAGGCTGTGGGACAAACAGCACCCCATCAATAAGCATCTGCTACACTGATTGTGCGGGATGCAGTGAGAGTTCAGCCTATCTCCTATTTGGGACTTTCCTGACTGAACCATGCACTCTTCTTAGCACCAACACCTGTGAAAGAAGAGAATCGCAACTCGATTTCCCAGGCTCTAAACAGAACTGGCTACTAAAGTATTTTCTTGTTAGTGTTACTACAGAGGAATACATTAAGGAAAGCATGAGAAGATCCACTGCTAGGCCACTAGAACACATCTTAAAGCAATGCAACCCAATTTTTAGGCTATAGGAAACTACAATAGAAAATCCCAAGCCTGACACAACCACAGGTGATATGCCTCATTTCTAATAGAAAAACACGAATCGAGACCATAAGCATGCAAACGGATTCACGGCAGTATGAATTACAGATATCACTCAAATAAATGTCTAAATATGTACGAGGACAACACTAATATTAAAACTCACTATTAAACGTAAGTAAAAAGGCTGGCGAACAAATCTCAACTCCCCTTCTCTGTAAGTCTTGCTCACAGCCACATAAAGCACTTATTTAAAATTTGATAATTTTTCTCCCTATTCACTCCTTAGTAATGGCAGTAATTAATAAAAACACTAATATGGTCAAAAAGCAGAGGAGAAGAGTATCCTTGGATTAATGTACGTACATTGTTAATGTGTAAATAGGACATCAGTAAATAGCACTATTAGTTATTCACTCTTATTTCAGGGGAACAAATGAGAATTGGTCCTTTCTTTGGAAGAACAAGAAAATGAACAAGTAATCGAGACAAAGTATAGAGCTGATCAGCATGAAAGTTGTGTCATGAGTCCATTTTTGTAATTTTTGGTAAGACTGGAGTATACATTATCCCCAAAGAGATCTGCTCGCTTCCTTCCATACTTTGTTAAGAGTATACATTGCACTCCTTGTCAGACATTAGTTTCCACTGAATTAGGTCCCCCAAGCAAGGACAAGAAACAGTCAGAGATGCAGATGCCCCCAAGGGGAGTCTGTCAGTCCAGGCCATAGGGTGTGGCCCCAGAAGTGATAGGTGGAGCAGCAAAACTCCTACCCACCTTGCCCGGTCACGGGCTTCCGACATCCTGTTTCAGTTACACCTCATTTCAATTCTAAGAAGCTGTGTCTGCTGCAGAATTATCTATGGATAGGTCCCAGTGTAGCATTCTCTCCACATTTAACACAAGCAGTTCTTGAAAAAAATTTAAATGGTAAATTACCTTATTCCAACCCCATACCCCCCCCTTCCACACACCCCTCCTGCCCCCGCAGGAAGGAATCAAAGGAAAACAATTCTTTTGTGGAGACACTGAGGACAGAATAAACCAGGGTGTGAAAAAAATCATGACTTAAGAATGATAAAATGAGGATATAATGTAATAGCTGGGAAAATATTTTCAATGGCTAGCAATATTATTATTTGGGTCAGTCTGGAGATGTTTCTTTATCTCTAGCATGAGACATATTAAGTTAGCATTGTTCTAGCACGTTTTGTTCTAAATCTGCCACAAAGTAAAAAAAAAAAAAAAAAGACCCAAAAATGCAAGAGAAACTGGATATGTATCACTACACTATTCTGATGATGTCAGGAACTTTTTATCCATCCTAATAATATTTTTCATCAGGAGGAATAGACGGCTTCTCAAAGAACAATCCTCATGACTCATGACTGAATCAGCATTTTATGCAGATTTTTGTCATATTAATAACCTTTGCTTACTGGAGAATTATTATACCTTCTCTTGCTGGCTTCTGTATACAGATGCTTTCTTTAAAAAAAGAGAATCTCTGATGAATTTTTAAAAAATAGTATGAAAGAAGAATAAATTAATTCATTTTGAACTTTCTTAAACGTTCACAGGAAAATTTCAGATACATACAGGTTTTCCGCTCCAAACTGAAAGCTCAGGATGCTAGAGCCATTTTCACATCTGGCACCTCTCCCTGGGCTGCACCTGACTCTGGAAGAGCCTGAACTTGCCGCCTTGGAAAGCTGCTCTCCCAGCCATCACCCTGAACCCCGTTTCCCAAGGGGCACCCCTTCCTCGGCGGCTGGCGGCCGCTTTATTTTGCCCTGTTCTCCTGCCCTTTGCCATGCACCTGCTCCTCGGGAACCACCCTTTCACCCAGCTCCCCCGGAAGCAGAGCAGAACCTCCGTGTCTTGCTGGGGTGGAGATGAAAGTTATCTTCACCTCTGCTGTAGGCTCGACTGGCAGCGAAGCCACCATGAGAGCGCCGCGGGGGTCTGACGGGTCCCCGTCCCCGCACTGGCTGAAGCCCGGGGCTGCGCTGCCCCTCCCCTCCCCCACTCTGCCTAAAATAGTCGGGGGTGGAGGAAGGGAGGCTCCTGGAATTGTTTCAACGCCCTCCATCTCCCACCTCACGGTAGCGGCCACCGCAATGGGAGGGCAGCCGCCTCTCGCTTCTGCATCATTGGAGCTCAGGGGATGTGCCACAAGCGGAAATGACAACTCCGAAAGGGGGGATATTAATAGCGATGTCTACGCACTAGATGCAAAGAGAACGCTCGCCGACCTCCCTCTCCCCTTCTGCACGGGCATCACCCGCGTACACACGCACACACCGCCACCCTCCTAAGTACGCACAGCCTCAGCCTGCAAGTGCAAACTTGCTTTCAGTTTGTCTGCAATGTGTTGTATTCCACCTAGCCACTCTTCCCCGTTTACCTTCTCTCTCTTGCAGGCAGCGAAACGAGCTGGCAGATCCTTGCGCTGGCTCAGTCCGGCTGTGCGCGAGCCGGCGGTCTTGGTGGCCCCCTTCCTTCCAGCCCCTGGGACTCTCGGGCCGGGTGCAGGGCCGCCCTGGTTACCGGGTACAACAACCCAGCCCGCTGCACCCGCGCCCCTCGCTGGAGCACTTGCTCTTGAGCCGAGTTGCCCGCCGACTCCCCCTACCCCCACCCCCACCCCCTGCCTCTCGCAATCGGTTCCTCCTCCCGACTGCACCCTGGGCTTTTAGGCCTTCGCTCCAACTCCTCCACTCCACCCACCCCGCCCCGGCCCCGCAGCGAGCCCTCCTTTCGAAAGGGAAGATCTCAGAGCACGGTTCCACCCCAGGTCCGCGTCCCAGCGCGAACCCGCCCTCGCCACGCCCCTCGGCTGCTCGGCGCAGGCTGCAAGATGCTCCGGGACCGGGAGGCGCTCTGCCGGGTGCCCCTGCCTCTTGGGGTGCACAGCCTCCGAGCTCGCCCCTGCGTGTGTCTCCGCCACAGCAAAGCCGGCTGCGCCCACCCTCCAGGGGCGCGTTCCCACACCGGCCACCTCCCCGCAGTGGAGGGCGAGGAAGGGGCCCAGAGCCCCGAGGAGAAGCCGGCGCTCAGGCTAACTTCTGCCTGGGGTTGTCACTGGCCGGCTGACCTTGCTGGGCAGAGCGTGACTTGCAAGGCTGGGGAGTCTCCTTGATGGTCCCAGGAAGGAAATGATGCAGTTCGAGTACCTTCCGCCGGCTCCTTTTTAATCAACTTTCAAAAACATCATAACAGCTGACCTGCCTGTGGAAATCAGGAGCAAGTAACTAAATTTTAGGGAGACCCGTCAGGCTTTATAGGATTTCGTTGCTGTTGTTTATGAAGCTTATGTTTCTTGGGAAAGCGCTTGATCTCTTTAGCTTGATTATTCTTTGTTTGTTAAGATAGCGCTGGCGAAGCACCTCCGGATGGGTCAGACGCACCGCATGCATGTGGAGGAGCCATTTGACTCTTTGGTCAAAGGTCCTTCTCCTGGTATGAAAGCGATCTTGTTGTTGCCTGGAAGCATTGGGGAAGAATTTATTTTGTTGTGGTTTTATGGTTTCCAAGCAAAGTCAAACACAGGCTCTCCTCACAAACAATGAAGTCCCAGTCCAGCAAAGATTATGGCAGCTAAAGTAACCGAAGCTCTCTTGTGAGCATCTTAAAAGTAATCACCCCTTTGAATTTTCAATCTGAACAAAATCTAAATTACAAAGTGGATGGAGTTTCTTTTTGCCTCTGGCCTTTTCCTCTTGTGCTGTCAACACTCCCACTATTTATCTTCCCATTTTCTTCAAATTCTCTTCCTTCTCCATCCCATCAAAAGCATAACGTCTGAAATGAATCTGGTAAACCAATAGGATGGTCTTTTCTTTGGTAACTTTGCATTTGTAGAGGCCAAACAATGAAGTTCTAATTGTAGAACTTGCTACATTGGGCCTGGAGAAGGGGGTTGGGGGTCACTCTCAAGGCACACTCTCCACCTCTGCCCGGCACACTGACCAGAGGCGTGCAGAGATCCATCAGAAACTGGTTATTCCAGATCAGCACTCTCAGCCGGGACCACAAGCCTGGCATCCCAAGCTACAGGCCTGTGACTCAGAAGGCCAGATGCAGACTGGCTCAGTTCTCCCTCTTACTCCCCAGCTTCAAAACAGCAGCTCACCCTGCCTGCTTCTGAGATGGCCTAGGGAGATAATCTACCAATTTACAGTGAATTCAGCAGCAGCCTCCTTGGGCTGGCTCTCATGGAGCTAAAGACCCACATTCAGCTCAACTTTATCCTCCATTGGGGCTGAAGTGCATCGATTTTGGAAAGGGTCTTTCTTTTTCATACATCCCGGGGAAGGGTGTTGTAAATTTTTGTACACCTACTACACACCAACTGTCCTAATCTGCAGTGGTGAGCAAAACCCGACATGGTTCCCACCTCCACGGGGCAAGCAGGGAAGTAGACAGTCATCATCAAATCCCACAAATGGTTGTCAAAAACCTCAGCCTCCAAGACAAGGCAAGTGTTACCTTGACAGCTTTCAACAAAGGGAATTAGCTTAGTTGAGAGATCAGAAAGACTTTCCCAAGGAAGCAACCTTTGAACTGATCTGCAGGAAGGATAACGGGGGCAGGGTGGGGCTCTGGGAGCACACGCCAACCAGAGGAAATATCATGTGCCAAGTCTCAAGGGAAGCAGAGAAGCCCCTGCCCTGGAGGGACCGAGGAAGCAAGGGCGTGGCAAGACGTTCAGGGAACACGGTCTTAACAAACCAGGATGGAGAGACGGGTCTTTGCAGGGAGCCGGTAAAGTGATTTCAACGGGTGGTACAGCATCATGGAATGTGTATTTTAAGATATTCTCTTCGGCCATAATGTGGAAAACAGATTAGAAGTGAGACCAGAATGGCATGCAATAGTGGAGAAGCCAGTGCAGGATTCGTTTAGGAAGATCCTGGCATCTTGATGGGAAAAGTGGGTGGGTTTGAGAGGTATTTAATAGCTAAAACTATGGGACGTGAGGTTATGTATGCTATAAGGTAGTCAGAAGACTTAGTGGGTAAAGTCTTGGGTTTTGGAGCAAGAACGGCCTCAACTGAGTCTCAGGCCCACCATAACCCAGTAATCTGACCTCTCACAAGTCCAGATTTTACTGATCTATAATTAGGGTTTATAATAGCACCTTATTCTTGGGCCCTTCTGGGGACTAAATGAGCTGATAGCTGAAAAGCACAGAATACTCAGCCCCTGGCATTTAGACAGTAAATATAAAATAGAGTTATCATTATTATGGTTAAACTATCACTATTACGTTAGATGCTTCTGAAATTGGCGAATAAAGGGAAAGCAAACAGTATCTACTTCACTTTGCAGCAGCCCTACTGGGCTAGACACCAGCTCCTGAGAGCAGCGAGACGCACGGACAGGCTGAGAGAAGGCCACCTGGGAAGCACGCTGTCGAACTCCCCCAGCAAGCCCTTCTCTTCCTACTCTCTCAGCTTATTTAGAGGCCTGTTCTCAGATGTCGTTGCAGCTGGGCCCCCCGTGTCCCTGCTCTGCGGTAACAGGAGGTAGCAAGAGCAGCAGAACTTGCAGGTTGGCTTCAGCTGGTTTCCTCCATTTGCCTGCATCATCACGTGTTATCTGTGGGTAAAATAAGCCCCATGGTACCCATCTGAAAACAGCAAACACCCACTTCTGTTTCTGTCGTTTCTGTTCTATGGAGTTACGTTAACTTTCTGGCAAACTTGGCCATCACGAAAACATGCTGTGGACTTACCAAAAGCAACAGACCGAAGATCTTACCAGAGGTGTGCCTTTACTGCAGTGAGCTCAGGTGCATCTCAAAGAGCAAGTCTCTCCCCCCCCCCCCTTTAGTCATCTCTTCAAACATACTTCCCCGCGTGGTGCAGTGAAACTAAACAAAACAGCTCTTTTACTTTTTAAGGTAAGCTCAGTATCCAGATGCAGTGAGTAATAGCCTGTCAAGTTTTAGGAGCAGTTAAAGGCGTCAGGTGGAGTCTCTGCAGTCTGCTAACAAGTGAGGACGGGGAGGCGGGGAAGCAGGTCCTTACCTCTACTGCAAGTTAGTTTCCAGAGGATCTGGGATTCAAGGTACTCAGATTCACCCACTTCTTCCAAAATGCCCCTTTCCCAATTCTCATGGCTCCCTCTTTACAACCAAGGCCTCCACTTTCACATTAGAGACTTGCCAAGGCTTTGAATTCAACTGGCATCTGGTTTTGCAACCTGCAGAAACAGACCTTAGGTCTGATTTTTGGCTACCTCTGACACATCACTGCAAGGGGGAGGGTCCTAGAAGTTCTCTGGCTCTCTGACCTTGCTTTGGCCCCAGAGCATAAAATACCTGAGCTTGCATTTTCTTTCTTTTTGTTCTTCATAGTAGGCAGAAGTAGCTGACACACCCCCTAGTTCTTCTAGTCCTCTTTTCTACTTGAAGATTCTACAGCCGTAGCCCACTGTTTCCAAAACACTTGTCTTCAATTGACCCTTGATTGCAAGCTACCATAGGAGTTAATTTAAGGAACTCTTTTGCCACTGCGTGCCGTGTACCCTGAGAATAGTTTATGTTGTCAATGAGGTCATCATCATCTGCAAACCCTACTGGGTTCAGATAATTGACACGAGAGTTCCATCTCTGGAGAGCTGGAATCAGTCTTAGCCTGAAATAGTGTGCCGGGCAGGATTCACTGAAGAAAAGTGGGACCGACTGTAGGCTTGAATACAAGGAATTAGGTAGGGGCTTACAAAATTTTTGTTGGGAAAGGCTTGAGAAGAGATCTCCAGTGTGGATGCCCTTAGCTTTCAGGTAGCACCACTGCAGGTGGAATCCAGAGCTTGGGAAGCTGCTGCTGCCACCCAGAGGTGAGGATGCTGCAGCAAAAAGCCAGCAGCAGCCAGTTGGCAGGGCGCCAGGGCTCAGCCTGGTGACAGCCTTGGCAGTCGGCCAGCCACTGCACAACTGCTACTGCGGCCACTGCAAGGAGACTAGCTCCGTGGTCCTTTGCCTTTCACATCTCAGGTGAGAGGCACATCGCGGCCAAACCCCAGAGGAGAAGGAGCTTGGGGAATGTGATCCCCAGACTCCCAGCTCCTGAGATTCAGAAGATGGCGCAGAAAGGGTCGTGAGTGAAGGTTGTTTACCAAAAAACAGTATCCAGGACAAACACAGGCTTGAGTTGAACAGGAGAGTGCAAATGTTTATTTAAACTAAAACACACAGAAATTCCAGTTTAAAAGTGGAGTTTTTTCATCTACTATAGCTAGCATGTTAATATGGCTTTAGAATTCTAAATATTAGGATTTTAAGACAATTTTTTAAAAAAATACAAAATCTTTCCGCATTTCTGATGAATTGCAAGATGATATTAATTCTCAAGCATGATTTTCTTATGTGCTTCTTTGACCATTGTTCTCTTCCCCCCTGCTTTACCCACACACTACCCTGATGATACTCTTGACCTTGTCTTATCAGGAAGGACAATCATTTGGTAAGGATCATCTCTGTCTGCTGCCTTCTTTTGTTTCCAGACCATTCCCTCTAGTTCTCCAACTCCAATATCCCTTAACTGAACAGGTCCTTACATCCATTTGCAGGGCCACTATGATGGATGCCTTTGTTTGGACTGGAAAAGGGGCTCTTCCACAAGACAATTCACCTCCATCTGTTTACGTTGTTATATTCGACTATTTTTGATGAAACAAGACATTTGAGTGCCATCTGCAGAAAGTTCTTATAATAAATAGACAAATCAGAAGCTTCAAATGTGAGTGGCACCCACGTAGAGGAGGTACCCTAAAGTGTGTGAAGTGCGTAATCTACATCAGCCACACGTGGGAGCTCCGTGGCTGTTGATTCTACTACTTTTTCATTGCCCATCACCTCTAACTATCAATCCTCTAAAGCCAGTTTAAATTCCATGTTCAATCATTAGACTTGCTCCCTTGCATGTGTCCTTAGCTCACTTCCTTCTCACTTTGCCATCCTCGCTTGGCTAAACCTTGTTTAATTAAACTCTGCCTATTTTGCGTCTATACTCGCACAGCTGAACGTGACTGGAGAAAAAACAATCATGGCCTTTGCATTCATGATCACTAAACTAAATGTCCCTAAGCATTGCCTGGCGATTAGATAATATTTCTCTAATCAGTTCACTCTCCCGCTTTTCCCACCCAAATTTCATACTTTCCCCTGTCTCCTCAACTTATAATATCTTCACCCACATTCAAATTCTCACCTGCTTACCTTGCTCCCTATTTCCTAAAACATTTTAAGCAATCAGAAGAGAATTCCCACAAGCTCCCACCACCACATCTAGGTGCCCACCTGCGTCAGTGCCCACATATAGTAGTCACACTTGTCTTCTGTTGCCAGAAGCTCCTAGCTAAGGCTAACCTCTCCTCCTAAATTCCTGATCATTCCTTCCTGCCAGCAAATTTTCTCTCTTCCCAGAATCATTCCTTGCTTTTCTCTCTACTTCTTTATCTCCAACAACATGTAAATTTAATTAATAATAATTTAAAACACTATCTTGATCCCCACCTTGGCTCCAAATACTATTTTCTTTCTCTCCTTACTTTGAAGCAAAAACTCTTTGAAAGATTTATCTATGTTCACTGTGAGCCATTTCTCTCCTCACTCTTGAACTCGCTGCAGTGAAGCTTACCAATGACTTCTTTGCTAAATTAAATGGCCCTTTCTCGGTTCTTATCCCGGCCCATCAGCATCATTTGACAAATTTTATTCCCTCTTTCCTCCTTGCAATGCTTTCATCATTGGGCTTCTGAACACACTAATTTTGGAGTGCCAAGACCTCTGTCCTTAGAGTTTTTGTATTTTTTCAGCTGCACTAATTTCTAGGGGATCTTATTCAGTTTCATCATGTTGAAATCATGTGTAGACTCTGAACTCCTGAATTTAAATCTCTCGCCCAGACCTCTCTTCTGAACTCCAGACTTGTCTGTCCAATTGCCTACTCAGGATCTCCCCTTGGAAGTTTAAAAGGTATCCCAAATGAAATTTATCTAAAACTATACCTGTAGTCTTCTCTTCCTAACTGGCCCCTCTTGCTATCTTCCTGGCATCAGTTAATGGCAATGCCATCTTTCTCAGTTGCTCAAGCCTAAAGCCTCATGTCAGACTTGACACTTCACTTTTTCTCACTTCTCACCTTCAATCAATCATCAAATCATGTTGACTCCGTCTTAGAAAACATACCTAGAGGTAGTCCTTGTTCTTAGAAAATATCTAAATATTTAGTGGTAATAGGGCTTGGTGTCTCCAACATACTCTTAAATAATTCAGAAAAAATAATGTGAAGAAAGAGAGGAATAGACAAATATATAAAGTAAAACAGAGCAAAATATAAATAACTGATGATTCTGGGTGAAAGGCATACGGGATTTCTGTGTAATATTCTCGAAGGTTTTCTGTAAGTCTAAATTTATATCAGATTACAAGGTTTCGGAAATTATGTCTAGGTTCCACCACTCATCGGCTCACTGCTGGACCATCATATCTGCCTTAAGGCCAGAGAAATCCTGTTAAAGCATAGGACTGATGATGCCATGCCTCTGTTCAAACCCCTCCAATAGCATTCCACCTTACTTATAGTGAGGGCTGCCGTCTTTCTATGATCTACAAGGCCCTACGTGATTTGCCCCCACCTCCCCATGAGCTGTCTCCTCTCACCTGCCCTTTCCCTTCCCACACTGCAGTGCAGCTTCAGGAAACTCCACCTCAGGGCTTGTCTTACATCACTCCCTGTGCCCAGGAATTCAGTTCCACAGGTTATTCACCTGTCTCACTCCCTAACTTTCTTTAACAGGTTTTTTCCTCAAACCTCATCTTTTCAGTGCAGTCTTTCCTGCTGCACTATCTAGGCAGCCCTGAACTTCTCTAGTGCTTAGACTCATGGTCTGTGTATTTTCCTTATTTTTTTCTAGTCAACCCAACTAGAAAGTGAGTGCCACGAGGACAGAAATTTTTTTTCTTCTGCTTGCTAACTCTTTTATTCCCAGCACTTAAAACAGATACCTGAAAGGTACTCGATAAATGGTTGTTGGATAAATGAATTAATACATGTGATGAATAATGTACTGATCTTGCTATGCCTTATGAAATTATACATACCATCAATAATATTATTAAATTATCACACCTGTTGGAAATTGGTTACTCAAATCTCCTGGATGGCCTGTTCCCCAATCGGCCACCAAAATAGAACATACCCCCATTTCATGATGCAAATTAATAGGAAAAGATATTTTCTCCTTTTTTTTCCAACCTTTGTGTCTTTTCTTCTTAGTTCAAGTTTTTGAAATTCCTCCAAAGTCCTTCTGTTGATCTCTCCCTGGCTTTGTCTGCATATATAGCTTTATGCCTGAGCTGGCTCCTGCTAAGTAGACATCTCTGAAACCCCCTGATACATTCACTTCTGAGATTTTATGCTGCTTTTTATGTTTCCCCTGGGATTGTGCCACATTCTAGGCATATTGGCGTCTTTTCTTTGTTCTTATGATATAGTAATAGATCACCTACTCTTTCTCTGTCCTTATGTCTCTCTTTTTTTTCAGGGATCTTAACATTTTGAGGGGTATATTTTAAACTTATTTCATAAGCCTCAAGCATTCTACCTAACTTGCATATAATGCGTTTCCTAAATACTGTTTGGAACTGAGCTTGTTTACAAGATAACTCTGCCAGTAATGACATCAGGTTAGAGATGACTTTTCATAGGAAAAGATGATGTGAGTTGAAGAAGCTCTTAATTCCATTCCTACAGAGGGTTCTAATGTAGCTGAATGAGCTTACGGGTACTCACAGTTTTATCGGCCACTTGGAAGTAATTCAGGGAGCCTCTGATAAGTGAAAGAGGATCCTTATTTGTGAATTTCTTCTTCCTGGTTTATTTCACTACCCATACCTGTGTTTAGCTGGAAAGGTTTTGAGAAGTTGTTAGAATCAAAGCTTCATATGGACACTGTATCATTGTAGAAACTGTATGATGCAAGTGGTAGAAAAAAGTCACCTGAAAGTGGCATAAATAATGAAGATTTATTAACTCATGGAAGAACAGAGTGGCATAGATTTCAGGTTTCACCCAAAGATCCCATCATGGATCTGATTTCTTTCTGTTCCTCTCTATTCTGAGGTCCATATGTTGGCTTCCTTCTACGACTAACATCCCTCATAGTTGTAGGATGGCTATTCTCAATAAAATTCTTGGTTTACCCACTGGGAGAGAAAAGGTATGTGTGTCTGAGCATTCCCAACAAAGGTCCTGACATTTACCCCACCTGGACTGTCTTAAGTTATATGCCCACTGCTGTCCTCCCACCAGTCACTGTGACCAAGGGAATAAAGTTCTGATTGGCCTTAGGCATCCCTGATCCCTGGTATTGAACTTGACATAATATTTTCTCAAAGCAAATGATCTACGCCAAGTTACAAAGGTGTGGATGGGGTGGAGTGGCAACCTAAGGCCAGGAACCTGGAGTGAGCAATTAGCAGGGCCAATGGCCATCCTAGCCCAAAGGAAAAAGGGGAGGGGAGGGACCTAGAAGGAGAGTCCTGTAGAAAATAACATGTTGGCACTCAGAGTGACACTCACTTGAGGACAGCCAGCTGAGGGACCTCAGAGGAGAGGAACTAATACGCTGATATTCTTCTTTTCTCCTGTTTCTTCTGGGTCTCCCAGTTGTCCAAACTCAACAGAGGCCTGAGACTGCAGGAGCCCTGTTGGCGTAGCCCATACTGTTCAGTTTTCCAGGGTGGCGAGGAACGTGTGAAAGGACAGAGGCTACATGTGGGTGGAAAATGAAAACTATTACGCAATTGCTGAGTCAAACTGTGACTACTGGGAGGAAGGGGGCAGGGTAAGAAACCCTGGAGAGACAGTCCCCAATATTCCCTGCAGACCAGAAGTGTTTGACTCACTGATCTGACTAGGGACCCTTGTGGTACTTAGGGCAATATCTTGTATTCCAAAATGCAGGTAAAAACTCAAAAATGTTTTCCAAAGCACAAATGTTTTCATAGGAGTATTTTCTAAGTACCAGAAGCATGGATCTGCTAGATATCCTAATTAGGCATATTCATCCTCATCTGCTTTATTGCTAGCTACAAAAAGAATATTGGCTAATTAATGGGGCATATTGTGTAACTTCTAGGAAAACTTCTTAGATAGAAGCATTCCGCACATGGAAGGTTAGATTACCATGTGGATGGCAGAGACCTCCTATTCCTTGCCTTTCTTGGGCATAAAATAAGTGAAAGTGAGTTTACTATTAGCATCAGAGGTGAGATTAAATAGAGGACGAACTTCTTGATAGTAGGATATGTTAAACACCAAAAGTTCTTTATTTTCTTCAATGTCTTTGAGCAGTTTTGGTATTGCACTGCCTATTTTCTAAGGTACAGCTGGTAATCCAAAGGGCCTAAGAAGGATATAGGAAATGTTACTTTCGCTTCCCCACAAACAGAATGGCTAAATGCCCCAGGGAGCTGCCCCCTGTTCCAGCTGCCATGGCTGAAGGGGCAGTGGAGGCTGTCTCTGTCTCCTTCTAGAGTGAACCTTCGGCTTTCAGATGGCCAAGACATTGCACTGCCCTGGGGGTCTGCAGCTTCCTCCTTAGTCCCTTTCCATGAGCCAGGAAGGGGCTCAAGCATGGAATGATAAGGTGCACGACACCAGACCAGACTGGAAATCCAGGCACATACACAGAGCCAAGGCTCAGAACATTCATTCATTCATTCGTTCATTGAATATTTGTAGTACCTACAATGTCCCAAGTGCCAGGCAATGCTCCAAGAGCTGATGAGGGCAGTGAACAAAATGGAAAAATAACAACTTTGTTTTCATGAAGTTTTATCTTCTAAAGGGGAAAGCAAGCAGTAGACTATACATAAAGCATATACTGTATTAGAGAGCGATAGCTGCTGGGGAGATCAAATGAAGCAGAGAAGAGAAAAAAGATATGTCATGTGAGCAGCTGAAATTTGAGTTATGTGGGCAAAGGAAACATCACTGGAAAGGCAACTTCTGAAGAAAAAGAAGTCTGGAAGGAGGAAAATGAGGTAGTTGTCAGGATATCTGGGGAAAATCATTCCAGTGATAGCAAAGAACAAGCATAAAGGCCCTGAGGTTGAAAACTTCCTGTTTTTATTTAAAGAATAGGGAGGAGGCTAGAGTGGAGTGAAGAAGAGGGAAAGCAATAAGAGATGAGGTTAAAGAAATGACGGGAGAGTGGTGGGTGGGAGGGACAGCTCGTGTGGGTCTGGCAGGTCATTATAAGGACTTGCCTTTTTCTCGGTGTGATGTGGGAGTCCCACAAGAACGACATGATGGGACTTGCATTTTAAGAAAACTCTGGATGTTGTGTTGATAGGAAACCAAAGGATACAAAGCAGAAGTGGCAGAGTAACAAAGAGGCCATTGCAATAATTCAGGATGACAGCTTAGCTCGAGATGATGGCAATGAAGGGGTGAGAAGAGAGCAGACTCTGAATATATTTTGAAGTGAGAGCTCATAAGATTTACTGACATCCCACGTGTGGCATGTGAGAGAGAGAGAGAGATGTCATTAGGACGTAAAGACCAGTTCCCAAAGAATGACCTTGGGAACATTTGAGTTCTGACAGGTCTGAAATTGGAAGTGGGTCACTCTTATGGGGGAAATGACACATGAGTTTCTGGAACAATCATGATGGATAGAATAAGAAAGATTCCAAACCCAGGGTAAGGTCGCGGACAAAGCAAGGTGATTCAAGAATGGCTGAGAGGGCAACTGATTCATCAGCAGATCTCTATCAGATGATCAACCTGGGAAGAGGCAGTAGGTGGAAAGTATCAGGGATGCCTGGGAACCTGCATCAGATAGTTCCGTCTCTGCTGGCTTTGGAGTACCAGGCAGTGTGGTAGTTTGAGTTACGTACCGCAGGAAAGAAACGTGTTCTCAGTCTGCATTCCTGTAGGTGAGAGCCCATAGTAAGTAGGACCTCTTGAAGATGCTATTTTTAGTTAAGGTGTGGCCCGACTGAATGAGGGTGGGTCTTAATCCGACTTCCTGGAAGCCTTATAAAGAGGACCCTGAAGCACAGAAGCGGGAGAGGAGAGGATGTCGCCATGTGATGTGAGGCAGAGGAGAGCGAAGGAACCCCCAAGGTCAGCAACAGTCAGCAGCAGAAAGCCACCATCTTCAGGGAGAAAGCAAAAGTTGCCAATAAATTTGATTCTGGACTTCCTGTGGCCTCAAAACACTGAGCCAACACATTCCAATAGTTTAAGCCCACCCATTGTGGGGTATTTGTGAGACAGCTCTGGCAAACCAAGGCAGGCAGTAATTTGATTGTTGTGGAACAAGGCGGCAACTCGTTGATTCAGGGAGGGGTCTGCTTACAGTGGACCAAGGCACTAGGCCAATCAGTAGGCAACCCGGGTCTGAGTTAACCAGCTCGGTGGTTAGCTACTGAGCTGTTGTCCTAGAGTTCTTGGTATGACCTCTGCTAAGCCAGGGCTGACCCCAGACACAGGCTGAACCCCAACTGGGGAGGGTAGCAAGCCACATGGCTGGATGCCAGGCAAGTCGGACCCAGAAGCTATGTACCTAAAAGCGTCACCTCTCTCAGAGACCCAAAGTCTATCAGAACACAGACTCCTAAAAATAAAGAAGCCATTTTTATCCTTCAGTGGCTCCAGGCAGCCCCTGTGGCCTCAGATGTGGTGCCAATGATCTCCTGATGACGTGTTGATGATGTCTTCAGTCTGCTCACCATGTTTACACTAGAGGTGGCTTCTGAGACTTCTCTAGACAGGGTTCTCACTAGTACAGACTGTCACTGATGTTGGAGGAAAGAAGCGTATTCGCAGATGGAGATACAGAGCCTGAAAGGTGTGGAGGCAAGGAATTAAGTGGCATGTACAAAAATGGTGAGGAGTCATATTGTGTTGAAACATGGAGTTGGCACAGGATAAATCCAGGAAAAAATGCCTTTAAAGACCAGGATAAGAAATCTCTACAAGAATTCATTTATGATTTCTGAGAAGAGAGTAACAGTATGGATGTCATATTTTTAAAAGATTTATCCACTTGCAGGTTGTAGTTTGAAATCAAAGCCAAGAATACCATGGTCAGTTTCTAGTGGGAAGAAACTTGAGGTCTGATTAAGTGATCACAGTAGAAAAGGAAAGTACCTGGATATGAAAGACATTTCACAGGTAAACGCTACAATGACTTAGCAGTTGATTTTTCTTCTTCTACTTTCTCTATGTCCTCCAATATGCCACTGCAGCACAAAATCTGAAATTCTCCTCTAGATTAATCTTTCTTAAAACAATTCCAGGAAATGAATCCTTCTTATCATTTCGACTGTGTTCCTTTACTGAGCCTCTTCCTACATTTTCAGGCATTCCAATTGTTTCATTTGATTACTCTATTTACTAGTCTATCCGGTATTCTTGGTTAACCTTCCCCCTCCCATTTCTGTTGTCTTTTTCTATTGGGTTTCAGTTATGCCCGAGTTATTGCTTGATGATTTACATGGAAAGAGATTGTTTTAAAGGCAATTTATTTTCAACGAGGGATATGTAACACAAAAACAAGCCCCACTTTACAAACCATGTAATGTGCTTTTGGAACTCAATTCCCCAAAGTGAAACTGGCTAAAATATGAATCCGTTTATATAAACTGAGGCATGAGGGAATCCACAGAGGATGTTATGAAAAATAAGACACATGGGCAGTTGTTAGAAAGTGTATTATGATAGAACTCATATTATTTGAGTGTTTTCCTAAGTTTTTGATATTTAGGTAATACTTTCCAAATGCCATATCTAAATCATCTGGGGGGCTTGATAAAAATACATTTTCTTGGACCACAACTTTACCTATTCTGGTTCTCCAGGTCTTGGATAAGACATGAAAATTTGGATTTTAAATAAACTCCCCAGTTTAATAAACTTTAATATTTTAAATAATCCAGAGCCACAGGCAGGTTTGGGAGTCGGTTTCAAAGAAGGCATCTGTATCTCTTGTGGCCACATTGGAAGGTGAATACTGGTGATGTGGGTTTTTGACCTGACAAGGTTAGCAACTGCTGTAATGTATACTGACCAACACACAGCAGAAGAGTTACTCTGTTGATTTTACAGCTGAGGTTGATGAAATGGTACAGTCTTATGGGCAGTTCTAGGAAAGATAAGTCTTCTTAGCAATGTGTTAAAGTTCATTGAGAAACCTGCCCCCAAACCAACCAACCAATCAGCAAAAAATTTAAAATCGCTGCACATGGGTAAAAATACCTTCTCATTATATTTTGAAAATGGCTTCCCGTTCCCTGTGTTCCTAATTGAGTCTAATCATAATTTTAGTTAGATAACAACCAGTGTTTCCATTAATATGCCCATGTAAGTGATATTTACCACTGAGCCATGGGCAGTGCTGCAACTGCCCCTCACTCCCTGCAGAATGCCTTGTTTTCTCTGCAGTCAACACTCTCCTTGCTATTTCATTAGCTTATTTTTTAATGAAACTTTCATAGTCTCAAGCCCCAGATATCCCTGATAATTGTCTACCTCTCCTTCCAAGATGGACAATTGAATCAGCTCTCCCATCAGCTACTGGGCCACTGCGGGGTGGTGTCAGATCAGCCCCCCTCCCTAAACCTAAGGGTAGCCAGAGTCTGTTCTTCACGTTAAGTAACCAGGGATAAAAGGGTTAGAAAAGAAACCACAAAGTAACAGAAAACGTAGCTCCTAAATTCTTAACGTACCCTAAATTGTTTTCCTTAATCCTCCGCTGGATGGATTCTTTCCCGGTGGGGTGACCCAAACCCTCGTTCCTAAAGAAACTGAGTCCTTGGTCTTTTCTTTGATGCATTGCTACAGTACTCAGATCAGGGCTACTAGGCAAGGTGTATTAAAAAAAAACCCAGCAACTCAAACAGATATTTGCAACCGATGTTCTAGAGGCATTACTCACAGTAGCCAAAAGGTGGAAGCAACTGAGAATGAATGGATAAATAAAATGTGGCTTATAGGGAAAGCAGATTTGGCTCAAGCAATTGGGCTCCCATCTACCATACGGAGGGCCCCGGTTCTATTCCCGGGGCGTCCTCGTAAAAGCAAGCTGGCCCACGTGGCGCAGAGAACTGGCTGGCCCATGTGGCACGGAGAGCTGGCACAATAAGATGACACAACAAAAAGAGACACAGAGGAGAGACAGTGAGAGATGAAACAAACCAGGGAGCTGAAGTGGCTCAGGTGCTTGAGTGCCTCTCTCCCACATCAGAAAGTCCCGAGATCAGTTCCCGGTGCCTCCTAAAGAGAAGATGAGAAGAGGAGACAAGCAGACACAAGAACACGCAGCAAATGGACACAGAGAGCAGACAGTGGCATAAGGGGCGGAGGGTGGGGGGGAAGGTAAATAAATAATTTTAAAAAGTGTGGCATATACATTCAATGGAATATTATGCGACCTTAAAAGAGAATGAAGTTCTGATACATGTGACAACATGGGTGAAACTTGAAAACATTAATGTTGAGTGAAATAGCCAGACGCAACACGACAAATATTGCATGGTCTCATAGGAAACACCTAGAAGAAGCAAACTTCAAAGAGATAGCTGGTATATGAAAGAGGCATGGGTGTAAGTCATGGGTTATTGGGGGTGGGGGGAAGGGGTGGCAGGGAAAAAGTTATAGCTTATAGCTGGGGAAGAGGTTCTGAGTAAGGTGATAGCATGGGTGTAATGGATATTGGCGATGGCAGCACAATATTGTGGATGTAATTAATACTCCTGAACCGCACACTTGAATGTGGTTAAAATGGGAAATTTGGAGTTGTGTATTTGTTAATACAATAGAAAATTTAAAAAGTTTTTTAAAAGAGACACCTTAGGAAAGGCCCTAAAATGGGCTTATTGCACTGGCCATTCACTTTCAATCTATGCTCACGCAGGCTGAATTTGTCAGTGAAGTAGGCCCAAGCTTTTCCTGTTAACTAGTCATAGTAAATTCCCCACGAGACCATGGGTATGGGATGGGTGGGGAGGTAGCAAGGCAGCGGGGGCAGGTAGCATTACAGCGTGAGCCACATGCACTCCCCGTGCCTTCCAGGCCGGCCTGGGTCGGGTCTCAGAGACCCCATGTCCACCTTACCAGGGAGTGCTCCTGGGCAGGTACAAACTAACAGACTGCTGGTCATACAATAGCCAGTCCAAGATGTGTCACCCAGTCACCCGTGGTCCTTGGTCAGGACCCCTCTCCCAGGGCCAGGCAAACCGTTTTCTATTCAAGAGTGGTTCTTGGCAGAAGAGGGCATGGCCTTATTCCCAGACCTAAAGGTCAGCCCGATCATTCTCTCCTTGGGACCTTCCCAAGCAGCTCCATCTGCCCCAGATCTCCCTGCCACCTGCTGATTGCATCCCAATACCCAAGGGTCAGGGCAGCTTCCTCAGCCTGGACCTGTGGCAGAGCCTTTCCTTGCTCTGGACCTTACTCAAAGCTAGCAGCTTGATGGATTATGGTAATGGGTACAAGCAGCTTGGCATGTGCTACCTCTAAACCCAAGAATGTTCGACATATACTGCACTTCTTGCCCCAGGAGGGGCAATGCAACCAATATCCTGGTGTGCGTCATACTTCTAGGTCCCAAGGAACTTAACCAATCTGACAACAGGCAACTGAACTTCCAGAGCTTTTAGCTCCCATCTCATGGTAATGAACATCGTCCGCAGGTATTTGGGATCACTCTCATCAGCATAATGGGTCAGTGCAGGGTTTGGTGGGACTCCGGAACCATCCAGGCTCCTCTGAATACCTGGTAGCAGGAGATTAACACAATTCATTAAAAGTATACTCCATGCTGGAGTTTTTAGGTATACTTCCAGAGACTGGAGCCTCCCGCCTACCTATGTGCCAGGTGTGCATGAAATCTCGGTGGAGCTACAACTCCTACCCTACAGCTCAATGGACTCATCCAAGTCACCTGGCGAGGAGACAACGATGGGCAATGGCCATCCCAGGGAATGGAGAGGGCCTGCATCTGCAGGCAGGATCATCCCACCCACCATATCCATGGGATATAAGCCCTCTCTCACTTGGAGTTGGAGTGGACATCACCATCCCAGTCCCCTCAGGATTGGGGGAAGAACTATGGACTAGAGTGGACTTGATGGTATTCTCTTGTTCACATATGGTGATTCTAGCAATGTAAGAAATTATAACAATGAGGTGGAGCCAGTGGCCACTGGACACTTTTGGGGTAGGAAGGGGATGAGCAGTTGAAATACAGGGGCTTCTTTGGGAGTTAGAGGTTGTCCCGAGTACCGTTGTGGCAACGGATGTAGGCCATTTTAAATCAGCACACACCACTCAGAACTGTGTGGGAGAGAGTGTGGTCTACAGTGTGAACTGTGGTCTATGGTTGGTGGCAAGGCCCCAGGATGTGTAAGTTCATTGAGGGTGGTGGGCCACACTGTGGGAGATGTTTGTGTGGGATGTGGTGGGAGGTGTGGGAGGTGGGCAACATGGGAATCCCAGTGGGTTCCGTGTAATATTTTGGGTAATCTAAGCACCTCTTAAAATACATGTATATATATATATAAATAACATTTTTGTAAGCAAATACACATATATGCATATATATTTATATATCATTTTGCAAATGTTTGTATGTATTGTGAGAATTTTGATTTTTACCCACAATAAAAATAAATTAAAAAAAAAAGAAAAAAAAAGTATACTCCAGGCTCTGCTGTGCAAATGCAAATTGCTTCTCACTTTCCTTACTGATGGGAATGGGAAATAAAAAAAAAACTGGCTCTTTTTAAAATTGGCTCCGGTAGGGGTGCCGCATGTGGAAATGCAGTGTGATCGGAATCATTAGTTGATTAAAGTTGCTCTAATCTGCTGCGATTCTCTGCGACCCACCTGGCTTCACCCAGGTAAAACAGACGGCTTGAATGAGGGGATGGCAGGAATCACTCTCTTGCACCTTCGAGCCTCTGGCAGTTGCAGTTATCCCCACAGTTCCCCAGGTCTGCGGCACTGGGTATTGTTTACCATCCTGACACAGGGTGGGGGTTTGGGGGCAGTTCCAGCTCCAAGGGTTTCCAGGCTGTCCTTTCTACCATAATGAACCTTGGGGAGCCAATTTAGGAATTCTACAACGTTCTAAATTATATCTATTTTCACTAGACATTTTGGAACTGGTTAGTTTTGGACCTGGACATTTTGAAAGGGATGATTTTAGAAAACAGCCACAGGAAGATATTTGTGGATATATGAAATGTTATTAGGAAACATTAAACATGTACAGAAGTAGAGAGAACTCCCATCCATCCGTCATCTCCTGGAAGACAGGCTTGGGCCGAGACTGTCTATCGTGGACCCCGTAGAAGCTCCTGGACTGACTGCGGCCCACGGTGGTATTCTCAGTTCTTTCAAAATCAGCATCCTTCCAGTCCAGAATCAGAAAAATCTCTGAAAGGATCAGATATTTCCTGTTCCCCATTATCCTTGGTAAATAGTCTCAGATTCTCTGGAGCAGGCTCAGGGAAAGAGTCACAGTTTTAACTTCTGGCCAATCTACAGGCATCTTTCCTGGAAGAATCCCAGTTTTCCCCCAGTTAAGGGACTCAGATTCTGCAAAATGGCTTAGATTTGAAAACTAGGTAAGAAGTTGTGAATCCCTACTTTAAAAAATTTTTATTACATTTCTGCCACACAGACCTAAAATTTTCCTCCTGTATCTGTCATTTCCCCACAGAATTTTGAAATTGTTTAATTGCCTTACAAATTTTGTTGATGTGAAAGTGAATTACGATGAAGCGTAAGTCTCAGATTGAATCTATTTTCTAAGTGATATTTTATCTTTCAAATAACATTTGAAATCTTTTCTTTTCACTCAATGTTCTGATATTTCAGTAGGATGATATGCCTAGTTATAGCTAGGTTTTAATTTTTTTCTTAACTGTGATTTCTTTTCTTTGAAATATCCCCTTCTACTTTTTACTTAAAATTTTCTCCTTTACCTTATCTTTGTTCTTTCTTTCTGGAACTGATACTTATTGAATGTTGGACCTTCTGATTGGTCCTTTTTGTCTCCTACCTCTGTTTTCTTTTTTTTTTTTTTTTGGATGTCTTTTTGTTATACATTATGGAATGTTATCTTGACCCTATTTTTGCTTTTCTTTTTTCTTTTTATTTCAGCTACCAAAATATTAACCTTTAAGAGTTTTTTCTTAAGTATTTTATAGCATTCTGTTTTTATTTATGCATGTAATAATTCCAGCCTTCTGGATTTGTCTTTTTGCTTCTTCATGATGTCATATTTTACTTAAAGGGACAGTAATTCTAAATTTTTTTATTACAGTTTATCTAAATTTTTTTTTATTCTTAACTTTCTTGTTAAAAATTCCTCACTACTGCTACGTGATGCTTGATATCAACTCCCAACAGGAGACAGTATGATGTCTGGTGACTCTTTGTAATACTAAAATTGATTAGAGGGTTCAGGTGACAATAGTTGGATACTTTTATTGTAATGCACCCTCATAACTTTTTTATAATTAGTTTACTTAGTGACAATCTTTGCTTAATTAATTATTTTAGTAGATATCTCTGGTAGTTTCTCTTTTTATTGTTGAGTTATATGACCTTGTTTTATATCATGGATATTAAACCCTTATCAGATATGTGATTTCCAAATATTTTCTTCCATTGAGTTGCCTGCCTTTTCATCCTTTTGACAAAAATCCTTTGATGTGCAAAAGTGTTTAATTTTGAGGAGGTCTCATTTATCTATTTTTTCTTTTGTTGTTCTGCTTTGGGCGTAAGATTTACGAAACTACCACTTACCACAAAATCTTGAAGATATTTTCCTACATTTTCTTCTAGAAGTTTCATGGTTGTCCTGTTTATGTTTAGGTCCTTGATTCACTTTGACATCTGACAATGACGGCTCATCAAATTGGTGAGATTTATGGATTCAGATTATAATTGAAAATATTCCAAAGGATTCCTAGAAATGTTTGTGTATGGGAAAGCCATGTACTCGCAAGGGATTTTGGCTGGCTAGTTAGTGGTGGCAGACCTTCAAGATATAAAATATTATTTTTAATATTCCAAGATCTATGCAGCTGTAATAAAAATCAGGGCATCTGGATTATAGATGGATTTGTCTGTGAAAAACACATTTGGTCTTCCTGGTTGAGTCCTTTTTTCAAATCAGCAAAGTTTTCTTTTTGTTATCATTATTATTCCCATTATTAATGTATGCATGGTTTTCTGGATTCCCCACAAAGGTTCAGAGTCATGTAGTAGAAATGGAAGACTAAATCTTTCTATATTTAGTGAAGCAGAACAAGGCTGAGTCTCTGATTTTATTCCTTATCCATAACTTTTATCACTAGCAGCATTCCTCCTTGATTTTGGAAATTGCTGCAGTCTCAGCCTTATAGTTTGGACTTTTTGGGTTTTTAAATATATTTTAGGGGTAAGTTTGTTAAAGATACAACAGATACTATTTAAGTAATTGGTCCTTTGTTAGTTCCTAATCTTTATATTAAAGCATTCATTTTTGACAAACAGCTTTTATCTCTATGACTATTTCTCATTTCTGTGTGGAGCAAACTAAGAGGTACTGGGGATTAAACCCAGGACCTTGTACGTGGGAAACAAGTGCTCAACCACTGAACTATATCCCATCCTTAAAGTTTTATTGTCTTTTTTTCAGAGGTTTAAATCTAAGCAATAGCAGCATCTCAGGAGTTAAACACAACTCTATGATTCAACCATTTTAGAGCTCTAAGGTAATAAGTAATAGTTATTCTGTTTGAATAAATGGCATGTTTCTCTCACTTTTTTATGAATATGATGAACCCATTATTAATTTTAAATTATTAGTGCTATATTCACATTTAGTTAAATCCACTTGAAAAGTGAACAATGGAATATTCAGCTGGTCTTATTTAAAAAAAAATAGAACAAGGAACTTTCAAATATTTTTACCTTGGGTTTAAACTGGAGAACAAAACTAATTTGCATAATTAATGAAGGTAAAAATGTGAATTTCCTTGGAACAAAAATAAAGCACACTTGAAAAATCTTAATGAAAATGTATTCATTAATGAATGAATACATTTTCAGGCTAAAATATTGAATTTAAAAAACAACTAATTTTGATAGGATAATTTCACCTATCATGGATCTTGCATGTATATTGTTGAAAGCAGAAAAGAATAAAGACAACTCAACATAGAAAATAAAAAAGACTGGTATAGGAAATGGACAGAAGCTCGATTTTGGCTGTCATGAAAAGGTCAAGATCAAGTCTGTTATGGGCAAAGAGACCAAAGGATGTCTTTCGATGGACCTTCACAATTAAGATTTTTTTTACATTGCACTTTTTAGCTGCTTGGTCATCAATAAAATCCTATAAATCTGACAATGCCTATAATGCCGAGCAATCAAAGTATACATAGCATGTCTGATGCAAACCACTAAAATGAAAAATATTATTTGCGGTTGTCATGGAAGTATTCTAAGCTGAAAACAAACCATCATTTAGTTTTCAGCTCAGCAATTTTAACAGCAGAGAGATGTGGAGTTATGTATTGCCATCTCCTGGTGAGTTTTATTAACTCCTTGCAGTATGTAGAAGGTGGATAAGCTTGTACAGCAGATTCTAAAATGGTTGATTCTGAGCCAATGTCTCTATAAATAAGAATATATATATGTTTATTAAATTAATAATATAAATACTTGCTGAAATTAAATTATCTGTTTTTAGACATAAGCACTGTTAAGTTCCAAAAGGCTGGGCTTTGGATTGTTTTGTTTACCCTTGTGTCCCCGCTACCTAACACTATTTATGGCACATAATGGGTATTCAACGTGTTGAATAATAATAGGTTTTGTTATTTAGTCTTGACTTTCGTTCCCAGGATCAAATAGAAATTGAAGTAACTTTTCCTTCCTCTGGACTATCGCAAAATGTGTTGCCTAGGTTTGTTGTTTTTGTTTTCTCCTAAAAATTTACTCCCACCACCTCTGGATGTTAAAAAAAGGGTGACGATTTGCTTCCTCTTCCAAACACCTGTCTCTTCCCCATTCCAGGTTAATTTCAGACATCTAAAGTTTTTTCCATGACATATACTGACAATGCTGGAGGTCCCTCTTAGCTCCGCAATTTTGTCCCTCTGACCCCTTTGTTCTGCGTGATGGAGGGTTGGCCATGGTGACAAGTGGAATGTTACTGTGTTATCCTTCTCAAATGCACCCCCCACCCTTGTCCATTGGACCCTGTGTCCTTAATGGGATGTGTGATAGTTGGGCTCAAATGTCAACTTGGCCAGGTAATGTGCCCAGTTTTTAGTCAAGCCAGCACTGGGCTACTTGTAATGCAAGGACACTTCCTAGACTTTAATCACCAGTGAGCTGATTGCATCTATGGCTGATGACATCTACTACTGACTGAGGAGACTAGTCGCTTTCAACAATGAGTGATGTCTCATCCAATCAGTTGAAGACCTTAAAAGAAGTGATTTCAACATTCAGGGAGAGAATTCCCCTCTCTACTTCAGACAGCGCCTCCTGGGGAACTCATCAAGGACCTTCATCAGAGTTCCTGGCTTTGCAGCCTGCCCTACCAAATTTGGGCTCATGCACCTCCAAGGCTGTGTGAGAAGATTTTATAAAATCTCATCCTATTTACAGATATCTCCTGTTGGTTCTGTTTCCCTAGAGAACACTGACTAACACAGGATGCCTTTTTCTGACTAAGATCACAGTGAATGCGTGTTTTGGTTGTGAGAGCCAAGGTCTTTACGTACTGACTCTGGTAGGATTACATATCATCTAGTATACCCTTCTCGTTTTGTATGTCACAAAATGGTGGCCCATCCATTGAGAATGACTTGATAAAGGTTATAAAACACCCACAGTGCAGCTGTTTTTATAGCAGATTTGCCCTCTTTGGGCCTTGAATCTTTTAGATGTTTACCTCTCTAGCACAAGACAAAGGGCTTTATAGAAAAGCTGTTTCCTCTCAGTCCTGTGGTGAAAAATTCCTTTTCCTTTCCTTATTTGATTATGTCATTATGCCTGCACACTTCTTTCCAGTATATTTCCAAGAGATACTTTATCTGAGTTTTTTTTTTTCTTCCTTTTCTACTCTTGTATATTTGTGCCCTTCTTTCATTATCACTCCCTTTTCCCCTTCATATTGCCAGTTTCAATTTTCGTTATCGCCTTTCTGACTCAATGATTCCTTCATGGTTATATATTTTCCTGTCCTAGCTTGCTTATTTCCTCACTGTTCTCTGATTGCTATGGTCACAGACATTTTTGGTATGAGGCTTCTGAAATGAACTGAGGCATTGTAAAGTGCTTTTTCTAATAAATAAAGATTCCCACTATATTCAAAAGTATGAATTGTGTGTGTGTGACCATTAACAAATCCACTCTTCTCCCACTTGTTAATTAATAAAAATAATAGCCACCACGATTGAACATATATGTGTCAGGTATAGTAGGAAGCACTATATATACATTATTCCTAATATTTATAGAATTCTTACGTGGTAAGATCTATATTACTGCATTTTGCAAATAAAAGAGATTCAGAGGCTCAGAAACTAGAAATAATTTGCCCAAGGTCATGAGCAGAGTTAAGACTGGAACCCAGAATTATCTGAATCCAAATTTTGTATTCTTCCCATGAGATCACATAGCCTTTGGATATTATAGGTACATATTTTTACTACCGCATTGCTACTTTATAGAATTTGAATAACCCCAAAGATATTTGAAGATAAGCCAAATTTTCACTGACCTCCTTTCCAAATGTAGCAATTACAGAACAACACTGTCCAGTGGATCTTCCTGCAGGATTGGAAATGCTCCACGTTCATGCTGGGCAATGCACAGGTCTTAGCTACATAAGGCTTTTGAGCAAGTGAGGCGTGGCTGGTGTGACTGGGAAACGGAATTCCGCATTGAACTGAATTGAAATTTAAAGAGCTACATGTGGCTAGTGGCTGGTGGATTGGACAGTATGGCTGTCAAACGTTCATGCTTTATGGTTTCTGGTGCCTCAGCATCACACCTTCCTCCCAATTGGAGGGATTCTGTTCCCCTTGGCTACTTGGACATCACCGTGAGAAGGGTAAAGCAGTCATTTTAGTCCTTGAGTGTAAGGATGACAATGCTTATTAATGGAGATTAATTGTATATGTTAATTTCTAAGAACAAGATTATGGCAGTACAACATATCCTTGCTCTTTCTAGCTTTTTCTCAACTAATGTTAAAAATATAACACTTTTGTCTTTAATTGAGGCTTAATTAGCTTCAATGTATAATGCAGAGGTTTTCCTTTCACGCCAGCTAATTCGCGGTTTATTTTCTGGGCTGCATGGCATCATTTCTTGCTCACCGTATGCCTTGCATTCATAGCATTTAAGGTGCAAAGAGACTGAAATTATACCATCTACACCTTTGGATATCATCTCTGTGTTAAAAAACCACTCTTTGCATCTAGCTTATGCACTGAAACATAAAGAAATTAACTCAGAATGAATTAAGGGAAAGCTGTTATTCATATATATTTTTAAAAAGGTATTCTTCATAAATTATATTTTATTCAACAAGGCAAAAATTACAGTAAAATCTGTTTGAAATAAATAAAAACATGAAGTTTTATATAATATGTATTTTTAAAATATATCATTTGATTTTTTTACATGATAAAGTGAATCACAATTTTACCAAAATAGCCTCTAAAGGTTCTTTTACATCATGATCTCCCAAGTTTTATTTAAAATAGGTTATAATTACCTCCTGCAAAGTATATCTATTTCTTATGTATGATATATCTAAAATAATTTTTTAAGGGCCAATTCAGGTTATAAGAATAAACAAACCAAAGTTGTATCATGCAAAAGTTTGTACCTTAAAGTATAAGATAGTACAAGTTACAAGATGAAAAGCTTGTGGGCATTAAGAATTTTGGATTTATGGGCATTTGTTATCCATTAATGTAAAATGTACCTGATAAAAAAAATCACTCCCAATGGAATACAATTCCACTGATTATACATAGACTTTCAAGGACATTTCTTTACTGTCTCCTCCCCTGGAATTCTTCTGTTAGGGTGTGAACCAAGTAAGAGGAAATGAGTCTTTAATAAAACTTAAAAACAGCTACTCTAGTGTTAAGCTTGCCTTCAAAATGTTAATAACCTATAAGAAACAGGGGAAGAAGCTAATTGGAAGAAAAAGAGAGAAAAAATGCTTCTTAGGATGTTATATTTCTCTTAACATAAGAGCACCATTCCAAAGCTTAGCATTTTTATGTATAATAAAAAAAAAACTATGTATATTTGGTAGAAAACAGCATTGGGAGTATTTTGTATCTGTATAAACCTACACAAGCTGGTTAACTATAGCTTCCGTGTGCCATGAATTCCTTTGAGACAAGAAAATATGACAGATATTTTTTCCACCTATGAGAAAATAAAAGTATGTTTCTCCTTTATTATTTAGGTGCATTTCTTCAAGGCAGAGTTTGTTTCAAATTATTCAAAATTATAAAATCATGTCACTATTCCAATGTAAGAAACAAGAATAAATTATGTTTAAGCTTTAATGTTCACAGAAAGATATTTTCTACCCTTATTTTACTCTTTACTTTTTACCTGTTTCTACTCCTCATTTAATTTTTCAGTCACTTTACATAAATATAATTTATACAAAAATATTGATTCAGACATTTAATAAACCCATTTTTGTCCTTCCTGAAGTTGACTAACAGTGATTCATTTTAAATAACTATTTCTCTGTCTGACATTTTAAAAATGTTACACTAAACTATTTTAATATGGAAATAGTCACCATAAAATTAAATTAATAGCGATATCTTAGAACTTTTCTAACCAAGTCATTTCACAAGATAGTGCTAATAGGGCTTCAGATATGCCAAGCATTAATCATAGCTGGTACGTATTGACCCAACTGCTTAAGGCTTTACATGGGTCTTTCTGTTAAATCACGTCTCACTGAGATTATCATGCAAGGAAATTTAAGTTCAGAGAGGAAAAAACAGAGGAAAGAACAGAAGGAATGAAAGAAGGAAATCAATAGGAAATGGCCACTGAGGTAAAAAGTCTGCAGCAGATGACAAAGACACTGGCCAGTTTCTAAACCCCAAAAAAGCTCAAGAAACAAGATAACATAAACGAAACATTTATAAAAAGTGATAGGCTACTGAAAAGCACACTGATGGAAGCATATAAACTTCAGTGGTAACCAAAGTACAATATTTAAGAAGAAATGCCATTTGTAATCTATCAAATTAGAAAAGAGTTGAAAATTAAAAATACCCTGCTCTCGTGAGCATTTGTAAAAAATGAAGCTTTCGGGGATGGTACATCCCTGTAGGACAACTGATCGTTACATATAACAGGCTTTTAGACAAATGGATTTTGGGTAGGTTGCCTTTGGTCTAAATTGCTGGATCCCATTTCACAGATTTGGAAGTAGGGATTAAATGACTGGGCCAAGGTCACACGTTGTAACTCCTGTAGCCGTTGGATGTTGACAAGAACGCTAGACCATGGCTGGGTGACCAGGACTACCAGACGGCAGAAGGGGGAAAGTAAAGAGGATGTCTAGCCTTCCTCAACATCTGCAGGCATTTCTAATACCCCAGTTACTTGAGAGCAGGAAAGAGCTTCCTGATTATCTCACCACTGGCTCCGTGTCATGGCAGCCAGGAACAGAGAGAATCTGGGCAGGCATCTCCTGACTGTGGGTCCCCGTGGGAGACAGCAAAGTTCTCTGAGGTGGACCTGAGGCAGGGAAGAAGGGCTGGCGCAAATGGGATTTACACCTTAACCACTTCTAAAACACCCCTCACTTACACTCACAACCTTAGACTCCTCTGCATTTTGCTCTTTCTTCCTTAGATTTAATTCTATTCTTGTTCCTGTTCATTTTTATTAGTCAAACCTGTGTAACGTATCATGTTTTGCAAAAGTACACTCATATCCATTCTCTCACAACCACCCTTGTCGGAAATTATTAGACTCTGCATTTTACAGATGAGGCCTTTGCTTTACCGTGGGTAGAGGGGAGACCTCCTGCTCGCTTGGCTCTGGGGTGTCGATGCCAAGACTAAGTGCTCTACTTTGCCCCAGAAAGTTCACAGACCCGCTTTAGACATTGTCTTAGTTTGCCGGGACTGCTAGGACAAACACCACTGAATGGGCTGCCTTAAACAACAGGAATTTATTGTTCTCTCAGTTTTGCAGGCTAGAAGTCCAAAATCAGGGTCTTCACAGGCCGTGTTCTCCCTGGTCTTTAGCATTGTGGTGGTGGCTCAATGTCTGCCTCCGACACGTGACCATCTGTCTCTTTCTCCTCCTTTCTGGTTTGTATTGACTGACTGCAACTGGATTTCCTCTTCTTATATGGACTTCAGTCATATTGGATTAAGACCCACCCTGATTCATTTTAGCCTTCACATCTTCAAAGGTTTACACCCAAAGGACTGGGGATTAGGAATGGAAGAGTCTTTTTGGGGGACACGGCTCACTCTACTACAGAAAGGAAGCCACTTTTTTGTTGGGGCTTGGAAGGCAGAGAGAAAGGAGATCTGTGGTGATGGAGAAGTATGGGTGGTGGTGGAGGTGGTACAGGGGCTGCCTGGGTGCCTGGCTGCCAGGCATTCTTCATGGGTTGGAGGATAATAGGGGAATGTATAGCTGACACCACAATGAACATACTTATGATTAAGATCCATATTTTAATTCCCACCTCTCCTTCATCTTGAACTCAAACCAGTCGTTTTTATGACCCAAGACTCTCTGAAGTTTCCTAGCAGCCTTCTCCTGAGTCTTCATCTGTCCTTTTTGTCAGTTACCTTGTACCACTCATTTTAATCTTTCAGAAAGTTTTGAAATTCTTCTTCCTAAATCCAGTTTTGTATTCTTCTTTGTTATGAATTTACATACTCCTTTTCATTTTTAAAATTAAACTGTTTTTTTTTTTGAGATAATTATAGATTCACATGCTGTTGTAAGAAATAATTCTGATCCCTTGTATCCTTTCCTCAGTTTCCCCCAATGGAAGTACCTTGCAAAACTATAGCATAACTTTGGTCCCTTCTATTTGAGCCTATAGTTGGTGCTGGACTTGGTAGGTGTACGTCAAAGAGACTTGAATCTTTGGGATGTCCATGTGATAGCTGGACCGTGAGCCTCAATGGAGTTGCAACACCTTCTCTCCAGTTCATTGGAACCACCCAGGACAACTAACAAGGGGGTGATGATGGACAACCACCATGCCAAGGAACCAAGAGAGTCTACAACTGCAAGTAAGAGAGTCCCATCCATCGGCAGTATGTAACTGAAGTCTCCACTCAAGTAGAGGTGGAGTGGGCATCACCATCCCAGAATCCTCAGGATTGGGGAATGAACTATGGACTAGAGTGGACTTACTGGTATTCTACTATAGACTTATTGTGATTCTAGCAATGGAAGAGCTTATATCATTGATGTGGAGGAAGTGGCCACTGGAGGTTCTGAGCTCAGGGGGAGGGAAAACAGGTGTAATACGGGGGCATTTTCAGGACTTGGGAATTGTCCTGAATGACATTGCAATGACAGATACAGGCCATTATAGATCTTGCCATAACCTACAGAATTGTGCAGGAGAGTAAACTACAATGTAAACTATAATCCATGCTTAGTGGCAATTTTCTAAAATGTGTTCGTCAATTGCAATGAATGTACCACACTAATGAAGGATGTTGTTAATGGGGGTAAATGTGTGTGCTGTGGGGAGCAGTGCATATGGGAATCCCCTGTATTTTTTATGTAACATTTATGTAATCTAAATATCTTTTTAAAAAAATAAAAAATTAAAAAAAAATACTTGTAAGTGGATTAACAGCACGGTTCAAAAGCCCACTTTAACTGAAAGGCTGGAGTATGAAATCACCACCATAGAAAGCATAAACCATGCCTCTAGCACAATCTATAGTTCAGCCAAAATATTACCAGATGCCCCTGACACACCCGTTTTTTTCCCCTCCGGTTTAATACCAAAAAATTGGGGAGTCCTTCTACAAGCCAACTTCCAGGAACTTCTCATGCTTGTATTTGGTTTCTTCCTTTTAACTTTCATAATAAAATGTCTTCTATGTTTAGATAAAAAAAAAACAAAACTATAGCATAATATCACAACCAAAATATTAACATTGATACAATCTGTTGATTTTACTTAGAGTTCCACAGTTTTATAAGCATTTGTGTGTGTGTGTGCATGTGCTCACTTCCATGCAATTTTATCCCAAATCTAGGGCCATGTATCCAACTCCACAGGCAGCACAAGCATTTCTCAGGTTGCCCATTTATACCCTTGCTTACCTCTACCCCATTACCAAACCCATCCCTAGCTGGGACAACCACCAATCTGTTCTTGATCTCTCTATTTTTGTCATTTTGAGAGTGTTTTAGAAATAGACTCCTATAGTATATATGATGATAAATTGGCTTTTTTTTCACTCAGCAAAATTCCTTCAAGATTCTTCCAAGTTTTTATACATATCTGCAGTCTGTTCTTTTGTATTACTGAGTAGTATTGCACAGTTTCCACATTTTGCCAGCACTGGGTGTTTAGTGATCTCTCATTGTGGTCTTAATTTACATTTCTCTAATAACTAATGATGTTACCGTGCTTATTTTTTATATGCTTCCTTCATATGCTTCATGATCCTTTCATGTGTCTCATGATTTTTTATTTACCATCAGTATATTCTTTTTTTTGAAATGTCTGTTCATGTCTTTTGCCCATTTTCACATCAGATTTTTTGTTCTTCAATTGTTGAAGTTTGAAAGTTCGTTGTCAGATGTGTGGTTTGTAAATATTTCCTCCAAGTTTGAAACTTGTCTTTTCATCCTCTTAACAGGATCTCTCTGAGGTCAAAAATTTTAGATTTTGATGAGGTTTAATTTATCATTTTTTAAACTTTTATGGATTTTGCTTTTGGTGTAAATTTAAGGATGCTTCACCTTGTCTCAGGTTTCTAGGCCTCTATGACAAATATCACACAATGTGTTGCCTGAAGCAACAGTAATTTACTGCCTCCTGGTTTCAGAGGCTAGGAGGCTCGCTTCTTCCCAGGGCCATCATGTATCTGGCTGGCAGGCTGCCCGCGGTTCCCTGGCTGCCCCATCCCGAGGTGATGTCCTCTCCTTTTCCATTCCTTCTGACTGCCAGCTTCCAGCTCTTCCCATGACTTTCTCTTTCAAAAGGTCCCCAGTAATAGAATTGAAACCCACCCTGATTCCGTGGCTCCCTGTAAATTAAAAATAACACCTTTGAAGTTCCTGTTTACAATGGGTTCAAGCCCATAGGAATGGGATTGAGAATGGTTTTTTGGGGGGTACTTAACCTGCCATAATTTTTTCCAAAATGTTTACATTTTATGGTAACGTATTTTGCATTTTTGTGGTTTTACATTTAAGTCCATTATACATTCTGAGATAATGTTTGTGTTAAGGTGTGAGGCTTGGGTTAAGGTTCACTGTTTTATGCTTATAGATATCTAGTTTCTCCCACACCCTTGGTTAAATATGTTTATCTTTTCTCCATGTGCTTCTGCACCTGTGTCAAAAATCAGTTGCGCATATTTGTATGAATCTTTTTCTGGGTTCTCTATTCTGTTCCACTGATCTATGTATCTGTTTTACACAGTGTCTTGATAGTAAACATTAATATTGGGGAGATTGATCTTTCCCATTTTCTTCTTCTTTCTCAAGATTGTATTAACTATTCTAGAGCCTGTGCTTTTCCACACAAATTTTAGAGTGAGCTTGTTTTGGTTATCAAAAACCTTGCTGGGATTCTGAAAGGAATTGCATTCATTCTATAACTCAATTTGGGGAGAATTGACATCCTTACCATAATGAGTCTCCCTTTTTTTTGCACACAAACTTTTTCCTGAGCTTTCATGACAGTACACCCTTCTGGGTTTCTCTCTTTGCTGCTAACTTTCTCTTATCTTTTCAAACTAAAGCTTCCTGTGCTGCAGTTCTGGTATTACTTTTCTTTGTCTAGACTCTTTCAAAAGGTGAACTCATCAAACCCATCACTTCAATGGCCACCACCAACAAAAATGTCTCACTCGTGTTTAGTTCCACCATATACTTCTCTTAGATCCAATTGCAAAATTGACGTCTCCACTTGAATATCTCAGAGACACTTCTAACGCAACTTGACCCCATCGCCATCCTGCCCAATCAGTGTTCCACTCTGCAGACAAATAATACTTTTAAAAATCAGATTACGTTTACCTCCCCTCACACCCTCTTTACATCCTTACTTCTCCAAATCAACAAACATTTCTCTTAGGATAAAAATAAAACCAATACCTTTAAATCAGTGCTGAGCTCTCTGGAAACTAAAAGACATACCCAAAGACAAAGACAGAAACAAGCAATAACAGCAAACATAACAAACAATATAAAATTGATACTGGGGATGGAAACTGGAGAGGGAAACTCTAAAGTCAGTGTTGCAACCTGGGAAAAAGTGCTGAAACCAGGAGTTGTGGTTTGTGGGATGAGGGTCTTATAGGAGGAAAGGAAACTAGGCATTGGACTCACTTAATAGGAAGAACTAAGCTTGTGACCCTTGCATAAAGCTGCCACTCTTAAGAGGACTACGTGAAAGTGTTAATTAAAAAAAAAAAAAAAAAAAGTTTAGCTAAAATAAAAATGTGCCTAAGGACAAAGAAAGGTAAAAAGAAAAAATGTCTATCCCTGCCATGGACCTAAAGTTCCAGGGAGATAAGAGTCTCTCCTGAGAATTTGTAATTATCCACCTGCCTTCCTGTATTTTGGAATTTATAGTCCCTGTAGGAAAACCTCATACCATGATAATAATTAAAGTCATGCCAGGTTGGAAGTGACCCAAAATGGGGGAAAAATGTAAATCTGTTGTGAAAAAAAAAAAGAAAAAAGTAACTTCAACCTGACCTCTCAAGATTCCCATAGATTAACTTGAGCTGAATATAAATCCACCCACACATAAAAATTTCCAAGTATAGGGGGAAATAAAGCAGTAAGAGTGAAACACAACCAAAACATGTTAGGTCCTACTAACTTGGAATTATCAGATTCAGAATATAAAGTAATTATGTTTAAAACGTTTGAGAAAATGTAAGCTAGAATACAAATTGAGCAAGGCAGAAATGACTAAGAACATTAACTCAATGTACAAACTGCTGTACAACAGACCAGAGGTAGCCCCAGTGAAATGGATAGGACTCAAATACAGTGCTGTGTGACAAAACGGAAGGGACAGAATGAGATCTAGAACACAATAGTGTTTGTTAAAAATGTGTGCACTGCAACAACTCTATGTTGTACAAAGATCCATCCAAATAAACGACAGATGGCTAACGCGTTACAGTGGTTGTTTTTGGAGGGAGGGGAATGGCAGTGGTGAATGGGCAGGAAAAGGAGGAAATAAATAAATGAGATAAACAATAAATAACAGAGGTGCAAATAAACACAAAAATTAGAAAGCATTAACTGATTAGGAAATGTTTCAGGAAAGGATAAGAATGGTCAGCTCAATCCTGCACCTTGGGCCCCTCCTCAAAAAACCAGTGCAATAAAATGCATGTCTACAATGACCTGCCCAACTCACTATTTTATTGGTTCTCACTGTATAAAAGGTGTGCAAGTACCTAGAGAAATGAATCATGTAAATAATTCTTAGCTGATGGATTCCATTTAGTGAAATATCAAGTATGCATAATAAGTTGTGAAATAAAATGAATTTTAGCAACTTTTGTGGCTTTATTTTTTTAATTTAAAAATATTATATTGAAGTATATCATTCATATGTGAACATATATAAACAATAAGTGTATAATAAAAGTTGTGAACTTACAAAACAAGCATATATATCATCAAACAGAGTTCCCATATGTCACCCTACCACAAATACCATGCATTATTGTGAAACATTTGTAACAAATTATGAAAGAGCATCATCAAAGCATTACGACTAACTATAGTCCGTATCTTACTTTTGGTGCATTTTTCTCCCAACCCACTCTATTACTTTTTTTTAACAAATCAATTTTATTGACACATATTAATAAAGCATAAATCATCCAAAGAATACAATCAATGGTATTCGGTGTAATCACATAGTTGTGCATTCATCACTTCAATCATTCTTAGAGCACTTTCATTATTCCGATAATAAACCAAAAACAAACAAACAAAACTCATCACCTCTCAATCTCTCTGTGCTTCCCCTGCCATACATAGCTGCTATTCTGTTTTCCTTCTCTCCAGTTTATTTGTATTTATATTTTGTAAAAACACTTTTATATATGCAATATCACCCACAATTGTATTTTACATGAGGTTTCACTATCTTATACAGTCCCATGTTACAGTTTTTAGCTTTCCTTCTAGTAATCTACATGACCTTAGACTTTCCCTTTCAAACACTGTTACACCCATATAATAGCTCTGCTAGTTACAAACACTATGATGTGATTTCACCATTTCTATTCATTTCCAAAGATTTACAAACAACCTTTTTTTACCAATTCTTCTTAGACTAACCCTCGGCTTTCCATTCTCTTCCCTCATTCTATTTTCTGGTGATCTATATTTTAATTATTAACTCCATGAGTTTACACAACATATTTAGTTCATAATAACACAACCATATAGTATTTGTCCTTTTGTGTCTGACTTGCTTCACTCATCATAATGTCTTCCAGGTTCATCTACATCGACATATGATTTCATTTCTTCTTACAACTGCATAATATTCCATCATGTGCCTACACCACAATTTGTTCACCCGTTCATCAGTTGGTGGACACCTAGGTTGTTTCCAACTTTTGGCAATTGTGAATAACACTGCTATGAACATTGGTGTGCAGATGCCTGAATTATTTTATGTGTAGGCTCAAGATACTTTCCAAATTTGTTCTTATATTTTACTTAAAGATCTTCAAGTAACTAATAAGGGTGTGATCAGTATTCCTAAGCATCATCAACAAATATTTATCATGTGTTATTACATATGCATATAATGTTTTATCTTACATGGACGATAATGCATAATAAATTACTGTCATTTTAATACAAATTTTATTTCTTGGGTTAATTAACACTTGATGTTTAAAATGGTTAACTAATAAGTCATACATCATATCAATTTTTGAGTACTGCAGGTTAATATTATAATAGTCCTTGAATAACTGTTTTATGCTCAGAGAGATTGTATAAGATTTAACGAGGGAGGCAAAACCCTGCATTAGGATTCAAGGAGAAAAACTCAGGAGATAGGAGTCATTTAGAGAATAATCAATTAGAGAATTATATAATTGACTAAAATTGCAATAGGAATTCAAAATTGGATAAGAAAGGTTTTATGAAAAATGGAGTTGAAGCTAAGCCAGGTTTGGCAGTTTGATGTAGTTATGAATTCCAAAAATAGATATTGGATCATGCTTGTAAACTGGTCTGTTCCTCTGGGCATGATTAATTAGGGCTTTGATAGGGCCACGTCAGTGGGGACTCAGAGATAAAACTACATGGCAAAGCAGAGGAGTTAGTTGGAGCTTTGAGTTGGAGTTCTGATAGGAGTTTTAATGCTGGAGCCCAGGGAAGTAAGCACACAGAGGAGTTTGGTGGTGAGGAAGGAGAGAAGGCCCCGGGGAAAGAGATGAGCTGTTGGCCTGAGAGTTCACAGCTGGCCTTGTGGAGAGAGGCAGAGCCTAAGAGCCTCATAGTCTACAGCTGACCTTGTGGAAGAAACAGGAGCTAAGCCCGGAGAGAAACGGAGCCCCAGGAAGAGAGGAACCCAGGAAGCCTGAACCCTGGCAAACGCCGGCAGCTGTCTTGCTCTAACACGTGGCAATGGACTTTGGTGAGGGAAGAAACTTATGCTTTATGGCCTGGTAACTGTGGGCTTCTACCCTAAATAAATATCCTTTATAAAAGCCAACAGATTTCTGGTATTTTGCATCAGCACCCCTTTGGCTGACTAATACACCAGGAAAATGGCAATATGTGGAAAAGTGGTATAGAACACAATTTTCATTACAGGTAGATCAGAAATATGTGGTTTTCTAAGAGAAAGTGTTCAAAGCAGAAAAAGCATATGTGGGAATATGGCATAGATCTATAGGACTATAAAATTCACAAAATGAGACTTGCAAATTTATTACCATCAACAACATATGCAGCTTTTAAAATTATGATCTCAGCCAGAAGATCAAAAAGAAATACAGGCCAATATTATAGCAAAGAAATTCAAAGAGAGAAGAGCTCTTCATCTCTCCTTTGTCTTCCTTCTTTCTGGTTAAGGATAAAGAAAAATTGAAGCCATTGCCAGCTGAAGTGATTATAAATTTCCATTTAGCTGCTCTAAAGAAGCAATGTTTTCTGGCCTGGGCAATTTGGATTCTAGCTTAATGGGAGCTTGGATTTTAATCTACCAAATGAAGGTGTAGCACATCATGAAGAATAGGAAAGGTCTTGTTAAGAAAAAAAAAGATGAAATTGATTCCTAAAATTTAAGGTAAATCTTTGCAATCACTCCTAGTAGGTTTTTTAATGAGTTTTTGAATAAATGATTTTGAGGGTACTTAAAAATATTTAAGAGCCTATATTAAGTACATGGCAGCCATGCCATGCTAAATTAATTTCCTTATTAAAATATGTCTAGGCTTTAGTGCCCTTACTATAGACTGTGGTCATATGAATTAAAGTATTCTTATGGGTGAGATAAAATCAGGGAAGTATCACTGGCTTCTGATCTGTACTGAATCCTCCAGCCTCCCCCAGTCTGGTCCTTAATTCCTGTCCCATCACTGTCTCTTCTCCTTGTCCCATCCTCCAGGCCCCAACCCCCAGGTGAGTTACACCGGGAATACAAGCAGCGGAAACATTGAGTAATAGACACAGTGAATGGCAAGAGCAAAGCAGAGTGAGTGAGCTCTTTTCTAATTTTTAAAAATTTTCTTATTTTTTTGTTTTATTTTACTTTGAACTAGCTCTTAAACTCGTATGAAGACTTGCTGCGTCAACCTCGAGGGCGCATTATGTTGCTGTTACTATAGACAAATTAGAACTGCGTACAAAGTTCCACTTTGATATCTGCATCAAAATTTCTGTACGTAGTCTGCTCTCTATTTATGCTGATATTTCAGTTACAGGTAAAATTTCGTTTTATTCTGCTATATTGTTTGATAAAAGCTGTAACTCACACTTATTAAAGCTTAGTGTATGGCAGACGTAGTTATAAATATTTTTATATGTAATAACTCATCTAAATCCTTAGAGTCTTGTGACAATCAGTAAAAGTGAGGAAACAGAGGCACGGAGGGGTAAAATATCGTGCCCAATGTCGCAGAGAGTAAGTGGCTGGAATTCAAATCCCATCAGTGTGACTCTGGGGCTCACAGTCTTGACTGTTATGCCGCGGAAATCAGTAATAACGGTGTCCCTGAGTTGGTACGACATATATATATATGGTTTTTGTTGTTGTTGTTGTTGTTTACTTTTCTTTAGACAAAGTAGAAAAAAGGGTTACTTTCCAAAATATACTTATTTTCAAATTTTATTTTTCTCTTGAAATTGGAACTTTCTCTTGAACAATTTTAGAGATTTTTTTTTCTCACCAACTCTATCCAAAATGGTTTTGAATTTTACTTCATTTCTCAGAAAATATATTATTAAGTCAAAGAACAACGTCTAGAGCTTCATCTTAAAGCTCTTTCAAATAAATCCTCTATCATTTCCTTAGTATGCAGCACATACATTTTAAATTCAAGACAATTCAAAATTGGACATGAAAAACAGTGAACTACTCAATTCACATAGGTGTTTGAAAAATCTTTGGATTACTTCCCAATTCGATAAACTTTTGTTTGTTCAGAACTCTTTTATTTATTTATTTATTTTAATTTTTATTTATTTATTTTTATTTATTTATTTATTTATTTATTTATTTATTTATTTTTATATAATAGTATTTTATAAAGTTTTTTTTTTTTTTTACATTTCTCAAATGTAATGGATACATATAAATTTTTTTTTTAATTTTTAAAAAGATTTTATTTATTTATTCATTTATCCCCCACCTGCTGCTTGCACTCGCTGGGTCAGCCAACCACGCCGTGCGGGCAGGCCTGCCTTCACCAGGAGGCCCTGGGAACCGAACCCGGGGCCTCCCATAGGGTAAACGGGAGCCCCACCGATCGAGCCACAGCCACTTATCAAATTTTTTTTTTTTGAATCAAACAATATATTACACAATATATTTGGTTCACAGTAACGCATTCATACAGTATCTGTCTGGCTTGCTTCACTCAACATAATGTCCTCCAGGTTCATCCATGTTGCCATATGCTTTATGACTTCATTTCTTCTTACAGCTGCATAATATTCCATCGTGTGAATAGACCACAGTTTGTTTATCCATTCATCTGTTGATGGACACCTGGGTTGTTTCCAACTTTTGGCAATGGTGAATAATGTGGCTATGAACATCGGTGTGCAGATGTCTGTTCATGTCACTGCTCTCAGTTCTTCTGGGTATATACCCAGTAGTGGTATTGCAGGGTCACGTGGCAAGTCTATATTCAACTTCTTTAGGAATTGCCAAACAGTCCTCCAGAGTGGTTGTACCATCCTGCATTCCCACCAACAGTGAAGAAGTGTTCCTATCTCTCCACATCCTCTCCAACAGTTGTCGTTCTCTGTCTTTTTAATAGTGGCCATTCTGAGAGGTGTGAAATGATATCTCATTGTAGTTTTGATTTGCATTTCCCTAATCATGAGTGATGTTGAGCATTTCTTCATGTGTTTTTTTGCCATTTGTATTTCTTCTTCAGAGAAATGTCTATTCAAGTCTTTGGCCCATTTTTTAATTGGGTCATTTGTCTTTTTATTGTTGAGTTGTAACATCTCTTTATATATCCTGGATATTAAACCCTTATCAAATATGTGATTTCCAAATATTTTTTTCCATTGAGTTGGCTGCCTTTTCACCCTTCTGACAAAGTCCTGTGAGGTGCAAAAGTGTTTAATTTTGAGGAGGTCCCATTTATCTACTTTTTCTTTTGTTGCACGTGCTTTGGGTGTGAGGTCCAAGAAACCACCACCTGCTACAAGGTCTTAAAGATGTTTCCCTACATTTTCTTCTAGTAGTTTTATGGTCCTGACTTTTATATTTAGATCTTCGATCCATTTTGAGTTGATTCTTGTATAGGGGGTGAGACAGGGGTCCTCTTTCATTCTTTTGGTTATAGATATCCAGTTCTCCCAACACCATTTGTTGAAGAGACTGTTTTTTCCCATTAGCATGGGCTTGGTAGGTTTGTCAAAAACCAGTTGACTGTATAGGTGAGGGTATATTGCTGGATTCTCAATTCTATTCCACTGATCGATTTGTCTATGTTTATGCCAGTACCATGCTGTTTTGACCACTGTAGCTTTGTAATATGTTCAAGGTCAGGCAGTGAAATTCCTCCCACATTGCTCTTCTTTTTTAGAATACTTTTAGCTATTCAGGTGCACTTACCCTTCCAGATGAATTTGGTAATTGCCTTCTCTAATTCTGTAAAGTAAGCTGTTGGGATTTTGATTGGTATTGCATTGAATCTATAAATCAGTTTGGGCAAAATTGACATCTTCATGATATTTATTATTCCAATCCATGAACACAGGATGTCTTTCCATTTGTTTAGATCTTTTAAAATTTCTTTTAGCATTGTTTTATAGTTTTCTGCATATAGGTCCTGTACCTCTTTGGTTAAATTAACTCCTAGGTATTTGAGTCTTTTTGTTGCTATTGAAAAGGGAATTTTCCTCCTGATTTCCTCCTCAAATTGCTCAGTACTAGTGTACAAAAACATTACTGATTTTTGCATATTGATCTTGTATCCTGCCACTTTGCTGAACTCATTTATTAGTTCAAGTAGCATTGTTGTGGATACTTCAGGATTTTCTAAGTACAGGATCATGTCATCCGCAAACAGTGAGAGTTTTACTTCCTCTTTTCCTATTTGGATGCCTTTAATTTTTTTGTCTTGTCTAATTGCCCTAGATAGAACTTCTAGTACAATGTTGAATAACAATGGTGACAGTGGGCATCCTTGTCTTGTCCCTGATCTTAGAGGGAAAGCTTTCAACCTTTCCCCATTGAGTATGATGTTGGCTGTGGGTTTTTCATATATGCCTTTTATCATATTGAGGAATTTTCCTTTTATTCCTATCTTTTGAAGTATTTTTATCAAAAAAGGATGCTGGATTTTGTCGAATGCCTTTTCTGCATCTATTGAGATGATCGTGTGGTTTTTTTCCTTCAATTTGTTAATGTGGTGTATTACATTGATTGATTTTCTTATGTTGAACCAGCCTTGCATACCAGGAATAAATCCCACTTGGTCGTGAGGTATAAGTCTTTTGATATGCTGTTGGATTCGATTTGCAAGTATTTTGTTGAGAATTTTTGCATCTATGTTCATTAGAGAGATTGGTCTGTAATTTTCTTTTCTTGTGGAATCTTTATCTGGCTTTGGTATTAGGGTGATGTTGGCTTCATAAAATGTGTTGGGTAATTTTCCCTCCTCTTCAATTTTTTGAAAGAGAACTCTTTTATTTTTAATATGCAATCCACTAAAGTTTCAAAATCTTAGCGCTGCCATCATATTTCATTCAAAGAAACCTTGAATCACTAAAATAGGGTGCTTTTTATAAATTCTCTATTCTCCATTTTCAAGCATCAGTAAAAGTCATGATGGTGCAGAGATAATTTCACTTGCTGTAACAGAGAACCAAATTAAAAGGGGTTGAAATTAGATAAAATGTTATTTTTCACTCATGTAGAACTCCAGCAAGGTGGTCCAGGCTGTAGGACAGCTCTAAGCATCAAGGACCCAGGCCCCTTTATTTAGGTTCCTGTGGCTTTTAGCACCTAGTCCCAGAGGCTGCCGCACAATGTGTCTGCATTCCAGCCTTGGAATGCACATCACTTCTGTTCATCTGATTGGTCAACACTTATTCATTTGGCCACACCTGGTTACATGGGCAAATGGAGCATTTAGGGAATATATGTGAGAGTTAAAAATTCTTTTTCCCTAGAAGAGAGAGAGAATATTGGAGACAACTAGCAATTGAACCTCATGAACTAATGTACCAGCTTTTCTTGAAAAAGAAAGTCACACATTAAAGTTAAAAATTAAAATTTCCCTCTCTCTTTCAGTACTAAGAAGATATTATTTCATCATCTTCTGGTTTCTGTTGTTAATATTGCAGGTCAGCTTTTATAGGAATGGAGTTCCTTTGCAAACAAGCTGTGGATTCTTCTCTGGCTGATTTTAACATCTTCTATTTGACTTTTGTCTCTTTTGACTTATGTCTGGGTATGGATTTCATTTTATTAACCTACTTGGGATTCATTGTATCTTCTGAAACCAAGGGTCTCTGACTTTGGAATCTTGAAATTCCTCAACTATTATCCTTTCAAATATTATTTCTTTATCCGTTTTTTTGCCATCATTTGGAACATTGATTAGATTTTTCATTTTATTTTCAAATCCATTAATTTTCTCTTCAGCAATGTTTAATCTGTAGTTTAACTCACACATTGAGTTAGTATGGCTATATTTTTCATTTTTAGAAATTCTATTTTATTTTTTCAGGGTTCCCTGTTTAATTATGATAATCTCTACTTTCTTTTCATGCTCTCATTTCCCCTTTTCCTTATTTTAAACATATAAAACCATACATATGTCATCTATTTGATAATTCTAATGTTTGTAAATGTTATAGATCTGAACCTGTAATTTTCCCCTTATAATTTCTTGTGTGCTGTATTAATTTTCTCTTTCTGCCTTAACAAATTTCCACAGACTAAAGGACTTAAAACCACACCAATTTATGAGCTCACAATTTCCATGGGTCAGAAGTCTGAGCACAGGATGGTTAAGTTGATTTCTCCACTCCAGGTCTCACAAGGTAACAGAATAACTGTGTTCATTACCAGAGATTCTGGGAAAGAATCTACTTCCAAGTACATGCAGGTTCTTAGCAGGACTCATTTCTTTGTGGTTATTGGACTGAGGTTCCCATTTCCTTGCTGGTTATTAGCTTGGGGCTACCCATATATCCTACAGAACTCTCCCTGGTCCTTGCACATGGACTTCTATGTCTCAGAACCAGCAATGGTCTGTCAAATCCTCCTCATGCTGAGAATCTCTCCAACTACCCCCTTGCTGCCTCCCTCCTGCTTCTTCTCCACCGCATCTCTCTGACTCCAACCAGAAAAAGTTCTCTGCATTGAATGCATTGGGCCCACCTGGATAATCCAGCATAATTTCACTTAATTACATCTGCAAAATCCTCTTTTCCCTGTAATGTAACATATACACAGGTTCCAAGGCTTAGGATGTGGGCATCTTTGGGAGGCATTCTCCTTACTACATGTGCTTATTGATTTTTAAAAACTAGAAGCTCAAAATTCTTTGAATTTTATCTCTGGGCATTCTTTAAGATGTTGGTTTAAAGTGTGTTCCATTAGAAACCTGGCTTCTCTGGCAAACTGGTTACTGTCAATACAGCTAAATACTTGTGGTGGTTTGAAGCTGTAGGTAGCCAAGAAGAACATGCTCTTAAATCTAATCCATTCCTGTGGGTATAAACCCATTATGAGTAGGACCTTCTGATAGGGCTACTTCAGTTAAGGTGTGACTCACCTCATTCAGGATGAGTTTTAATCCTATTATAAATGGGAGACAGAGAGAGAGAGAGAGAGAGAGAGAGAGAGAGAGAGAGAGAGAGAGA
>JAKSZT010054281.1:15225749-15334709 GCA_026826555.1 Tolypeutes matacus
AGAGAGAGAGAGAGAGAGAGAGAGAGAGAGAGAGAGAGAGAGAGAGAAGGGGAAGTCAATGGATGGAAGTAGCTGAAATCATCAAAACCCAGAAGAGAAGGGACAGACCAGCAGGTGATACCATGTGCTTTGCAATGTGACAGAGAAGCCAAGGCTCACTGGCTGCCAATTTTGAGGAGGAAAGCATCACCTTGATGATGGGCCTCAAACTATGAATAAATAAATTCCCACTGTTTAAGCCAACCCAGTTTCATGGTATTTGCTTTCAGCAGCTGGGACAGTTGAAGCTGGGTGGACCCCAGAAGATCATGTCCTTAGGGCTAATCCATTCCTGTGTGTGTAAACCTATTGTAGGTGGGACCTTTTGATTAATTATTTTCAGCTAATGGCCTTTCATTAGATTGTGTGACCAGGGTGGGTCTTAATTCTCTTACTGGAATCCTTGATAAACAGAGGACACAGAAAAAAGGCTGCAGAGACAGAGAAAAGCCCTAGAAGTTGAGAGAGAGAGAAAAGCCATAGATGAAGCTGCCCAAAGCTAAAGAGACAAAGCCCAGAGGAGAAGGGAGACAAGCCATATGCCAGCTTGCCCCCAGCTGCAGCTCAGTGATACAGTGTCTCTCCTGATGCCTTGATTTGGATATTTTCACAGCCTCAGAACTGTAAGATTTAAGTGAATAAATTCTCATTTTTCTCCTAGCAGCATTTAGCAAACTAAAACAGCAGCCTAGAAAACTAATACACTAAACTAAATTTTTAGTTGGAAATTTTTTGGTACCATGGATTCAGGCTCCTAAAACACATGGGAGCAGGCTTTTGACTAGGAATTCTCAGGGGAGCTTTACCTTCCTGCCCCATCTCTCTGAGATAAGACTAGTGGGCAAACCTCCTTCTGCAGGACAGGATTTTTTCTAGATTGCATTTCATTGGCCAACAGGTGTTTCAGGTTCTCACCTGCGGTGATAGTTCAGCTCAGGTCAACGCCTCTCTCTGACATTATGAAGCCACATTTACCAAGAAAAAAATGAACTCATCTGGCCTTGGAAAATTATCTTTACTTCCATTACAATTTGTAAAATCTTAAACCCCAGCAGTTAGATGTTCACACATATACCCTAATCTCAATTCTTGGTCTTTCTCATTTTTACTACCCATCTACCAAGGTGAATGGGCTTAAGGAGAAAGGAAAATGAAGACCTCTCCCCATACCATGTAAACAAGGAGAAAGAACACATATAAATATGTTAAAATAGTATCTCTCATTTTAATTTATCCTCCAACTTACCTTTATAAATGTGATTTTTTTTTCAAATAGAATTAAAATTTCAATTTTTTTGTAGGTCTTATGTGGTTTGAGAGTACTCTCAGTTTAGCTAAATTGTTTAGATCCACTTAATAGAGGGAAGACAAAACACATGGTAGATTGAAAAAGGAAGTTTAAAATCAAACGTGTACTTCTCTTAAATGCGACAATGTCTCTGTATCATTTGACTTTGTCTCAAGTTATAACTCAAAATTTAAACATATTGAAATGACTGTTAATAGATATTTTAACATTTTTGTTTTAATTATTGAGAGATCTTTTAAGTTAACCTGACTTACCATGTCCAAAATATTTTCATCCCGAGAGTCCTTTAAACTATTTCATTCCTTTATTTAATCAATATTAATTAACAGCCTTTTATGTATCAGGCACTATTATAGCCACTGAAGATACAAATATGAGCAAGATCAATAAAGTTCCTGTCCTCAAGAAACTTAATTCTGGCAGAAGAGAACAACAGCAGCAAATAAACAAAAACATATTCAATGTAATGTCAGGGAGCAATAGGTGCTCTGAAGAAAAGAATAATGTATGGTCAGGGGGAGAGAGTGGTTTAAAAAGGGGCGGATGTGGCTCAAATGGTTGGGTGTCCGTCTGCAATATGGAGGGACCTGGGTTCAATCCCTGGGACCTCCCGGTAAAATATATATATATATATATATATATATATATATAGAAGGTGCATGGGCTGCCAGGCTCTGTGTGCGGGTGAGCCGCCAGGCCCTGGGAGCCATGCAGCAAGATGATGACATAACAGGAGAGACATGCAGGGGAGACAAGATGAGATGCTCCGAAAGCTCTGAAAATCAGAAACCGAGGTGGCACAGGTGGCAGAACACCTCTCTCCAGGATCGAAGACTGGAGGAGGAGGATGAGAAGAGATGGCAGGAAACAGATAAAGAGAATTGCTCAGCGAATGGACACAAAAGCAAATGGGGAAGGGGGATTTAAAATGGATAAAGTAAATAAATAAATCTTTTTTTTTTTTTTTTAAAAAAGGGACCCTACAGACAGATGGTTAGCAGTTGCTTCTTGAGCAGGTGACATCTGGGTGAGACCTGAACTCAAGGGGTGAAGTCCTGGAGGAGGAAAAACCTCCAAAATGTATTTTATGACTATTGGAGAATCCAAACCATAAGACCCTACTTGTGAAATAATGAACAGTAGAAAAGCAGACTTAACATTTTTCTAAAGATAAAAATCAACTTCCTGTTATGGCATTACAACTCATGGGACTCGAATGTCACATGGACATAAGCATTCACTTGTGTGGATCTCTGCCAAGGAAAATTATGAATCCTTACCATGCAAATTGCATGCATGTGTAAGAACCAATGGCATAAACAAGCTGTTAACATAAGAGAGAACTATCCCTGGGTCATAAATTCATACTAAATAACTTTTATTCGGGGTTTTGACTGGGTTCTGGCCAGCTGCAAAAGTGAAAACTTATTGGGAGAAAATCTAGATGGCTAAATCATGAAACAATGAAAGGAAATCTCAGCTTAAATTCAGCCCTGAGATGGAATGAGCTCTATATCTGCTCAGAAGGCAGTTGAGATAAAGCCAAACTCATCCATTCCACTCATTTTGGTGTGCTGTTTTAGGCTAAAACGTAATAATCTACTTCTTTAGGAAATTAAATACATTTTTGAAATTAGGTAGTATTTATTGAATCAGATAGGCTATGATAATACAAAAATGTGTATTTAAAAATACATTTAGTAATAGAAAAACCTTACTCTATGTGTTTAAAAGAATAAGGTGGATGGTATTTCAATATACTTTTATCCAGGCTATATTTTTTTCAGAAATAAAATATTTTAAAAATTTTCTGTGTTTATTAACTGTGTGAAAAATATTGAAAAGCAAAGGTTGAGAATGATGGACTTACTTTGCTTTTCATAAGCAACAATATAAGAGTATTTATTTGCTAGCTTACATAGAAAATATAGTTAGCCAGTATATTACAGAGTGAGTCTTTTCATTTTTGCTCAGTGAAATCTCTAGATTTTCTATAACTCTATTATTCCCCTTTAAGTTGTCCATATTATCATTTCTAATACATTTCTAGTTAACTTAAATGCATAAAAATTGATAAAAGCAATCAAAAGCAACCTCATTTTTGGAGAATTAGGACAGGAAAAGTTAAGAGATAAACGTCACAGTAATTTATTTCAGAGTTGCCTAGGACCGTTTAGGAATATATTACATACTTAAAGATGATTTCTGTTTCACACCTAATCACATTCCATTGAATAGCAGGGGGATTAGCACAATGGCCTAGAGTTACTCAAAGATTCAGGAAACCAGATCATTGAATGCAGTTTTGTGCAGTTCCTGAATGCAGATCCATCCTGTTATACCTCTTCCTCTAGCTTCCCAAAGCTCCCAGGATCCAGTCTAAACTAATAAAGCTCATGGACAAGGCCTCTGGAAATTTTAACTCACCTAAAATTCCCGAAGTTTCAGGTAATTCTTTCCAGGAGCCACACTTTGTTCTAGCCATGCCCAGAATATATCCAAGAGGAATTTTAATGATTCATTTGCTTTGTTTATGGTCTCTTTTCTACCCGCAAAACCTTCTCCCTTGCTCTCCACCTGGCAAAACTATTTTCAGACTTTCCTACAGAGTTCAGAGCTCATCACCTCTCTCAGATGTCTCCATGAAAAACGAATTGCTGTGACAACTCCACTACCAGCTGTGTGGCACTTCCATTTCTGTTGTAATTAAAGGTTTGCATTTATGTTTCCCCTGCTTGCTTTTAAATAGGTTCCTTCAGTGCAGGAACTTTTACATATTTGAATATCAACAGAAAAGTAATAAAAAATTAAACACAAATGACATTTTACAGAAACATTTATTAAATGAATTAAGGAAATAACTTCAAAGTTAATATATCAAAATATAGGAAGAGATGGCCTGTTAAGAATTTTAATAAGTAACTGAATTTCATAAAGAAAGAATAGTAGATAAAAGTAATTATTTTTGAATAGAATATGGAATTCTGAGTAGCTCTTCTCCTACTTTACCATATAAATATAATTTTCATACATTGGAGAGTAATCTATTTCTTTACCCTATATAAATTTAGCCCAAACTGTTGTAGCTGAGTGTTTGGAACCTTTCTATGTGTAATAGTAGGGACTGGAGAAGACCCAGAAAAGATGTGTCTGACCCTAACAGCAGTGTTGGATGTGGCTGAGAGAAGGGTACCTAGTAATTTTACTGAGGAAATGACGAGAAGGAAATTGTTTTGTGTCTCAGGAACTGTGTGGAATTCCAAGATAAGAAAAACAGTTGCTAATTTGAGTATAAAAGCAGGAAACATGATACACTTATTTCCTTTTATGCAAACACAAGTATATGAGGGGTTGTGTGAAAAATTTTTTTTTCTCCTGCTGAACCACAAAGACATATAATCAAAGTGCTTCTTTTGGATATATTGGCTTTTCTTTCTTTCTTTCTTTGTTTTCTTCTCTTCTAATTCTTGTGTGTTATTATGGCTAATAACACAACAAGTTTAGGGAGTCCATGGCCAGAACATTTTTGGGGTAAGATATTTTCTTTAACTGTTTTTAACTGAAAATTAGGGTGTATAGATGTGTGCTCCAGAATTTATTAAAGCATTAGAAATCTGAGATATTTTGTTTTCTGTAAACTGATCAGTTAATTTTTTATAGATTTATTACAAGAAACACATTTATATAAAATGTACTTTATATAAAATGTGCTATGAGGACATTCAAGAAGAATCTAGGCTTAAAGTATAGATTTTGGCTGAGGTTACAAAATAGAAGAACAAAAGTGAGAAAAGAAATAAAAGATGCAAGTAATTGTTGTTTGAGCTGTGACAATGTGGATTTTTGTTGGAAATATTGTTTTATTTGTCTTAAGCTTACAGATTATGTATTCTTAATGAAACCCATCATTTCTATTGAGGTGTTTTCACTTACATTGTCAACGTCTTTAATTTCCAATGTAGTTCTAAATAACAAATCTGTACTCAAATGAATGAGTTAAATTAGAGTTTGCCTATATAGGATCATATTAAGAAATTGGAGAAAAGTTTTATAGAAGAGATTAAGTGTAAATAACATCGCATGTAGCAGTACAAAGGAAGCCTATCACAGACAGACAAAAGGAGCCACATGAGAATGTGTTTGGGCTGAATTCAGATACAGCAAAGAGTCAAATGTTCTCTGATGCTGACCTTAGCAGAATGGTGCTGAGCTCAAAGCTACCTGCTGCTCAGGGCCACGGGGCAGAAGGGCTAAGATATAAAAGGGGCATGTGCTCTTGGGGCTCGGAGAAGTTTTAAAAGAGGGCAATTTGGGTTCAATCACTTCGCCTAGTTGTCTGCCATCCCAGAAATGTGCCTATTTTGTGAAGGGAATTAATTAATTTTATTTCATTAACCATTTATGTTTGCTTCAAGCCTGGCAAGGAGGCATGGTTGTGCACTTCCTAATATCATTATATAACAAAACTAGGAAGAAGAAACTAAATTATATTTGCATATTGGAAAGAATGATTTGGGTAATGAATTATTCCAGGTGGAATACCAACGGACAATAAGCCTTTGAATTGCTGGGTTCTAATCATGTATGTTTGTGCCAATGTTGTTTGCTTTCTCATTTCCAGGGAATGTGGATTTGCTAAATGCTAGCTGAAAAACAGCGAGGGTGTGTTTAAATGGAACCCATCATTATAAAAATAAGTAACTTTATAAATTATTAAAAAATAAAGTAATTCTTAATTCAAAAGTTAATCTGTAAAAGCCAGATCTATTTTTCCAACCATTCAAAAGTGAAATTTCAGGTTTCCTTAATGAAAAGAAACCACTATCCACTGACTAAAACATGGAAAATAATTATTAAAATAACCCTGAAAACAATAAGAGAACATTTGATAAGAGTTCATCTATTAGAGCCTAAAAGAATAGGGTTTTTTTAAATGGAAATCTGTGCTTGAAGGGGAATTCAAACTTATGGTTCCAAATAAAGGTCCTGGTGCCCCTTTGTCTTAGTATATGAATATAACAGAAAATAGGTGGAAATAATGGAGACCAGGAAGGGAAGTGCCAAACAGATAAGCATTAACAAAACCAATGCAAATACATCGAGCAGATATAATATCCATGGTTCTAATGATTTGGGGAACCATATGAAGATTTTTACCTGCTTCTCAGGTAAAAAATATAAAGTGTAAAATGAAAAATGCAAAATGTAAAAATGTCCCCAAATATAAATATCAATATTTTAAAATTTCATGCCGTTTTTTGCATCTAAATTGAGATCTAGTTTCATCACTGACTCCACAAAAATATTATTTTGAACATTTTGTCAAGTGCATTATGTGTTCTCTAGAGCTTCCAAAATCAATTTTCTGCTTGGCACTTTGAACTCAGAGAATAAAAAGTAGCTTAGAAAAGCAAGAACTTGTATATTGAACCATGGAAACTTTCCAGATTTAATACATTTAAGGTGTATAAAAGTTGTTTTCCAAATATAATTTTCCTGGTTTACTTGAATGAAGGCTAAAAATAATGATACTTGGTTATTACCAATAATGCTAACTTGCATTTTCATAGTAACCACCCATAAAAACTTACCAAATGGTGTGCAAGCATTAATTAGCTCAAGGGTTGGTAACAAAATTGGCCCAAGAGTGACACCCCACCTGAAAAGCATCCCATGCATTTCTCATCTGGCTTACTCAATGCACGTCCCATGAAAGCAATGGGAAGCACCTGAGAAAGTTTGCGGTGCCCTGCTCTCATGAATTATATGGTAAGTACCACTGAACTCAGTTATCATCTTAGTACTTGAGAGTCCCAGAGAGGACACAGGTCTTTTGGGTTGTGCCTCCTCCCCTACCATGCAATTTTTCTCTTTGGATTTCTTTGTGAAAAATCAGAAGGAAGACCTCATTTAATCCTCACCCAAAGTATGCCTCTCTTCAAGGGGATTATACTCTTAAAAGTGAAAATCGGGCCATACCTATACAAATATATGCATATAGAGTTATGAAATAACACAAGGAAAAATATATGGTAAAGTGGCAATGACTGATAATATGTTACAGGACTGTCTGTTTTTTTCAAAGGTCTCTAAAGCCTTCCTAGAGAAAAACAGGGCTTTAGCTTCTCCTAGATAGTCAGATAAGATTCAGATTGGGAGATAATTAGAAGAAGATTCATTTTTAAGTTTTCACTCATTAACTCCTTCATTCATTAATTCAGTTCATTATTTCACTCAGAACCATTGGCTGGCCATCCATTATGTCTTAGTTTATCAGGACTCCTTTAGCAAATACCACATACTGGTTGGCTTAAACAACAGGAATTTATTGTCTCAGATTCGGAAGCTAGAAGTCCAAAATCAAAGTGTCAGTAAGAACATGCTTTCTCTGAAGCATGTAGCATTCTGGTTGTGGTTTGCTGGCAATCCATGACTCAATCCCTGCTTCCAGCACACAGCCATCTCTTTCCTTCTGACTCCTCCTCCACCTTCTACTTTTCTGTCCAAAATTCCTCTGCTTATAAGGACTGAAGCCAGACTGGATTAAGGCCCACCCTGATTCTATTTGGCCTTATCTTAATAGAGTCCTCGAAGATTCTATTTACAAATGAGATCACACCCACAGAACCTTGAATATGTCTTTATGGGAGCCATCAGTCAGTCCTTGTGTCAGGTGCTAGTGATATAAATCAGGTAGAGTCAGAACTTTAGGGGGCTCAGGAGAAATGTTCTCAGTAAATATGCAGAAGTGAAAACACCCGAGACACGGTTATAGAGAAACACAGGGCTCAGGGGGAGGGTTTGTGTTTGGACATTAAGGGACATAGTGGGGAAGGGCAGGTTGGAGGCAGATGTGTGTAAGATTTTGACTGTCAGTGAAAATGTTTGACCTATTTTAACCTAATCACTTTCAACTTAGTGATTTTTTTCTCCCTGCCTTTCTCCTCCCTTGGCCCATGTTCTGTGGGTGGAAAAGGGGTCTGGAGGATGTGGGGGTTATGTGCTATTGTGGATATTGGAGGGTGAGGGCCCCTGGCTCTCCATCAAGTTCTGGCCCCAGCTGACATCTATTGATGCTCATTTCTCATCTGCCATGGGAGCATCTGCAGCTCTCCTCACTGCCCTACTGCTAAATTATCTTCGTAAAATCTGACTTGTATGGTCCATGAACATTAGCTAATGGCATGGATTTTCCTTTCCATAAGGCCCTTCTGGTCTGCTTTTCCATGTGTCTTGGTGGCACAGAATAGTGGGGTATGGCAGGGGCTCCCACTCTGCCCTCGGGCACTCAGTGCTTCTTGGCGCACTTGTCCTTTCCTCATCTGAACTGCCAGAAGCTGGTAACGGGTACCCATTTCTCTGGGACTCCCCTAAATCAATCTGCAGCTCACTGCAGGGAGAGATGGTATCTTACCTTCATATGTTTCTAATGGTCTATACTGATGTCTCCTTCTTCGTCCCTGATATTGGTAATTTTGTTCTCTGTATCTCTGTCCCTTAATCATTCCAGTGGTTTATAAAAAAACACATTGATCCCATCTGAGATTGAACCATTTTTTTGTTTTGTTTTGTTTTGTTTTATCTTTGTGAGGTCTGTTCTTTTTCCTGTTTGCCCTTATTCCTAAGGAATAGCCTTCAGGGGCCCAACTTATGAGTCTGGAATGTTTACCAAATTCTATCTTTCTTAGCAGTCCCTGGACTTCAGTGTTTGTGTTCTGAGCCTACTGAAGTTGTACGACTCAGATTTTTTGCCTCTCTTTACAGATTACCGTGATAAGAGCTTTTCTTTCTCCTTGACTTTGCTCCCTAAAATTAGCGGTCTTTGGTAGCTCCCTCTCGCCTTCACATAGATTTTTAAAAAGTATTTTGGATCCGTATTGTATAGTTGTCTCAGTGGTTTGATACAAATTAATCCATCCTATATAGAAAGAGATGTGCTTCCTTGTTCTTTTTGAACCTACTGATTACTCTAGTAATACTAGAAGACCAAGTGTCTTTAAAATATGGCTTATGCCCTATGCTTTTGGTCAAACCTCCTTCCAAAGCTGGGATGTTTCTCAGCTTCCTGCTTATTTATCAAAAATGCATCTCAAACCTTATCTTTTTCATGATGCTTTTTCTAACCATTCCAGATATAAGTTCTACTCTTAGAGTTCAAATGTAATGACACTAATCACTCATGATACCTATGAACACTTCTCATTTACTTTATGAGTTTAGTTCCGAGATGATCGTCATTTGGACCAGGTGAGTGGCAGAGGAGCCAGTGAGAAGAGTTTGCATTTTGTATACATTGCGAAAAATAGAATCAATGGGTTTCCTGAGTGATGAGATGCATATAAATCTACTTACGCTGTTTAAATTATGTAATTAATTAAGATTTCTGTGCACTAAGTTTTATTCTCCTTTAAAAAAAAAAAATTGCCAAAAGTCTTCCTATTGCTTGAACCATCTGCCTATACATCCCAGGGTTCTAGGAGCAGCATGACCTTTCTGATATTAGCTGAGCGTCCAATTCTTATAACTGCAAAGAGTTTTCTGACTGTTTCAATCAATGTCCCATTCTGTTGTCACTGATAGAATCACTTTTCAAGTTGGAACAATTCAACTTAAGGCCACTAGATGGTGATATCTACCGAATTTAAAAACCAATTGTCAGAATTTGATGTAGCGATTAGATTTACTGAAAACCAGATTTTTATTAGAATCTTAGAATTGGAAAGCAATCCAGTGGCTGTTATTATAATGCCAAGAAGAGTCAACTGGCTTGGATAAGCTAAACAAATCTCATTAATAATAAACATCATTCTTTGAAGGCTTAATATTTGCCAGCTCTATACTAGTTGTGTAAACACATATTAGAAGTTAGGGTAAAAATACCTAATTTTTATAGCAGTGAGATGCCTTGTGAAAGTTAGAATTTGTTCCTTTTGCCTTCAAAGGGAGATCTGCATTTTAAGAAGTTATTGTGTGGTCTCCTTAGTTGTGCTTATATTGTACTTATGTGAAGTAAAATCAGGGCTCTTATTTTGTTCCCTAAGATTGCTGAGAAATAAGCAAGCAGGCAGCTCTCAGAGAAAGAATATCAGTGCCAATTTCTTTATTCTTTCAATCTAAGTTAGAAACAAAATTCCCAAAATTTAGTGTCAAAAGCCTGCCAGAAATGGAATTGCATATATGAATGTTTCAAGCCGCCTGACCTGTAGATGCTGTTTTCATTATGTGTTTTCTGGATTCCACAGTTTTGGTGAGATGAATCATTCACTATAGTTAATCCCCACCGCCCTGTACTACCCGTATGACTCTTGATATTTCTTTCTCATTGTTTTTCTGCATTTCTACATTTATTTTTGTAGTTTGGAGTCAATGGAGCTTTTCAATACAGATAAACTTTATTACCATATATCTCAGGAAGTCTTAGACATTTTCATGTTGGCATTGTCATTTGTAACTATTCTAAAAATTCTGCATTTGGGGTAAGGCCATAAGAATTAGTGCAATTGTTTTTAAAATGTGTATTTTGACTGAATTATGGGTTAAGAAGTCATTTTCATGGTACATGTACTCAACTGAAGAACAAATAATAAGCAAATCTATAAAAAGGCAGGGTGACGCTTTTTTCCTATGTCATTTTTTACTTCTGTAGCTCCATCTTTTCCTATTTTATATACATTAAAATGTTAGTGTGTATATACTACCACAATTTTCATGCACATATAAATTTTTTATTTCAAATCCTTTCCAATATCTATATAACTCTATTTATTCTTCTATTTATAATAGTAATGTGATATTTTGAGTCATAATTATCTGCTTTACTTCTTGCCATCTGACCAAATTTTGAGCACAGACAAAACATCTGCGTGTCAAATAGAGATATAATCAAGACACAGAGAATGATCATTTTAAGTAGATTTATCACCAAATTGCTCTCCTGGAAATATAGTTGTAGTGCAATTAAAAATGAATGTAATCTTTTTACTCACAAAACTGAAATTTGTCATTTAAGAAGACTGTTGGTGGAACATATTCTAAAACAACTTCTCTACTGGAGTTTGGATGTTACCCTTGTTTCCTTATATTAGAACAATAATATATTTTGAAAATCAGTCATTTAGCATATAGATATATTTCGCACCCCATGTTTTCAAATTTTCCCAATCACTTTAATAGGCAAGAAATTATTTTCCCTTGGTTCTACATTTTAAAAGTTTCTATTTTTCCCCATGAAACCCAACCTTATCTTATTATAGATAAATCCTTAGGAAAATTTTGTCAGGAGAAAGTTGATAGAGAGGCTCAAACAGTGTGTGCTGAGATCATGTCTAGGAATTATTGTAACCTTTAAATTCTTTGACGCAATGAAATCTCTTTTCTCATTAAGATTTTTGTTTATACACAAAGCAAGGGTATATAATCTGAGAATTTGAAGATTGGCCTTATTTTATATGATATGTGAGTATAAGCAATAAATAATTCCTTGCCCAGTGCTTGTTTTCTATATTCAGTTACTATAATAAATCAAGAGTTTGTTCTGTCACAGAAAACTATGGATTCTCTTTCAATATCTATAAAATGAGGAGTTTAGGCCAAAGCATTTTTAAGAGTTTGTTTTAGGTGAAACCCCATTTCAATGATTCTATATCTGAAGTTGTTGATATTTTAAATTCTCTATTGGAGGCTAATCACCAGGGAAATATATCTGTAGAATATAGAATATTGCTTTAACACCATTTTTCTCAGTATTTCTGTTCATAACAGGCCACCAGATACTCCGGTATTAAATTGATATAATGTTTATTCATTCAAGTTCTTCACTTTCATTTTAAATTAATATTTTCTTACAATAACACAATAAGTAAATAGGTAATCCAGCTACTAAGAGCTTGGAGTGAAATCCTCATTTGGCTCTTTACCAGATGTGTGACTGTGGCTTGCCACCTACCTCTCTTAGTTTCTCAGGTTTAAAATGGAATAAACAACACATTTCCCTTATGGAGTTATTTGACAGTTGGGTGATCTAGTACAGCCAGTACAGTACCGCAGACCTATAAATGCAAACCTCTGAGTAGTTACCTTACAGGATAGTTATGAGGTTTAAATTAGAAATGTACTACACTGTTGAACAAAATAATAAAATAAAAATGTGCCGTTCTTTGTAAACTATATTCCTCCAATGATCAAGATTTCCTTAATCAGCTTTAGTGAAATTTTTCCAGATTGCAATAATGGAACTTTAAATTTAGAAGGAACTGCCTTGCCACTGTTGGCAGGAGAACCTAGCTTTAATAATAAAGAGTGAAGAAGTTAAAAAAAAAAAAAAATTAGGAGGTGCTTACAGTTCATCCACCAAGTCCATACAAGATGCATGTTTCCCCTCTGCAAAAGCACAACAAGATCTAAATGGCTAATAGTCCAGCTTTTATGCACCTGGTCTAAATAGCAAGAAGAATTTCTGAGTGATCGTGTTCATACTGTTTAATGAAAACGTGTCTCATAATTAACTTATGGATTCTCAGGAGATCTAAACTACTCTATGAATAAATCTTTGCAGCCACAACTGACCGCTTAGTAAACTACCACTTAATTGTGCCAGAATGTTCCGACTTCTTTGGCTAGCCTCTCTGCTCTGAGCGTCACAGATACCATGGCCAGCTCAAACTTTCATCCTTCCTAACGGGTAACTTTACTAAAGGTTCTTTTCTTCTTTCTCGCACTAGCAGTGGAGAGGATGAGCTTCCTAACCAGGTACTCGTGGCTCCATCTTCTGATCTTAACCAAGGGCCAACGATCCCCTACTTGCCAGACTCAAAGGATCTTTTTCTTTTCTAATCTCAGTGGAAGTTTCTTCAACTATAAATTCCATGAGGGCAGAAATTTCGTTTTGTTCATTACTGTCTGTAAGCATAGCACTTCCTGGAATCTAGTAGGCGCTTTATATGTTGAATGGATTAAAATATAAATCACTCTGGGGCACCTGGCTGCTAATCATTTCTGCCCAAAATTCTTTCCTCGCTGTGATTCAGCACTAATAATCTTTCCTGTCTCCTTATCACTCTTTGAGTAATCCTTCTGTTTCCTGTTTACTTCTCCCACCTGTTGAATTCTAGTTTTCCTGGAAGTTTAGTCTCCACTCACTTCCACTAACACACTTTAATTTTATCTGCTTTCCATAGGAGGTTGAAACTCTCTTAGAGCACGAAGATTGCCAATGTTGAGCTTCTCTTATAAGTTCCAGTCTTATCCAACCCCAGAATTCCAAAATGATTCCCCAGGGGCACCCACACTCAACAGCCCCCTAATACCAGCTTTACCCCCAGACCCACAGTCTCCTCTCTTTCCTTCTTGATGAATGACTCTTGACTGCCCAGTGTTAGAATCCCAGTCATTCTAGAGTCTTCCATTTGTCTTAGTTACCAAATACAGTTGATCACTAAATCCATTGCCTCTTCCCCTGGTTTTTCTCTTATCCTCACTGATGTGCAGTGCCATTATGACCTTCTTGCTGGTTTGGTCCCAGCCTGATTCATGCCTCTGTGTCTTTGGATATGTCCCTGCTCTGTTTGAAATGTGGGGCTCCTACTACCTCCCATCTCCATCTACCCAACTTATTAGTGTATTTAATTTTATCAAAAAAAACAAAAATTTTCTTCAGATGTGCTTATTTTAAATGCATATTTGTCCCGTATCTTGGTAGCCCCAGTGTTTATAGAATTAGAGTAGACATAGTAGATGTTTAATAAATGTTAATTAAATGAATGAATGTCCTCGTGTTTACAAAACTACATAAACTGTCACACTTTTACTCTCTTCAGATATTTCTGTTTATTGTCCACGAGACATATCTTTTCCTTTTTTACCTAATATCTGTAGAAGCTTACTTTTCTTCTTTTGCTTCTTTCATTTACTTTTCACTGGCTATTATCTCTCAATGTAAATCCCACCCATCTATCAGGCACTTAATCAAGGCCCGTCTCCTCAAAAATACTGTCTTGGACTTGTCTAGCCCATGGTAACCTCCAACCACGTTGAATAATATCTATACATGAAATTCTTTGTGTTTTTATTTCATATTTACTGTATGGGCTTTGATATCCTAAATAGAGTGATAATGCCTCTTATACATGAGCAGCATGAATTTATTGATGTTTATTGTTTCAATGAAGGTGAAACTTCACTTCTTAAAACCTAAGCTTCATGGAACTTTATATTCATATTTTTTCTCATAAAAACTTAATATTAATAAAATGTATATATATAAACTGAAAATAAATTTCATTTGAAGTGAAATTTTCACTTTTGTTGTTCAGTCTTTTCTATATGATTTTCTATCTCTATCATTCCTTCTATATTTATTATCTGGAATTCTACTGTGAAGAAGAGACTCTCCTATTATTTATTTATTTAATTTAGATAAGCGGTTTCTTATTTTATTTAATGGGGAATAAACGATCACAATCATTATTTATTTACTTGCCCAAGTATGGCCAGAGTTGGCCTCCACTTGTGGTTTGCCATTGTGTCTTTTTGATATGTCTCCATCATTTTTTGTGCACCGCAGGATAGTCCAGGCTCATTTTTTAATTTTCCTGGCCCCGTTCTGGAATCGGACGTTTGGACTAGGAGCTCTTGTTATTTTAATTGGACAGTGGTATTTAGAAGCCAAGATCTGAGAGCTATATGTGCCCATTGGATTGGGATGTAATTGCTTCTGGGCCCTCTCAGCAAAGAGTGCTAGGAAATATCTTTATTTACACATCTTTATTGATACTCACTCTATCATCTCTCTATCATCTCTCTATCTATAATCATCTATATATCATCTATTTATCTTTGTCTATATAAAAACTATGAAATCATATTGATATTTTTTGCTCCAATCCAACACCATGGAGTTCATTTTAGCCTTCCTCTTTTCTTATTTGTAACTATACCTTTGGCTTATAGTAAGAAACCTAGTATTTATTATTCATAGCTTATTTACTGTTTTGCTCAATCTTAGAATACACAGAAAGTAAATATGAAATTGTTAACTCATATCTCAGTGAAAAACAAACCCAAGTAGAGTACAATATTTGTGTAAAGATTTCTTTGAGGTACATATTTTTGTTGCTGGTTGTGGTGGTTGTTTTGTCTTAGAGTATATAGACAAAGCATAGAATTCCAAAGTTGTATATATTAATTCATTTTGCACCCCCTCTTTCTTTCAGGGTGATTATGAAATTCACTCCTAATACAATGTGGTTCGTTTGATTCTCTTTGAATTCCATTTGGAAATTTAGGAACTTAAATTACTTTTTGAGTATGCTAAACAATGGCATGTTTCTAAAAGTGAGAACTAATACAAAGAGGTATAGAGAGAAGACTCACTCTCTGCCTTAACTTTTACACTGTTCTCATTCCTCCATCCTCTCCATTCCATTGCCTTCCTCTAGTGTTTCCATATTAATTAATGCATGCTACACAAGCACACACACACACATACACATGACAGAGAGATAGGAAATATCCACGGATTTCTCTTTCCTCAGTAAGAGATATTGAGTTATGGAACTTTGTCAAAGGCTTCTACAATATATAGGGAAATATTCACTTCCTTTTCCTCAGATATATTAATACATGTATTATAGCAATGGATTTTCTAATATTGAATCAACCCTGCATATGTAGAATGAATCCCACTAGGTCATGTTGTTTTATTTTCTTGATTTAGTGTTGGATTCTGTTTGATAATATATTATTTAGTACTTTTACATTTATGTTCATAAGTTATATTGTTCTGTTTTTCTATTGACCCTTGAAATTTTCATATAATTCCCCAGTGAAACTATCTGCCACTGATTCCTTTTTGATAATTTAATTTTTCTACAAATGCTAGTCAATTTAAGATTTTGCTGCAAGTAGTATCATTTTTGGTAATCTATATTTCCTTAGGAAATTATCCATTTCATCTAGTCTTTAATTTTTTTTGCAATGTTCTCTCATATGATTTAAATGTTCCTATTTCTATGGTTATTTCCCCCTTGCCATTTCTTATTTCTTATTTTCTCTTCTTCAAGTTAGCCAGTGGTTTTTCTCCATTGATTTATAATTGGTGTCTACTGATTTAGTGTGTGCCTCTATTCTATAGTTCATTAATTTTCTTCTTTAATATTTCCTTCATTGTGCTTTTTTTTGTTTGTTTGTTTGTTTACTTTGTTGGTTTTGGTCTAGAGTTTTTTGAGCTCTTAAATTCACTTGTTTTCATTTTTTCATTTTTATTGACAAATATGTTTAGTGCTCTAAATTTTCCTTTAGCTACTATTTAAAATGTATCCCATAGATTCTGATATGTAGTGATTTTGTTACAGTCTTAGTTTCCCAGGTTGCAATGACTAATACCACATAATGGATTTGCTTAAATAAGAGGAATTTATTGGCACACGGTTCTGAGACTAGAAGTCCAAAATTGAAGCATCAGCAAGATGATGCTTTCTCTCCATTCTGGTTCTGGCTGCTGGCACTCTTGGGGTTTCTTGGCTTGTATCGTTGCCTCATATCACATGTGAGTCCTCTCCTTTCTCTTTGGGGTTCTGTTGACTTCTGGCTTCTGGCTCCTCCCTATGGCTTTCTTTATGTCTGAATTTCTTTTGCTTATTAAAAACTCCAATAATCTGGATTAAGACCCACCTTCATTCAGTTGGGCCATGCCCTAACTAAAAATAACATCTTCAAGAGCTCTAATTTTAATGGGGTCCACACCCACAGGAATGCAGATTAAGAATAAGAACATGTCTAACCTGAGGTGCATATTTCAATCTACCATAGTTACCACTAATTTTTAAAAATCTGTGCATCCCATTTGTATGTTCCCTTCTGCCCAATAATTGTTTAAGAAAATGTTTTAAATTTTCAGGTGGAGGGGTCTTCTTTTAAAAATATATATATTTTTGTCATTAATTCCAAGTTTTCTTGCTTGTGATCAGAGAGATTTTGTAATTTCTATGTGTATTGGTTTGCCATTCTGAATATCACAAATACCACACAATGGGTTGGTTTAAACAACAAGCATTTATTGGCTGACAGTTTAAGAGGCCAGAAGTCCAACATCAAGATATAGGCAAGGGGGACGGATGTGGCTCAAATGGTTGGGCGTCCGTCTCCCGTATGGAGGGACCTGGGTTCGATCCCTGGGACCTCCCGGTGAAAAAAAAAAAAAAAGAAGATATAGGCAAGGCTTGTTTTCTTCCTGAAGACAGTAGCATTCTTGATTGGCTGCTGGCAATCTTTGGGATTCCTTAGCTTTCAACTCTGACTCATGTCACGTGGCAATGTCCTCTTGTTTCTTGTGTCTACTCTTCTGGTTTCCCTCTGGCCTTCTCTGACTCTGGCTTCCAGTTTCTTCTCTTTATAAGTCCTCCAGAAACCCAAATTAAGGCCCACCCTGCTTCAGTTGGCCACATCTTAACTAAAAATAACACCTTCCAGAGTTCCTATCTACAATAGATATACACACACAAGAATATGTGTTAAGATTAAGAAATGTCTAAATTGGGATACATAATTCAATTTACCACACTATGTAAAGGAACTTACTGGTATTTTCTTTGCTACCTAATATGCGATCAATTTTTGTTAATGGTCTATGAACTCTTGAAAAGACAGTGCATTCTCTCTGAATAGATATCCATAAAATCTAACTTAATGATTATGTTCTTTATGTCTTCTATATCCTTACTTATACTTTTTGTCTATCTGATAAGTTTTGTACTGAGAGTACTGAGTTAATATCCCCAATTGCGCAGTATTACCAAGAAGAATAATTTTAGGTTTTGAGTACATTCATTTGCTTTTTCTTGATATAGATTAAATCCCTGTTTTAAGAGATTGCATTTTAAGGCTATGACTCAATATTATTTTTTGAGACACAATTTGGATGAACAATACTGAGCCTAGCAGATCTGTCTTAAATCATCTTGTAATTCAGAAGTCCTCTTCTATTATAAAGAGTTTATTGTTAAGATTTTATATAAACAATTTTTAGAAGATTTTGATACAAGTATTTTTAAAGATAATTGTAAAAGTAGGACAGCAAACATGGTTTTTCACAGGTGATGATGTGGCAATATAAAATAGAAAGGCACTAAAATATATCCTAAAAATAGGAAGCTATGCTTCTTATGTATTTATAATATTGGTTTGTTTTGTTATTTATGCATTCTAGATTTCTATGTATTGTCATAGATTACAACAATAAATGGGAAAGAATCTTGGCAATCTTGAGAGCTAACTACTTTTTTTTTTTTAGAAATAATGAAATCACTGAGTTTAAAAAATTCATTAAATAGCAAAACAGCTTAGAGACAGAACTGAGTTCAAAATTCCTGTAGAAGTTAGCTTTTGCTGTGTAACAAACTACTGCAAAACATGATGGCTTAAAACAACAGTCATTTACTTATCTTATGAATCTGTGGACAGGCAATTTAGGCTGGCATCAAATTGATGAATTTTCTGCTGGGCTCTTTCATGTATCTGCAGTCAGTTGGTGGATTGACTGGCATCTGAATTATCTTGGATGATCCCACATACGTGCCTGGAGGGTAGCAAGCTCTTGGCAAGAACAATAGCAGTGAATGGGCCATGTGTCTCTTCATGCAGCAAGCAAGCCTAGTTTTGTTATATGCTGGCAATTGTAGAGTTTCTAAGAATAGCAAGAGTGGGGCTGAATGGCCTCTTTAAGCTTAGGCTAACTTCACTTTCATTGCATGCAAAATGATGCAAGCAATGCAAAAAAACAAAAAACAAAAAACAAAAAACAAACCAGAAAGATGCAAAAATCTGTGGGCCTTTTTAATTTTCAATCTCACAACCCCAATGCACTGATTTCTACTCCACAGTGCTCTCAATACAGTGCCCTCTGGATAAATGATTAGACAAGGTAGCTTGTCTCTCTATTGAACAACAACTAATTTTTTTGTCTAGGAAATTTGGGAGGCTTCCTTAAAGAAGAGATATCTGAAATGAATCTTGAAGAATGAGTTTTCCAGAAAAGATTAAAAAATAATATCCAAACATAACAAAAAGATGGGGAAAAACACAGAGTTTAGAGATGGCATAACAGGTTTTAAAATAGTGAGTAAATCAGCATGCTTAAGGGTTAGGTCATGGGGTGAAGTGTGGGAAACTGGTTAATGGTATAGCTGACGGGGTCTTGCAAGAGCCAGCAAGTCTTTCCATGTAAGGCAGAGGCTCAGAGACTAGTTGCATTCAAGAGCATGATTTTAGTTCAAAAGGAGAGACAGAAAGAAAATTTCCATTTGGTGAAGGCATATGTTTTTCCAGAAAGGAAATGTGAACAAATACAAGTTCTATGAATTGGAGGATACTGGTGTGTAGCAGAGATTCTATGGAGGTTCACGAGGCAGTAATCTCATTATCAGAACAAGGGCATGAAAAAAAAAAAAAAAAAAAAAGAACAAGGGCATGATAGTAGCATGAGCTGGAAACTGAGGATGAAGAGAGATCCCGATAGTCTGCATAGGTCATGCCATCAGGAGCCAGAGTTTTTAGCAACAGCTCAGGAATCCAGGAAATATGACATAAACCATATCAGCGCCCACTCCCAGATGATCTTAGCCGAGCACTTCCTATCTCAGAAAGAGCACAGGCATTGCAGGTGGGAATGTCAATGGGATGATGAAAGCAGAGAGAGGAAAAGGCATAGTCAATGTGACGAAGAAATTCTTTATCGGCTTGGCACGTTAGTCCTGTGACTCTAAAGGAAGTAATCTTTGGACTACTTTTGCAACTCTGTAAAAAAAAAAAATCAAGAGCTGAAGTATAGCCTTAATGAGACTATTTTGGCTTCTTATTTCCTAAAGATGACAAAATGGCATAAGCAACCTGGAAGGCTACCACTGAAAACTTTATTTTAGGATTTTTGCTTTAGTAAATGGAAGCATAATTTCTTCCATTTGCTTATATCCAAGTGTATTAGTCAGCCAAAGGGGTGCTGATGCAAAAATATCAGAAACTGGTTGGCTTTTATAGAGAGTATTTATTTGGGGTAGAAGCCCACAGTTACCAGGTCATAAAGCGAAAGTTACTTCCTTCACCGAAGTCTAGGGCCACGTGTTGGAGCAAGATGTGGGCCGATGTCTGCCAGGGTTCAGGCTTCCTAGGTTCCTCTCTTCCCAGGGCTTGCTTGTCTCCAGGCTTAGACTTGCTTCTCTCCACAAGGTCAGCTGCAGACTATCAGGTGAACAGCCCATCTCTTCCTGGGGCCTTCTCTCCTTCTTCACGACCAAGCTCCTCTGTGTGCTTGCTTCCCAGGCTCCAGCATTAAAACTCCAACATCGAAACTCCAACTAACTCCTCTACTCTACCATGCAGTTTTACCTCTGAGTCCCTGCCCACCAAGTGGCAGAGACTCAATGTCCTACTGACATGGCCCAATCAAAGCCCTAATCATAACTTAATCATGCCCAGAGGAACAGACCAATTTACAAGCATAATCCATATCTATTTTTGGAATTCATAACTATATCAAACTGCCACACTAGTAAACACTGTATTATCGTTCCCTAATTCAAAGTATGTTTAAATTAATCATGAATTCCAAGTCTGAATTACTAGTTCCTTGTGTTTTGAGTTGAATACCTTTCTTAAAAATGATCTAGCTATTTGTTTTCTTTGTTTCAGAGGATCTTATTATATCCTTCACAGTGTCCATGGCAATTGGGCTCATATTTGGAGGTTTTATTTGGGCTCTCTTTGTCTGTCTGTCTCGAAGAAGAGCCAGTGCCCCCATTTCACAGTGGAGCTCAAGCCGGCGATCTAGATCTTCTTATACCCACGGCCTCAACAGAACTGGGTTTTACCGCCACAGTGGCCCTGAACGTCGAAGCAACCTCAGCCTGGCCAGTCTCACCTTCCAGCGACAAGCTTCCCAGGAACAAGCCAATTCCTTTCCACGAAAGTCAAGTTTCAGGGCTTCTACTTTCCATCCCTTTCTGCAATGTCCACCACTTCCAGTGGAAACTGACAGCCAGCTGGTGACTCTTCCCTCTTCCAGTACCTCCCCCATCATCAACACGTCCCACAGCCTTAGCCGTCCTGATTTCCGCTGGTCTAGCAACAGCCTTCGCTTTGGCTTTTCCACACCGCCCCCACCTGCCTATGAGTCTATCATAAAGGCCTTCCCAGATTCATGAGTAGCCTTTGGTTTTTGCCATTTCTTTACTTTCTTATCTTGGAATGAAAGTCAAGTATAAATAGGCTAAAAAGAATTGTCAGGGCAGGGCCCACACTACTAAGGAGTTTCCAGAGCTGAGGCGAGTTCGATATTCCTGTGGATTCACACCACATTTTCTCTGAACCTATTTTTCCCTTGTGTTGCACAAATATGTAATGGTTTCCCAAAGTTATATATTTATATATTTTGTATTCAATGTGAGGCTCATTAAAGATAGTGATTTTAACCTAAGAATCATCTGTGATACAGCATGTATATATATTTTAGATTAAAATATGGCCTTTGGATATTTGTAGTTTGCAATCCTCATTCATTTTCCAATGTGACTATAAAGGGGAAAAAATCACTCTCACTTAAAAAAAAAAAAACGTCCATCCTAAGGAATTTTCATTTTATTTGCTTTAGAATGACAATTTAACCCTATCAACATCATATAAAGCTCGGAATCTTAATGGATTATATGGGCAGAAACTAACAGAGCATAGGAAATTCTACAGTTCTTGGTTCTACTGAATTTATGAGTAATGTGTGAAATAAGCTAATGAAGCTGAACTCTGTTGGTGTCATAGGATATGTCAATGTTGAAACTTAATTTTGAAACTTATTTTTTCTCAGAGGGGCTCTTTTTGTGCTTTTCCTACAGACAGTTATCCACATCACTGAGGCAAAATCCTTGGATTTACTGACATGGTGCTGTAATTTTTCTTCATTGTTGTCATTACACCATGTTGTTACAAAAGCAATAGCAAATCCAGTTCATTTGACCTAAAAACAAACTGAGTTGAATGCTGAGTCAGCATTTTTCTTAAGGGCACCATTTTCTTTCTTTGACTTAAAGCTAGCAACTGGAAAAGCAGTCTATCTAGGTAACTTCACAGATGAAGGAGTCAGGGTCCGCTGGGTTGACAGAGTCTGTCAGTGAAGTAGAAGCTGCCACCATGAAGAATTCTTCCTGGATTGACTCTTAAATACCAGGCGGCATGACTCCTTTGTTTCTCTATGAATTTCTAACCCCCCAAAGCTGAAAAGCCTTTCTATGATGACTACATGAGGCATGGCCTGGGGAACTTGGCGCAGACATTGAAGGGGTCCACTTCCACTGGTGGCCATGCTCTTAGACCCTCTGGCAACCACATCTGGCACCAAATGTGGGTGCCAGAGGGTTTCAGTGGACAGGTGCCCAAGGCTGCCCTTTCCATGTTGGGACACGAGTTTACTGGAGGGTAGTATCTGATATCGTGAAAATTTAGCTTATGTTCCTTTTTGTTTGTTTCTCTGAAGGTTGGGATTTTCAATGAAGAAGAATGCAATGTCATTTTAGTTTCCACAGAGTAGTGGTTATAAGTAATTGGGTCTGGATATGGCTCAAGAATAATTCTTGCATATAAGAGCTTCTGTATAGCATTATCTTTATTATTTTTGTTTAGTTTTATATTATCCATTTTTCCTCAGAGATGATTATTTTTCATGATGCCTACAGATGGATGCTCTCCAATGCAAAATACCATAAAGCAAGAAAGAAAGACAGAAAGGAAAAAGAAGGAGGAAAGGAAGGAAAAAAGGAAGGAGGAAAGGTTAAAAAATCTCACAGGATAACCAAGATCTTACAAGTTGGTTTTTAACACAGAAATTTAGCAGTTGTCTTATAGTCAAGAAAGATTTCCAGAGAATATTAAACTTAGCAACAAGGCTATTTTTTTTGTTAATTGTATGTCATCCTTAATGTTTAATATGAGAAGTAAGCAAAGTATGGTTTTTATCTAGAATTTACATTGGGAGTAAAATTGTTTTCTATCTTTCAAATTAGGAAAATGAGAGCAGAAATTCTCTGTTGTATTGAGCCATCTGGCAGAATTGTTGCCTTTTCCCCCTTCCTAAGTTATGAAATAATCTAAATGAGTATCTTGTAAATATTGTGTAGTGTATGAAATGTGAATTTAAAGCAAAACCTGGAGACTTTAATTGCAATTGTTTTATTTGAAATCTTTTGTTGATTATTAAATAAAATTGAACTGATGCCAATTTTGGTTCACAGGTTATTTATTGAACTAACAAAAACACTCCGTTTTAAAAAGCTAGAAAGTAGGAAATTGTAAAATTCAGATATAAACCAGGAAAACACATTAGATTAACAAAATTTTTCTAACTAAGGGTTTTGAACTTATTAAAATTCGGTGAATTTTAAAAGTCTCCTTTTTGCTTTAGCATTTAACCCAGCCTAGAATATTCTTTGTAAACTAGAGGACTGAGATACAAACCCTATTTCACATAAAAATGTATAATAGAAAAAAGGTGACATCACAAATAAATTGAACAGGGTTTTTCAATGAATTCAATGAAGTTCAATGAATTCATATAGATGTATTAGTAAATTATTTGTCAAAAACATTGTTAGATTCTTACCTCACTATATATACCAAAATAATTCCAGAATTATTTAATTAAATTATATGCAGATAAACATTCCAAATACAGGCCACATTAGAACTAAAGGAAATTTGTAATGAATGTTTGGCAAATCTATGAAACAGAAAAGGAACACTTTCTAAGAATCAAAAGAATGGAATAAATAACAAAAGAAAATATATCTTTGATTAGTTTAAAAATTCTGAAGTTCTGAGTTCTGTTCATCAAAAGATAATTTATCCAAAGTACAAAAGCAAATAAAATTTTTTAAAAAACCACTTATAATAAGTATGGCAAACAAGAAGCAAACATCTTTAGTCAACGATTAACTCACACCAATAGGCAGGAAAAACACTAAGTTCTAAATAATAAACAGGGAAGCGGCTGTGGCTCAATCAGTAGGGCTCCCGTTTACCATATGGGAGGCCCCGGGTTCGGTTCCCGGGGCCTCCTGGTGAAGGCAAGCCCGCCCGCACGACGTGGTTAGCTGACCCAGCGAGCACAAGCAGCAAGGGGGGGATAAATGAATAAATAAATAAAATCTTAAAAAAAAAAAATAATAAATAAATAATAAACAGATAATTCAACAAAGAGAAAATGTGATTGATTAGCAAGTGTGTGGTAAAATAGTTAATATTACTACTAATAAAATGCACACACACGCTTGCACAGTGCCCTAGCATTTTTGTTTATTCCGTTAGCTGTTTGTTTATGGAAGAATGAATCTCCTCGCTGTTGGCAAATATACAAAGAAAGGGGCGCTCTCACACATTTGTGGTGGCAGGACAAATTGGGACTACCCCTTTTGCAATGTGGGGAGAAATAAGGAATTTGCCTAATCTGACTTGGAGAGCAAGTACTTCATGCTTTGCGGTGGTGATGCACCTGTCATCCCTGATCCTTTGGGTACAGACATTGTGCTTACTAAAGAATTCTGAGTAATGAACGTTATGGCTTTAACATGGTACCTAAAACGAAGTCATGCAAGACCATGTTTAATGGGGTCTCTCTTCTGACCTAAGCAAAATGGAGGGCATCCATGGAGGTGCACTAGCATGCATGGTAGCCCCTGGGGAGTAGGTTGAGGGGAAAAGATAGACTGTGACCCTAAGGTGTTTTAGCAGAATAAGACACACCTGCAGGACCACCATATGCCACTGCAGCTGAAATCCCCTGTTTGTTGCCTGCTTAGGAGGCTACTGAAAACCAGCTTCAGAAATACAGGTTTATGGATTGTGGGATTTCCAGAGTGTCAGAAACTCCATGATACAAGAGGGGCCTTATGGACAAAATCAGTCTGTATAAAGCAAGGCCCCGCTTAGCTAAAATCACAGACGCTGGGTGGGCTGGAACTAACATTGCACTCTTGACTACAGTGAGGCAGGGTTAGCAGAAGCCAAGTACCAAATGGTCATGGGAATCCAAGAGACAAGTTCTGCATGATTTGATGGGAGCAGCCTGTGATGTTTCAAGATGAACAAACTGAGAAACAATATTGACAAAATGTACAACAGAGAGTTCATGCTCTTTACAGAAAGAGCTCATAAGATCAATGGGAAAAAAAATCAGTTTAAGAGAGAAATCAGGCAACCCTGGTGAAAATGAACATAAAGAATCCTAAATAGAAAGGAAAATTCCATCTGCAGTAAAAGTAGGAAAACTCCAATCTCCTATGAAGAATCCACAAAGAATATCAAGAGGCAACAGTAGAATTTTGATGAAATTGACAAGGGACACCAAGAACAAAGTTCAAGAAGAATTCACTCCGCCAAGAAGTGTCCATTTCTTTCACTGAAGCTTTCTATTGCAGACTGTTGAAGTCTGTACACAAGCTTTCTTTGTCTCCTCACAGAGAATTGAATATCCTTTCAGGGTTAGATCTTGAGTGAAAAAGAATAAACTTTAGGCTTAAGGCCATAAAGGATGACTCACTCTGATGTCAGGTACAAAAGTTTAGAAATTCAATGGCACAGACATAGGTGGTCTTTCTGGGTAGAAATAAGAGATGAGAGGAGTGGATGTGGCTCAAATGATTGAGCGCCTGCTTCCCACACAGGAGGTTATGGGTTCGCTTTCTGTGCCTCCTAGAAAAAACAAACAACAAGCAAAAGAAATGGGGAAAAAAAGCAACTCAGGGAAGCTGATGTGGCTCAGTGGTTGAGCGCCAGCTTCCCACATACAAGGTCCTGGGTTCAATCCCCAGTCCCCCGTACCTAAAAAAAAAAAAAAAAAAGGAGATGATACCTCTGTGTAGGAACTTATTTGTTCTCTGCCTTACCCCAAAGCCCATGCTTTTTCCACAGATTATTCCTCACAGACATTCTCATTAGAGGAGACACTTTAGTAACATTTCCCACACGCTTTGACTTTTTTTTTTTTTTTTTTGAGGAAAATATTTTATTCTATTAGGTTAATTCCACCCCAAGGTATTTGTAGGAGTGCTGTCAGTCTGGCCTTTGACGTTATCTTCCTGAATAATCTCTGATTGCTCACTCAGGCATATTGTAGACACGTGGTCTCATTGAATCTTGTGCTACCATTAGCAAATCAAATCTGTAAAGTTCACTTGCAATTTCACGTATTGTTTTTGAGTCATCTTGACATTTTGACTTCATAAGTGTAAACTGCATTTACTGGAAATTTGTTTTTAAATATAAAACAACATATGCCAGATCCCTAATCTACAGATGCTTTATAAAATTAGGCAATGCTTATGAGGTAATGTTGCTGAAAGAACATTTTTTAAAAAGAGAAATTTATCTCTAATATTTCTAAATTACATAAAAGAATAAGACTGTTCAGTAGGAGCAGAAAATATACAAAGAATGTGTAAATTATTATGATAGGAACCAGTTCTTTTTTTAATTGGGGGCAGAATGCATAATCAAATTTCGAAAGGGTGAAAATGTTTAGCATTTCTAGGAGAATTGAAAGAGATGATTGTCTTTATTTCAAAATTGTCAATACTGTAATTAGATAAACTTTTTGGTATGGTGAGATTATAGTAAGAAACGAATGCACATTGGTTTGCATTAATAGAAACTTTCGGTATTTCATAATGAATGGCATGTTAATTTGTAGTAATGCTGAAGTTTTCCTAGAGGATAAATTTTTTTATTAATGACCTAAATAGTCTAGAGTTAGCTGTTTCCACAGAATGGGAACACAATAGGATCAATTCCATCACTTCATTTATGTTGGTATTTAGAGGTAAAAGAATATGGCTAAAGAGAGGTGAGGACGGACTTTTGAATATGCTTAACTCACACATTCTAGGCTAAGAAGATTTGGCAATTGTGATTTTGCAATCACCTACTGGAAAATTTGGTTTGACAAATAATAATTTTGATTAATAGTTTCTGTTTTATTCTGCATTTTTCTGAAGTCTTATAAAAATTTAAAATATAAATCAGAATTAAATGTTTACTTAATTGCTTGCTTTGAAAGAAATTAAAGAATTATTACAGTTAAAAACTTTTCTTCCTTCATTCCTTCTTTTCTTTCTTCCCTCTGCATTGTTGTACAATTTATAAAAAGAGCTTTAAACAACATAATGCAAATAGGAAAAAGATGAAAAAATAGGGCCAAAAGGAAGTAAAATGGCACCAGCAATCAAGTTAGAGTTCAAAAGCAGAGTGCCATGTACCAGCAAAGGGCCACCTACTTGCTCTGAGCTTCTATCAGTGAATTTAAAAAGGAGGAATGTGATCAGATTTGTGATTCAGAATGCCCATAAAGTAAAGACAAATCATTCGTGCAGGATGAGCACAGCTATTTGTGACTTTAAGTCATAAAAATTGTTCATTTGAAGTTCATCATAAACAAGATCCTTTTGTGATGTAATCAACAAAATACAGCAAGGAGTTTTACTGGATGTGTCTTAAATTAGGGCATTGTCGTCAAGGCAAAAACAAATTAATAAAACTAATCTTCCGGGGACAAATTCCACAGTATCATCGAAGTAAGCAGCTCTTCACGGGTGCTGGGAAGAGGATTGTAGGTGTCTTGAACAGGTCTTTTTAATCAGAGACAAGACCCCAAAGGAATTTGAGTTAGTAGATAAACTTTGAGGGAAGAAGTATAGGAATCCCATATATTGTGCCTCTCCCATAATTTGTGGGCATGGATACATTTTTCTGAGGACAGCATTTGTAGCTTTGACCAAAGAATTTTGGCTTCAGAAAAGGTGGGGAACCACTTACTAGAACCCTGACAGGCTGCATTGTGAATAACTTTTTAATATAAATGTGTATAATCAGAAATGCGTGTGAGATTAAGCTCTCTGCCGAGTTCCCAGAATGAACACATTCTGTGTGTAACACCAAGAATGAAAATCCATGCTCTAAGAATCGGCCCAGCAGGGTAGGCTGGATTTCCTCTTATGACATTGAGGTGCTGATTAAGGGCAAATAGTAGAGACAATGGGTGTATCCTCAGGAAAGATAAAGATTTTCCTAGAAAATAATGGTAAGTTTATTTAAAATGAAATACTAAAGCCTCCACAATTTATATAATGTAGTGTGTTAATAAGTTTAGCATGAGTACTTTTAAAGCTTATCTTGTAACCAAAAGCTTATCTTGAACATTACGAAAGGAAAGTTGAGTAAATCACCCATAAACTGTTTGGCTTTGAGCAATGCAATTTCCTGGAACCAGACACTACAATAAATTGCTTGCAAAATGTATTCCTCTGTAACTGAGTGGGGTTAGCTATAAATAAATTAAAACTTTTCTCTTTGGTAATAGCAAATAGAGCCAGATGTTTGTGAAAGTCTGGGCTAGACTGTGAGTAGAAGAATTTATTATATGTGTTTTATGTGTGTTTAACTGATGGTTTTTATGGTTATGTATACCATATATATATATACATGATCACAGAAATTGAATAACTTGCTCAAGGTCTTACACTATATGTAAATGATGAAGCTCAGGTTCAAACAAAGGCAACAGAGTTCCAGTGTATGCTTTAAGCCATCATGCTATGCTCCTTCCATGTGCAATATACACTCCCATGATTTGCTTATAAAAGAATGCGGCCCTCCCATATTCTGTGAGAGGGGCTATGGTGGAGGGACAATGTAGTCCAAAATACTATCTGACCATGTTAAAGAGCAAGTTAACATGAAAGAAGAAATAGCTATCCCTATTATCTTCTACTGGAAATACTTTACTGAGATCTTTAGTAGAGTGAACATTTTATTTAAACTTTCACAATAGAAAATAGTCTGTAGCAGCTAATATAATAGTGGTGAGGCAGATGAGTAGAGGGAAAGAGGGAAGGCGGTTGGGACCTGGCAGAGAACATGGCTGTGAGACCTCACCTGGAAACCCCCTGCTACCACGAACAAAGCTGGAAAGACCCTGCCTAGACCCTGGCCATGAGGTCCCATTTGGAACTCTTTTGGGTATCAAGGGAAAGCCCCAGATAATTCCAAATAGGCCTCTCATCGGTGCCCTGAGAGCTGATAGGTGGGGATAGTAAGGCAACTAATCAGAACAGCAAACAGTGAGGCCGCTTTCCACATTAGGAAGGGGGAGAAAGAAAGTTCTTAAAATAGCATAACCTGGGGTCCCATGTAACATGCCGGCAACCATGTCTAGGGGTGTGTACTGTTTTTCTTTTCTTCTTTCTTAATAAACTCTTTATTCCCTTGCCTGCCTTATAGTGTGTCCTTAAATTCTTTTAGGCTATGTAGCCAAGAACCTAGAAGCCCAGAACCCAAAGCATTCTGCTAACATATTTGGCGAGCCAGCCAGGAGACAAGGAGGCAAGCAATACTCCCAGAAACCATACAAAGACTGGTGAGTCTAGGCTTTTAAATTAAAGCCTGTCTGTGCCCTCTTTTGTTTTATTAGTGAGGCCCCTGAGATTCCTACCCTGGGCTGTGCCCTGAGGTTTGTTCCTTACTCAACCTCTGGGAGGCCCAGAGATTCCTGTTAATCCATTACTTCCGGGGCCCCTGAGGCTATTTGCCTGTAAGCCACAGATAAATCTCTACTTCTTAATGTTCCTCTTAATGTCCAGTTTAACTGTGAAACTCAGTCTCCGGCAGGGGCCATCGAATGCACTCTCTCTCATGGCCACTTTCTGAGACCTCTGCAAGAGTAGGTCAAAAGGGCCACAGACTTGGCTTTGACTTTTCTATCCGTGAACTTAAAGAGAGGAATATGATCAGGTTTGTCATAAAATAAAATTTTGCCATAAAATAAAGGCAAATCATTTGTGTAGATAAGCACAGCTGTTTCTGACTTTAAGTCATAAAAATTGTTCATTTGAAGTTCATCATAAACAAGATCTTTGTGTGATGTAATGAACAAAAAACAGCAAGGAGTTTTACATGGATATGTCTTAATTTAGGACATTGTCATCATGGCAAAAACAAATTAATAAAAGTTATCCTATGGAGGCAAATTCCACAGTATCATCAAAGTAAGCAGCACTTCACGGGTGCTGGGAAGAGGATTGTAGGTGTCATGAACAGGTCTTCTTAATCAGAGGCAAGAACCCAATGGGAGTTGAGTCAGTAGATAAACTTTAGGGGAAGAAGTATAGGAATCCCATAAATTGTGCCTCTCCCATAATTTGTGGGCATGGATGCATTTTTCTGAGGACAGCATTTGTAGCTTTGACCAAAAGAATTTTGGCTTCAGAAAGTAGAGTAGTGAAGAGGCTGCATTGTGAATAACTTTCCTAGTGAGAAAGTCTGGCTTGGTAGCATCAGTCTGGGAATTGGACCCGGACTTCTCCCAAGACTTCTAAGGCACTGAGGACACCCAGACACATCAGACTCCCAATCCCTGGAATGTAGAGACAGAGAGAAGGGCTCCTGACCTCCAGCACACTGGCTTGGTGAGCAATTTGTTCAATCAGGTTTAGCAGTGGGACGCCACTCAGACTGACGAATGCGTTTATCCTCCCTTAGGATAATGGGTGGCTTCTCCAACATTCCAGCACACTCCCCATTGGATGTGTTCTCAGGAATTGGGAAAACCTGCCTACTGATAGTCTAAAAAGGAAAGGTTTATCTTTTCCTGCCACAGCATGTGGCCACAGTACAGTCAGGAGTGGTCTCTGCATGGGACCCTGAATTTCAGTTAAACCTGTGTAAGAGGGAAGGAGGGGACAGACAGATCTGAGGGCCAGAGACCACGTGATCATGCCTCCTTAAAGGCACAAGGATGTGCACTACCCAACTGGTCAATTATAAGCTCAGGGAAATTACTCAGAGGCAGGACGAAAACCCAGCTTTATTTCAAGGAAATCTGGTAGAGTCAACAAAACCCTCTGGTAGATCCTAACTCTAGAGAAGGACAGATCCTCCTAGAAACTCACTTTATTCGCCAGTCCACCTTGGATATCCATAGAAAGCTGCAAAAACTTTCCTTGGGCCCCCAAACTTCCATTAACTCCCTTTTAGAAACCGCCTTCTCAGTTTTCAAAAATCAAGACCATGCCACCAAGATGGAGAAAGTGAGGAGTGGTGGGCTTGGGCTCACCTTTTAGCTGCTGCCAGGAAAGGCACCATCACCTCAGAGCCACCCGAATCCAGGCTCCACCTCAGCAGGAACCTGGCCCCAAGCTGCCTCACCACCCAGACTGCCATGGCCTTGCACTAGGGGAGGATGGTAGGGACCTGAGGCCACTCATGAGCCATAGACCAGGAGGAGCCTCGGGTGACCCCTGATGTGGCAGGTAAGATGATTAATTTCTCAACTAACATGGGAGCCACTTAACTGATTTTAACCTGCCACTCCAGACATCTCTAGCCTCGGCTGTACTTAATAAGGGGAGTTATTGTGGAATCAAGATCTAGACCATTTACTAAACCTCCAGCCCATGATTTTAAGTTTCTGGCTATTCCTAGCTCCCTGCCTATTCCCTTGAAACACCCTAATCCATCCAGCAAAAAAGTCCGTAGAATTTTACTGCTTGCAGGAGGTAACTAATGGGATGCAGCCCACAGAGAAGCCCCAATTAATGTCTCATCAGGGACAGGGCTTCCCTGGACCCCTTAGCTCTGTCCCTAGTAGCTGCCCAGGGATTTTCCTGGAGGAAGGAAGCTGGGGGGTTCTGCATGAGGTTTCTGCCATACTGGGAGTTTTGTGTGAAGGTGATTCCAAAGTCAGGTCTTTCCCTATGCTAAGTGTGTAAAATTCTCTCTTCTGTTCTAATCTCTGGTTACTATAACTTTGTGAGTCTGCTTGTGCCTAGGACCTCATAAATCAAATTTGGGGTTCACCTGATACATATTGGTTAATGGTAAAAGGTAATCTAAAAACGAGTCTTTAAATGTCAATACAATTTTGCAATTGGATTTGATGTATAAATCACATGGAATTAGTTCAACTGCTGGAAAAACAGGAAAACTTAGCAACATTAATGTTACTAATAAAATAGTTTTAGTTGCTTAGTTAATAAACAAAAATGCCCAATTTGCTTTAAAGTGAAAACTTACTAGAAACTGTAACTAAAGTTAAGCTCATTATATAGATGCCTTTATATTATAAAACAGCAGAAGGATAATATCTGAAATTGCTATAACTGGGTGGATTTAGCCTAGACCTACTATTGTGATGTACTCTTAGATTAATTTACCTTTGTTTATGGTTTCTGCAGGTCTAGCCTCACCCTTGAGTATACTTGCTATAGTAATGGTAATTATAAATTAAACTTACCTTTGTTTCTGGTTACTTCAGGTCAAGCTTCACCCTCCTGTGTGCTTGCTATTGTGATGGTAATTCTAAACTAAGTTTGCCTTTGCTTATGGTTATTTCAGGGATGGTCTTAGCCTTGGGTGTACTTGCTCAATTTTCGGTAGCTACTCTATTCTCTCATTTGTAGTCATGGAAACTTCTGCTCCCCATGGCTTGGGGAAAGGCAAATTTGAGTCACCCCATCTCCTGTCCTTCCACTGGTGTTAATAGCCCTGCTTTCTCTCCTGGTTATCCAGGTGTGGACTCCAGTTAACCTACTCTGGGCAAGAGCCCAGAGGGACCCCATGACCTTTGAGGAAATTGCTCCATGGTGGGAATCCTTGACTCTTGGTGTTAGACATCCACTGTCCCAGTCCAGCAGTCTGTTATTTCTGAGGACTGGGGAGTGGGGCACTTCCCACCTTGAACATCAAGAATTCTGAAAGCAGTAGGTCATGAGGTTAAAAAAAAAAAACAGTTTTCCTTGAGACTTCAATGACCTCAGTGAGTATATAGTAGAATTAGTGTTGCTCATTCAAGGTCTGTCAAAGCCAAAATGGGAAGTAAGCAAAGCTCTGAAGTAAAGGAAAATGTTGTAGGTTGTATTTAAAGCATTGGGAACAATTTGGTTATAAGCAAATAACTAAAAAATGAAATTCTTGTGTAAAACTGCATGGTCACAATGCAGATTAATTAGAAATAGCCTTCAAAGAGATCTTTTTAAGTATTATTTTGCAGGTAAACTTATTTTGTAAGAGAATGGAAATTATAAGTAACATTAGTTAGTTGTGTGTTTGTGTCTAAGTCTCTGTGTCTATTTATTCAGTGTATATTTTCATACACTGGATGGTAATATCAAATTAACAAATGAAAATTCTTAAAAGAGCTCTATTCAAATTGTTAAAAGTCAAATATGTGCTTATATACGTGAATGAATATTCCTGGAACCCAATTTAGGCTAAGGAGGATGGTAAGGTCATATAGAATTCTGAATATAGAAACTATTGGGAAAGGGAAAAGGTTTTTCCTAAGCTCTTTGACCTTCGAGCCCCTAGGGCCTTCGTCTTTAAAGAGCTATAAGGGAAGGGCTAGGTGTGACAAGATAAGGAAATGTAAGTTTAACTTAAAACCTTTATCTACTAGGCCAGTGATTAAGAATCATGGTTTGTCCTATAATTCCCCAATTTAAACCTTTCAACAGCCTTAAAATGAGAGTAATTAATAATCCAATGGTGAAATTTCAATAAGTTAAGGAAAAAGTCCTTGAAAGATATGGAAAGATTTTTTCTAAATTATAATTAAAACAAATTAAATAATTATAATACATTCTGGAACCTAGAAGTCAGTTTGCTTTTAAAGTTACTCACAATTTTAGAATTTTGTTAAAGAAAAGAGGTTTTAGCCTCCCGTGAAGGAAGGAAAAAAAAAGAACAGTCCTTGCATAAACTATAAATGTTTCAATTTTATTTAGCTTGGATGTAATCTCTCTAGGTTTATAGGATACTAATAAAATGAATTAATATTATATTTATTAAATTGTTAAGATGATGAAAATGGTAAGTTCATGTTTAATGACATATAGATCTGTCTTGAAGTGAAATGACTAGTTTTCACAGAATGGAATGAAGAATGTAAGACAAGACTTTTAAATGGGTAAAGGTAAATTTCATTGGCTGCTAATTATAATTTAATAAGTTTATTTAATGGTAAAGTAACTTATGGGTAGTATAGGAAGTTTACAAAAGCCATTTATATTTAAATGGCTAATTCCAGAAAGCCATTATTAATTATAAATATAAACTGTTATGATAACAAGTAACTTCCATAACAGAGAAACCTGTCAGAAGTCATCTCAATCTTTATATTAAAGTGGTTGTAGAGGGGAAGATAACCTTGATTCCATTGGGAATCTTAGGTTTTCATAAAATAATGGAGAAAGTAGTTTTCCTGTATTGCTAAGGTAAAATACCTATTAATTAACGTAATCATGGTAAAGGTATAGAAGCAAAAAGTACTGAAAATAGTTGAGTTCATTTGATATGCTATACATTGCTTTGGAAGTGTTTAGAAAGTGTATACAAATTAAAAGAGAGAACCCTCTGTATTATTAAACTCTCTTGTGCATTCAAACCAGGCCCAAATGCACTGCATGGTGCTTCTCCATTTGAGTTATTGGCTAGGTCGGTCACTACAACTCTTAAAACAATAAAAATATCTGCTACATCACTGAATATGCTCCTGAAGTGGATGGAGACTACATTGCAATTTTGGACTCCTGCAGCAGTGAGCAATGGCTCAATATGGCCAGATTTACAAAGGGCATTGCCTCCAGACTGGCCTTGTTTCCTAGTGCTGAAGGATGATATGCACCAGGCCAGTGAAACACCAGAGACTACCTCCCTACCCTATCTCTCGGATCAAAAATGCTGCAGCATGCTGGCTGTGTGAAGGACATACCAAGTGGAGAAATAATTATCAGGGTAATGTGAGTAGAACTTAAACAAACACAATTGGCATTATGGCCCAGTAGAGACAACATGTATGGCATTGCATACCTGGAGCTTAGATATATTAACTGCAGCTCAAAGAGGAAACTATTCATTGATTAGTATTAAGTACTATATCTATATACATGATGAATATAATAATATCTCTTCCATTCTAGATCAATATGCAGAGAATATTGATCATGTTAAAAGTCCTGGTAAATTTAATTCATTTTCTAAGTAGCTAATGAGCATGCCTATAAGATAAAGGGATGGCTCTCTTAAGTCCTGTCTTTGTTTTGCTTGCCATATGCTTGTCTTGTTGTTGCCTATACTATCTTTGTGAGTTTATGTCTAGGACAGTGCCTCTCCTCATACCTCTCCTAGCTGTCCTAGGCATAACCCCTGCTGTGGGAACTCGGGTTGGCAGTTTAGACCCAAACCCAGCAGGTCTACCACAATCTCTCCTAGAGTCAACCAACAGTATAAAAGAACTCAAGGAAGAATGCTGTTTCCCATCAACTTTGGGAGGATGCAGCCTCTGAAGACGCCTGGCCTTTCTCAATCTTGTGATCCAGAATGTCATGGCTGGCCCCCTTTTGGGGCCCGCTTACCACCATCTTCTTTACCCTTTTAGTAGGACCATGTATCTTAAATTCTAACTAATTTTATTTCTTCCAGAATCAACCCTTTCCAGAACAAGATATTTGTCATGTGGGGATTTCATCCAGTTCCAAGCACGGTGCTGGACCCATCTTCCCTCAACCTCAATAGAATAGCCAGAGGGTTTTACACTCTGTCAGGCAGGGCCCACTCTCTCTAACCAGCAGGAAGCAGCTACAGAAGAATGACCATCGCCCTTCAGCTCCCCCTTAAGAATAAGGGTGTAAACTCTCTGAGGGGGGGCGGGGAGTTGAAGCAGGTTAGCATAGGGAAAGAGGGAAGGTGGCTGGGACCCAGCAGAGAACATGGCTGTAAGACCCCATCTGGAACCTCTCTGCTACTAAGAACAAAGCTGGAAAGATCCTGCCTAGACCCTGACCATGAGATCCCATTTGGAACTCTTTCTGGGGTCAAAGGAAAGCCCCAGATAACTCTAAACAGGCCTCCCACTGTCCCCTGAAAGCTAACAGGCAGGGATCATAATGTAACTAATCAATACAGCAAAGACCTGGGCCCCTCCCCGACATTAGGAAGGAGGTAGAGGAAAGGTCTTAAAAAGATTTAACCTGGGGCCCCACATGTGCATCTCACCCTGCAGTATAGCCACAACCATGTCTAGGGTTGTGTACTGTTTTTCTTCTCTTGTTTCTCAATCTTTACTCCCTTGCCTACCCTATGGTGTGTCCTTAAATTCTTTTATGCAACATAAGCCAAGAACCTAGAAGCCCAGAACCCAGAGCCTTCCACTAACAGTGGGACTTCTCCTTTTAGTCATTCAGCTGTTGTTTAAGCGTAGGAAGTATTGTTTCATTCAGAGATGATTAAGAGAGTTTGCTTAAATTGCCATGGTTTATTCTTTTCACTCTTTCAAATCTCTCCTGCCAGTTTTATGACTGTTTATACCAAATGACATAGCCGTTACATGGCTAGGGATTTATCCTAATGAAATAATTTAGGGGAGGCAAAAGCTATATTCTTGAATATATCCAGTGCATCTTTATTTATAACACAATATAAGAAAACCTTGAAGTAAAAATAGATCTGATATTAAAGGGATGAATTAATAAAGACAGCTGTATCAGCATCATGGAATATTTTGCAAATATTATAAATAATTTTAAAAATTCTGTAAACATGGAAAATGCTCTGGCTTAATGTCAAAAATGGATAGCAACATACTAGTTTATTAACACACATTTAACATACATTATAATTGCAATAACTACAAATGTATACTTGTAGAAGGACGTGTGCAAAAATGGATAGTAGTTATATTGTAATGGTTTTATTAACATTTTATTATTATTTACTTATTATTGTGATGCTTATCTTTCCAATGTACATTTGAAGATCCCTTGACAAGTTCCTGGATTGTGATTAGATATTTTTAGGATCTCATTAGTTATTAATCCTATTCCTTCCTTTCAAATACTGGTTCTTCAACTCATTAGCTCGGTGATATTGTGCCCAATATTTAATTTCACTATTTCACTTTTTTTCCTACTAAAAATGGAGATAACACTTATCTCATAAGATTGTTGAGAGCAGATGAGATAATGCAAGTTAATTCTTAACTTATTTCCAAGTATGTGCTCCAATCAAACAAGGAAACTGAATGGATAAATAAACTCAGCTACTATTATTATCAATATTTCCACATAATTTCATATATACAATTAACAAAGGTGTGAGATTTTAGCACTGTAACCAGAAAGATTAGTGAAGTTTGGTCATTATAATGGTGAGAAAGAAAATGTGATTAATATGTCCAAAGAAGAATTTAGTTTTAGTCATCTTGATAGATAATAAGTGATGTATTATAGAATATCAAATATCAGACACAATTTCATTTTTTTCTGATGGTTTAGAAGAAAATGTTATTACAATTAAAAGAAACTTAAATTTATTAATAAAAATTAGAAAATATTGAGAAATGGAGGAAAAAGAGAAAACATCCATGGATTTCTCCAAAAACATACCCCCAGTTAACATTTTGGGTGAAAACCTTTCAGAATTTTTCCTCTATACATAGGATATTTTTTGAAAAATATAGAAACAAAATAACACTTGCAATTTTGTATGTCTTGTCCACTTAACACCGGAAATTATTTTCCTTATTGCTAGGTAGCCTCCTTAAGTAGAATAGTAATGGCTTCATAATAATAGATTAATTAGATATGTTATAATCTGTGAAACTAATCTACAACAGCATATCTTATTTTTCACTATTAAAAATAAAGCTCTTCTGAACATTTTTTGAACGTAAATTTTTTTTGGTTTTAGGATTATTTTTGTACACTAGTTTTCTAGGTGTGGAATCATTGGTTTAAATCATGAATATTTTAAGCAATTTTGATATAGATTGCAGAACTACTCATTTAAAAATTTGGACCCATTTGTCATATTTCCAGCAAAAATGAAAGTGTTGACTTTACTCACCCAGCACTGCGCTTTACAATAAAACAAAACCAAAACAAAACCTTTTCCCTTTCAAGAGATGAGAATTTCTATCATTTTAATTTAAATATTTCATCTTTAATCAACAGTATGATCAAAGGTTTTGCTAAATTCACTGGCGATGTTTGTGTGTATGGAGTCTGTTATTATTTATTTAAATAATATATATTATTATTAATTAAATAGTAGTTATTTTTTAACCAATCAAAGAAACATGATACATTGTGGAGGTCCAGTGGGGCCTTGGCTCCCCCTCCCTAAGGGAAACTCTGTCCGCAGTCCACAGCCCCTGCACGCCCCAAGACACAAGTTAAAATGTATCAGACCTCCACACAGGGAAACAATGTACAGATGGTATCACAGACTATAATTTTCCCCAGGCTGCACACATCCTTCCCACAGTAACATCACCAGATCATATTTATGTGCTTCGTGTGACCCTACCAGAAACTCTGTTATGAAATGTCTTTTTTCTGAGACCCTTTCTCTTGCCCCTCATTTTCCTGCCTCTTTGTGGAGTGCTATCTTCATTATCTTGCCTGCTGCCACTGAAGAATCTCTCCTGTCCGTAACTCCCAATAAATAAAGCTTATGTCTGATTCCATGCCAGGTGCATTCTGCGGTCTTGGGGCTGCCACAGCCCATGCCCTACAGGAATTGGGTAGAAACATATAATCGTTGGATAACTGGGAGTTCCAGACAACTGCGTGCCCTCCCTTTTGACAAGTGCTTAGAAATTGGCTTCTTAATGTTTAGTTAGATAGGAAAACTGACCAAAGAACCTTAAATGATCACAGTAGATATAATAGGAAAATAGAAACCTAAACTTGAAATATGAGCAAAAAAAAAAAAAAAAAAAGAATAAAATTGCTCTTACTTTCATGAAATGATATAAAATTTTTAAGTACAAACTTAAAGTAAATGATAATTATTTGATTTCCTTTTTGACAATTACGTTGTTCCAACAGAAGCTACAGTTTAGCCATTTTAAACAAAGTAGGCTTCTCTCAGACAAAATCATTTTTAGATTGAGGTGTTTTACCAGGCAGTAAGAACAAAAGGACAAATGTTCTTTGTGTTTGGAAAACTAATAGTTGTGTGGATATAACTCTTTTTATATAAATGTAAAGCATTCAGTTATAGCTGATACATAGATTAATTTTCCTTTACCAGACCACTAAAACATTCTCAGAAAGAATGATTTTAAGGATACAAATTTAATTTTTAACTGTCTCCATAGATCAAGATTGAAAAGACAGTTGAAAATTGTTTTCTTTTTTCTAGACCTTTCCATTCAGATTAACCAACTGCTCACCTTCAACCTGTCTCTTCTCCCCCAGATTCTTGGCCAGAATATATTATTAGAGATAATTTCCTTTCAACAAGCAGGCAATTATCCTACAATTCTTAGGTTTAGGCTAAACGATATGGCCCCCATCGGTATAATTTTTATGAATATATTTAGTATATCTTCAGTTTATGATTCTCCACATTTAGTGACTATTTTTGCTTAATTCATATATTTGTTGATATTATTGATCTTGTTATTCATCTATTTACTATTGATCCAAACATTGCTATTTTTAGGTCCTTTAGCTGGTTTCTAAGAATGAGAGAAAATATTTGAATTTGAAACTACAGGGGACAGCTAAGAAATACTTTCTCAACTTGGTTTCATAAAGCATAAACTCTCTCTGTGTTCTGTATAAGTTTGGTAATTTAAGGAGCTAGCTATTTGCCTAATGGCACTTGGGTTAGCAAAGCTGAGAGGGAAGAGAGGCATTTCTTTATTGCTGTGATAAATGTATATGGGGAGTGGTAGTAGAGGAGAGTGGAATGAGTTATACCAGTTCTGAAGTCCAATGTGAATTGCTAAATAATTCTTCTCTAGTATGATACATTGACTGAATTTCCTGCTGAGGACAAAGAAAAAAAAAAGTCCAGGCATTGGCAGTGTTTCCAATCTGGGCAAAATGACTAAGAAGGTTTGACATTTAATATGGCCATTTGTCCTCAGCAAAATTCTTAGCTTAAAGAAATCCCACTTTTTGTATATGAGTGAAGATTTTAGATCCGGAATTTTCAAATCTTAGTTTCTTTCTTACACTTTAACTCACAATTCATGAATGAATTGCCTTCTAGGGGATATTTATAAAGATGCAGTAAAACAATCCTAATTCATTTGAAGACTTTTTAAAAGAAGGTAAAATTGATAAGAGTATCAAGTCTTCTAACTTTTCTTTCTCTCAAAAATGATTGAAACAATAAATTTCCTCACTAGATTCCAAGGATTTTTTTTTTCTTTTTTGGGCTTAGATAAGAATAGAAATAACACTCAAATAATTTTTTGAAATATCTTTTGTACCACTCAATTATTCTTGGATGCTTCTTTATAATTTCATAAATGCCTAAAAAATTGTAAATATTAAATGCAGTTACACTAAAAGTTAGAAAAGTAAATCGAGGAGAAAAAATCATCAATGACGTCTTCCTCACACAGGTAATTACCACTATAATTTTGAAGTGCATCCTTATAGAACTTGGGTTTGAGATCCTCGCAGACCTCACGCTATGTGTCTCATCTTTTGGCTTCTTATTTGTATCCTTTTACTATAATAAAACTATAATCACAAGTATAGTGCTTGTAGTGAGTTCTGTGAGTCATTCAAGTGAATTATTGAACCTGAGGTGGGAACCACAGAATTTGTAGCCAGTTCCTCAGAAGTGCAAATGGTCTGGGGCCCCAAACTTGCAACTGGTGCCTGAAGGACAACCTCGTAGAGCATTGTCCTAAACTGCAGAGTTTGACTAACTTCAGGTGGTTAGAGTCAGAATTCAGTTAAGTTACTGCAGTATTTGCATTTGGTGTCAGAAGCTGTTAGAAGTTGCAGAAGCTTTTGTAAAGCTCGTGCTCCCTTGTGGGGGGGGCACCTTTCCTTTGGTAGATGGAGCACTCTGTAAACTCTTGGGCAGTACTGCTGGCTGAGACCCAGCTGGCAGGAAAGGCAAAGCCATATCTGGAATATTTACCAATACTAGTGAAGATAAATTGCTACTCCTTCCATGGTCTTATTTTTATTTCATTTCTACTCAGTTTTCTACTTTTGCTGCATTTAAGAAAGTAGAAATCTGATTATCTTACTTTGGATGATAAGGCTACCTTTCCACCTTCATTTGCCTCAAATCAACTCAACCAGCAAAGCCTCCTCCACCTGTGTTAAGGAGCTTTGACTTTGTTATGCACATGTAACCTTTCCATGGACACAGTGGAAGGGCCTGAACCTGGAAGATGACCCAATACCGATCCAAAATGTCTGTCTTAACCCAAAAGTGTTGGTTAACTTGAATTGGCAAATTTGGATTATCTGTTAACAGCAGAAATGGGGACTTCTAGATTTCTGCGGCTAAATTTTAGAGAAATAAAATTACATCCCTTCATATTGAGTCTGGGACTATAAACTTTAAATAGCTGTTTTAAAATGCTCTGGTTTTTCCATATTAGAAAAAAACTCTTTATGTTCCTCTTTTCTATTGAGATACTACTATGCCTCTCCTTCATGACAGACCCAAGCTTCTTGTGTCTTCTCTTTTCAATTTCCCTCTCCCTCACCTTCCTCCAGCCACGGTAGTCTTCTGCTGTCACTGCTCCAGAGAAACAGCTCTTGTTTAAGCCCCAGATCCTTTTTCGTTGTCAAAGCCAGGGGTAACTTTTCAGTCATCACCTTTCTGATGCCTCAGAGACCAGATTAGAAATCTCTCCTCCCTGATGTGCCCCCTCTGTATTTTCATTACTGTCTTCGGCAGGTTTCCTAATCCACTGCTATTGCTTCTCAATCCCATTTTAGGTCGTTTCTATTCTTTCTATTCCTTAAATATTGGTATTCACCTCAAAAGTCTATCCCATACTTGTTCACTTCCCGCTCTACACTCTCACTTCCTGGGCAAGCTCATCCAACAGTGTCTGTGCTGGTGAATCGTAAGTCAATGACTTTGACCCAGGTTATTATCTTGGACTTTATGTCAACATAACAACTGCCTTCTAGATATCTACATTGGGGTGTCTTCCGGCCACCTCAAATTCAACCTCCCCAAAACAGAATGAATCATCATCCTTCTAAACTCTGCTTCCTTTCCTGGATTTCTCATTTCTCATTTTGACAAATGGCATCAACCAACTCAGAATATTTTTCTGCACATTAATATTCTGAGTTGCCATTCTTATAAATGAAAACTACCTCAGCAAAGTGCAAATGCCTACAAAACAAATCAATTGAGGTCTTCAACATTGCCTAAATATTCCACTGCTTGTCTCTAGTTACCTTATTTTTTTGGTGATGTATATTATTAATGCTCCTCTCCCACAAACCTACTTCTTTGTTCATCAACCTACCTCTGCCAGCCCCCAGATCACATCAAGATCTCAATTTACATTTTCTATAGAAGCCATTAGATGGGACTTTGTCCAACTTCCTGTCAATTAATCTTCATATCTACTTGTATCAGTATCCAATTTTTTCTCCTTTAATCCAGTTGTCATGGGGTAAATTGGCCTTACTGACTTCTTAGAAACCGTGCACTACTAATTAATACACTGTTTTTCTAGCATCATCAATATCTTTCTTTGCACTGGTTTCTTCCCATCATCATTTCAATATGCTTAAGCCTCTTTCATCATGAAACATCTCCCCTTTCCAATTACTATACAATTTCCTCTTCCTTCTTCTCAGCCAGAGTTTTCAATAGAGTTTCTGGCTCCCTTACTTACTTTCTACTGACACAGCAGTTCATTTGAATCCAGATTATTCTCTCACCAATATTCCTTTTGCTGAGGATTCCATGTTAAGAAATATTATATAAACTTTCAATTAGCATCTTATTTTAATGCTAGAGGATTCAACATTGCTGATCACCTTGGAAAAAGTAACTTCAATTTACTTTCAAAATCTGTGTGCTGGGGAGGAGACGTGGTTCAAGCAGTTGGGCGCCCACCTCCCACATCGGAGGTCCCGGGTTTGGTTTTCGGAGCCTCCTAAAGAAGACAAACAAACAACAAGCAGACAGTGAGCCAAAACAACTAGCAGACAGTGAGAAAAAACAATGAGCAGACAATGACCAAACACAAACAAGCAGGGAGTGGAGGTGGCTCAAGCAGTTGAACACCCACTTCCCACATGGGAGGTCCTGGGTTCGATTACCTGTGCCTCCTCAAGAAAAAACAAACAGACAATGAGCAAAAAACAAGAAGCAGACAATGAACAAAAACCAGAAGCAGACAATGAACAAAAACAATGAGCAGACAATGAGTGCAAACAATGAGCAAAAACGATGAGCAAACAAATGATGGAGCCATCTCAAGGAGGAAAAACAAAATGAAACAAAACAAAACAAAAACAAAGAAACTATGTTATTAGGTTTTTATCCCACTTCACCAACAGTCTTCTTTTCACTTTTTCTTCTTCCAGAAATAAATCTGGGAGATCCTTAGGGCACTGTTCTGAACCCTCTTGTCCTTTCACTCTGTACTTTTTCCCTAGGTAGTCTTGTGTAGACCTGTGAGTTCCTGTACCTCCCTCAGGTTGTTTATTCTGCTATATCTCCTACCCATACCTTTCTTTAGGACTCCCCAACCATTCATTCCTCCATCTACTCATCATCTCCACTTAGGTGACTCACAAGCTCCTTAATTTCAACATATCTAAGACTTAACTTATGATCCTGATTCCCCTCATCTACTCCACCAAGAATCTGTCTGTTCTTCCTCCTCCATTCCCTATTCTAGTAAAGGCTACCACCACTGAAGAAGTTCAAGTTAGAAATCTGGAAGATCTCTTTTACTCCTGTTTTACCCCTTCTCCATCCTTCCCCATGTCACTGAGTCCAGTAAGTTTAACCCTTAAACCCACCCACTACTACCATCAAGCCATGATCATATTTTCACCAGGACCATTGCAATTGCCTCCTAACTGGTTGATTGGATATGGACTGCTGAGCAAAAACTACTCACGGGGCTGAGACCCTTCCACGTCCCCCCCACCCCCATACACAAACACACAAACACACATGCTACCACAAAATACTGTTGGACCGAAAATTTCTTTTGCTGGTTTAAAAGATTGCAGAGTAGAGTATTGAAATCTTACATCCATTAGCTACAAAACCTGCTAGTGTAATTTTACTGAAATAGAGAGGTTTGAATTTAGCCTCCAGTGCTGTGTTTTGAAATATGTGCATATGTGCATGATTGATCTTTTAGGTATGCACTTTAGAGGGTTGGCTCTTGTCCAGAGTGCTCCAGACTGGCCAGTTCAGCCACTTAATGTGCAATGATCTTCAAATCAATTGGCCTCTCAGTCCCTGCTTGACTTGCAGGGACACCTGTGAAAAGTGTCCTGTAAAAGCTTGAAACCTAAAAGATAAGTAAGGATAGGGGTGGGTGCTCCTGAGAGAGGAGATAGTATGTTTGAAAAAACAGAGGTGAGAAAGAATCAGTACTTTTGAGAAACAGGAAATTGTTCAGCCAGGCCTGTGCATAGGTTATGGTGGGAAGGGGTAGGGGCAGTGAAGGGCCAGAGAGTGGTACAGCATGAGCCGGGTTTGTAAGCCTGTTACTGAGTCTTCACTTTAGCCAAGGAGTGATGGGGAAACACAGGATGGTTTTAAGCAGGGGAGTGATAGGATCAGAGACAGTTTTAGAAAAATCACTCTGGCAGCATTGTGGAGAAGATTCTGGAGGAGAAAAGGCTGGAAGGAGTAGGACCATATTAGAAGCTGCTGAGGTAGTAAGAGAGAAAGAAGAAATGGATACTTGGCCTTTTTTAAGAAGTGAAACCTCAGTATTTTTATCCAAAGAACTTGGAATCCCATATTTGATTTTTTCCCCTCTCCAATGATAAGAACTCCCATGAATACAGAGATAAGTAGAATTATCAGAGGTCATAGATATCTGTGCCTAGAAACACAGATAACTCCAAAGTGTCTAATTTCATTCCCCTTTCAAGAAAAATGCCAGGAAGAGTCCTTCTTATGTACAGGTCAAAGAAAGGAGCATTGTATGCTTATTCTCTCTAATTTTTAGGCTCAGAAATATTATCCAAGAGAAATTGTCAGGGATTGGCTTTCTCTCTCTTCCTCAATAGTGTTCTGTGAGATGCCCTGAGAAGTACCAGCGTGGGCTCTGGAAGGACCAGCATGGGCATAGGGAGCCATTTCCCTGCTCTGATGCTACTCCCCAACTGTTTCATTTGGCTATTACTTTGGATAAGAACTATTTCCAAACAAATGTAAACTGGTGGACATCATCAGTCCACATTAACCAAGCGCCTGTGGTAAACCCACATGACTACAACAGGGTTGTAATTGTACCCTCTCCCCACTCTTCCCTGTCACTGTGATTTTCTTGACTCATTCTCCATTGCCTGGGCTACTAATTTTGCATTTAGTGGGTTCCACAAAAGCCAGGGAAAAGCCAGTGAACTTGGAGAGAGGAAAGAAGGGTCCTGATTCCAGCTCTGCTCAATTGGAAGTCACTCACCTCTTTTTGGGTATCAAATTGTTATCATTTCCCAGAGAAAGCAGCTGGTCTAAATTCTTTCTAGCTGAAAATTGTGGTTTTATGAATCAGAAATTAGAACCTCGGTCTCCCAGACTGGGAAGTACAGTGAAATGACTACGGACACAGGATATTAGGATGATGATTAAGAAAACAATGTTTCTCAAATAGACACAGCTAACTCTTCCTAGACAGTGAGATCTGCTTTCCTGAGAACCAGATGTCAGGAGCCCAGAAGAGGTAGAACTTTGTTGGCCTCAGGTACTTCACTAAGGGTCATTCTGCTTTTCCGAGCAAAGACCCTATCAAGGTTTGCTATTTGGTTTCTAGCACCCCTTTGACATTTCCTCTAGACATGTGTCAGCAACGGATCCAGAAACTTTTCCTGGAGGTACTAGCAGCTTCAGGGGCCTAAACAATCTTCTAATTTATTTGTGTTTCAACCACAGCCTTCAAAAACCAATTGCTCACCATCTGGACAGATGTGCTTAGGGCTAGTGTGACCTGCCATCAGGACTCCACATCAGCTACTCTAAGGATTCTCCCAACTCAAATAAAAAATATGCAAACTTAAATTGGCAGGCCTTCCAAAGCTGTCCAACCCTAAAATGACATGTCTCCAGATATTCCTGGAAGTGGGAAGTGGATGTGTATCAGATAAGGTCCCAGCAGAACACAAATGTCTCTCTCAAAAGTTTAATTGAGGTGTGACTAATGAAGAGCTAGGTAAGCCCAAGGGAACCAATGGGGTGGAGAGGATGCATGGACCAGCCTCAGCAGGAAGCTCTTGGCCCCTCTGGGACTGAAGGAAGAAAGAGAAAAGCTACTGTCAGAATTCCAGATGACCTAAGAACTGTGGTTTCAGGACAGTGGCCATGGGTGGGGCTGGTCTTCAAAGGAGGAAGACCTGCCAAATCATAGCCTAGAGGAAATAAATGTCCAGAACTCTCTTTCCTCTTCCCTTTGAGTTCTTTGACCTCTTGTCTTTGGCCAACCCAAACGTGGAAGTTAGATGAAGCCAGCCATAGAAATCATCCCCCAGGAAGCAAAGCAGCTGAAGAGGAGAGGAAAGTAGTTCCAGAGGGGCAGTGGGAGAATATTCAGCAGAGATGGGAAGCTGATGGCATGGCCCTGTTGTCTGTGGATAAGATCTGTCCTGAGACAAAGTTACAGGTTGGTTGTACCGGGAGGTCATAAAGACCTAAACCAAACAAAAGAAACAGGCTGAAAGCCTCAATGCCCAAAAATGGGTTGGGGAAGGCTAAGGAGAGGAAGCATGTCTCAAAGTTGGAGACCAGTTCAAACAACTCAAAGACAAAAGGGATGGGGAAGTGACAAAGGCAGGCTAGTTATTCTAAGATGTATCTCAGTGTTTCCAGGCTTCTGCCTCAGGGTCCCCTTTAAACTAATTTTAATACTAAGTAGGGCACAGGGTCCAGGGCAGGTTCCTCCTAGGTAAAACATGGCCATACAAACCTCAAGACCATTCATAAAGTAGTAATAAGTACAGATTTTGACAAGCCATATGGTAAGATGTACAAAAACATTAGTTTTAAAATGTTTTCTCTAATTCAATCTCTATTTTGATCCTCAATTCCACAGAAAATGTAACTAAGTCATTCAGAAAATGAAACTGAACAATTTCACATTCAAACTTCTGTCGATTCAGGTTTTGCTTTCCTCCTCTTTTTCCTTGAAGTAGTATCTAAGTTTCTAAGGGTGTGTATAGCAACATGGAATCAAGAGGCTGGGTCCTTGGTAGTTGTTTCTGTGCCATTCTGTCTTCCACAGACATTTGCAGTTACATGGGATCCTCATGTATGATCACCCCACTTTGGTTCTTGAGAAGTTGTCAAGATGTGGTCATTGGAAGCTTCTCACCACTTTTTGCCCCACTGGAAGGTATTTGGGGGTCTTCCCAAACAGGGAGTGTGGGGCTTTCACTGACATATGGTTTGCCTTCTTCCTCTACCATTGCTGAGAGAGTTTCTTCATGTTCTTCTGTCTCTCGGAGCAACTAGATGTGAAATGGAGCCAAATTAGTCTCTACTAGTCAGTCCCTGAACTTTCTAGGTCAAGGTTCTGTCACCCATCCTTGCAAGCCCACCATAAACCTCCACAACGAAGGGCAGAAGGTTGCTCCCTCATCTCTAATAACATCTTCTCTTCCCCATCTCAGAAGCTCTTCCTTGGTTTGCAAAGGACAAAAGGGTAGGGTGTGGGGGTTATGAGAACACATCAAACAAATAATCCTGCCAAATCTTTCAATCTAACATCTATATTGTAGCTTTCTTAAAGTTAAAATCCAAGCATTGGACATCTTTGTTTTCTATTTCTTCCACTGGCAACTTCTACTTCTCCTTGTAGACCTAATGTATCCTGATCCCTGAGCAGAGGGGTCCCAAAATTAAAGGTTGGTAACATGGGGATGTGTGTATTGTGGGGCTGAAGGCAGATATATCACAGCTGACATTGTGAAGTGGAAAAAATTTGTTTCTGAATCTTTAATACTTTCCTTTCCAATGCCTACAGCCCAGAATTTTGTGTTCTTGTGATTTTCCTATAGTCTTCCATCCAAAAATCTACTTTCAGAAAATTATCTCATAAAAATGACCCTAATAAGGTATAAGGGACTCATAGCACTTAATACATTAATTTGGTTTAAAACAAGAAAATTTTGAAACAAAGGAATAATTTTATTTTCTTAAATTTCTCAGCATCAGTAAATGGGATGGATGACAATGTTTTGGAGTGAAAAGAGAAGTTTTCATCAATCAAATTATGTATACAACTGCTTAATATTCATTAAAATGTTTTTAGATTCCAGAATATGTTGTGGTAGGTAAGTTCAAAGGAAAATTTACTTAAAACATTATTTTCATCAAAGCACCAATATAAGATGAGTACAAGAATCTTGAGAATAAGCCCAAATCTTCTCGATTAAGGAATTTAAAGTGTGTACATGTATAGTATACATACATACTTTAAAAACATTATAAGTTTATGAGTTTAAATATACTTTAAATATATAACATGGTATATATTTCCTCATACAAGTTAATGAATAAGAATATTAAGGCAAACATGATTTCTTAACTATCTTCCCCAAAGAAGACTCTTTGGGGTCAGTAAACTTTTTCTATGAAGGGTCAAATAGTAAATATTTTAGGCTCTGTGGGCCATATGGTGTTTGTTGCAATTACACAATTTTGCCATTTTGGTATAAAGCAGCCTCTGCTTATATTCCATTTCCTTGAAAGAAAAAAAGAGAAACATTCATTTTTTTAAAAATCAGTGAATTAAGACTTTGAGCCTACAGATGGTGCTATGATCCCATTTGAAATTCAGTTTTGCTTTCCAGTTTAAATTCATAGGAAAAAATGCAGTTCTTTGATTTTACTTACTTTTATTCAGAGGTAATAAAATTGAATTATTTCTCTTTATTTTTGTATTTTATTACTATAATGGGAGAAACTTTCTTTACAGTGGGTGAAACCTACTATAGTTACTCTTTGTGAATGCGAAATCTTTCCTTAGACCAAATAATGATAAATTTTACATCTTTTTTCTGTAAGAGATTTCTGCTTATCATTCAACATTGGGTTTGTCTGTGATTCAGTCAACTTACTTTGCTGTTGCTGTTGTGAAATAAAATTGCCTTATTGGGAATTGGGTGATGAAGAGCTAAGGATAAAAAATTCCATATGAGAATGATTTCAAACTCCAGTTTGTGATAATCAGGTAAAAAAAGATTTCCTGGAATTAAGCCACAGGAACTCTGGTTTAAGTCAGAGCTGTCAACTGGGAAACAAATTTCCAGACATTCTGAAATTTAATTCATTTAATTTTTCTTGTAACTGAATTAGAAAATATGATTAACAATAGCAGGATATTCTTTTACTGGATCAGTATGACTTTGAGTGGAGCAAATAGATACTAAAAGCTTAAAGTAAAAGAAAGATATCTTTAGAGCCATTCATCCTTGAGGAACTTTCAAACAAGAATGTAGAAGAATACACACACTGGAAATTTACAAAAATGGAAGAAAATATAACATTTTACTTATCTGTCCACGAAACTATTGACATAGTTGTATTTTTATCTTATACTCTAATTGTATATATGCTAGGCTAATTTGAGTTGAAAACCCACAGATAGAAATTAAGTAATTTACCGAAGTTCTCTAAAAATTCTTTCCAACTTATTATTTGAAAACCACCTCTCCAGTGACTGAGTTGGAAATATTAAAAAGTGATGAGGGTGTGGGGTGGAGGAGAAAACAAAATAATTTACACAGTGAAAGGACTTATAAAAGTAATGAGGATCATTTTTTTTTTAAAGGGAAGAAAAATAATGCCTCAAAGTATACAGAATAACAACAATTTCTTTGGATCACTTGAGAGAGAGTATATTAAAGTGTCTTGGAAATTATGACATTTTATACAAGCTTGAAATAACACTACTATTAATGCTTTGTATAATAGTATGCTTATTATATGATCTTAGAACCTTTCTGAAACTTTTATCACCATAAACCAAGGATAAAAATAGAAAGATGGAAAATAATTTCTAGATGTTTTGAAATTTAGTATAGTTCTCAAGAATGATTAAATTAGAATCAACATGAATAGCATAAAATAACAAAAGCATTAGGAGACTTAATGCTATGTAATAAAGGAGAATTATACATCTGTAAACATAATGAACATAAGTGTTTATTGCTTTCTGCATTTGTTCCTGAACATAAATCCTTATTTTCTGAAGGAGCCCCAGTGACCCTAGCTACAAAACTATAATCACTCTTATTTCATTGCTACTAAATTAGAAATTAAAACACTTCACATTAAGCCAAGGCCGTTTTTGTTTGTTTGTTTGTTTAAAGAAAAGTGAATTTCCTCTTTATGTCTTACATCTTGAAGTTACTCACTATAAATTCATATAAATTAGACATAATGGCAATTAAATAAGAACTTCAAGCCCTATTTATCCCGTGGGAGTACTACTGACGTCTTTCAGAGAGCTTCGTGATTGCACAGCACTAAGTATAAGCCCTATAAAATGATGGGCTTTGAAGTGCTGGTCAGGATAGAGTGAAGAGCTGAAGCTGGCAATGACAGCCAACCCTTAGCCAGTACCAAGTTCTTGTTCAGTACTACAGGGAGAGAACTGGTAGAGCCATAACCCACGATCATAGACTTCAGCACCTAAGACAGCTCCTTTGCAACAGAAAGCTCCTACAGGGCATTCCTGAGGTAAGTGAAAACTGCACCTTTCCCCCTGCCTCTGTAACTTTTCTCGGATAGATTGCATTTTTCTCTCTCTAAAATAATTTTACAGCATTCCTTCTTTGCAATTGCAAAACACAAGTTTCTCAAGTCACCCAGTAAGTATAGAACGGTCTCAACTTCCTTCATGTGACTGGGTTTTCTGAATTCTTTTCGTAGGAAGCTGCTTTACCCTACCTGTGCTTTCACTACATATTGGTGTGGGTTTCTTTTAATGCATTCAACTGGGTTTTATTTGCTTGTGTATAAATTTTTGACCGAAAGGTTTATTGAATACATTTGTTTTGGAAATTTTCAATCTAAAATTTTTAAGTGCTGTGCTTTCTATTTCATATGTTGGCTGATTAAATGAACTTAAGCAGCATTTATTTTCCTCTTTATTTTAGGTCTTTATAGAAAGCAAGATAATCAGACCTTAAGCTCCTAAGTTCCTGTGTAGAAATTATTTAGAGATGAAATATTTAAATGGATTAAATGCAAAAAAAGAAAAGCTTTATTTTTAATGCACTTTGTTATTTTATTGCAAAGCCTATTTCAGAGGTAATATGTGGTTCAATTATGATTTTTTGGATTTAATTGGCACTATTAATTGAGTTAAGTTGTTCAAGCCCAGACTTAAAGAAATAAGTCCCCAGTAATATCTACAATTAAAAGTGGGAAATATATAACCTTTTAATACCAATATCTGTATTTATGTTTAATGGAGTAGAAGAATAATTAAATAGAAAATACCTCAGCTTTATATTAATCAGATACTAAAAACTTACCTTAGAAGAAACATTCAGTTCTTGAAGCTCTTTATCTTGTCAGAAAAGATACTAAATTTGGATGCTACAACTGTTACAAGAAGATTATCCCCAGAGTCATTTCCAGCCCTCCAAATATATGGCATTCAATATATGCTTGAGCCTACTATGTGCCAGGTGAGAGACAGGCCACAAGTGAAAACAATCCAAATTTTTATTCAAGCACCCATCAGACAGTGAATCTTCTTGATTTAAATTATGATCATTATTGCAGCTTAACTCTTCCTGCAAGATAAAAATTATTTTCTCCAAACTCTGCATGGGCCTTTAGAAATTACTGCTAAACAGTCAGAATTTCCTTGCTGGTGGCACCTGTGGCTGGAGAAGCTGACGAGAATCTCTCCTTTTAGAGGCACAGAGATGGAAGCCAGAAGTAAGCCCCAGCTGCTCGTGCTGCTGACACTTCTCAGTGTGCTGTTCTCACAAACACTGGCGTGGCCACTCTTCGGAGAACCCTCTGCTCTGAGGTTAGTTCTCTTTCAATTCAGACAGTTGAACAGTCCTTCTTTGTCTACATGGAGCTCTCCTACAGGCTGTTAATGAGAACTCAACACTAAAAATTAGATACTAAGCATTTAAATTTTCTGGCCGATGTGTTGAGCAAGTTTGTGTCTCAACATCAGGGCCGCATGATGATTCCAAGTCCTGGAACTCACTCTTAGGGCATCTGCTGACTGTGTCGAGGTTAGCTCTGTGGGTAGCGTGGATCACATTTCCAAATGGAGTGAAGGGGATTTGACTTTCCTTTCGTTCAAGACACGTTTTAGATCATTAACAAGCTTTTATCCAATGTTATCTCAGTTCAGTTCCTGGTGGAAAAATAGATATTTAGTTGCCAACCTCCTTTTAGTTCCCTTTTGAGATCATTTCGCAGAACAGAAATATTTTATTATAACTAATCATAATTAGTACTTCATTACTGAAACATAACCAATCATGTTGATAGGTATCTATATAAACAGAATCAATTTGCCAAAATTACAACGTGTGGGATAATTGATTTACTGAGACATCCCTCCCTCCCAAATTAATGAATCTTAACAGACTTGGTTTTAACCATAAATCCTAAGTTTTACTGTCCTATATCTTGTATTCCATATTTCAAATTCATAAAGCATAACATAACTCATATTTAAAGCTTTACCTGAAATTTTAAAATATGCTAAATAAGCGGAAAGTAAAGGGAAAAACTACAGTAGCTCAATTTTTTCCTTTTACAGGCATCCCTTTTTGCCCACTTCTGAGTCTCTTCATAAAGTAGACCTATGCTTAATTGAGTGAAAAATATCTTAGCTCTTAGTATTTTATGTGAAATCTGCTTAAAGCCAACTCCTATGTTGCCCTGATAACTAGATAGAGTTGTTGTATCTGGATGGTTATATCACAACAGATGAACAAGAATGCTGAAGTTTGCATTCATTGCTAGGCTTCAGACCTAAAGAGGATTGCTTGTTATTGACCACTAACTACTATGTCACCAAAAGATACACAAGTGTCCAGGAGATGACACCCTCCTCGGAGGTTTACCCTAATGATGTAAATACACATGCATGCATAATTTTAAATGTGCTGCTATTCAAAATGTGCATTCATCCACAAATAGTCATATTCCATAGCTAGGCACGACTATTCCCAGTCCTTCCACCATGGCATTGTGTGTCCCTTAATAAAATTGTGTGAATACATAAGACTAGAAACCAGAAGGCCCCACAAAATTTCCTGAGTATCAGTGCATAGATGGATGAATTCTTTTGACTTGACCAATACAGAGAAATATATAAAGCCAAGGTAAATCTGTGAAGTCAACCTGAGGGACCTAGACAAAGAAAAGCAGTTCCTACTCAGCTTTTGAGAGATGTTTGAACAAATGATGTCAAACATAAACAAGTACATGAATTTTGCACAGTTTTCATTTTGAACATTGAGGAAAATTCTCCAGGTTCCTATTTTGGATGAAACTTCTCTCCCTGTGATTTTTTTTTTTTTTTTTTTTGCAAAATGAAGATATTATTAAGGAAGTGTGCTTTGTTTAACACTCAGGATTGAATAAAGTGGTTCTTATATTTGATGCATCCCACTTGTTCTATATATGACATCTATATTATGGGATTATCAAAATGTCACTATTTATACTCTTTTAAACCACAGAAGCCATTAAACCAATTACAGTTTCCATGTGTTGTGAATGCGTGATTTCCATGATTTTAAGTATCTTATTTCAAATGTTGTGAAACTATAAAGACTGTCTACTGAGAAAATTATGTATTACACTTCTACTATGTTTTTCTTCTATGTTGGGTGACAGAATGTCATTTGAAGGGGCAAATGAACCTGATCAAGGTTCATTAAAAGCAGACACTGACATCTTGCAAAATGCATTCTCTGAAAATGACACACCCTTTTATGATGTATCCAGGTGAGTTTATTTTTCCTGAGTTTTATTTTACAAAATATATTTTAGAAATGTACGTGTTTTGTTTGATCTTACCATGAAGTTATTTCCAATGCATAATGCGGCAGGCTTCCAGGTGCCAAGGCTTCGTTCAATCTGATTTATTGCAGCTTATTCAACTATACATGATTTTCTTCTAGAACAAGTTATAACTTGTTACAACAAGGAAGGATGAACAAACCATTCACTTCCATTCTATTGCACATAGTTTCAACATCACAGATTATAACAGCCTTGTACTAAACCTACAGCCTCAAGAATTCCATGATGAAATTGGTTCTCAGGCATGAGCTTTATCTCTCTGTAATGAAAATGTGTCTAATACCTAGAGCTGCCCATTAACGGAACTATTTGTCTGGAGCAGCTTCCAAGTACATCTAGACTGAAGATGAAGTATAAAATGTTCCTCAAGTGCATGGAAAAAGAATCTCTTGTCAAGATTCTATGTTAAGAAATTTTATTTTCAATTTTTTTTTCAAAAGTATTAACAAGACATAATATTATGAACTTTTCCAAAACAGGAGATTTCTCCCTTGCAGATATCTTCATTCAGGGTGGCAGAAATAAAGCACTGTAAATAAATAAATAGAACTTAGTTTGAAATATAGTTCTTACACCAATATTTCTTAAAGATTCTGCCATAGAGAATTATTTATATCAAGGTATACTTCTAAAAAAAGCTATCTTAAATTTTTTTTAAAATTTTGAAACTTAAAATATAGAATAGGACTTTGACGCAAGTGTTTAGAAAATATTTTTTTTTTTTTTTTTACCGGGAGGTACCGGGGATCGAACCCCGGTCTCTCCATATGGTAGACGGACGCCGAACCTTTTGAGCCACATCCGTTTTCCTAGAAAATATTTTTTGGTAGGTTATTAGGAAACTGTCTTTTGGATTTGAGTTTGAAAAAAAAGAAGGTTTCATAATAAGCTGATGCATTTCTTTATTTAATTAACCCAAATAATATTTTATAAAGCTATTTGCCAAATAATGGCTTTCTTTTATACCTTGTTTTAGAAATGCCCGGCATGCTGACGGAGTTTTTACCAGTGACTACAGTAAACTCTTGGGTCAACTTTCTGCCAAAAAATATCTTGAATCCCTCATTGGAAAACGAGTTGGGTAAAGAGAATTTATTATTTTTATCAAATGCATTGTCAGTAGTTAACCCACAAATTCTTATTGACACTGTTAACTACTTACTTTGATCAAAATTGATAACTTTTTTGATAATGTTTAATTTAGTTAAATAAAACTAACTTCTATTCCTGAGCAAAATATGCCAGGTCCATGGATTAAGGGAATAAGGTTTTCCAGCAATATCTTACTCATGGGTTCCAGACACACATACTTTTCTGAAGTAGCAATCATGAAAATCTGCAATCCAATTGAACTAGATACATTAAAAAATATATAGACACAGGTATAAGCTGAAGCAAATTTAAGGTCAATCATAGAATTTGATTTTATGTCCTGCTCAAATCAAGCTTTGGGGGTTCCTTCTTAAAGGGCTAACAGCTAAATAATTATATGGCACTTCTCAAGGTGACATAGCTTCTAAAGAAGCATTTATTTTTAAATAACTTTGTCTCCAAATGGCAGAACACAACTTCAGATGCCTCCTAATTTTTTTTATTTGCTCAATCAGTAAAGAATGTGTCTTAAGGCAATCCCAGAAAATGCAAAATCATGTTGGATTATCCCTTGCTTCCCTATTCTTAGGCATACTTTCTTTTTAGTCATTTTGTAATAGAATATGAATTGGGTGTTGGAATTCCTTTTGATGTGACTCCAGGAAATTTGGAATATTGGTACTTTTATCATTTGTTGCTAAAACTCTTCCATTTCCTTTTCTCAGCAGTAACCTCTCAGAAGACCGTGCACTGATCAAACGCCACTCCGATGCAGTTTTCACTGACAATTACACCCGCCTTAGAAAACAGATGGCTGTGAAGAAATACTTGAACTCGATCCTGAATGGGAAGAGGAGGTAAAGACCAAGAGAAACTTACTCAAATGAGAGATGATAATGGCTTTCAAAATACAATCTCCACCTGGAGACTTATCAGTCCTACTTTGAGGTTCACCTACGTCCCCACCTTACGTGAAGAAGGAATTCTCAACCATGGCTGACACCAGACTGCCCTGGAGAGCTTACACAAAACTAATGGCAAGGAAATCAGTTTCTGGTGTTTTTATGGAGAACTCCCCAGCTGGTTCCAAAGTGCTGCCAGGGTTGAGAATGATATAGGAACAGGAAACTTCTTAAGCCTGCTGCTCCCTCTGTTCCTACCCTTATTTTCCCAAAGTAAACCAAGAGGTATTTTGTATTTTTAGATTCTGTAAAACCTCCACCTCTCTGGTGTGTAAATACTGGAAGTGGGCTGTCTGTCTTGTTCCAACTCATTTGCTCACATGGTGAGCATAAAGGCAATTCTGTTTGGGAGAGGGGATCAAACAAGATTTGCCCACCAGATTATAGCACTGTACGTATAATATTAAACATGTAAAGATTCAGAAACAATTCATATATAATGACTAACCTCAGAGACCATAGTTTTGTCCCAGTGTACTTTACAGAGAACAGAACACGGCATGTCACACGTCATTATTTCTTTAGAAGCTTAGTATGCACAATTTTCTTTTTCTGCTCTGCAGCAGTGAGGGACAATCTCCTGATTTTCCTGAGGAGTTAGAAAAATGATGAAAAAGCTCTTTGGAGCAAAGCTGCTGACAACTTTCCAGTGGTGGGTATAGCTGTGCATTCTTACTCTTATGGCAACCACTTATTTATGTAGATGAGAGTCACCTGGTTAGAAACATTTTAGGATTTAATTATTTTTCACAATGAGGCTTCGCTAAGAGGAACACTTGTTCCAGTAGTGGTCCCCAACCCTAAACAGTTCAAAATCATTCATGTAATGATCTGGTCGCATAGAAGAGAAAGCTCCTAATGAGCGAGCAGGGCGATATCTGAAAAGTACTCCTAGTTTACTCAGATTTATTCCTGTCCTTGTGTTGAGATAGAAAACAGAGAAGCCTGACTCACACTAATGAGCAAACCTAGATTTCTTTTTGAACATCAAGCCATGCTACTTTTATTAATTTAAGTGTTCATCCAACAATTGACTGTTATCACCTCATTTAATCGAAGTAGAGGGAAGTGCAGTCTACCAAGTTATAGCATGGCTCATTATTATGAAAATGCCAACGCACTCTGGATCTAATTGTCTTCCTTGAAACATAGCAACTTCTGCAGCCAAAGTCAAGCTTAGCTAATTTGGCTTTATAAAGCGAGTGTAGGTATGATGACTCCAATGCATTCACTGTAAAATACTTTTTTTTTTTCCTTTTTAAAATTCTTTGTAAAATACTTTTGAGTAGAGAAAACAAGAATAGATATTTTTCCTTTGTGCAATGATGTGCTTATTATCAAAATTGCCTTGATATAAATGTGGGTATAAGACATATTTCTTTCCCAAATTATGTTACATTAATGTTTATATTAGCTTATAAACATCTCTTTATAATACTTGGCAAGTGCTTTAAGAAATTTCGTAGTCACTCCATCACAGATTGGCAGCTTTTTCCCTAAAGATGCTATACAGTAAATATTTTAGGCTTTGCAAGCCATATGGTCCCTGTTACAATTGCTCATTCTGCAACTGTGGCATGAAAGCAGCCAGAGACCATACCTAAAAATGAAGGGCATGGCTGTGTCCCAATGAACTTCACCTGCAAAATCAGGCAGTAGGCTGCTTCCAACCCCCGACTAGGTCAATGAGATTAAGCTAGCCCATGCTCAGACTGAAGACAATTCACAGTCTTACCTCATTTTTGATGCAGATATCCAAGGTTTTCATGAGAATCGTCTAGAGTGGAGAGGGTGGCTGCCTTTGTCTACTGCCTCCTCCTGCCCCTCGATGAGAAATGCAGGGATGAGGAGATGCACATGCCAATTCCTTATCGTGGATAGACATTTAAGAGAAACAAGCCTCTTTGCTCAAAAGAAAATTAATCACATCTCATTTCTTGAAAAAAATATCTATCAGAAAAAGCTTTCTCTTTTAAATTAAGAAATACAATAGGCACTAAAATATAAAGGGAGATTCTTCGCTCTATCTTTTCCACGTTATAAGTTCACTTATGAATTTGCATCTGCCATTCGTTTCTTTTCTTTTTTGAAGGGGTGGCTTTGGACAAATTATTTTAACATGAAATCTTGTGGGGCATCCACTGCAAAAATTACAAATGCGTATTTATGAATGACCAATTAGTGAGTCCCTTAACATTCCAGTTCCTTCCTGACAATAAGTCCTTGGGAAGGTGTCCTTTTGATAGCACAAGGCTTAGTCTTTGGCCATAGGCAAGGGGCAAAGAGAAATAGATTTTTATCACAAGAGTGGGTGAGTGGATGAAACAGATACTGTAAACAAAAGTATTTTTATGCTTAAAGTATCAATTTTTTCTTTTTCAGAATTCTTGAAGGAGGACAATAAAGTAATTCTATTTTGAGTTCTACATAAGTAATTCAAGAAAACAACTTCAATATCAAAACCAAATAAAATATATTGTATTGTGAATATTGTGGTTTATTTTACTCTAATATAATGACTGTGATGTTTACATTGTAAATATTAATTACTTTAGAGTTCTAAAATTTGTCTTTAACTCATTAAAATCCTGTGATTTCATATGCTGCGTATTATTTATAACAAAAGTGTATTTAATGATAAGTAAATATTAGGTTATTTCCAATTATATGAGGCTTTGCGGAAGAGACATAAATAAAGCAAAATCAATGTGTTTATTTATGGAGTTGCTTAACCTTTCAGAAAAGTAGAGCAAATAATCAGTGTGTCCAAATTTGAATATTAAGTAAATAAAATACTGTGTTAAATAAACCTCAAAAGTCTAAGAGAATACCAAAAACAAAGATGAAAAGACATTTTCAAAGAAGAGTCTCACCAAGTTTCATGTTTTTCCACATTTTTAGGCAACCTTTATTTTGAATGAGATTAAAAATCTATTAAATTTGGATCTCAAATTGCCAAAGGTTCTCTTCTGAGCTAGTATTTCAGTTAAGGAGAACAGGACCTAGTTCTGGAGTGTGGACCTTCCTTTTATGCTTGCATTAAATATATGTAAAGTGAAAACCAAATAGAACTCTTGTTTTTGAGTACTAATATTTTTTTCCCATAATCACTCAGTGTAAACCTTTTGTCATATCAACTTCCTTGCAGTGAAAGTTCATTGGAGACATAACTATTTTTCCAAACTTATTGTAAGAAATTAAATATAGAAAATAAAGACATTTGATTATCATTGCAGATACTTTATATTGTTTTTATTCTTTAAATGATTCAACAGTAAAGTTCTTTAACTCTAAAGTTCTAGGCAATATTAGATAGTTTTTGTGGTATCTTAGGGTTGTGTTTGCATGTAAGAATCCTAAAGTAACAGTGACTTGAATAAGAGATGAATTCTTTCTCACATAAGGCTAGAAGTAATATGCCAAGGCCTAGTATGATTCCCTCAGTCATCCAACCCCCTTCCAGCTCACCTTTCCTCACCCAGGGTGTGGCCTGTGTCCTTGAGATGTAAGATTGCTGCTAGAATTCCAGCCATCATATCTGCATTCCAGGCTGCAAGATAGAGAAAGGAGTGTGGAAAAAAAGGGAGCAAAAGGTAGATGCGGCTAGTTCTATGGCCACAGTCATTTGCAAGAAAGGTTGGAAATTGTAGTCTTTTTTTCTGAGTGACCATCTGTCCAGCTAAAAACTGAGGTTCTATTAATATAAAACCAGGAAAGAATAGATTTAGGATTGAGTTTTTCTATTTTCTCTCTTTTAAATCTTAGGCTATGGATCTTAAACTATCACCAAAAAGGCCTTAAGAAATGAAAAAGAAACTGAAAGGCAGATCCTAAGCATTAAAGAAGAAGCATTATCACAAGGCAAAGCTTTGCTCAGCTTAATTAGAGCAAAGGGGTACATAAAAAGGGTCTAGTCTAGAACTACCAGTAATTGCAAAACAGTTTACACAAGTTGAAATGAATGGGACGAATTGTATCTTTCATTCACATCTGATTCTACAGGTTATTAAATATTTAGGAAGTTAATTTGTATGCAAAGCACTGCAGTGGAAACAGAAAACTCCTAGGTGTTATTTGCACATAAGAAAAGTACGAAGATCAAATGAAGGCATCATTATAGTGCAATTTTGAATGTGTAGTTGAGGACTTTGAATTTCATCTAGTTAACGTAAATCTTTTTAATTTATTTTCTACTCCTTCAAGAAGTATTTATTGAATGACTATGATATGCCAGGCAAATAACTAAGAGATGAATGTTCAGGGAAGAGAGAACAGCAAGTGCCAAGGAGGAAATAGTCCTGGAATGTCTGGACAGCAAGGAGTGGCCGGAGCAGAGTAGCCAAGTAGGAGATGGGGTCAGAGAGGTTAATATCTAATGTCTGTGTGGGGCCTCAGAGGCCGTTGGAATGACTTGAGGAGACTTTGCACAGTTTTGGAAAAAGGTGTGACATTATCTGAACTGCGTTTTAACAGGATCATTCTGGCTGCTATAGTGGGAATAGGGTGAAAGGGTGCCCAGGGTGGAAACAGGGAGATTGGTCAGGAGGCTACTGCTATAATCCAGGTAGAAGATGGTGGCAGCTACCAGGTGGAAGAGGTGCAGGTGGTGAGAAGTGGAGTCTGAAGATACCTTGAAAGTAGAGGCACAATTCTTGCTGATGGGCTGGAGACATGAAAGAGAAAAGTCAAGCATGAGTCCAGGGTCAATCACTTGAGAAACAAGAAAGAGGGTCTAGTTACTAGTGGTGATGGAGAAGCGTGTGGAAGGAAGGAGTTTCCTCTCTAGGAGGAGAGGGGAGTTTAGATTAGGGCGTGTGAAAGCCTGGCTTATCTTTGAAATTAATATCTAATGCACAGCTAGCCACTGTGAAGTGCATGTAAAGCTAAATAAGCCCTTTGCCAGCTTTACAACCCACCTGGGAATGTCCTTTTCAAGGACCTGGGAGCAGCTGGCTGAAATGGAGGTTAGCGCCCTTATCTCCCCAGTTTCATGGAAGCCTAGCTTAGGCATCTGGCTCCAAGTTGGAACTATCTACGTGTCATAGTGATCTGAGAAGTTATATTATTCCATTGGATGAACACAAAGACTACCTCAATTACTGGGTGAATTTAAGATGAGCTATGTGTGTGCTGTTAAATCCTCTTATTTGAGGACTAGTTGTTTATCTTGAGAACATGTATGTAATGGGTTGTGACTGCTTGGCTATATAAAAGGGCGAGGTTTCTTTCTTTGCAACCTCTTTAGCAGATTGGCTGTGATGAATTGCACTCTGGTCTAATGCTTATTCAATAAAATAAAATATCTTTCTTTCCCTTCTACCACTGTGGAGAGGCTTTTTGGGATGGGAAAAGATTTTGTTGTTAATTATATTTCCCCAACACACAGCAAAAGGGATTTTGCAAATTAACTTAAGGATCTTAGATCAGGGAGATTCTGCTGTATTATACGGGTGAGCCTAGGGTAATTGCAAGTGTCCTTAAATGACGGAAGCAGGAAGCAAGAGTCTGAGATGATGTGCCAATAAGCAGAGCTGGAGCGTTGCCAGTGCTTGAAGTGAGCCAAGTTGCCAAGGAATGTGGCCTCTAGAAGCTGTAAGAGGCAAGGACCAGATTCTCCCCTAGAGCTTCCAGATGGAACACAGCCCTGCCGAGTCCTTGATTTTAGCCCCGCAAGGTCCAGTTTTGGACTTCTGACCTCCAGCACTTTAAGATAATACATTTGTGTTGTTTGAAGCCACTACGTTTGTGGTAACTTGTTACAGGAGCTAATGTAATGGTCCTTCTCCAGTTCCAGTAGAACTTGGGTCTGGCATCCAATGCTTTAGGGAAGGTTGATAGAGCAAACCAACAGAGCAAACCACTGTAAAATAAGAAGTTCCTTGGGACTTTAGTGCAATCCCAGGGGAAAAGGAGGTATCAAAACTTGAATCTCCTGCTCCTGCATTGACTCAGATAATTATGAATTGACCAAGATTATTTTTCCTCATCTAACATGATGGGTGCTTGAGATACAAATTAATTTCAGTTATAAAAAATAAAATCATAATCTTGCACACCTGAGTTTGAAATGACACTGATTTCTGCCTACTAAAATTATATTGAGAAATCACTCTTTATAGACTAAAAAGAATTATTCTACCTCTTGCTTTACCTTCAGTAGATATATGTAAAAACTGCCCGACATAAAGAAAAACAAATTTTTCAGGTTGAAGATGGAGAACTGAGCCCATGAACGCATCTTCCTTTCCTCTCCAAACACCATGAACATAATGGAAGGAGTAAAGAAATATGAGTGCACGCAGCAAAAGAAAAGAGAAGGGAACTGTGTGTCCCAGGAGATCGCAGTGCATTTTGTGTGGAAGAAGGGCAGTGGTTTGAAGAGTGGATTCATGAAACACATCTATGGATGTCTCAGAATTGCATCAATGTGGACAGCCTGAAGCAATCATGCCCTGTAGAGAAACTTTGGACTTGGATTTGACAAGTAGAATGACTATTGTTTCCATGTGGAAATTCCTTTCTCACACATCTCAGGAAACTTATACACTTTAATAAGTCCTAAATCCCAAGAAAAATCACTGAAGGAATCAGGAATGCAAGAACTGAAGCTTAACAATCAACATAGAATTGATATTCGTTTAAATGAATCCACCCAAGTCAAATCAAAAGCTAGAGAAGGAAAACACTATGTGGAATTTCCTTCTTTTAATATTTTCTATGATCAAATATGTATATCAAGAAGAAATCACTTCTTTTTTTTTTTTTTTTTTTACCGGGAGGTCCCGGGGATCGAACCCGGGTCCCTCCATATGGGAGACAGACGCCCAACCAGTTGAGCCACATCCGACCCCCTAGAAGAAATCACTTCTACATTTTATTGACAGACATAATTTTGTCCTGATATATCTATGCATATTAATAACAAACCAGGTATTTAGAAAATTCCCGAAACTTTTAGTATAATATTATCACAGAAAAAAATATTCACATTTGTTACTATAATCATTATTATTTAAAAACATGTAAATAGAATGAAATGAAAAATACAAGACAATTAAAAATTTTGGAAATCCCTAAGAATTCTTGCTGACTCTGATACATATTTCCTGAATACTGAAGATTAATATCTTTCAAGAATTTGGAAACACTACAACCGAGGGCAAGGGTATGGAAGGGCCCTAATATGGCGACATAATATAGGTCTTATATACCCATCTATTGACCTCCCATCCCTGCCAGAGAATGCTCAGATCCCCAGATGCGCCAAGGAATAGAAATTAGAAGGTTATTCTCTAAAGAAGTGGAGAAAACTGGCTGGGAGAACTAGAATAGCTAGTGCAGGAGTGGATATCCCAGGGATAATTCTTCTTCTACTTGGGGTCACCCTGAGTTACATGTGGCTCCCTCCCTGCTTAGCCTAAAAAGAAACCTGCCTCCGAGTATCTTCATCTACTTACAGACAGATCCCTGTCAGCCTTTCTGGTTACTCCTTCTTTCCTTTTCCCTCCCTTTCTTCTATAAATTATCCAAAAGACCTTAAAATAAGTCCCTACTACGTGGAAGTGCTATTATTAAATGCTGAATATTGATGCAAAACCAAGGATCTCAGGCATTTGAGGCAAACTTGAAGAAAGACAGACCCAAGTTTTTAAATATAGACTGTGAAAGAAAAAGAGAAGTCAGAGAACAAAAGATAAAGCTTTAGAGATAATTAAGAAAACATTGCATGTGTAAAACAAGATCCTGATTCACTAAAAAAAAGAACAGAGAGAAGAAAAAGCTCTTGGACTTTAAAACTGCTTCAATTAAACTAAAATTTAACAGATTTCTATGTCTAAATCAAGCAAATTGCCAAAAATATTGGAAATAAACTAGAGATAAGAAATGAGTCATAGAAAATCAATTCATGAAGTCTTACATTGGGTAAACAGATGTTTCAGAAAATGGGAATGGAAAAAAGGGAGGAGAAAAAACTATCAAAGAAATATCGGAGAAATAATTTTTACCTCCACTAGACTGTACTTCACATGACTAGACTGTGCTTCACATGAAGCTGGAGACATGTCTGTTTTATTCAACAATGAATGCCCTGTCTACCCTTAGTAGATTAACTGGCCCAGAAAATATATCAGTCTGGAATTTGTCAGTTTGGAACATCATTTGTTTGTCAAGAGCACCAAATTTTTTTTCCTGATAATCAGTTATTAATTTGGTAAGTAAATTCTTAAATTGCTTCTAGACATCTTGACCATGTCTATTACATCTTCTGGAATGACAAGTTCCAAATGTTTAGTTTTATAACATCTCCCTAGGAACTGAAGAGATCTGTCCAGTCTAGTAAGTAAGTAAAGTTACACCTACTCTTGTGTAAGTTTTCTGTAACAAATACTATCTATTGTTATGAATACTACTCTATATACTATATTGATATTAATACTACTATATTACTACATATATATAAAAGCACCCTATTTCTGGGTTTCAGAAACAGAAATTTTATCTTACAGGATATCTCAAAGATAGTGACTAAAAATTCTGTAAGACTATCTATCAATTCCTGAGAACCCTTGGAGCTGCAAATCTCAATTTTAGAAAGAAAGTCTCCAATTATTTATTTGCCTATTCTTGTTTAGTGTTCCAAACTCAGATGGTACCCTCCATGGTTAACGGATAGAGGCTGCAATTTTTTTGAAAGGAGAGAGAGAGAAAAGACACATGAAAAGCATCTGCTTTTTCACAATCCTCTCCAGCAGCTTTCTCTCCCTGACTATTAGAGAGAAAGCATTTCCTTGGTTCTTCTCTTTTGCCTTCTGTAATTGCAAGCCTCTTGCAAGATGCATCTCCTTTCATACTTTAACTTCTCTCATTTTTCCCCACACAATCATGCTCTTTCTTTTTCTCTTCCTTGGAAACTTGCCCTGGTTTCATAATTTTACTTCTTTCTCATTTGCCGTTCTGTTCTCTATAGAGGTATGGGCCCGTTTGCTTGGGCATCTTACTCTGCTTCCTGCCTTACCTACACGTTAAACTCATTTGTTCCATGACAGAAAATGCAGATTGATTTCTCATGACTTCTTTCTGTCCCTTAGATCTTCTTTCCGTTAGGCATTAGATACTCATGTGATATTTGTTAACACAGATTTCCTAATTTACATTTTATCTTTCTGCTTATAAAAGAATAGAATCTTTGAGCTAGAAGTTGCCATTGCAGCTCAGCTTATAATTTACTGATAGGGAGATTATTATGCCATAGTTCTTAATTTTCACTTCAAAGACATTTTGATACTTATACAGGCAAAGAAACTTCAGCCACACCCTTGTAGATTTGGGTTGAGATTAATGAGATAGAAGGTTGGAGCAGCAGGTGTATGTCAAAAAAGAGAATTTTACTGTAGAAGGGTAATTCTGGCATTGTGTCTAAGGAGTAAAGATAAGACTCTAATGGAATAAAACTGAGGCAATTCCCAAAAATACGAATATTATATGATTCTGCTTATATGAAATTCCTGGAGACATAAAGACAGATAGGAGATTACAGATTACCAGGGCCTGGGATGGGGAAGAAGAAGGGACAGTTATAGCTTGTTGGGTGCAGAGTTTCTCTTTGAGTTGATGAAAAATTGGAGTAATGGATGTTGGTGATGGTAGCATAATATTTTGAATGTAATTAATACCACAGAATTGTACACTTGAAAGTGGTTAAAATGGAAAATCTTTAGTTGTGTATATGTTACTACAATAAAGTTTTTATTTTTTTTTATTTTTATTTTTTACCAGGAGGTCCCGGGGATCGAACCCGGGTCCCTCCATATGGGAGACGGATGCCCAACCAGTTGAGCTACATCCGACCCCATACAATAAAGTTTTTAAAAAGTAGATATGTTATTACAATAAAAAGTTTTTTTAAAAGTAGATACCATAAAAGGGTGATCATAGTAATTATATTTTAAAACATTATGATAGAGCAATATAATGATTTTAAAATATATAATATAATTGAGTATTTTATATCCCAAAGTGAATATTATTTACTAAATTGAGGGACATAACTGACAGATTTTTAAAAAATATTTTTTCTTTTCTAGAGAAGATGTGGGTTTACCAGACAATCATGCATAAATTACAGGATTCCCACATCCCACCCGACCACCGACAACCTTGCGTTGGTGTGGAACATTTGTTACAAATGTTGATAGCACATTTTTATAATTGTATAATTATGTTGTATAATTGTATAATTGTAATTAAGATCCATGGCTTAATTTAGGGTTCACTCTTTGTGTAGTTTAGTTCCACGGATCTTTAAAAAATATATTTTATTCTGTTACCATATATATATTCTAACATTTCCCCTTTTAATCATATTCAGATATATGTTTCAGGGCTGTAAATTGCGTTCACAAGCTCCCATCACCACCATCCATTTCCTAAACGCTCCCCTCATTCCACGTAGGAACATTTTAAGCCTTAACTTCCCATTCGCTTTCTCTACTGTCCCCTGGTAGCTATAATGTAGATTCTGACTCTCTGAGGTCGCTTATTTTAATTATTTCAAATCAGTGAGATCATATATTTGCCCTTCCAAGTGGTTTTTAATTGGAAAAATGTTTGGAAACTGAATAACAATGTGACTAGTTTGTATTATATGTACTATATTCCATATGAAATATGTATATGTATGGACTATATATATATTGCCTTGCCTGAATTAGTCCTTTTTGGTTGGTAATAGATTTTTAAAATATATCCAAGTTTATGAATAAAGAACCATTTAAAAAATATATAATATAAGGACTATATAATTCTGTGATATGGTAGAGGACATGTGAAACTGAAGCTTTTGACAAGATTCACACTCTCTTTTGGGCACAATCAAGGATGCATTGGCACAAATACTAGAGCAGTAATGTCCTATCTGCTCTGTGTCCACAGAGTTCAGCGGGACACTAAGAGCTGGGCTCATTAATTTTTAACATCCAGGTAGTTGACCAACACCTTCCCCATTCGCTTGAATAAACTCAAAAATTAGCGCCATTATTCCCCATGTGCTTGTGAAAGGCAGCACCGCTAATTAGTGACTGTCCCTGCAGTCCATATTGTGAGAAGGAAAGCATAATCCCAGAGTATCGGTGACTGGCAAATGACACATGCAAGTGTTCTTTGGCCTTTTGGGAACAGACTACACCATGCAATTGGATGGCCTTGGAGCACAAAGATGAATGCTTCCAAGTCCTAACTTTTCCACAACGTCTGAGGTCACTGCGTGTCCTCACTGGGACCCAGGAACTCATATTGGGCCTGAAAATGAAGCATCAGCATAGAAGTGATATGCCCAGTCCCATAGTGGACAGCACACCAGAGCATCCTAAGTGCCAGCACATAATTTGAACTTGCAAGTCAGGGTCCTGCTTTAGGATGTGAGTTACAACAAGATGGGGCAGAGAACAGCTTTCCCCACTGAGTCGGGGAGTCTAGCTCAACCCCACCCAGTCCAGGTGCCGGGAAAGCTCCGGGGGACTGTGATGGGTGCTTAGAAACTGCACTGCCCCTCTACAGCCCTGGGGTGGCGGGAAGCAAGATTAGCTTTTCCAGGAATCAAATACTCAGGTATTAAAGCGGAGCTTGTTTGCCTCAGGCTCTTTCCCCAGGTCCTCTCTGCTACTCCGGAGGGCCCCGCTGGGGTTTGTCTTTGGTTTCTCTCTGCACAGTGAACTTTCTTCTGGTCCATTCGCCAACATGGGGCCAGCCCCCCCTGCTCCAACAGGGCTCGGTGGCTTCAGAGGCTGCCTCGGCCTTGGTCAACAGTTCATTTCAGCTCACGCCCCCAAACGCAAAGATCAGTTGCTTAACAGTCTGACCCACAGATCATCTCAGGGACAGAAATAGTTCTTCCGGGCTTCCAGTTTAACTAAAAGACAGTGAATATTGACTCTCAGCCTTTATTTTTCCTGAAACATAGCTACAAGGGTTCATACAAATGGATCTCCAGTCCACGCTTTTAGTTCCCAAATTTCTTTAGCTAGTTCTCACTTCCTATGCCAGAAATGCTCACAAGGAAATCACAGAATATGATTCTGGAAAAAGAAAATTATTAGTGAACGGAGTTCATGTGTGAAATGTATAATTCAGTTCAGACAAAAAAGGGAATCCACTCTCAAATTCTAACCGTGATTCAGAGCACGGAAGATTGTTTTTGAGTTTGGATTATGCAACTGAGCTCATCCCACTCCATCTCATTTTAATTAACTCCTTTTAGTTCCTAGATTATTACTAGAGCCAAAATAAAAATAAAGAAATGTTATGAGAGTATGGTGTAAATAGGACATTAAAACTATCCTAAACATACGCTTTGCTCCAGTCACAACCCCAGTGTTCCCATCAGTGGTTTACTGCATCACAGTCCCACCAAATGGGGCTATTCCAGTAAAATAAATTGGGAATTAGTTAACTTTACTACCCTGCATAATTAGATATTGATATTGTTACTGTACTGTTCAAACTATTTCTTGTTGATCTTCTCACACATTTAATGACAGTCCTCAAAAAAAAAAAAAAAAAAAAAAATACTGTGGTCCAGTAAGATGGGAGATAAGAAAACTAAAAATATTTGGGAAAATTGTGGCAATAACTGAATTCTCCTAGCCACTGCAAGTCTCCTTGCCTGTTCCTACTACTCTCTAAGGCTACCCATGTAATAAAGAATTACATAAAATACTTCCCATATGTGTTTGCTGGGCTACACATGAATTGTTGGGTCTCCATAGCCAGTAGAGGTGAGGGTGGGGCAGAGAGAGAAATACAAATATCAATACATGCAAACACACACATACCTACCTACCTATCTAATAAGTCTATCATCCATCTATTTATTATATTTCTAGAATAAAAAAAAAACAATTAATAGTGATACCTCCAATTCCAATCCAACACTACAGGGATCATTTTAGTCTCCTTCTTTTCCATATTTGTAACTGTATTCTCCAATAAAGAGAAGCCTGGTTCCCATTATTCTAAACATAGTACTCATTTTCCCAAGCCTAGAAAAAGCACTCAGCTTATTAGTAAACTCTTTTGTTCATGAAGAAACCCCTAAATATTCTGAAAATATGGTTGAAATGGTTGTTGATTCTGCAGCATTTGGTATTGGACTGAATATAATCTTTTAGAAGAGAAAGCAATTGATAATAAACTTTTGCACAGTTGTAATATACAGTCCCACAGACCATCACCTAAGCCAGTAGTTGCTACCTTGTTGGAGAAAGTCCATAGTTTTCTTCAAGGTCCTAAGGGGATCTCTTTGATATTTTTAAATATATTACCTTTATAGAAGGGTAGATATTAGATTTGGAAAATGTATTTGTGGGGTGTGGTGTTATAGATTGGACCTCTTGAGAAATATTATATTACTAAAGACAGGAAAAGATGAAAACCTGAATGAAGTCAGTGAGAATAGAGTGTGGAAATAAACAGATTTGAGAGATATTAGAAGGGTAGGACTGATACAACTTGATTAAGAGAATGTGGGGTAGGGGGAAGGCAATAGGGACATGCTCCTTTATGATAACTATTGTGTGCTGAATAATTACTTTGTGCCAACCTCACTGCTAAGTGCTTTACAGATACTTTCTCATGTCATCTTTGAACCCTTTGAAGTAGATAACTATTATTAACCCATTTTAAAGCAAGAGAAAGTAGAAGTTAAGTAACTAAGCATAAGAACACATGGCTTGGAAGAGAATTTGTAATCAATTATGCTAACTCCAGAGCTTGCCTTTGTCTGCTAGGCTGTACTAACTCTAGATTCCTGACCTTGGTGAGTCAGGATGGTAGTTCCAATAGCTCATGTAGGAAGGGGAGAAAGATTTGAGGAAGAAGGTAATGGACTCCAGTGACAAAGAGGTTGAATTTGAAGTGTATAGGGTATCCATGTGGAGATAGGAGGAGCTCAGGAGAGTCAATTGAGCTGAAGATATACATTTGGAGTCATCTGCTTATAGGAGCGAATCAGTGAAACGAAAATTGGCAAGATAAGATCCAGTCAGTGAGAAGAAGTTTGATGACATAACTCTGGGGAACACCAACATTTAAAGGACAGGGGAAGGAGATCAATGACTTCGTTTTCTTTCACACTGAAGTATAACATAAGTAGAGAAGTACACAAATCCCAAATGTACCACTCCATGAATTTCCACAAAGTGAACACACCTTCACGACAGCATCCATGTCAAGGTATGGGATGTTACCTGAATCCTCTAAGCCCCATCACAGGTAATGCCCACCCCCAAGGGTAGCCGTTGTACTCATTTCTAACATAGATTAGTTTTGCCTATTTTTGAATTTGATATCAATGGAATCCCATACCACATACTCTTTTGTGTCTGGCTTCTTTTGATCAGCATGATTTTTGTAAGGTTCACCCATGTTATTTCAGTAGATGTAGTTGGCTAATTCCCATTGCAGTAAAGGATTTCACTGTGTGGCCGACACCCTGAGAGGGCCTCCGGTAAGTCATGCCCTTGTATAATCTCCTTCTCTTGAGTGTGGGCAGAACCTGTGATATGCTTCTAGCCAAAAGAATATGGCAAAAGTGATGGGATGTCACTCCTGTGATCACAGGGCTTTATGTAAGACCAAGTCAATGACTTAGCAAACTGGAGGGAGAGTCTCCTGCTGGCTTTGCAGAAGCGAACAGTCACATTGTGAGCTGCCTGTGGAGTGGGCCACGTGGCAGAAAAATGTGGGTGGCCTCTGAGTGCTGAGGGTGGATCCTAACCAATGTCCAGTAAGAAGCCAGGGTCCTCAGACATGCAGCCGCAAGGAAATGGATTCTGCAAACAATCTCTTGCACTTGGAAGCAGATCCTTCCCTAGTTGAGTCTGTACATAAGAAGGCAGCCCAGCCAACACCTTGTTTGCAGAGGACCCAGTGAATCCATGCTTGGACTCCTGGCCCCACAAACTACAAGGTAATAAATATATGCTGTTTTGAGTAGCTACGTTTGGGGGAAAGAGGTTGATGCCGTTAGGGTAAGGGGCCTTTGTATTGTTCTATTTTTTAAGCCAGGTTGTGTGCCCACAGATATTCTTTTTTAACTTATTTTTTTAGTGTTCAAATAACACACACACTTAAGTTACACGCTTTATTTTTTATGTTGCCTTAATGTCCCATGTGGCCTCTGGATTTGATTCTGTCCCTTGTTATCCATCCATCTTCTTAGACAAGCACTTGGTTTGCAATTCCAGGATTGTTATAAGAATTCAATGAGTTCATGTGTATTAAAGAATTTTGAAGAATCAAAAACAATTTTAAAAATCTTCAGGAAGTCATTGTCACTTGAACTTGATCCAACTCAAGTTTTCAGTTTCCCAAATTCCTAATGGAACTCATTGTCAGAAATGATTGTCTACTTTTACCATATATGTTACATGTAAATAAAAGTGGGTTCAATCAGTAGATGCAGTCTGTCATTTGTACTTTAATTTTATACTTTTATTCTTTGCAGCCTTGAATTAAAAATCCATTAAAAGATTTATAAATATTCTCAGCAAACTAATAAAACAAAAATGTTGTAATTATATTTCTAAATTGTATGCATTGTTTTTCCATACAAAATATTTTTATAAAACTTCACTTATTACCACCACATTCTTGCAATGTCAGAAAGGATAGGAGGTTAATATCTATTTAACATAAGGAAACTGAATTTTTTAAAAATTTAATTTTATCAGTAACAAATGTATAGCCATGAAGTAGGCCTTCTAGCTTCCAACAGAATATTTTCCAGTTCTCGTAATGTCTACCAGAAGCAGCCAATAAATAGTCCTGTTTTAAAACTGCCTCTGTTTCAAACCGGGCTGATTATAAAACATTGATATAAATGTGTGCATAATAGTGCCTCTTTTAACAAAAGACTAAGGGTCTTCAAACAAAGTTAGGGATATATGTACCATAACTAGAAAAGAACTCTGACTACATAATTAACTCAATTTCTTGCTGTATTTTAAATGAGTAATTACTACTAAGAAAGGTTCTCAAAGACTTGGAAGCCATTTTAATTTCTCATTTCATCCACTGGCTCAATTAGAAAACAATTCGCTCATTTCATTATCAAAGCTTATTGACAGACCTGCCCCTAAAAATTGAAGAATTCAAGGTAAATCATTGTACTCACTCATAATTATTCAAGTATTTCATTGGAAATGCATTGATTCTGGAATTGACAAGGCATCTCCGTACCTCCCTTAGGGTCCTGTATACTTTTAATCAACTCCTGCTTTAATTTCCCAGCTGCCAAAACAAATACCAAGCAATGGATTGGCTTAAACAAAAGAGACTTGTTGATTCATGGTTTTCAGGTTAGGAGAAATCCAAAATCAAGGTGTCATGAAGGTGATGCTTTCTCCCAGAAGGCTATGGCATTCTGGGGCTGGCTGCCAGCAGTCCTTGGTCCTTGGCTTTTCTGTCACATGGCAGTGTCTTCTCCTTTCTCTTCTGGGTTCTGCTGACTTTTAAGCTCTTGCTCCTCCCATGGCTTCTTCTCTCTCTGGCCTTCTCTGTAAAGCCTTGAGTAGAAAGATTAAGACCCATCTTAATTCAATTCACATCTTAACTAATGTTACCTCATCAAAAGGTCCTATTTATCATGGATTCACATCCACAGGAATGGATTAAGAGCAAGAACAGGTATTTTGGGATCCATAGCTCCAAGCCACCACACATCCTATGAAATCTTTTCCTTTTTAAAGTAGGATTTTTTTGTGTGTTTTGTGACCACACACCTCTTAGTACTTAAATCAATATGCTGTTTAGAGTTGCATTTTTAAAATAATTATCAAATGAATGAATCAATAGCAGAAAGAATAATTCTAACATATAGAATAGTTAGTATTTTATATTATATTTAAAAATATATGCATATTTTACATGTTTTTAATTTAATTTTTAAATTGAGGTATAATTTTGCATACAGTAAAATACATCAATCTTCAGAGTAAAGCATAATGCATTTTTACATATGTATTTGGCCATGTAGCTAGTACATAGATTCAAGACAGAAGACATTTCCAGCACCTAAGAAATGTTTTCTTATGCCCTTTCCCAGTCAATATCAGCCTCTAGAGATAACCACTCTTCTGGTTTCTATCACTACAGATTAGTTTTATAAGCATATATTTTAATTATGATTATAAAATTTTCATGTAACTTCTGAAGCAGCCTCATTTGTATATTTGTGGATTTGAGGATGAATATCATAGACATTTTAATGAAATTAAATATAAATACATTTGAATATATTTGGTCCTTTGTAGATGTATAAGTTATAAAATTACTTACATGGGAAATCATAATGATGCCTAAAGGGAACATAAATATCGCAAATCATAAATAATTATACTCTGTCATAAGTTTGAAGCTGGGTGGATCCCAGAAAATCCTGTTCTTAAAACAATCCATTCCTGTGTATGTAAACCCATTGTAGATGGACCTTTTGATTAGATTTAGTTAAGGGACCTTCCCTTTGATTAGATCACTTCAGTAGGGCATGACGCAGGGTGGATCTCAATCCTCTTACTGGAGTCCTTTATAAATGGAGGAATAAAAAGTCACAGACACAGAAAAAAGCTGCAGAGACAGAGAAAAGCCTCCAGAAGTTGAAATCAATGAAACTGGGAGAGAGAAAAACCACAGATGGAGCAGCCAGAAGTTGAAGGCAATGAGGCCTGGAGGAGAGGGGAGAGATGAACTGCCATGTGCCTGATCTCCCGCAGGGGGAACTCAGTAAGAAAAGCATCTCTGATGATGCCTTGATTTGGACACTTTCATGGCCTCAGAACTGTAAGCTTTTAACTTAATAAATTCCCATTGTAAAAGTCTACTCATTTCTGTATATATTGCTGGCAGCATTTAACAAACTAAAACATACTCTCAAATATGCATAGAATTGGTTTAATCATACTTGTGACTACTGATTCACCCACTAAAAATTCCAATATATCTTCTGTGCTAGAGAACAATTATAAGGTAGCAAAGATGACAATTTAATATTATCAGGAACATAGGACCTTTTGAATACATTATTTTAGTTAAGATTTTCAGTTGGCTTGTATGTAAGAAGGTTTAATATAATTTGCATACAATTGAGATAGGGTGCAGAGTCAAAGAAGATAAGAGAATAGAATGCTCCTGGGATGGCTCACTTTATTTTCAGTGGACAGCACAAGCCAAGCTGAGACCACAAGTTAGTTGCATAGCAACCAGTTGTTAGACAGTCCACCTCACTCTCCTTTACAGTGCCTGATGTAGAGCTTGCCTAGAGACATCCTACTGGGACATCCCTTTGGACTGACCTGCTCTAGAAATGTCCATCTACTTGGGCTTTAATAACCAACACAAACTAAACTACAGGCTTATTCATTATCTGGATATCTTGCATCTCCAAAATCTAATGAAAGAATAAAGATGTAAACTAGTATGATCAGGGGAATATTCATCAATGATATCCCATGCAAGCAATTCTAAAGCTAATGAAGATGATGAAGACAGCTAACACCTTTAATGTATTATGCTGTTGAAGACTCAATTATGCACCTCAGAAAAACATGTTTTTAATCCATTCCTGGAGTGTGAACCCATTGTACATAGGACCTTTTGAATACATTATTTTAGTTAAGATCAACTGAGTCAGTTTGGGGCTATAATACTGATCTCTGGAGTCCTTTAAAAGGAGAGCAAAATTCAGACATAGAGAGAGGTGCCATGGGAAGCAACCAGAAGCTGGAAGCCAATGGAACCTGGAAGAGGAGAAGACATAGCCATGTGCATTGCCACGTGATGGAAAAGCCAAGGACCCAGGATCACCGGCAGCCAGCCCCAGAATACCACAGAATTTGGGGAGAAAGCATCGCCTTGCTGATACTTGAATTTGGACTTCTACTAGCCTCAAATCAGAGATCCAATAAACTGCTGTCATTTAACTCAACCCATTGTATGATAATTGTTTCAGCAACTAGGAAACAAAAACATATGCTCAACTGCATACTGTGCTAAAGCCTCCATACACATTTTATCTGTTAATTCTCACAGGAGTCTTATGAGCTTGGTATTATTATCCCCATTTTACAGAGTAGGAGGCTTTATAGATGAGAAGTTTAGAGACGTTAAGTTATCTTCCCTGGGTCACACAACATGAAGTAGCAGAGCTAACTTTCACTGTTATTGCAAATCTCCTCATCTTGATCTGTTCCCTATTCCTTTCCATGGCCTCTCAATTCATACCTGAATGTTAGAGACATGCATCTTGAGGAGAGATGTTGAAAGCTTAGATAGAGCTGGGGAAACTCAAGGGACCCTGCAAGCCAAGCACAGAGCTGACAGAAACATTTTCTTTCAATTGCTCTGGAACAGGGTTTTGAATAGTTTGTCAGCCAAAATCCCTGATTCTGTCTCTGAAACCTGATTGTAGAAGGACAGAACAGGGAGAGGAAGGAAGGAATGTCACACTAGCATGTACTGAAACAGCAGGGATTTAAATTTTTTTTTTAATCTGTTTTGTTACCTAGCATGTCCCTATGACCTAGAATAGTGCCTGGTATATAGTTGGTGCTCAGTAAATATTTGTGGAAGGAAGGAATGAAGAAAACAAGGGAGAAAGGTGGAGAAGAGGGAAAGAAAGGTGTGAGGAGGGGAGGAGAGGGCAAGGTAAAGAAAGAGAAAGGAAGGGAAGGGGGTTGAGGAAAGCAAACATTAGCGCATTTTCCTGCTTCAGACCAGCAGTTGCCAGGTCCTTCCCCACTAAACTGCCTGGCTGTCCTTCTCTAATGCTTCCAGTTCTTGCCCAAACCCCTGAGTCCCTGAAGCTTCAGCTTTCCTAGACCACTTGGAGGATATGGCTTCCTATATTTAAAGGGCTCTTTCTAAGCACCTAGTTACCTACCAAGGATGAGTCAAATTTTGGGTTTTCCCTGCTTAACAATCCAGTGATGATACCTGACTAGCATTTTAACATTTACTTGAAATCGAATGTAACAATTTCCTGAAGAGTATGAGTGATACTTAAACTGGGTGCTAAAACTCTATTATGCACATTATATTTAAAAAACATACAATTCACCAATGTTCATAGCAGCATTATTCACAATAGCCAGAAGTTGAAACAACCCAAGTGTCCATTGACAGTAGAATGGATAAACAAAATGTGGTATAACATACCTGGAATATTATTCAGCCATAAAAAAGGAATGAAGTTCTGATGCATTCTACAACATGGGTAGAACTTAAAAACATTATGGTAACTAAAATAAGCCATACACAAAAGGACTAATATTGCTTGATACCACTTACATGAAATATCTAGAATAAGTAAATTCACAGAGGCAGAAAATAGGTTAGAGGTTACCCAGGGCCAGCAGGAATGGGGAAAGGGGAGTTATTGCTTCATGGGTATAGAGTTTTTGTTTTGGGTAAGGAAAAGCTTTTGGTAATGGGTGGTGCTGATGGTAGCACAACATTGTAAATATAATTAATGCCACTCAATTGTACACTTAACATGGTTAAAATGGTAACTTCTATGTGATATAGATGTTACCACAAGTTTTTAAAGGGACACAGGAGCAAGAGAAACAAAAGCATACAAAACTTCTAGTTGGTCTATCTGGAATGACCACGTTGAAAACCACAAGATGAGGTGAAGGCAGAAATGCCCATAAGTTTTTAGAAAACTGAAACAACCATAACTTTTCTACAGGACTCACGATCATAATCTCACCGAAAAGTTTTGATGATGTGGGATTGATTATTGCAGCCTTTCATTTTTCCTTTCCTGAAATAGGGAATGCTCTGAGAAACAAGACCCTTAAAACATAACCATGATCCTTGATGATTGTGGCAATTTTACCAATATTTCCACAAAGGTGTTGGACCACTGTATTTGTTCCTGCCAAAGTTCAGGTGTACTGGGAATGCTTTTATGAGGTTATTCTGGCTATCATTCTAAAAAAATTTGGGGTGAAGAATAGCAAACAGGATGGCTAGAAGCCAATTGTAGATAATTTTAGAAGATGAAAGGATTTGGGTATGTTTAGGGTAACATTTTCAAAAGCCATGTCATTGGAATCATGATTCCTCAATAACACAAGTTGAGGCTGAACAGCTGTATTCTTTGAGTGCACAGAATTGAAGAAAATTGCACTCCTGTGATTTCTGGAAGACACCATAGGAATTTCAGTACAGGTCATGAAATGTTTTGTAGCCAACCTAATGACCCCACGTTAATTATTGGATCTTTGCTCCAACAATGGCAAGTTGGCCTAACATCCTTCATCCATTTCTATTAGTAGACTGTCAGATTTCACCAAATTAGCACCACTTATCCATCCATCCATCCATCCATCCATCCATCCATCCATCCATCCATCCATCCACTCATTTACTCATTTATTTATTACCTTATTTATTTGTTCACTATTCATTCAACAAACCTTTGCTGAACATCTATCTACTATCTAATTGAGATGGGCTAAGCACTGTGAAAATGATAATAAATAAAACATGGTCCTTGCCCTCAAAAAAGGCACATTGGTATTCAGAAGCTGGAAGAACTGGTTTCTAGCTCCAGTCACTTTCTCTACACTGACAAACTATGTGGCTTAAAACAACAGAAAAGTATTGCTTCTTAGTTCCGAAGGCCACAAGTCTGAAATAAGTTCTTGGCAGGGCCATGCCCCTCTGAGGCCTGCTCCATGCCTCACTCAGGCTTCCGGCATTGGGCTGCAATCCTAGTGCATTGGTCTCTGGTGGCATAACTCAATCTCTCCCCCCATCTGTACGTGTCCATGTTCTCTGTGTCTGCTGTTGTGTGCAAATTTCCTTCTCTCTTCTTCTCTTACGGACACCAGACGGATTGGATTAGGGTCCTCTCAATCCTGTTTGGCCTTTTTTTTTTTTTTCCAAACTTTATATTAAATTCAAATAGTAAAATAACAGACAAAAGGCAGCTCAAAAAGTTATGGAAGCATTACTCCGAAAAAGTTCCAGGTACTTTTATCTCATCTAATCCTCAAAACAAGCTCAGTTGTTCCTCCAGTGCTCAGAAAGCTACACAGTTAGTTTAATGACATGATCAAGGTCTCCCTCCTAGTGAAGAAAATGCAGAAGAGAAAAAATGCTTAATCATATTTGTAGCTCATAAAAATAAACCCCATATTCCTTTTTTACCATTAGGATTGATATAATACCTTCTCTGCTTTTGTTACAAAAATATTACAATAGTATTGTTAACTAGAGTCTATAAGTTATAGTAGTTATATTTTCCCTATGTATCACCATATTCTTACCTTGTAGTAGAAAAACATTCCTGTATTTACATTATTAACCACAATTCATCTACTTCTAAAATCACTGTTATACATTCCCTATATTATCCTCCAGCTGTCCTCCAACTAACATTAACCTTCCTAGACTACCTGTTTCAGCCACAATCACATTCACAAATCATCAGTGTTTGTTACATTCATTATGACGTGCCACCATCAACTCCATCCATCACCACATCTTTACAATTGACCTTATTAAACATTCTACATACATCCGGCTTCAGCTCCCGCTTCCCAACCCACATTCTGTCTCCCACCAACCTACACTTAATAGTCCAACTTCATAAGTCTACTTGTCGTTTTAGTTCCTATCAGTGAGACCATACAGTGTTTGTCTCTTTGTGTCTGGCTTATTTCACTTAACATAGTGTCCTCAAACTTCCTCCATGATGTCCTGTGCTTCCCTAGTTCATTTCTTCTGACAGCTGAATAGTATTCCATCTTGTATACCACATTTTGTTCATCCATTCATCGGTTGATGGATACTTAGGTCGTTTCCATCTTTTAGCAATTGTGAAAGTCAAGAAGCTAAATATAGAGCTGCCATATCATCTGGCAATCTCGCTACTAAGAATATGTTCAGAAGAACTGAAAGCAAGGACGAGAACAGGTATCTGCACACCAATGTTCACAGCGTCATCATTCACAAATGTTTGGCCTTGTAACAAATCCCATTTTCAAAGACCCTATTTTCAAGTAAGGTCACATTCACAGGATGGGGATTAGGACTTGAACAGGTCTTTTTGGGGGGCACAATTCAACCCACACAGCATTCCATGCCAGTTTATTGTAAGTGTGTGAATAATCAACTAAAGTTAGTGTTTCTAACACCACCAAAATATACCTAATATTAGAACAATACCTTGATATCCCTTTTGGGAATTGTCTTTGTCCCACTGAATACAGTCTGTTGAGGCTGCCAGTCAAACACATGACCCTCACCTAGCCAGTGGGTGAACATGTGGCTGAAGGTAAGCTAATAAGCTTCTCTCTCTGAAATTTAAATCACTAACAGAGAGGAAAAAGTACCGACAATAGAGCTGAAATTCATGCAGGCAACACATCCAGGAAGAGACTCTCTCAGCAGCCAGAACTGGACTGGTTCCTATACTTTCCATGCTCTGTTCTCCTCCTTGAATCTTCTCATGAGTTACTTGCATATCGGATCGTCTGATTCTGTATCTGGAGTTTCCTGGTTGATATAGTGCCTCTTTGTGAAATCTCTGGATCTCTAGGGCCCATTTCTAGAGTCTTGCCTCCCATATTTTGTGGAGACCCTGGGAAGTATCTCATGTGTCCTCTCAACTTTATAGCACCACTTCTGGGCATCATGGCCCTTGAAAGTGGAGCCAGAACCTGCCAAAAGCTGGCCTCACTGCTCCACTAGGTTCTTCTTATGTCACAGCTGGGCTCTGACACCCCCACCAGAGCCTTCCTAAACTGAAGCCATTCTGTCTTCCTCACCAACATGGTGTGAATCGCCTTCCTTATAGCGATGCTCTACTGTGTGGGTTTAAGAGATGTACTGTCTCATTCCCAGTGTTTTAGTGATATTTAAATATGATAGCACTTTCTATTTTTAATTAAATTCTTGCCCAGAGGACTGAGACAGGAATCAAGGGAGCGGGGTCTTGGAAAGAAAGTAATTACACAAAACTTTCATTTGTGATTACACTATGGTGATGGCAATGACAACTGCTCTTTGTGAACGAAACATGTTTCCTTTGATCCTGTACTGAGAGGTTTTGAAAAGATCCTGCAGCAGCAAACATCTGCTCGCCTAAATAATACATATGAGTCTCATTGAAGACTTGCCTTACTGTCTAAAATATTTAGCTGTTTAAAAGGTCAGGTGGGAAGCACTTTTGAATTACATGACTGTATTTGGAGTTCTTCCCTTCTACGATATGGAACAATACCCATTGCTTGTAGCTCACAGGTGTGGCAATTTCTGAGTCCCTTGGGACATTAGCATTCTGTACCTAAATTGCCTCATAGATTCTTGATCATCATTCATTTCTATTTGCTTTCTTTAAAAGTACATTTATCACTTCTGATTATTTCCCATCTTGTGTTTCCCCACCAAAAAAACAAATCCATTCTGTAGATGTTGTATAAAACAAATACAAGCAATTAGAAAATATAAAATGTTTTTAGATTTTTCAGTGTAATATCTCTTATACTTTGCCTCCCACAGTTTAACTAATGGAAAATATTAGATAGTTTCCTGTTTTGCTTGTTTGAATGTTTTAACTACCCTGTGAAGAATTGATCTTTATCAATATAGAACTCCCATTATTCATTAATATTTTCCTACTAATTTTTCCTTATCAATTCTTAAAATCTTGCCCACTTTTTGCTGGCTTCTAATCATTCAAGTATTTATTAGAAGCTTAAAAGGAGGATAGTATCATAATTAATTATATACTGTAGATACTTTGCCAACTCCACTAATCAAGTATTAATGATATTTCTGTCATTAATACTTGCTCATTTAACACTGAGAGAAAAATCAAATGACTTACACAGTTTTTATCCTTCAATCACCAAACAACAGAGTTGGACAGATAAGATAAAATATAAAATTATTGATATGCATATATTGATATGCATATATGCATATTGATATGCAATATAAAATTATTGATATGCATAAAAATGCAATAAATTAAGCACCCTGTATGGAATAGACTATAAATGGTAGAAAAGTTAGATTCAATAAGTTTTATGAAAGAATGTGTCTATAGCTGGGGAAAATCAATGAGGATTGGAGTCAGCATCATGGAAAATGTAGCAGATGCTCTTGGAACCCCCAAGTCACCTTCACTAGTCCAATACCCCCATTCTCCAGCTGCTGTGAGTGCTGCCCTCTTATCCCACAGCTGTACCAAGAATTGTCCTTGGTGGAACAGGGCTGCCTCTTCCAAAAAACCATGCCTCCCACCCTACTCCCAGAGGACAGCCAGAGGTTAATGCTAGACCAACCCAGGAGGACAAAAGGTCAGCTCCTTTGTCTTTAAGAGGAGCTAACTCTGGGCAATGCCTACTGCTCCAGAGCTCCTCCTGGGGTGAGACAGACTGAAGCCCGCATCCAGCTACAGTTAGAATTGAGCTTTGGTATACAAAGGTACCCCAGCGAAACCTCTAGTGCCAACTCTACCCATCCCTCCTCCTGATGTCACAGTATTCCCACCTCCCCCTGAGGAGCAACCATCTCCGGCACCAGATTCTCCCCTTTGTGCCCACTCACCACTGGCAAAGGAATCCACATATGCCAGCTGCTTAAGTGGAGAAAATAGTCCTTGGCTTTTTTATTACGGTAAAAATTAGAGGTGACACATGGAATGTAACTCTGACGGCATCTGGAATACAGTAGACCTTCAAAAAATTCTTACTGGTATTTTTATTAGATGGAAATCATAGGGAATTGGAAGAGAGAAAGTTATTTCCTGCAAAAGAAACACATTCGGACCTTCTTTTAGAATTATCTGCCCTTTTAAGCTCTTTGTTTTTATTTTTAATAGTAGATAAGAACACTCCACTCACCCAAAAGTCGATGTCATTATTCTACTGTTGCATCCTTTTTAGTAGATTCCACACCCTTTATATCTCCCTCAATATTCCCAACACTGTAGCATTCTTCCGCTATAAAATGAAAAGCATTTCCTCTCCAAATGATGTTGACTTCTTAAACGGAGAGGTTCAATTTAAAATGAAGTCAAATAAGCTAAAATAGAGGAATTAATTGCATGCTTTATTTCTATAAAATTTCTTCTCACTTCTTACAAAACATCTTTCCATTCATCACTTGAGTCCTTGCATTTGACCTAGAAGTTATATATTATCTTCTAAGATTTTCTTCCGTTGGTTGGGAAACCTTCTTTTGGACCATGTAAGGAATCATTTTCCCATCTGAACATGACATGGTCTTCTAAGAGAAGACAGGAACTAAAATGTGTGAGACCCTGAGTTTTAGGCATTGTATTGGGCTCTGGAAATGGGTTATTTTGTTTGATTAAACTCTCCTATGAATGTAGCCCAGAGGTATAAAGGGCATAAACTGATAGGAAGGACACACTTACAGTAGAGTTACATCTAAGTGAAGTCAATAAATAAGGTCAAAATAGAGTTGTCTCTTGAAAAAATCCCTTAAACTGTCTACAAAGTATACTATACATCATTTATTATATATAAGCATATGGATTTATCAATGTATATCTATCATAAAATAGAGCGCCCATGTTAAAAATATTCTATAATATTTCGATTATATAAAAGAGAAAGAATTGCATACAATTGAATTTGTGTACATTAGGTGATTAATGATACTGTATGTAAATGTTTACATTTCATTGAAAAAAACCCTGAAGATTTACTTTTCTGATGAAAGTACCTGGAATGAACAAGTTAGAAAGAAATGGTAGAAGAATAGCATAAGGAGTGAGTTTCACACTTACTTACTGTGGGTTGAGAGTGAGGAGCCTTTAGACCCAATTACATTCAACAAGTTTTATGAAAGAATGGGTCCATAGCAGACTATTGTGAATGTAGTTAAAAGCACTGAATTATATATTTGAATGTGGTTAAAAGTAGAAATTTTAGGGTGTGTATATACTACTAGAACAAAAATTAACAAACAAGCATAGGACTATACTACACAAATAGTGAATCCTATAGTAAATGATGGATTATTGTTAACAGAACAATTATAAAATTGAATTATAACAAATATACCACACTAATGCAAGGTGTTAATAAACAAGAGGTGTATGGGAACCCTGTATTTTATGTATGACTTTTCTGTAAACCTACAACTTCTCTAATAAACAAAAAATTCCATCTTCTCAAAACTCCGCTTTTCTGACCTTAACATGAGGAAATTCCTACTATAACGCTCATTCCAAGGTTTCTGATTATATGTTAGTTTAGCTGTTTTAAATTCTCTATCCCTACCTCAAATGTCAATGAACTAATTTGGCAGTAACTGACTTCTTTTACAGATGAATGCTATTTCCTGGCTCCAGCTAAGTCAGAAGCACAATGCCATAAACATACCCTCTTACACTGCTCTACTTTTCCTGTTGATAGTGGAAATTGAAGGCAGAAAAAAATTATTAGTCTCAAAATGGGAGAATACTTGTTTTTTTTTTTTAAGAAAGAAGGTTTTAATTCATATTAAATACTTTCTTAGTCTTTGACCTTAAAAGTATAAAAGTTTTCTTACCTTACTGTAACTGTTTATCATTTAAAAAATTGGACACAGAACTTGTTTTTTTTTTTTTTTTTTTTTTTGCGAAGGTAGAAATATTTTTAAGGATTCCTAGCTGGTCTTTCATATCTTAGTTGCTTGAAGACTGTGAGGACAAATTGTACTTTCAGTTAATTGGGTATGAACTGAGAGGACCAAAGATATAGGATGGTAGCTGGAGGTGAATATGGAGTTTAGGGATGATTTTTTATCTTTTATCGTAATTTTTCATTTGATGCGCTTATTTTCCTTAAGATGGCTACTGAACTACAGAAGCAAAAGAAGGTACCTGGTGCAGACCTTCTATTCTACTTCATAGCATCATAAGCAGCTCACCTTGAAAAGGCCAAAACTTTTCAGAGCTTTCCATTCTGATTTAGACCTTCTCAGAGAGACACACAATATGATTTGTGAACTTTCTGAGGTTATCTATGGCATTTTGATGGTACCAGGGATCTTGTTATGCTTTTTGGATTTTATCGTGGGCAACAGCTTGCTCTGTGGTTGGTGAACTTTCATTTCATTTGCCATCTCCTGGCCCAAGAGTCTCACCTCTGAGCTTTTTTCAGAGCTTTGAATCTGGGCCCTATTTGAGTAGTGTCTATTTAATCAAAAGATATCCAAATGTGATTTCTAAAACCAATGTTAGTCTACTCTAACCAGGGCTGTTTTCAGCTGACAAGAAAAAAAAATCATTTTCCTAAGTTAAGAATTCTCTGCCGTGTCTGAGAAATATGATGCATGAGTCAAAGGTGCTGGCTTTGGAGATGCCAAATGGGTCCAGGCTCAAAAGAATTCTCAAGATTAGGGGCTTTATTTGGTTTCAGGCTTAGATGATTTGAAATGACAGTAAATCTTACGTTGTATTCCTCCAATTCTCTGGAGGATTCAAGAGGATAAACATTTATATTTCCCATTCACTCCAGACTTCAGGGTCTTAGAGAAGCTTTCTTTCCTAGGTGGCTTACCTCAAGCTTGTCAAAAAACTAACCTGCTCCCCCATCTTTACTACCACCCAAGGCCAGATGCTTTGATCTTCAAATCTTAATGTCAAAAACTCAAATAGGTTGCAAACAAACTATGGCATGTATCATTTGCTTGCTAGTGTGCCTTGGGCAATATACATAAAATACGGTTTAAAGAAAAATTTTAAATTAAATAATACATGGCATATATTTTTTTCCTTTCTTAAGAATCCAAGGATATTGGAAATGGGAGACAAATTAATTAGGAAAACATGGGCATCCTTATGAAGGGATTTCCCTTGGTCCATTCAACAGGGACATGCTTTCCAGGGCACTTCATCTGCCCTGTTCATTAAAGGAAAAGAAAGAGATTCCCTATCCTCAGGCAAGTCACACATTTTCCCCAGAGGTTAAAACTTAATGAGAGGGGTCGGATGTAGCTTAACTGGTTGGGCATCCGTCTCCCATGTGGAGGGACCCGGGTTCGATCCCCGGGACCTCCCGGTAAAAAAAAAAAAATTTAATGAGAGAGAACTGGCAAGTCCATAGCCTGCACCATATACCCTATGTCCAAGAGATGTTATTGTCATTTGCCTGTGAAGGATGTTCTTCTTTGGATTAATGTATGTTAAATCCACATATATCTAATCCTCACAGAAAACTAATTTATCAACTTCCTATCTCCCTCCATCTCCACTCCCACCCAACTGCAAGTTGTATCTTTCCACTTGGAGAATTTATGCCAGTCAAGAATGAAATTGATGTACAACGGTCCTAAAAAATTAACAAGGTATTTTATGTGATATTATATGTTAAACATGTGTTTCCATGCAGGATGTCTCCCTTGTCACTTAAAGACCCTAAAGGATACCAGACTTGGAATTTAAGAAAAATGCAATATTCTGTATTCTCTCTTTCTCTTCTATTTCCCTGCCTAATTGTTTCTGCCATGAGATCTCTCTAGGGGGTGATGTGTTTACTCTCTTAGTTGTGTAACTGCTGCAGCCTTCCTTCCTCATCCTTTTCCTGAACATTCATAGCAAATTAAATATGTTTGTGACTTAATAATTCAATTCTTTCAATCACTCTGGTTTTACATGGTTTGAATTCCTAAGCTTTGCAGAGCATTTTGTGTGTTTTCTAAGCTAGATAACAAGCTCCTTGAACTTCCATAATTCCTTTGGCTTGCTCCTCCTCACCCAAGGGTCTAACATAATGCCAAGCATGAAAAATATTCTCATTATGAAGCCTTTCTCCCTCCTTTCATGACCAAATTTCTGTGAAGAGTCATCTCTACCTTCTCTCCTCTTTTCTGCAAATGCATTTTCTCTTCATCTCCTTCAGTATGGCTCTTGTCCCATAAGTACCTACAGAAACTGCTCTTGCTATAGTTTACCACTGACAGCCCAGTGATGAAATCCAAACCAAATCTACTGGAGAAAATCCACTATTATCCCACTTGACCATTCTTCATCATACAATGCCAACAATCTCATACTTTCTCAAATCCTTTACCTCCTTGGGATCTAGGACACCATTCTCCCATACCCTCCTATTTCAATGTGGCCAAACTGAATGGAGGTGGACCTTAATCTGTAGGAGTAAGATTAAGACTGGAGGATTTATTAAGAGAGGAAATTCAAATGTAACAGACTTCAGAGAAAGGCACAAGAGGCAATCAAAGACATCAACATGCGACAGGAGGCAGGAACCCCAAGGATAGTGACAAGCCAGCACTAGAATGCTACAGATGTTGGGTTTGGAACATAGCTTTGCTGACACCTTGATTTTGGACTTCTTGCCTCCAAAACTGTAAGCTAATAAATGCTCGTTTTAAACCAAGCCATTGTGTGGTATTGTCATAGCAGCAAGGGCAAACTAAGACGTTCAGTTACTTATTCATGATCCCAGAGTCAGTTAGTAACAGAATGGAAGAGGAACTAGCATCTCCTTCATCTAAATCCTGCATTCTCTTCTCCAAACCATATGCTAAATGCAACTACTCTTTCCCGAGTAAGCATCATACAGTTTAAAATCACAACTTTCTACCTGAAATCCCATAGAAACCTAAGAATGGAGAAAACCTATAGGGATCACAGACTAAATCATTCCTTATTCATATAAATATACATCATAAAAATTAACCATTAAAGAATCTTAATTCTGAGTTCATAATGCCATGTCACACTCCATCTTTTTAATTATTCCTTCAAATCTTTTTTCCCTTATTTTCCTTCAGTATTATCCAGGATGAACCTAGATTTTGGCAATGTTATTGCCTTTATTTTATAAATTAGCCACAAATTGCTTAGCCAGTTTGTTGAACAATGAGAGTTAACAGTGATTCAGAGGGTAATGTTTGTCCCTGAAGCCATTTGAGTCACCCTGGAGGATCATGTCTTAAGGAACATTAGAATCATAGAATCTTCTGCTTGGAAGGGACTGGAGAGGTCATCTATTCTCAAATTCCCTAAAGCAGTAATTCATTCCTGATTGATGGATAATTATTCTATAAAAGAACATAGTCCTGAAGCGCTGAAGGATTTTTTTTCTTATCTCTTTCAACAGAAGTTGGTAGACACTAGTGGGTTGGATATTATTTGCCACCTTTCTATGAGACCTCAAATACAGATTCCTAGTAGCTAATCCACCTCTTAATTAGACAGGCAAGAGCCACAGTCTCAGACGGAAATCATCCACCATCACCACATGTCTCCTCTTTCCATTGAGCAAGGGTTACTCACTTTCGGATAGTTACTGTAAATTCTTCACTTGGTGCATGGAATGTGTCTTCTTCAAAAGGTCCAGTATTTCATGGGAGTGATGGATAGGTTCTTTAGAGCAAAACAACCTGAGTTCAGTGGCATCTCTTTGCCACTTAATAGCTTATGATCTTGAGAAAGTTAAATAATATCTCTGAATCTTAGCTTCCTAATTTCTAAAACAGAATTGGTTAATCTCAGAACTAAAGCAGTGCAAGATTATGATCATGCTGTACAGTGTCAAGGGTTTAATAAATAACAACTATTAAAATCTTCATTATTTTACAGAAAATAACATAGGAGTCTTTCTCCCTTGTCATGTTCTATCACGGAGCAAGGTCTTGATGCTGGTTTTGATTCTCTAACTTCCTTATGGTTCATTTTTTTTCCCTAGGGATTTTTCACTTTTACCATTAAGCTTGAGCAAACAGCAGCTTTCCCTAAGCTCTTTAAGACTCTGAGGCTCACCAGCTTTCATATATAACTTACACGGTCTTTGTCTCAGACGCAAAGACAAATAACAATATTGCTAGAACACAGGGAGGCTTTCTGGGTACCCTTACTTCCTAGCTCTCAAATAAAACTAATTCCCTCATGGTCCTCTTGAAAATCTTCCTGGAAATTTCCATGACAGCCAATACCTTTAGGGCTCTGTGTGGAGGAGCCTCAGAATACTGATTTTACCTGTACTAGACGGTTGTCCTTTCCTGGGTTCCTCTTGCTGAAAATCTTAGCTATTAAGCTTAGCCACCTTCAGAAAATGCAGGATCACATACATATCACCCCAGTCAACCTCAGAGGAATAATGTTTCCCCAGGGTTGCTGATTTTAGTTGAATGGTATCACTGTCAGCACACTCTATATATTCCTTCTGTCTTACTCCCCCTTCCCCAATTATAACCTGTTGCATTATGTGCTTTCATTTTGCTCTATTTTGTTAAACTTAAGTCACTCCTTAGGCATTATATATTTCTCCTTTAATGTTCCAAAGCTTTGTGAATTTCTTTGATCATTGGCCAGTTCTTTCAACCAGAACTTTCTATCAAAAGCTGTGTGATCCCAGTCCTATTCCTGGTATGAATTCTACTTATTAACTAATATATTGGAGAAAGAAAGATGGTTATCAAAAAAGCAAAATTTTGAAGTATTCTGTCTTTTTATATTTCCTGCATGTGCTCTTTCTCTCCTGCTCGTCCCTTTCTCAGTTCACCTTAACTTAATGAGCACTCTCTCTCCTCCACCCGCCGGCTCCACAGTCTTCCTTCCCTTGTCCAGGCATTTCCAGTCCCCTGAGGTTACCTGATAATCCTTCTTGAGTAAGAACTGGAAATAAAAGGGATTTGAAAAAGCCCATACCCTATGAGTCAGTAATACCACTCCTGGGAATTTATTCTCAAGAAACCAATTGAGAGAAGTGAAATATCATGATCACAAAGATTTCCATAGTATTTGCAATGATAAACTGAAACAACCTAAATCACGTACCTCTGACAAGTGGAATGATACGAGACATCACAACACTTAAGGCTTAGCAGCCACTGGGAAAAATGCTTATGAAATAATATTAAAGAAAATATAAAATACAAAAATATATAAGATAATTATAAGATTGCTATTTTACAAGATAAATATTTGATTAGTGATAGAACATGACCGGGAGAGAATGCAAACATCTTGATAGTATTTTACTTGAATCTTTTGCCCTTTTTTTGTCTGTCCGCTTCCCTGGTAATTAGTATTAATGTCTAATACTTAACTCTGTGCCAGGCACTTTGCTAAGGCTTTACATACATCTTCATAAAAAAAACGCATGCAAAAGGCAATATACCCAATCTACAGATGAAGTACATGAGGAACAAAGAAGTTAAAGAATTTATCCAAAGGGTGTATATGGCATTTATTCAAAGCACCTGTCTCCAGAATCCATTCTCTTGACCACTATACTTGCTGTCTCTAATATTTACATTGGTATAGGAATTTATTGTTCTTGTCAAATTGGTTAGAAAAAATAAGAACACAAATTTATTGAGCAGTAAACGACAAAAAAAATTTTTAAAGTGGTGTTGTGTCATGGTAGTGAGATCAACACACATACACTCACATACTGAGACAATGCCCTGATTTCTACTTTGCAAAACCTCAGCTATGTATCAAGTAACATTTGAAGGAAAAGTCCAGAAAGGAGAACAGCTGGATTATACTGATGCAGTTCTGTTAATTTTTTCTTTTAAACCAATTTAATATTGTTGTAACATTACATTATATTAAATGGAAAGATAAAAATAAAATAAATAAAACAAAAACTTTTTAATTGCATGGTCTATTTCTGGAAATGTTTATAGAAGAAATAATTTGAAGAAGTAATCTTTTTGAGGCTCAGGAAATTAAAGTATAATTTCAATATTGATAGCAGTATTCAATATAATCTTATTATTCACTATAATCTATAATTATAGGTTACAAAGTTCAATATCACATAATATTTGGTTCTCGTGAGTGTGACAAGTAATATTTTCCTCCACAGACTACTTATAAATAAAGCCATTCACCTGAGAGTTATATTTTTCATTTTTTCTCATTTAATATTAATACTTGAAATGAATTTTCTGAAAGTAGAGAGGGGAGTTTTTTTTAAAGAATTTGATTTCTACTATTTTCTTATCTCTTTTGGTTAAATAGAATATATTTATAACTACACTTAATTTTAAGGGTTTATAAAATAGCGCATCTTAATCTGCTAGTAAAATCTTGAGATTCTTTTCTGAATAAGTATGTTTACCAAGTTAGAATACTTTTTAAGGCTTATATTTGGATAATTTCTCCCATGAAAATTACATAAGCTATTTAATATAAATGAATTCACCCATCTAGGGAAAAGCTTCCTTTGATTCTGCACTTCTTGCTTGAGTTATAGGAAGCAAAAATAATTCTTGGTCCTTCCTACCTGTTGAACTCTTGATACCAACTTGACATGTCTGGGAATCAGAGACGGAGTATAGAGAATTGAATAGGAACTTAGAAACCCAGGTGCATCACTGAAACTGTGATATTGCCACGAATGTAAATGATCAGGATGTAAAGCTGAAATGTTAGAAATGATGGTGTTTTGGTTTGCAAAAGGCTACCAAGGCAATATAACAGAAATGGGGGATTTATTAGGTTGCAAAGTTACAGCTCTGAGGCCATGAACGTGTCCAAATCAAGACATCATCGGGCATCAGGCAATGCCTTCTCTCTGAAGACCAGCACATGGTGGCATCTCCCTTCTCCTCTGGGTCTCATTTCTTCAGCTTCGGGCTTCCTCCATCTTGGATTCCACTGATTTCAGCTACTTGCTCTCATGGTGTTCTCTCTGCTCCTGTGTCTTTTTCTTTGCCTCTGTGGGCTTTTCTATCCTGGGTTCCATTGATTTCAGATTCTGGCTTCCATGACTTCTCTCTTAGCTTCTGAGAGGGTTCTCTCTGTCTCTCTCTCTCAGGTTCATCCCATTTATAAAGGACTACAGTAAGAGAACTAAGACCCATCCTGGGCTATACCTTACTAAAGTAATCTCACCAAATGATCGTCACTGGAGGAATCTAATCAAAGGTTCCCACCTGCAATGGGTTTATACCCACAGGAATGGATTAATTTAAAAGCATAATTTTCTAGGGTGCACAAAAGATTCAAACTACCATAGATGGAGTGCACAATAAGTTGCTGTTCATTTCTTTGACTAATTCAGATCCTTTTTACCAAGAATGAATGTTTTACATAGTGAAAACATATCAAAGGATGAGGTCCAGTGTTTCATATGTTTCTAGAAAAAGAAATAAATGTATCATCTGTGAAACTGTTAATCAATCATGCATATAAGAAAACACTCAGGAGCAGAAGAGCCTTAATTTTCAGTTAACTTGGCCCCTGCCCAGAGCACACAGAAAAGCAGGCACATTAATTCATTAGAGGAAAACATTATACATTGATTTGTCATGCAAATTTAAAATTTCATCAAAGCCAAGAGAAAACTGAGTTTCTGATTGCTCTTAGAGCTGTTGCTGGAGAATTGGAGTAAAGAGATTGATGTCAAAGATCTTTTCCTTAGCTTTGCACTTTCTTATTAATTAAGAGCTTCAAACTCAACCATGAATACTGAATCAAGACAACATATATTTTACTAGATGTTTTTCTAAGCATTTACAGTTTTAAAAGCATGCATGTCTCCTTTGAAGCCTGGAAGTACCTAGTGAATAACAAAACTCTTTGAGTTTAGCATTTCTCACTCTTTCAGGTATCTGTATGGCCCAGCTAGATTGGCGGTGTGGTACTGCCACCACTGGCTACCACCTGGTGACTGATGCCTTAGACAGAAGGGTTTTGGTTACAGGAGTGGTGTACCTCCTTCCTCAACAAATAGCGCCATTCTTTTCCAACCCTTTTCCTTTTTTTCTTGGAGGTAAGAACCAAATATAATGACAAAATGTTAGTGTCCTGGGTTGATTCTGGCCCTGGTGTTCTTTCTTTCTCACACTGTCCACTCCCTTCAAGGCACCTAACTGCATCTGGACTCCTCCTGTACAAACCCATTGGCCATTCTTTAAGGATGAGTACAATGCATCAGGCAACCTGGGGACTGCAGTGGGATAGAAGTGGAGGAGAGCATGTCAGACAAAGAAAAAACACATTACAACTGTCAAAATTTGTCTTGATGCTTCAGTTCTAAGCAGCAGATCCATATTTTCAAGTGTTTATTAGATACATAATTATCCCACTGGCAACTCAAATTCAATTTTCCCCTAACAGAACTCATTACCTATCCACCCAAAACTGGCTTCTACTTCTTGGCTCCTACCTAGGTAAACCACACCATTAGTTTTCTAATCATCCAACCCAGTGTGTCTGCTCTGTAACTCTTTAATCAGCTCGACTGATTAAAAGTAGAAATATATTTATACTCTTCCATAACAGTGTGAGGATTTTGGACTATTTTAACTTCAATAACTCCATCCAAATTTACAGTATTGTTATCATGTGATTTAGTATAGCTTACTTTTTTGTAACTTCCCAGATATTATTATCATTTTATATGATTCATGCTTGCTTAGGTTGACCCATATATTTCCCTGGTTCTTTGCTTCTCTTTTCTTCTTGATATCATATCTATTGGTCGTTAGCATTTAATTTCTTACCAAACATCATCTTCTTGATTTTCTCCTAATAAGCCTTTGTTTGTGTCAAAATCCCTTTGTATTCATTTGTCTGAAGATACAATTTGCCAAAGTTAATGACAGATATTTTCACTGACCATATAATTCTAGAGTATAACAGTTATTTTTCTTTCTGTGATCCACTGAAAATATTCCACTGTGATCTGGTTTCCATCATTTGTGTTAAAAAAATAATTCATCCATCTAAATGTCATTCTTTGAATGTAATCTATTCTTCCCCTATGTCAGCTCCTTTTTAAAATCTTGATTCCTATTTCTTCTTTCATTTATAAAAAATATATATATTAAACTTTCTTATTTTATATTCTTTGTTTGATAAACCAACATTTGAAAGCTTATCTTCAATCTCTTATTTCTGTAAATGTCATTCAGGACAAGTCCAAGTCCCAAAAGTGCCATTACACCTCTCCCTCCCTTTCCCTGCCCTCAGCACCCCCAGTGGCCACTGTCTCCCCATCAATGATATAATTTCTTCCATTGTTAGAATCACAATGAGTCTATAGTAGAATACCAGTAAGTCCACTGTAGTCCATATTTTATTCCCCAATTCTGAGGATTCTGGGATGTTGATGCCCACTCCACCTCTAATTGGGAGAGGGTTTCGATCCCATATGGCTGATGGATGGGAGTCTCTTGATTGCAGTTGTAAACTCTCTCAGTTCCTTGGTATGGTGGTTGTCCATCCTCACCTCCTTGTTAGTTGTTCTGGGTGAGTCCAATGAACTGGAGAGTAGATATTGCAACTCTGCTGAGGCTCAGGGCCCAGCTGGCACATGGACAGCCCAAAGATTCAAGTCTCTTGCGTGTACACCCACCAATTCCAACACCAACTATAGGTTCAAATAGAAGGGAGAGAAGAGGCATATGTAGAGAAGACACAACCGAGTCCAACTCTGTCACACTCAGGAGCACAAACTCCAAAGTAGGGCCCACTGGCAAGGCAACAAACTCTAGAGCTATCTGCCATGACTGTAGGACTTGGGTGTCTCCAGAGCCCTCGGGAACCCCATTATTTGGGGTAGAATCTACTTTGGCAGTCTATGAGATCCTTCTAAGATGTGCATAAGTGTTACCTCTGGGATGACCTCCTGACTCACTTTGAAGTCTCTTAGCCATATAAACTCATTTCTCTCTACCTTTTTCCCCCTTTTATTAAAGTTCTTTTTCCAGTTGTATTGCTAGTTGGTGCTTGGTAGTAATCCCTTGGTGCCAGGGAGGCTTATCCCCAGGAGTCATGGGGGAAAGGTAATGCATTTATATGCTGAGTTTGGCTTAGAGAGAGGCCGCATTTGAGCAACATGGAGACTCTCAGGAGGTAATTCTTAGGCACTTCATAAACTAGGCTAAGTTGCAATTTCAAGAGCAAAGGCTCATAAGCATAGTCATCAATATCAAAGGCCCATCAATGGACCATCCTTCTTCACTACTCATTGCCCCTGTACTCAGGGGATTGTTGCTATTCTATTAGAGAATGTGGCAGAGCTCCCCAGGATGGGAATTCAATATTCTTTCGGTTATTGTGTGAATCTCACTGTGACAATGCCCTATGAACATTTGAACACATTTATATACCTTATATGTATGCCCAGGTGAACTTCCTCCCATGTCTCCCCCAGCATACTCCCCACACCAATGACCCTTCCCTGGCACAGTTGTAACCCTTCTGTGGTCTAAAACCTCTCCAAGAATGAAGCCAAGAATATTGCCAAATACAGTTAATAGGAAAATGATATAATAATGATACATTTAAACATAAGAAATAAAATGTATAATAATTTAGAAAAACTAAAACTCAATTAAAATTTAAAAATTGGGATATTAAAAAAATAAGGACAAATATTAAAAATTTTTTTTGATGTTTTGCCTTTCATTACTATAATATCTGTTGTCTTGTATGTACAGTGTCATTTTCTTCCATTTCTTCCCCAGTGTCTTACTTTTTTTCATTTTGTCTTCAAAGAAGTTTTAGGTCACAGTAGTCACATACAGAATATAGGGGACTTCCATATACCCAACATCTTCCCCCTTTTCCCCCTTTCTGTATTAATAATCTTTTTATGTGTGGATGGTACATTTGTTACAAGTGATGTACAAAAATTGAAACATAGCTACTAACCATGGCCAATGGTTTACATTATGGTTTACAGCTTGGACCATAGACTTTATAAATTTTTGTTCAAATTTAACATGGCCTGTATCCAACATTGCAAGATAATGCAGAGCATTCCATTGCCCCCTAAGTTCCAAAGATTTTTAGGTACAGTAGTAACTTCAGACCAACTTTTATATGACTATATCATCTAAGTCTGTTCATCTTCTGAAAATTTAATTCCCATAATTTCATTATCTTCTTTTTCTCTTCCATTAATTCTGCACTTCAATCTCATGGACCTCAACTTAGACTTCATATTGGATCACTGGGACATTCACAGACAATATGGTACTTTATGACATTAACCAGGGAGAGTAAACAGAATTAAAATAAAAGAGTGCAGGAGGGAATCCCCATATTGTAAACTAGCATTTATTAGACCCACGACTCACAAATTTACTTGTGTGGTCTACATTTCTCTGTTGAGCTATTGATCTTTACATTTAATGTCCTATTGGGAAGTCTTATCTGGATAGCCTATAATTACTTCACATCCAACCACATAACCTAAGCTGATTTTTTTATGAAGTACTCAGAAAAAAAGTAGATATGAGTCAAAATGTTGAATATTTGGAGTTCTAGGTATAGTATACACTGATTGCCTTGCCTATTTAAGGTGAAATTATCTAACGTGACTCAAGCCTATGTACTATAAAGATGGCATCTTAGAGAATCTATTCCTCATTGTCTGGACTCTTTAAAATGCTTTTGAATGAGCTCAGATAAGAAATACTGCAATTAATTGGCAAGGACTGGATGCTATCCTGGCATAGACACTAAGCAGACCTTTCAGCAAGGAGATGGATGATGACCCTCTTTTCCATGACATGAATCCTAGTAGTTTACTCAAATCATGTCTAGGTTCATTAGCTCTCCTTGATGCTTTTTAATTGCAAACAATTCATAAATGCAAGTTCTGCAGAATTTTATAACAGTCTTTCAAATTGGTTTTTATATTACATTCATTTTAAACACAAATATCTTCATTTTAAAAAGTAGGAGATTCCAACATGGTGGTAGAACAAATAATTAATTTACAGAAAATAATAGCTTTATAATATATAAATTAAAAAACCAGTTGTAACCAAATATAAGCTATGGACTATAGACAGCAGTAATATTTTGACAATGTTCTTTCATCATTTGAAACATCATTTCATCATGTGTCACAACAAAGTAAGATGTTGGTGGTGGGGCGATGTATGGGAATCCTGTATGGTATGCCTGATTGTTTTGTAAACTCACAGCTTCTCTAATAAAAGAAAGATAGATCTATATATTTAAAAAGCTAGAATATATAGAATAAGAAAAGAACCCATTTTCTATAGCAACAATAACAAAAAAATTTGAAATATTCAAAAAAATCCATCTTCATGTTACATGGAGAAATATTAATGCCCATTTTGTTTCAAAACTTTGTTTATCCAATTTCACCTTTCCATACAGTTTTAAATAGAATTTGGTCCATCTCATTGACTCCAATGACATGCTGTCATAATAGTATCAGCTATAAGCCTAATCAATCTGAGAGACCAGGCCTGGAAATATTTACATGGCTAAAGATGTTGCTCCCACTAAGACCAAATTGATAGTCCAAAACCAAGTGTCTGAAAGGCATAGCAAGCTCTGTCCTGATGAAGGAAAATTTCCACACCAGGAGGCCCATCATAGATGCCATGCTGTAGATGATACTTGAGGACAGCCTTTTGACCCTTTTCCATTCTATATTGTCTGCTCATTTGTAAAATGTCCTGACTCTGTGGTTAGAGTGGAGTTTGGGGACTTGATGGATAATAGAGGGCAGGAGGCACCAAATACCCCACAGCAGAGTTCAGCAAAAACATCACCAAGAAAAGTAGCAAAGATTAAAGTAAGACTCCAGGCTTACTTTAATCTGAGGTAAGAATGCCGACCATATTTTCAACAGCAAGAGTGAAGTTTACCAGTAGACAAAGCATTCATATCTGCTTCTCAACCTATCAGTCATTAGAGAAGTGACTTTAAAATCATCACATTCAGTGGAAAATTTTGATCAATTCATGGAAATCCAGGACATCAAACTGGAAGCTTCACCTTCCCAAACGATTAGATGGAAAATGGGCACCATCTTCTGTCATCATCAGCTTCTTCAGCTATTTGTTGGCTTCCAACAAAATAAAAAGAGGGCTATGAATATTAAGCCTCTTTTTTTTTATATTTTAAACCAGCAGGTCAAGTGGGTAGGCAGTTTTCAGAACTATTTGTAGCTGGCCCCTTGGTTTTGCCACTTGATTACTAGATTCAGCTATTTGTTCCTTTAAACTTAACCAGGAATAGGAACCAAAGACATAATTGACTTCGAGTCCTTGCTCTAATATTTATTAGCTATGCGATCTTAACAAGTTATTCTGATCCTTCATTTCTTCACCTGTAAAACTGCGACAGCTACACCTTCTTCAAGGCACTGCTGTGAGGAGCAAATGATATAAGATACAGAGAGCACCTAGCATCTAGTGTGCCGCGTGGAAAATATTTAACAAAAGACATGAGGAGTCTATGATGATTTTTCAAACTCATTCAAAATTTTCAGATTTTCCCAAATAGAAGGTAAAACTATGCTCTTTTACAAACAGAAAATGCAATAGGAACCACATTTATATGTGATAATAATTAACATCACACATTTTTGTATTTTCCGTGATAGTCTATTATTATGGAATAGGATTAAGTCCCAGCTTTCAAAAAAAATCATGAAAATAGTCACTAGATAAACAATTGATTTGTTAAAATAATTTACACTTCAGAAGACAGATGAAGTATTGATAAATAGAATGAAAAACGAGTTCTTACAAATTAATAACAGTCGAGAAAGGAGGATATAAAAAGACAATTCATCAGAGTAAATCCAAATGTCCAATAAACTTCAAATGATTCTCAAACCCACAGAGAGAAACAGAAATGCAAATTATATTAGCAAGATATATTTTTCACTGATCAGACTATAAAGAAATAACTTCAATATATATTTTTTTATTTTTTAGGTGCTGGGGCTCGGGATTGAACCCTGGGCCTTGTATATGGGAAGCTGGCACTCAACCACTGCATCACATCAGCTCCACTGAGCTGGTTTTTTCGTTTGTTTTGCTTTATGTTTGTTTTTTGTTTTTAGGAGGCACTGGGAACCAAACCTGGGACCTCCCATGTGGGAAGCAGGTATTCAACCACAGAGCCACATCGGCTAACTTAAGAAATAACTTTTTGAAAACTTACTGCTGGAAGGTATGAAGGGGAAAGAGTATTTGAATGCATTGCTAAATGGATAAAAGTAAATAAATAAATATATATATTTTTTAAAAAAGCTTTAGGGTGATAATATGTGAAGATCTACTAAATCACAAATACTTGTATCCTGTGACTCAACAACTCCACCATTGAAATCCATTTTATAAAAATCAAAGTACCAGTACACATCACTGTTGATAAGGGAGTGATTGAGTAAATTATTTACATCCATGCCATGGAACATTACATAGCCATTATATTGTGCACCCACTAAAAAGAATAAACCTTGTAATTTGGACAGATTTCCATGGGCAGTTATTGAGTGTGAAAAGAAGAAATTAAATGCATAAAATCTCATTCTGTTTTAAAAAGAAAACATGGTGAATGGATTAGCTGATATATACTAGGTTGTCAACATGAGTTACCTGTGGGAAGGAGTGCTAAATTAGTAGGGCAGGGAAAAGAGAGAAGAAAGAGGGAGCAAAACAAACTGGAGAAAAGACTGTTTACACCTATTTCTACAAATGTGTCTAATTACATTTATATAAAGTTGTATATATGTACATGTAATAAAAATTAAAGATTAAATAGAAATAGCTCTCTAACCCAAAACGATCTCCATCCTCTGAGTTTGGAAGTCCCATATGGCTTGGCTAGTCAAAAGTAACTTCTCCATTTAGTGAATCCCAACTTAATATCTCGGTGAGGCATTTTGTGATAAGCTGCAATAGAAGACAAGTTAGTTATGTGCCTCAATTCTGAATTCAAGGGATATACTTGCCAACTCTTTTTTGCATTAGAATCATTTTACTTATTTAAACTGAAAAATCTGAAACCAACCCCCAACAACAAACCAAGGGAATGGGAAGTGAATGCATTCTGGTCTTAATTGAGTAAAGAAAGAGAATATTAAAGCAAGGGCCCATGTTGTCCTTTCTCTAAGGAGTAGAAAGATTTTTTTTTGAAGAAATATGAACAAAGCAAAAACAAATAATCCAGATCAATGAGAAAATTCTGGGGAAGAATGGAAAGAAAGAAGAGAAAAATCCTGGAGTTAATCTCCATCCTAGAAATAGATCCAAATACAAGATGCAGCATTTTAGGGCAAAAATGCTATGTATTTTCAGAGAGCTAAAACAAAGCACCACAATTATGAGAGAAGATCTCAATCAGTTTCACAAAACAACCATTAAGTAGAAGAATAAGTTCCACCAAAATGACGGTAAATGATAGAACAAAGAGCTATTGACAAGAAAGGGGGAAAAATCACTGATAAAGGGAATGAGATAGAAAAATGACAGGTGTGGAAGATAAAATATGGAAAGGCAACATGCAAATCATAGGAATTACTAAGGAAGAACACAGAAAATGAAAAAACTTTTATAGTCAAAGACATAATGAAAACTAAAAAACAATACATTGGATATTCAAAGTGTTTTAACATTCCGAGCAAAATTAATCAAAAGAAGTCAGCACTCACATATAGTTTGGGGAAATTCTTAAACTTTAAAGGAAAAAAAAAAAAGTTCTTCAAGTCTTCATGCAAAGAAAATTTGCTTTCAGGGAGTTAAAGTCTAGACCACTTTCCAAATATCAAAGTTATTTGATGGGTTGGTATATGAAAAGAAAAAGATTTTAACCAGGATACCCAGAAAAGCCTCATTTGTATGTGAAAGCAATAGAAACATATTCTTTGAACTGCAAACTCTCTCAGACAATTTCCCACTCAAGGATTCTTTCTGTAAAACACACTGAAGGGTATAATCCAGAGCTCTAAAACCTGAATGACATGCAACTCTCAATTTGGATTACAGGCCAGGAAAAAAAAAAAAAAAAGCACGAACTTTTGCTGACCATTGAAATCATGACCTCATTATACAACAAAGTTTCTAAAGTTGATGTTTTGCTAATAATAGTAAATAAGGTCCCTATAAAAGGAAAGTGTGTTTCTCATAAGTCCAAATAACCAGAGTAAATTTTAGAACAAAATAACCCATATGTTTGTTTAAAAATAAAGTAAAAATAATTGGGGATTTTGATCCAAGAGTTTAATTAATAAGCTATGAGAAGATATATGACTTTGAGATTATACTTATCTTCTTTAGAGTAGAGTATCATGTAATATAAAGATAAAACATACATAGATAAATATAGCTTTAAAAGAGAGAGTTTGCAATAATAATTATGAAATCAAAAATAAATGAAAACTAAAATCAATGCTTCAAAAATGATTAATAGGAAGATTTAAAAGAAGCATTTAAGTAGGTCATGAGATACATTTAATGATTGACACTAATACAATAATTACCTTTTAAACTCTGAAAAAAATACTCGTGATACAGTGTTCAATGAAAAAGAAATTGCAACCTGTATGTACATTATAAATGCACATGGGCAAACCAGCACAGGAATACACAAGTTAAAAATAGGCAGAGTTTAATGTGGGATATGGATGGTTGCTTTAATTTAAAAATAACCTTTTAATATCATTGTTAAATTACATTAAAACATGATTTTAAAATATTAAACAAGCCCAAGTCAACTTTAAAATAAAGTGTCTCTTGCCACTTCTAACAGAATAATTTGGTTAAAAAGGTAACATGGGCTTCTTTATCAATTTTTAGAACGTGGAAAAAGATATTAACCCACTATCTTACCATAGCTTTATATTACAAGATAAGAAGATATTTGCTAAGTCTATACAACCTGAAGTAATGATATTTTTGCACAAGGGTAAATATGTCTCTTAAAGTTGGAAGAGCTTCTAACTAAATATATACTATGTGCAGGTTACTGAAGTAAAAGCAAAAGGTCTGTGTGTGACATTTACAGATACTCAAAAGGATCCTTAAAGACCAACAAGGTTTTCCCATTAGAGAAAGAGGTCTTGTCACATTGCTTTCAGAATTTCCTTCTGAACTCTTTAGGCAAGTCTCTGTGATTTGTATTTTCCAAAATCAGATGCTTTACTGAACCCTAAAGTAATCTAGGATTGTAAATCCCTGGGCCCCAATATATTAGGAGTCAGGGAAAGACTGACTACTTAGGAAAAAGAAGGGTACCTGTGCATAGTTAAAAAGGCTTTAAATTGTAATAATGTTTACTCTTTCATCTGATTCATGATATTAATTTGAAATACCACCCTTGACTCCATCTACCTTTCCCACTGTCTATTACAACTAGATTACTCTACTTTTGGTAACCCAAATACCCCACCGAATCCAGCATCCACACCTTTATTCCTGCCGACCTTTCCTTCTGAACTTCCCTTTTCCATTGCTTCAACCATTCCACGTTTCAGTCATTCTACAAGGCCCACATTAAACCATAGTCCCTCCATGGCTTCTCTCCGTGGTGCTGATCCTTGTTTTACGCCTCTTATAATGCACATACCGCTCTCTACGACTAATTACCTTTTTTAAAAAAGATTTATTTTTATTTATTTATTTACCCCTCCACCCCTTGCCACTTGTGCTCACTGACTGCTTTCTGTGTCCATTTGCTGCACGGTTCCTCTGTGTCTGCTTGTGTCCCTTTGTTGCATCATCTTGCTGCACCAGCTCTCCGTGGGCATGGGCCAGCTTGCCCTCACCAGGAGGCCCCGGGAACTGAACCCAGGGCCTCCTCTATGGTAGGTGGGAGCCCAACCACTTGAGCCACATCCGCTTCCCACTAATTACCTTTTGATAGTCCCACAGTTTTTCTCGAAGACTCTTTTTTTAATTGCTTTTTTGTTAAAAAACGTTTTGGATTACATAAATGTTACATCGAAAGTGTAAGGGATTCCCATATACCTCACTCCCTCCCCCTCCTACACTTTCCCCATTAACAGCATCCTTCATTAGTGTGGTACATTTGTTACAGTTGATGAACACATATTGAACATTTCTACTAACCACAGTCTGTAGTTTTCATCATGGTTTACACTTTACACCGCACAATTTTATAGGTTTTGACAAAATTTATCATGGCCTGCATCTCTCATTGCAATGTCATGCAGGATAATTCCAATGTCCCCCAAATGCCCCATGTTCCACCTATTCTCCCTCTCCCTCCCTTCAGAACCTTTGCTGACCACTGCCTTTATATCAAAGTTACAAGTTCTTCCATTACTAGAATAAATAGTAAGTCCACTTTAGTCCACAGTTGCATTTCCCCCTTATGTGTGTTCATTCCTCAATCTTGAGGATTTTGAGTGTAGAAATCATATCCTCCCAGTCATTGTATCCTGAAAGCACCAAGAATTGGGCTATCCATTACTGTTCTAATAATACTGGATAAATGGTCTCGGGGACCATTTTAATTCACTATTCAAGCCAGAGTGTGCGAAGCAAATATAAAGGGAGGTTTGGGGTTACAGTTCAATACTCTAAAACTAAAAATGGAGCTTGTGACATTTCACATCTTAGCGTTTGGCCCAAAGCAAAGGACTAGTTACTTAAGACCAAAAATAAGATGATCAACTGAGGTTCAATAAAAGAAGTGCTCCCCCTGGTAATCATTATTAGTTTGAAATTTATTCTTAAATATATCCTGTACCCAGAGTCAAAACAATGGAATATAAAAGGGTTTTTACTTGTTGAAAAATACTTTGTTGACTTTTCTTTGAAAAAATTACCTAAAGATAAGGAGAAGTCCTCCTTCTTCACTCTCCATGTTAAACAAACAGAGCTCTTTGCTATTGTGTGTGCATTTAGTTGGCTTTTATTCACACTTGGATTTCTCCTTTCTGATTTCAGTGGTATTAATCAAAAGCATTGTACCTGGTCCCTGTATTTGCTCTTGGGTAAGCAAAAAGGAAGCTGGACTTGTACAATTGTGTGCCTGTGATCACATATATCCTTAAATAAATGTGAGGGACATGGTTTTGTAAAGAGGCTTTGAATTTCCAGACTTCAAGTTTCACTTCTCATCATTAAGGCAATCGGAATTCTCTCTCTGGTCATTTCAGAGACTATTATAAACTGCTACTACTTACCTTCTTTTCAGGCTTAGAGAACTGGAAGTTTTTCCCATTAGTTTTGAAAGGAGGCAAACAATCTATTATCAAAATCTGCCTCCGCACAGCGTGATGGGGATGTTCATTTTTTCCTTGCTTTGTCATTTGATCTGCTCAAGATGTGGGATGTGATATTGTCATCTGAACTTCCAGCAGCCGGCAAATACAATTAAATAATTCTGATGAAGCCTGTCACAAAGATTGGGGCTGTGACATTTACTCTATCATTTAATCATGTAGAGTAACAAACATTAATAGAATAAGTTGGAGATTTCAATCAAATAAACATGCAGATATGGAAAAAAATTCTTCACATTCCCCCAGACCTCCCACCTTCTTTCTTGCTTCTCTCTTTGCATTTGTCATTTCTCTACCCTAAGACTGGAACTGTTTTCTTATACCTTTCCATTATCCAAATGTATCCATCTTGTAATAGCCTACTTGCTGGCTATTTTACTTACTTCATTTTCCTGAACTCAGTAATCTGAACTCTTATTTTTTTTCTCTAGTAGTTTCAAACAAGTCTTCTAAGTACATTGCTAAGAACAGGGATGCAGAAATTGTAGTCTAAAATCATTAAAGATGTAAAAAACTTGAGTCACATTCAGACATCGTATAAGTACATCTTTATTTTACATGTGGAGAAACTGAGGACCAGAAAACTTTAATTCCTTCAATCACGTATTCAACACAGGTTTGAGTAGCCACATCATGCCTGACACTGTACTAAATGCTGAGAACGAAATGCAGAGTCACAACAAACAGGGTCCCTGTCCTCTAGGACCTCCATCTTTCGGGATTCAGCTGTTCATCCAATAATCCCTTAAAATATCAAATTTACAACTGTGATAAGAGTGTTGAGGAGAAAGCTATGGTGATGGAAAAGTGTCTAATGGGAGAAATGGCTATTCCCTAGGTTCCATCAAAACAGGGATATGTTAGAACCCAGTTCTCCTAAATAGCAAACGAATCTTCTATTGTCCACCGCATTGTGTGTGTTGAATCTATTTTTGTCAGTCAGTTGATTGCCTATTGTTCAGGTTATGCAGAGTGGAAGATAACAGTGATATGTAAATGTGATGGTGGAAGGCCACTTGTCACTTCAGACGTGATTTCATGTGATTCCTCTTCTGTTCTCTTGGAAACCAGTTCTGAGGAAAACATGAGGACATTGCTGTTTACATTGAATTTTGCCAAAATGACACAGGTCAACAAATCAAAGCTGTAAGTTCTGCGTTCTGTGACAGAACTCTCACCAATGGGACTGAGAGGCAGCCAAAGCATGTCCAACCATCACCTGTGCCTGAGATTCCAGTTCAACCTGACAGCTACGTGGCTACCTAGTGTCGACGGGAATACCTCTGGTGTTGAGAAACAGAATCCTCTAAAAGCTGCCCATTCTGTATTTAGTGAGTTCTTGTAGAGGGATAAAGATGTTTGAAAATGGCTTAAGGTACGGCTATCTTTGGAGAGTTAGAACTCACTATTAGCACCATATTTTACTATATGCACATGCAATAAATATTGCCAGATCTACTGAGATATAGATAAATGGAACGTAATGCAAAATACATATGAACACATAGATATTCTTTGTGGGGATAAGAAATTTCTGACTTTAATTCACACACACACATCCACAAATCCCAAGCCTGCTCTGTGTATTAAAATGTCCACTTAGAAATATTTAGAAACTGCTAGCAAGCACCTGTAAGCATATGTGCATATACAAGCAGCTTTCTCTGGCCTGGGAAATATTCAAGTGAAAAGCTCGTGCAGCTCTGTTTCATTATCAACAGCAATTTGAGGCAATCATGGGCTATGTTAGTCATTGTCAATTGCATTGTCATCTGCTGCAGCACAATTTAATTAGCAAGCCTTCGTTTGGTTATCTGCCAGGACGTGCTACCTTAGCTGCTCTGGTCCAGTTTGGGGACTAAACTTTATCTTATCATGTCAATATATTTGAGAGGATACCTAAACATTCTCAAGTGTTTTGTTTGTCGTGTTATGCTCTCCCTCAACAAAATTACACTAAGGTTTTTGAAGTCAGCTTGAAAGTCTGAAATGAATTAAATATTTATTTCTGGACAGAAGAATATGCTGATTTCGTTTTAGATATGCTTTCCTTATCTATAGTGCTGTTCAGATCAGGTGACTATAAGGGGATTGGTGGGTCATTATAATTCCAAGATATTTCCTAGGTTTTTCTGTGTGTGTGGGGGGGTGGGATAGGAGGGTGGGTGGGTGTGCCGTGTGTGTGTTGTGGTTATAAATGGTCCTTGCTAGGAAGGAATGAGGTCTAGAAACAAACACTATTAAGTGAGGTTTGAGTAGATGCTTAAAAGCAGCTTCGGCTTCAGAGAGTGAGAAGAAGGCTGGGCTGACAGGAAGAGAACAGGGAAGTTGGAAAAGCAGATGAAAGGGAGTAACAGGTTGTTCAGGCAAGGTGTCAGAAACTAAGCACTTAGGAAATGGCTGACAGGGGTCTCCTGGAGCAAAAGGAGAGGAAGGCATGTGGTTACCTCAGCGAGGATGGTTAGAGTAGTTCTGACTGCATGTCAGGTGCTAGAAACAGCAGACAAGAAGGCTTTGGCCTTTGCTTTTTGACTCTTATTGGAGAAATTTTTCTTTTACAGAGGCTGTTAAACACTGATTATTTTCATTGGTGTTTTGGGCACTCTTACATGTTTCTGCTCATAATAGCTAGAAGTGCATCATCAGGTCCAACACACAAAAAATTATAGTCTCTAAAAGAACATGTGTAAGTAGCTGAAGAAAATATGAGAAGGCTTTGACATGTTATTTAACTTTTTTCTGACATTGCATAAATGAAAATTTTTCCTTTTAATTCTCTTTCGTATGAACACTGGCATAATTTACATTGCTTATGGATTTGACTTTTATAATTTGGAAACTGCTTATATATTACCTCAAGAGTATTGTAAACTCTTGGAGAGGAAGTGATTTGCCCTGTCATGTATTACTATGTGCCCTCTATGCTGTCCAGCACTGTATGAAATATTATAGAACCTGCCCAATAAATATTTGCTGAATTTAATATTGTAGCCTGTACATCATCAATTAAAATCACTAATAATTAGCTAAATTATTATCAAAGCATTAAAAGAAGAAAAGAAGCAGAATTCACTTTGCTCTCATTCTTGTCACCTGATCTACTGAGGAGAGAACTAAAAAGGATAAAGACATGAACATTTTCATTATTCTCTAATCAATGCCTGTAACAAAACCCCATCAAATATCTTTTCCCATAACATAATGGCATCTGTAAAGCTTCAATCTCAAGCGTAATTTAAGGCCACCATTTTCTCTTATAAGGAGGAACCTAAAGTGAAGAAGAGAAAGGTCTGATCACCCACCTCCTCTCACAGCAGGCGCTGGAGGTGGATGGGGTAGAGAGAGGAAAGTTACCTGGATGTCTCTTAATTACAAATGTTTTCCCTTTCTCGTATGGGTCTAGCTTTTCTGGGGTTGTGGCAGGGAGGAGAAAGAAAAACTTAAGAATCTTCAGATTGAAATTATGGCCAAGCTTTAGTTGTGAGAGGAAACTGTGGTCTCGCTTTGGCTCCATCCAGTAAACATGGTGTCAATTGGGCTTTATCCAGTAACTCTTGCCTCATGCCATCTCCATCCTGTGACCCTTTCTCACTCTGACTCCATACAGAAACCCTGGTCTCATTCTTAATCTATCCAATAAACCTGGTTTCACTCTGATCCAGAAAGCAAGTGTGGTCTCACTCTGGCTCGATACAGTAACTAGCCTCACTCTGGCTCCATCCATTAGCCCACAAGCCACTCTAGATCCATCCAGTAAACTTGGTCTCACTTTCACTCCAGAAAGAGTCACCCTGCTCTTTCTCTCTGGATCCACCTGTAACCCTGGTGCTATTCTGGTTACATTAGATAACCAAGGTCTCACTCTGACTCCATCCAGTAGTGGCCTCACTGTGGGTCCTTCCAGTGGCTCTGGTTTCAGTGTCTGTGTACATCGTGTAACACTAGTCACACTTGGGATTCATCAAGTAAACTTTGGTCTCACTTTGAGTCTAACTAGTAATCCTCGTTCTGGTATAACTCAATCCGTTATCCCTGCTCGCACTCTAGATAGCTATAGTAATCTTGGTATCAATTTGGATCCATCAATAAAAATGGTATCACATTGGATCCATCTATTAAATCTGGTCTCACTATGTCTCCAAATAGGAGCTTTACTTACTCTGGCTCCATCTAGAAAACCTAGCCTCACTCTGGTTCAATCCATTAACCTTGGACTCCATCTGGATCCATGCAATGTACTTTTTTCCTACTCTAATTCCATCTAATAACTGGTCTCTCTCTGACTCCATCTAATTACCCTGGTCCTACTCTGGATCATTTCAATAAACCTGGCCTCAATCCGACTCCATCCAAGAATCCCATACTTACTCTGGATCCAACCAGTAAGCCTGGTGGTCACTCTAGATTCATCCAGTTCCCTTGGTCTCACTCTGTCCCCATCTAGAAAATCTACTCTCTGACTCCATCCAGTAACCCTGGGCTCACTCTAGCTCCATCCCATAACACTGCTCTCACTCTGGCTACATAGAGTAACTCTGATATCAATCTGACTCCGTCTAGTCACTCTCATCCTTTCATGACACTATTCGATAGACTTGGTCTCACCTTGACTTTATCAAGTAACCCTGGGCTCACTCTAGTTCCTCCAATTCCATTGATCTTCTGATTCCATTTTTACCCCCGTCTGGATATGGATCCATCCAGTAATCCCATGCTCACTCTAACCTGATATACTTAGCCTGTTCTCATCCTGGATCCTTTGAATAAACCTGGACTCACTCTGACTTCATCCCATAAGCTTGGTCACACTCTGGTTCCATTCAGTAATGTTGTTTCACTCTAGAATCATCCAATATCACTGGTATGACTCTGGATCTATTTAGCAACCCTGGTCTGACTCTATCCAGTATTCCTCTCCCCCTTCTGACTCCAGACAGTAACATTTGTCTCTCTCTGGAGGCATCCAGTAACCTTGGGCTCACTTGCTAATCTGGTTTTATCTGGCTCAAAATCTTTCCTGCTGCTGGTTGTCTCTACAACTAGAAGTTTTCCCCACAGATGTTATGCAAGTCTTTCTAGGTGTGATCTTTAGGACCTTTTCCATGAGGCAAAGCCACTTCTCCCTTCAGTCCCTCCAATGAATCAAACCCACTTTTGTTGAACCTTTGTCTTGCTTTGTCCATTTATCTCTTGGATGGGGATCAAGACTTCTCCCCTCTCCTCTAACTTCCTGCTCTTTCACATGAAGACACAGGAAAGTTGAAGTCTCCACCACTACTTTTAGTTTGCAAAACTGGAATAATGTGATGAAATTATCCCACACTCCTCACACAATAGAGCAGGGTCCTTCGTGCCTAGCTCTTGTAATCTCTTCAATCAAGCCTTATTCCTAAATATCTTTAAGTGAAAAGAAGATACCAGTCTCTCTTTTTTTTTTTTTTTT
>JAKSZT010054281.1:15335109-15392087 GCA_026826555.1 Tolypeutes matacus
TTATAATTTCTTGCATTGCTAGAATCACCATATGTGAACAAGAGAATACCATCAAGTCCACTCTAGTCCATAGTTCTTCCCCCAATCCTGAGGGGACTGGGATGGTGATGTCCACTCTCTCTTTTATATACACGCTCAGGCTCCAGAGAACAGGTATTGAGCTATTTTTCCGCTCCCTTTCCTGGAGCAAGCATTTCTGAAGGTGGAGATTTACTTTCTTCTGTTTCCAGCACCTCTAAGCCTGCAGGTTCCATGGCCCAGCAAGTCTTTGTTGGAGGAATCCAGTTCTTGCAAGGCCCCTGTAAATAATCATGAAAAGTGCTGAAAAACACTCATTGTCTTGATTTTCGCACATCACATATTCCATTCCTGTAAATAAATCGATCCTCTACCTATCTCCATATATTTTTAACTTTATATTTTGAAACAATTTCAAACTTACAGGACTGTTTCTAAAATAATACAAAAACAATACAGAGAACTCCCATATACCCCCATCAAGATCCTAATTTTTACCAACTTTTAACATTTTGACACTTTTGTTATATCATTCAATCTACCATCTATCTATCATCTATCTAATTTCTAAAGATTTGAAAGTGGCATAGATTATTCTTCTTGAACACTTAATATGTCCATGTATATTTCTTAAGAATAAGGATATTCACTTATATAACCTCATTAAGTACAGTTTTCAAGTTCTAGAAATTTACCATTTATTTAAGGAATAGAGTCTATATTCCAATTTTTTCATATGTCCCAATAATGTCATTGTGTGCATTTTCTCCTACATTATTAGATCCAGTCTGTGATCATGAATTGTATTTAATTTTTATTGTCTCTTAAGGCTGTCTCTTTTTCAAGATGTTGTAACATATATGCAACACAGAATTTCCCATCTCAACCAATCCCAAGCATACAATTAAGTGAAATTAATTACATTCCCTGTGTTTTGTTACCATCATCACCACACATTGCCAAAATCTCCCATAACCCCAAGCAGAACATCTGCAACCATTAGCCTTAACTCCCCAGCCACCTTCCTCACTGCCCTTGTTTACCTGGGCCCTACTTTCTTTCTCTCAGAATGTGTAGATTCTAGTTATTTCATGTAAGTGTAATGTGATGGTTAGGCTAATGTGTCAACTCGGCCAGGTAATTGTGTCTAGGTGTTAGGTCCAGCAAGCACTCGGCTAATTGTAATATAAGAGCATTTATGGACTTCAATCAACAGTGAGTTTACTGTGTGGATGGCTGATTACATCTGCATCAATCAGGGAGATTGCATCAGCAATAGGTGGCGCTTTTATCCAACCAGTTGAATGACTTAAAAGCGGAAGTGAATTCAACATTCAGAGAGAATTTCCCAGCTCATCGTTGGACAGGCAACTTCTCCCAGAAACTCATCAAGGACCTTTCATCGGACTTTCATCGGAGCCCCTGGTTTGCAGCCTGCCTGTGGAACCTGGACTTGTGCATCCCCACGGTCGCGTGAGAGACTCTTATACAATCTCATATTATTCACAGATATCTCCGGTTGATTCTGTTTCCCGAGAGAACCCTGACTAATACATGTAATCATGCAATATCGATCCTCTTGTATCTAGATTATTTCAATCAACTTGATGTCTGTATTAGTCAGCCAAAGGGGTGCTGAGTCAAAATACCAGAAACCTGTTGGCTTTTATAAAGGCTATGTATTTGGGGTAGAAGCTTACAGTTACCAGGCCATAAAGCATAAGTTACTTCCCTCACCAAAGTCTATTCCAACGAGGTGGGGCAAGATGGCTGCCGACATCTGTAAGGGTTCAGGATTCCTGGGTTCCTCTCTTCCTGGGACTTGCTTGTCTGCAGGCTCAGCTCCTCTACTATCTCCACAAGGCCAGCTGTAGACTCTCAGGCAAATGGCTTGTTTGTCTTCCTGGGGCCTTTTCTCTTTCCTCACCACCAAGCTCCTCTGTATGCTTACTTCCTGGGGCTCCAGCTCAAAAACTCAGCTTCAGAACTCCAATGCTGTCTTTTGCCAGTCTTTTATCTGTGAGTACCCTCCCACCAAGGGGCGGGACTCAAGACCCCACTGACGTGGCCCAAAGTCCGATCATAATTTAATCAACTAAAAGTGATACCTCTGACAGACCAGTTTACAAACATAATCCAATAACTATTTTTGGAATTCATAAACAATGCCAAACTGCTACAATGTCTTTCTGCAAGGCTCATCCATGTTGCAGCATGTATAAGAATTTCATTTCTTTTTATGGCTGATTATATTCCATTATATACACACACACACACACACACACACACCATTTTGTTTATCCATTCATCTGCTGATGGAAACCCTAGGTCTCCTCTACCTTTTAGCTATTGTGAACAATGTTTCTACAAACATTGGTGTTCAAATATCTGTTCAAGTCCCTGCTTTCCTTTCTTTTGGGTATATACCTAGAAGTGGGAGTTTTATGTTTAACTTCTTGAGGAACCATCAAACAGTGGATACACCATTTTGCATTCCCAGCAAGAATATACTAGGGACCCTATTTCTTTGCATACTTGCCAGCAATTGTTATTTTTTATTTTTATACAATAGCCATTATGGTGGGTGCGAGGTGGTATTTCATTATAGCTTTAATTTATATTTCCTTAATGGCTAAAAATGTTGAGCATCTTTTCATGTGCTTATTGGACATTTGTAATACCTTCTTTGGGGAAATGTCTATTCAAGTCCTTTGTCCATTTTTCAAATTGGGTGAGGTCCTTTGTTGTTGAATTGTAGAAGTTCTTTTTATATTTTGGATATTAAACTCTTATCAAATATATTGATTCCAAATACTTTCTCCCATTGTGTTTGTTGTCTTTTCACTTTCTCTATAATATCCTTTGATGCACAAATATTTTAAATTTTGATGAAGCCAAATTTATATATTTTTGTTTTTTTTTTGCTCAAGTCTAAGAATCCATTGCCTAATACAAAGTCCTAAAGATATTTTTTATATTTTCTTCTAAGAGTTTTATAGTTTTAGCTTTTATATTTGGGCCATTCATACATTTTGAGTTAATTTTTATATGTGATGTGAGGTAAGAATCCACTTTCATTCATTTGCACGTGAATTTCCAGTTTTTCCTGTACCATTTTTTGATAAGACTGTTCCATCCCCATTTTGTGGATTTGGCACCGTTGTCAAAAATTAACTGGCCATAGATGTGTGGATTTATTTCTGTTCTTTGAATTATATTCTATTACTTTATAAGTCTACCCTTGTGCTAGTGCCACTCTGTTGTTGTTGTTTTTTTCTTTTCTTTTTTGTTTTGTGTGTGTGTGTGTGTGTTTTGTTGTTGTTGTTGTTTTGTTTTTTGTTTTGTTTTGTTTTTGTTTATTTTCATTTTTCCACACTGTTTTGATTACTGCAGATTGTGTAGTAAGTTTTGAAATTGAGCAGTGTGAGTTCTCCGATATTGTTCTTTTAAGACATTTTTGTCTATTTAGGGTATCTTGCCCTTCCATCTGAATTTTATGACTGGATTTTCCATTTCTACAAAGAAGGCTCTTACAGTTTTGATTGAATCTGTAAATTGCTTTGGGTAGTATTGACATCTAATGACATCAAGTCATCCAATCCATTTATTTAAGTCTTTGTGAATATCTTTCACTCATGTTTTGTAGATTTTCATGTACAAATCCTTTGCATCCTTGGTTAGATATATTCTTAGATATTTGATTCTTTCATAATTATTTTTTGAGTTAAATTTTAATTTCTAAAGAAGATTTAGATTACATAAATGTTACATCAAAAATACAGGGGCAACCAAGTAGCAGCAGTCCTCAGTTCCTACAAGAATCTCTGCTTTCTTCTGCCTGCCCACCTCTTCAGCCTCCACCATGTCCATCAGGCTGACCCAGAAGTCCTACAAGGTGTCCAGCTCTGGCTCCCAGGCCTTCAGCAGCTTCTCATACACAAGTGGGCCCCATTCCCACATCAGCTCCTCGGCCTTCTCCTGGGTGGGTAGCAACAGCTTCCAAGGTAGCATGGGCACTGGCATGAGTCTGGCTGGGAGCTACAGCAGGGCAGGGAGTGTAGGAGGCATCACAACCATCACCTTGAACTAGACGCTGCTGAGTCCCCTGAAGCTGGCAGACACAATGACCTCCAGACCATGTGCATGCAGGAGAAGAAGTAGATCAAGAGCCTCAACAAATTTGCTTCTTTCATCAACAAGGTACAGTTCCTGGAGCAGGAAAACAAGGTTCTGGAGACCAAGTGTAGCTTCTTTCAGCAGAAGAAGACTGCTCGGAGCAACATGGACAACATGTTTGAGAGCTACGTCAACAACCTTCATTTGCAGCTGGAAGCACTGGGCCAGGAGAAGCTGAAACTGGAGGCAGAGCTTGGCAGCATGCAGGGGCTGGTGAAGGACTTCAAGAATGAGTACGATGGGAGAGGGAGTGGGGCATATAGGAATCCCCTTTATTTTTGATGTAACATTTATGTAAACTAAAGCTTCTTTGAAAATAAAAATATATTTAAAGAAAAGAAAAGAAAAGAAAAAGTATGAGGATGAGATCAACAAGCCAACAGAGATGGAGTTTTTTTGTCCTCATCAAGAAGGCTGTCGATGAAGCTTACATGAACAAGGTGGAGCTGGAGCCCTGCCTGGAAGGGCTGAAGGATGAGATTAACTTCCTCAGGCAGCTGGATGAAGAGGAGATCCGTGAGCTGTAGTCCCAGATCTTGGACATGTCCATGGTGCTGTCCAGGGGCAGCAGCCACTCCCTGCACCTGAAGGGCATCATCGCTGAGGTCAAGGCCCAGTACGAGGAGATGGCCAACTGCAGCTGGACGGAGGCCGAGAGCATGTACCAGATCAAGTACGAGGAGCTATAGACGCTGGCTGAGAAGCACGGGGATGACCTCCGCTACACCAAGACGAAGCTCTCCGAGATGTACCGGAGCATTAGCCGGCTCCAGGCTGAGATTGAGGGCCTGAAGGGCCAGAGAGTGTCCCTGGAGGCTGCCATCACTGATTCCGAGCAGCGTGGGGAGCTGGCCATCAAGGATGCCATTGCCCTGCAAGCCACCTCTGTGTGCAGGGAACGTTCTATGAGATCAATCCTGTGACGAATATCCTGGTTCAGGCTCTCCGGCATCCACCAGATGCACCAGTAGGTGCACAAGGGTTACTCTGCTCCTTCTGAAACTGGGACCAAGGACTCACACTGCACCAAGGAGGGGAGGGGGTGGGGGTAGCATCAGCAAGGACACTGTGAGGTTTTCCTACCATTTTTATGTTTTCTTTTTCTTATTTCAGTACTTTTCCTGTTACTACAGCACTTTAACTATTTTCCAGAGCTCCGAGAAAGATGGTTTTGCTAGTTTTGTTTGTTTCTTAATGCTTTGGTGGGGAACAGAACCCTGGAGCATCTCACTCCCATCTTGGTGACCCCTCCATAAATATTTACTCATAAACATTTTAAAAATAATTAAATTATAATACAAGGCAAAGATAATCTACTTACAATGACAATGCAACAAAGAAAATTAGGTTACAACAAAGAATTCTTGGTTTTACAGGTAAGAATGAATTCCTTCGTGAAACTCTACAATCGTCTTACTAAATGTCACTAACATTTATTAAACAGAGAAAACAGTTAAAGCAGTTGTGTGTATAAGTAGATATTTTAAAAAGCTTCCAGGAAAAATAAAAAATTTGCACTATAGCATAGTACTAAAAGCATGAGAATTTGAGTCAGAAAGATCTGGATTCAGGTTATTAACTGTGTCCTTGAGTCATTTATGCACCCTCTCTAAGCTTCAGTTTCCTCATCTGTAAGATAGGCATAGTGATATCCAGCTCTTAGAATTATTGCAGGAATTGATATAGGCAATTCATATACACATACAGGAAGTTCTTAATAAGCAATAGTTGCCCTTGTTATGACATTGACAAAATTATCCTCTACTCTCGATTTGTGGAAAGGCAGAATAAAACAAGGATAGAGGGAAAGAGAGGTATCCTTCTAATAATTCTTTCAAACACATGAATTTCTTTTGTGAGAAAGGAAGAGAGTTATTCTCCTGATTCAAACTTAATAAATCAATTAAAACTTCATCTAAGGAGCTAACAGCCTAAGATAAATACACAAAATATAACATTTTGATGAAATGATATGTTCCACTAAGTCCAGAAGATGCAGGGTTTTTTTTTTTTTTTTGGGGGGGGGGGGGCAGCAAAGCTCCATAGCTGATGAGTTTTAAATTTTTATATCCAAAATGAATTAACATGGAAGACAATTTTGGGGCATGTTGAGGTTCATAGTTTTAAGGAAAAACTCTACACGGACCACTGTGTGCTTGTGTGTGAGCTTCTTATTTCTCATTGTATGAGGTAGGGTTATAACTATATAATTTCTAAGATCTCTTCCGTCTCCAAACTTCTGTGATTAAGTGAATAGGATCCTGACAGATGGAAATATTCCACGTTTAAGTTGCTTTTTTGTCCAGACTTTCTCCTAAGCAAATATCCTTGTCCAACCTCTGAACTTCAAATACTATAAAATATGCTTTCTCACTCAGAAAAGATTCCATCCAAAAATCTAGAATTTTGTGTCCCAACTCCTTCTACATGGATTTTCCCACCATTTAATTAGTAGTTCTTATCTATTCTAGTCTGAAAAAATGCATTATAAAAAAGAGAACACCCTGAATTCTGTACCCTTTATATCTATTCTCTAACACTGTAAATTCTGGACCACATTTGGGACCCTACCCAGGAAAATCCCTAGTCTTCAATAATAAGTAAAGAAAAAAGAAATTAGAAAATTATTTCCCTTTTTAGTAAATTGTGATATCCCCTTATATTTATTCATTTCACAAAGGAAAAAGATTAATACAATAATTAAGTTCTGTTTTGCATTCAGAACGATACTATTTATTCAAAGTGGGAAACAATTTAGACAAAAGAAGACAAATGGACTTTCACACTGGAGGACCACATACATATTAATAAAGATAACCTTGTTGGGTTGGGTGCTGGCATGTGACAGGCTTCTAGAGCAGCCTGTGAGGTGGATATCAATCATGTCCTCGTTATTGTGGGGAAATGAAGAGAGAGAAATTTTGGGCATCTTACCCAGGTTTGTCCAGCTGGTGAGTGACGCAGATGATACACTGGAAGAAATTACATTAGCAGAAAGTATTTTACCTGTGATCCTGAACTGCATATACTTAAAAAATTGTACAATGTACTTAAAATATTGGTTGTAAAATAAAATGCTTTTATAAAATTTTAAATGTAAAATGAATAACATAATATACATGTTAGAATGATGGAGGCAGAGTAAATATATTTACGATAAATAAAGTTTGGAATCTACATGATTAGTATGTTATGTGAGTACTAAATCTTTCTCTTTACAGAGTTACAAGCCATTCTTGGTTTGAGACTCTGATTGGTATAAACTCATCCAGTTCTGGAGGAAAAAAAAAATTAGGGACAGATACTCAGAAATTATTCTACCTATTCTGGGTAAACTACCACCCCTTGGGAATTGATTCTCAGGAATCAAGATAAATGATATTTTAATGGAATATTTAAAAAAAAACAAAATTAACAATAAAACTAGGATGCTTAAAATATCACCTATTAAAGAAAAGCAGCTTGTTTGCATTACTCTTCAAGGATATTGTGCTAGGAGCAGTCAGCCCAGGGCCCTGGCGTCTGGGGGCTGACAACGGTAGGAAAACAAATTGGGCAACACAGAAATATGTATATAGTCATGTTTTTCTGATTGTAGATTTCTCTACAATCAACTTTTCCCACTTGATTCAAAAGATGGTAGGGTATTTTGATTTATGTATGTAGGGTTGCATGTTTTTCTTTCTGCTTCAGGCTCTAACACGGCTTGGCATATCATTGTTGCAGCCTGAATTAATTTGATAAGGCAAAATTCAAATGGGAAAGCAGCAGGCTGAATAATTGAAGACATAAATAAAAATTAAATATAATAAAATATATAATAAACACATACATAATATGTAACATAAAATATAATAAAACTGTAAAATAAGAAATGCTGGCACAGAGGCCATTTCTGCATTTTGAGAATTGTATTCACATGGTGAATACCTGGGGGATGGGGGAAGAAGTTTAGACATATGCAAAATGAATTTTACTTCATCTCCCCACTTTAAAAGTTGATTTTATTGCCAATAAACACTAGCAGAAAAGTGAAAGCAAATATTTGAGAGAAACTAAGAACTGGCTTTGAAAGAATCTTGAAAGAAAAGCTACTGAGTAAAAGTCATTCCTTAGCAAATAATATGTTAATTAACATACTCAAGACACAGACACTTGAGAGTTAATTCAGGTAGATACAAGTGAAGGAGAAAAAAAAGAAGATAAGGATGAATTGAATAGAGAAATTCTACTCAACTCATACAGTTATGCTATTGTATACAGTAAATACAGATTAGAAATTTAAACAGAGAAAATGGAACGAGTCCTGAATCCTTAAAATGATCAATAATCATTTCATGTTATGTCTAGAATCAATATTACTGAGGTTGGGAAATCCTCCACTAAAAAAGAAAATGTTTCCATTAGCTTATTACCTCAATACTTGGAAATTTGTATCTTTACCCATTTTGAGTCGAAAACTTTTATAAATTCCTTTTAAAGTTTTATTATTTATTTAAAATTATGTTCATATTCATTTATTTACCTTATTTAAATTCTATTCTGCTGACATATGTATTAGATTAATTATTTTAATAATAAAATATTATCCATAAAAAAAGGATAATATTTTAAGACAAAAATTTGCATATTAATATCCACTGTTTGAAACCAAAAGATGAAAATAAAGATTGATTTATAAAACCTCTTATTTTTTTATTTCTATAATTTGGTTTTCTTAAAAATGCCCTTCATAAACAGAGAAGGGATCTTGCACTGATGTTTCAAATATTGGGATCTTGGCTTGTGGCCTCGTGTCTGAGCTAGATAAAGAAAAGCAATGAATATGTTAGGAAAATTCTGAGATGAAACAATAAAAAATTAAAAGCTATTTTCAAGTTATTAGTCTCAAATTTTTATAGTCCTAAACCCAAATATAAAGGAACAAACAGTACACAAAACAATAACGTAATATTTTATGGGATTTAAATTATGTAAAACTTAAAATTCATAACTACAATAAAGCAAAAATAAGAAAGATAAATGCAATGGATGGGCTCTGAGATTGTAGTATATCAGGGAAGTAATAAAAGTAATAAACATATAATAAATCAAGAATGCAGGTGTAGCTTTCAGGATAAACACTAACAAATTAATAGGAGGATAATGGACTAATGAGATTTCTTTATTAATAAAAAGAAATGAAAGTAGAGGAAAATGAACATAAAATAGGTATGTCAAATACAAATAGTATGATGTTAGATATAAACACAACTCTAACAGAGATTACAATAAATGTAAGTCGACCAAATGCACTAAATAAAAACTAAAACTGTCAGACTGTATAGAAAATAAAACCCAACAACATGCCACATATAAGAAACACACTTTAAATATAAGGACATAAAATATTGAAAGTAAAAGAGCACTAGCAAAACAAAGCTCATACAGCTATGCTAAGATCAGAAGAGAAAGCCTTTAAGCAACCAAGTGTTACAGGAGCTAAAGAGGTACATTTCAGAATGATAAAGGGGTCCTTGAAATAACAGGATGCCATAGTCCTGAATCTGTGCAGCTAAGGACATGGTTTTAACATATATAAGACAAAAATTGAAATATATGAACACGAAATAGACCTCTTTCAAAGAATTCTGCAATGCTATAAAAGATCTATACAACACAATTACAAATGATCTAGTTTACACATATAGAATTCTGCACCAAACAAGATAATAAATAATCTTTTCAAATGCAGTGGGATATTTGCCAACTTTAACTATAGGCTGGGCAAGTCTCATCAAAGGGTTAACTAATTCAAAATATGTTCCCTAACCACTTCAGAATGAAGCCAAAATCAATAAGAAGAAAGATAGAAAAAATCCCCAACTGCTTGAAATTTAAGTAATATATTTCCATTTACTCCATGTATCAAAAACAATATCGAACAGATCTTAGAAAATATTTTCAACTGAATAATATTAAAGGCATGGCATATAAACTCTCATGGGATGCAGCTAAAGAGGTGCTTACATAAAATTTTACAAGCTTAAATGCACATATAAAAATAGAAGAGAGATTCCCACTTCTAGTCAAGGTGGAGTAACATGGACCAGAATTTTCCTCTTGCCAGAAAGAATTAAAATACACACACACAGAGAGAAACAGACACAAACACACACTCACAATATATTGAGCTATGAACAAGGATTGGCAAACTGCTGCCTGATGGCCAAATCTGGCCCGTGGCCTGTTTGGCCTTCAAACTAAGATTGATTTTTACATTTTTAAAGCTTTGCAAGGAAGAAAAAGAAGGAGGAGGAGGAGGGTAATAAGAGGAAGGGGAGAGGGGGAGTTTTCTTTTTTTTAGGATTGCAGCCATAGCACTGTCTCCTTGAACTCAAATAATAGTGGCAGCTTCTAAGGGCCCAACCCTCCTCCAAATGACTCTAAAAGCACCCAATTCCTTGTATTAAATACCTTCCTGTAAAACATATGATTTCTGTTTCTTGTACCAATATATTCCAGAAATGTGACCCTCCCTGTCTCTGACATGCTACAATATTTTATAATGAAAAAACAGCTACAGATATGTGAATAAAATAATTGTTCTCATCTCGAATTGAAAAGAAGGGGTAAACTGTTATGCAAATTTCCCCGCTGCTTAATGTTTTATATTCTTACGGATGAGATTCGATAAGAAATTTATGTATAACCAGATGCAAAGATAAATTTGAATCTGTGCAACCTAAAATCTATTGATGCCTAAAAATATATTGTTATAATGTGAGGTAAATATTTAGCATGTCACCAAAGAATGCATTTTCTAGTCATTCTGAATAAACACAAAATAACATTTCCAATTCTATTTACTGTTAACCAAAGTTTAACCCCAGAATTGATACTTGTATTCAAGGACATGTCAAGGTCAAGGTGGTGGGAGTGGCCTGTCCCCACAAGGGCATGCATTGTCTCTAGAAACCCTACAAACAATAACAAAACCAACATAAATTGTTCTGGTTATTTATTTATTTATTCTTAACCCCCCTCCCCTAGATGACTCCCTTGTCTGTCCGTCTGTCTGCTGGTTGTCTGCTCTCTGTGTCTGCTCTTTGTGTCTGCTATCTTCTCCAGGAGTCACTGGGAACCGAACCTCTAGCTGCGTCCTCTGCTGGCTGCAGCATCTGCTGGTTGTGGCATCTGCTCATTGAGGCATCTGCTCATCTTCTTTAGGAAGCACTGGGAACCAAACCCGGGACCTCTCATGTGGGAGGCAGGTGCCCAACTGCTTGAGCCATATCCGCTCCCTGCTTTTTATTTCCAATATGCACTGGCAATTATAAACAATGTCAGTGATAAAAATTTCCTCCCCCCCCCCAATTTTTTCTTTGTTGAAGTTCTAAACAAGAGCTGTGGTTACAGCTGAGTTTTAATATACATATGCACCCTACCAATTAGCATATTTTATATCATCCTTTAGTAGCACCTTCAACAATTGATTGTTCCTTTGAGATTCTTGGATATTCATGTGGTTCATAGTATATAGTTCTGTTGTAGCATTAAAATTTTACTAGCTATCCTGGAGTAGAAATTACTTTCAGGAGCACTCTTACTATTCCTGGCCTCACACCAGGAAGGGGCAGAGACAGAGTTCTATCATCTGATTGATCCTGGGTCAATGGTGTGATGATGGCTTAGTTTTGCAATCCACCAAATCCCCATATAAAAATAAAGAGAGAAAACTAAGGACACAAAAATGAGATTACAGAGCCCAGGAAAGAATTAGAAACAAAGGAAAAAAATATTTCAGAAATGAAGACTAACTTAGAAGAAAAACAGAAAACAGAATAAATAATTACCTTTTATTTCTTCTAAGCACTTAGAAGAAATAAAAGGTAAAGGGGGGGTGGAATTTTAAAGATCAAAAAGAATTTGAAGAGAAATAACACATATTGAAGATAGGCAACTAAGATTCAATATAAAGGTAATGGGAGTCCCTGAAGAAAATCAAGGTAAGGCGGGAGAATAAATATTAAAAACTATAATTCATAAGATAATTGCTGAAATAAAGAAAAATTTAACCTATCTTTGAGAGAACACTCCACATATATGAGAATATTAACCCAGAGTGACCAAAAACAAAATACATTCTGGTAAAAATTACTGGACATTTATGACAAAGCAAAATATAGTATGTGAATCTAAGCAAAGAGAGCAAGTGGTTTATGGAGGGAAATTTTGGAATATTATATTTTTCAGCAGCAATGCTTTATGTCATAAGGCATCAGAATAACTTATTTCAGATACGTAGGTAAAGAAAATGTGAGCCAAAGATTTGTATCCAGCAAAGATGTCTTCCAAGTATAAAGGGAATAGACAAACTGTTTCCAACCTGCAAGAAGTCAGGAGATATTTTTCCATAAGAAATTCCTGAGGAATTTAATATATAAACTTCAATCAAAATGACTAGAATGACATTGACATAAGGACTAATGGTGAGCATTAAAGCTGTAGTTACCTGTTGAAGCAAGACCGATGAGAGTGAAAACAGAGGGTCTCAATTACGTAATAGGTGTATGCTCAGAAAAGGTAGATAGAGTGCAACTGTAAGAAAAGGGGTGATGGGGGAGCATAGAGAGAGAGAGAGAGAGAGAGAGAGATAGTTCATTCCAAGCCAGGGGTAAAAAATGTGTATGATAAGCCTGGAACATCTCGTCTGAACACATAGTAAGGAATTATTAAAAACTACTAGGATCTGGTCAAAAGAACCAGGAAGAAATTTGAAGAGGTTCTCATTGGCTGAGATTGGAAACTTTTAGCTTCAAAAGGGTAATAATCACTTTTGATTGTGGCATCAAATATGTGTAAAACCCTAAATGTATAATGAATCTTATAGATTGGATCACATCCCCCATAAAGACATGTTCAAGTCCTAAAACATGGTCTTGTGAATGAACTCATTTTTAATTTTCATATAGTCAAGATGAATCCAAATTAAATCAGACTGACCTTAATCCAGAACAAGTGAGGTCCTAATAAGTAGAGAATATTGGACACAGTAGTAAGATACTGATGGGGAGACAGATGGCCATGAGATGGAGGCAGAGTTTGAGTTATGAATTGCCAGCAAAAACCATCAGAATGCTACAGACATCAGAGAAAGACTGGCCTGCCAGTACCCTGAGTTTGGGCTTCTAGCCTCCAAAACTCCAAAACAAGCCAATAAATTCCTGATGGTTACACTAACCAGCCTATGGTATTTGTTACAGAAGCCTGGGCAAACTAATACAATGATATTTTAAAAAAATAATTGGTCACCCTCAGTTGATGATAGGGAGGCAATTCATGATCTTGAAAATGGGCAAATAAAGGGAAAGTGACATTTATACTGAGTTTCCTATATGCACTGTACCTCCTTATGATCACAAGATGGGGTGGGGAGGGGAGTGTCTCTTTACAAAAGTGTTTCATTCATAGATGAAAGAGAAATAGTATAATATAAAGACACTATTTTGAAACCTCCAATGAATTACCGGATCTAGGCTTTCAACATCAACATTTGTTCACACCACAAATAAAGAGACAACCAGACAGTATGAGCCTCCTGAAGAAGTAAGTCAAAATGAACCCCTGAATCCAGCTCCCAATATTCAGGAAATACAGAAGATAAAGGCACAGGTTGGACTGCATGAATTTGCAATAGGCAAAATCCAGACTGTGAAAAATTCTTCAGGTCAAAGAAGAAAATGACTCAGGTTTTCTTCACTGATAAATTATAAAGAAAAGGGAAGGATAAAGGAAGAACATGTAGATTAAAAGGGACACAGAAATCATGTAAAATTTTTATAAGATGAGCAAAGCCAAATGTGTAGAAATTAAACTTGAATGGTAAAATTGCAAAGAACATGGGAAGTGATTACCGGAACAGTCAAGGGTCTGGTAACTGGGTAGGGGGTGGGTGAGATTGTGCAGGACACATTATAAAGGTTTCTGATGTGGCCAGCAAAGGTCTCGACCTGGGTAGTGGTTGCAGAGATGCTCGCCATATAATATTCCATTAAGCTACACATTTGCTCTGTGTGGTATTCTTTGCCTATGGTCTTATTTTTTTTCTTACAATAAAAAATGTAAAAACAAATAAACGAAACTATTTCTTTGCTTCATAACTTCACATTGGACTTCCAGCATGGTCTATCAAACATTTTTCAATATTTATATATAATGTGCTTTAATTCTTTCATATGACTGCATAGCTGCACTGAATAGCTTAATTCCTTATGGCTAATACCCTAATAGATCTTCTGTATTCTCCAGAGAATGTGAGAATTGATTTCAAAATTCTCAATGGGGAAGCGGCTGTGGCTCAATCAGTAGGGCTCCCGTTTACCATATGGGAGGCCCCGGGTTCGGTTCCCGGGGCCTCCTGGTGAAGGCAAGCCCGCCTGCACGGCGTGGTTAGCTGACCCAGCGAGCACAAGCAGCAAGGGGGGGGATAAATGAATAAATAAATAAAATCTTTAAAAAAAAAAAAATACTCAATGAACACTTGATGAATTGAATCAACAATAGGAAAACCCATTTACATTCCTGGGAAATTTTATATTTGAAGGCAATTGAAAAGCATGCCCTGAAGTAGGTGGTAATGATGAAAGATTTTTATGGAATGGACTTTCAACATGATTCAAGAGTATCTAGTAGCTCTCACCAATCTATAATATGAAAATAATTCAGCACCAACTTGGTGAATCAAACTCCTTTTCATCTCAGTGACTCTTGCATCAAGGGGTTATGCTAACTCTTGAACATAAAATCTAGATTATTTCAAGGCAAGCTTTGACCAAATCAAATCCACTCGTACAGATGTGGTTAACTCAAAAGAGCTAACTGCTAATTTTGCAGCAATGGTGTACTCATCAAATCATATGTTATGGTGTAAAATTATTCAAGTACGAAATGATCCAGGACTTCTAGGAAATGCAGTAGTTAGGTTTATTACCCACATAATTTAGTTCTGCAAATTATTTTATCTGTAAATGATAAAATAGAAAGATGTATCACATTTTACTCATATAATTTGTAAACACTGAAATGCCTGAAGTATGAAGACCATGTTTAGGAACTAAAAGTTATAGTTCCTTTTTTAAACATTTGCATTTTTGGACCAGCAATTTTCAAATGTTCTTTCCTCGTAAAATACGTTTCAGCTGATATTCAAATATGGGACATATTCCCATGCATACAATTAGATTTAGATGAAATCCAATATTTACAGAGATTTAAGGAATGGGATTAATTCATGCATGCTGCTATTATTGATTACAGATCAGTCACAGATGAAAGTAAGATGCTGCTTATATTGATTACAGATCAGTCACATGGAATTGCATGCAATTCCCTGTGCACTGGTCCTAATACCATCCCTTTCCCACTCAGGAAAACTTATGAAAAGCCAGTGATATTATTATAGTGATAACCTTGCTCTGATCTGCAAAGAAAAGCAATTGATTTAATACGTACTTTAAATATTTATAGAAATAAATCACTTGCAGTACAATGCATTAATTTGCTATGAACCTGATTTAAGAATTGCTGTTTGAGATTATAAACACTCTCTATTCAATTTCCTGTCATCAACTTACTTTTTAAAAAAGTCTTAGGATTCAATATATATGTGTGCTATAAAAAAAGTATTAAGTATAATAAGGCAAACGAGTTCATGTATGTTAACATTATAATTACATCTTTCTGAAATTCAGAGATTAAATTACTAGCTCATTCTCATCCAGAATTAGAACCATGATTTTGCTCAATTCCAATTCCTTAATTTTTTTTTAGGAGGCACTAGGAATTGAACCCAGGACCTTGTACAGGGTAAACAGGCACTCAACCACTGGGCTACATCCACTTCACTCAGATTCCCCAAATGTTAACATTTTACCATATTTGCTTTATTATTCTCCTCTCATATACATATATATGAACAAATATATAAGTTTGTTCTTAACCACTAAGCTGTGGACATAACATCCCTTTACCCCTAAATTCTTCAGTTTGTATTTCCTTAAAAAAGTCATTTTCTTAATGACCACATAACAATAGTCAAAATCAGGAAATAACTCCATTCTTTTGTGTACAGACTTTATTCAGATTTCACAAAATTTCCCTGTAATTTTCTTTACAGAAAAAGTAAAACTTTTCTAAGGCAAAATCCAATCCAAGATTTCACTTTTTATTTAGTTGTCATTTATCTTAGTTTCCTTAAACCTGGATAGGTTCTTGAGCCTTTCACATTTTGAAGCATACTGGCTACTTATTTTGAAGTATCTGTCTCATAATGGAATTTTCTGATTGTCTTAGTCTGCCTGAGTTGCTATGACAAAGACCACACAACGGGTTGGCTTAAACATCAAGAATTTATTGGCTCATGGGTTTTTTTGTTTTTGTTTTTGTTTTTTTTAAAGATTTTATTTATTTATTCATTTATCCCCCCCTTGCTGCTTGTGCTCGCTGGGTCAGCTAACCACGCCGTGCAGGCGGGCTTGTCTTCACCAGGAGGCCCCGGGAACCGAACCCGGGGCCTCCCATATGGTAAACGGGAGCCCTACTGATTGAGCCACAGCCGCTTCCCCTGGCTCATGGTTTTGAGCCTAGGAGAAGCCCAAAACTGAGGCATGAGCAAGGTGATGCTTTCTCCCCAAAGTCTGTAACATTCTGGTGCTGGCTTGGTGGTAATCCTGGGGGTTCCTTGGCTTGCATATCTGTCTATCTCACCTCACCAGGTGATGCCTCCTCTCTCTCTTCCATGTTCTGATGACTTCCGGCTTCTGACTCCTCCCATGGCTTTCTCTTTCTATGTCTGAGTTTCTTCTGTTCATAAAAGGCTCTGTAATCTGGATTAAGACCCACCCTCATCCAGTTGGGCTACATCTTAACTAAAAATAACATCTTGGAGATGTTTACAATGGGTTTTTACAATGGGTCTACACCTGTGAGAATGTGAATTAAGATTAAGAACATATCTAAATTGGGATACAAAATTGAGCCTATGACACTGATGTTTCCCATGATTGGATTTAATTTATGCAATCAGGGAAAGCACCATAAAAGTGATGTTGTGTCCTCAGTGCTACGTATCAGGATGCACATTCTATCTGTTCCTTCATCATTTTGGTCACTTGGTTAAGGTGGTGACTGCCAGGTTTCTTCACTGTAAATTCATCATTTTCCCTTTGAAACTAATAAGAATGTTATGGAGAAGATACTTTGAGACTATGTAAATATCCTGTTCCTCATCAAACTTTCACCCACCAGTTTTAGCTTCCACTAAAATTTCTTTCCTGAAACAATTATTATTAAGGTTGCCAAATGTTGATATTCTATTTCCATTTATCCTTCAACATTTAGTAGTTGGCATTTCAATGAAAGGAATGTCACTAGTTATTTGTTTAATCATTCATTTTAGTAGGTTATAATCCTTTACTGCCATTATTTATTGTGATCCTCAAAATTATCCTAAATTTGGCTAGTAGGATCCCATTCAAACTGACTCCTTTGTCCTTCACATACGTCTGCATCAATCTCTGAGAACCTTCTTATTTTCTGGTGTAGAAACCTGCTCCAAGTTCATCCTGTACTTTCCCATCCCAGGTCAGGAATTACACAGTTCTCCAGTTCCTCTTTTAGAGGGATGGTATTTACAAAACTCTTTCTTACTATTCCTAATAAATTTACATATTTGTTGACCTAGAATAAGTAATAAATAGCTTCAGAATTTCTAATCTATACCACTGTGGAAAACAAACCTACCAACTACTAACTTGTTTATAGTTTATTTTTTTATCTTTAACCTGAGAGTTTACAATCAAAATATTTTATTCAATAATTAATTGTGTTAGTTACTTATTTACCCCTTAGTGTGATATTGTATTCATTTGTTTCTGTTAATATTCCATTTTCTTTCTCCATTCTTGTTTATTTTATTTGTTTACTTTTGTGGTGTAAAAAAATTAGCATATTCTAAAAGTCAAAACTATAGCGAAAGATATGCAAAGAGAAATGTCACCACATTTTTATTCTTCCCCTTTTTCCTTTTCCCATTATTTCCATCTTGTTTCAAACTAATCCTGTAAGTGTAAAGTTTCTCTCACATTTTCATTTCTTCTTCCCATTAGCTTTCCTTTGTTACTTTCCAGAATCACAGAATTTCTAGATTAGAAATGACTCTTTATAATCATTTCATATCATACCTCCTACAAAAGACTTACACACCCCTTAACTACCTGCAACCATGTGAAACTAAAGAAATTAATACAAAATATTTTCCTCCCACTCTGAAATAAGGAAATCAAATCAAATTAAAATTCTCTTCTAATGACTGTTGTATTTGAGAACTTTTGATAAGGATATATAAATTTATATAAATAGTCTTAGTTTATTGAGAATAACTTGAGGAATTAGGCATTGATTTTGCCTTTCTTGTACAAAATGCATTTCAGGGTAATCAAATAGTTATTGAGAAAAAGACCTCCTTTATGAATCATTCTAAGAAATATGGAACGGCTAAAAAATGTATTATTTTTTCTAATGAGATCGTGGATCTAGACAACATTCATCAATGTTTTTTTGAAACTGTCAAGTGAAAAGCTGAAGACAAATCTTATAATGGCTGGAACAGGTTGGTCATATATGAACTCATAGACCAAGCTCAACATCCTAGGTGGAAAGGTGGAGATAACCAGACATTACATAACATTGGATGTGATGCAAAAGGAAGGACACACAACCACCCGTGAAGATAGTCTTGCCCAAAAGAATTAGGTTAGGTATCTAAATCTAACTTCCAATTTATAAGAAATATAAGTAAAAGAAGATTTTTAAAACAATACCATAGAATTGCTATCCAGATTGGGAGAACTTCCAACACGTAAAAAGGCAAGAAAAAAATGAGGAAAGAAAATTGTTATAGATTAAAAGAGCCTTAAGAGACATATCAACCAACCACTTAAGGTTCATATCTGGAGCAAATGGGTCTTCCCCTTTGTCCTAATACTGAGGGACTTCAGTCTATTTTGGGGGAAATGTTACCTCATAAAGTTAGGCTAAGCATATTTCTACAAGTCTGATTGGAATTGACTTCTTAGTAAATAGATGCCATTTCCAAACACATCTCTCCAGAGGTCTCTGGAGCAGAGATATTGACAAGAACCCTGGCAAATGGTTTTTTGGGGCAGGTAAGCAGTGTTTTGATGCCATTTAGGGCCTTTGCATAGTTTGGTTTCAAATATGAAAAGTTCTTTAGGTTCATAGGAGATTTAATTGGAGATAATAAGGGATGCTTATAATTAGATAAAAGGCCCCTGGCTTCATTGGGTACAACCTTTGTTAAACAGCAGTTTCCTGTGTACAAATGGCTTGGAAATTGGAAATTATTCAGGAAATTGCTAAAAAAAATGACAGAATGGCTTAATATTTAAATGTCAAGTAGTTTAAACAATTGTACTGGAGACATACAAAACCCAGAGGTCAATTCTGAATTGCACAATTGAGTTATATGCTTCAGTGTCTAAAATCTGTTCTACTACAGGAGGTTGAGAGTTTAATCATGAAGTACTTAGGAAGGCAGATTAAAAACAATTTGAAAGAAAAAAAATACTTGTTTACTAAAATGATTATATCTGTAAAAGAGAGTAGACACTGTAATAGTCTTCAAAGTCTATTTTGAGGGGCTACTTCAGAGGTAAAATAGTCTGTAGCTCTTGAGTGAAGACAGGGCTATCAGACATTTTGGAAGATTTGAGTCAGCATTTCTGAATTAGGCATGAAAAATCTCAGGTGAATTCTGGACCATGGAAATATTTTCTAAAGAGAAAATATTTTTCCAACGATTAAGTGATCTGACACAAATACAGCTGATTGCTCAATTGTAACGTGAAGAATTTCTCTAAGCTTAGACATAAATTTACCAAACACAAAGAGTATGAAAGACTGCAGAAAGAACTAGAAGTCATGGTTGAAGAACTAAGATTCCTCTGTGTGGGAAACTATGAAAGACTTGTTTCAGAAAGAATGCCTAACCCATTTCCATTGAAAACTAAGCCTATTTTCAGCTTCCATACAAAGTAGGAGACATCTGGTTAGAATTATAACTGGTGTCAGTATATATATATAGTAAAAAAGTAAAAATTATAATCCTTTCTTTGACTTGAGCTTCATGCCTAGCTACTTTTGTATCTTCATCTTGTGTCTTTTACATCTTTATCTTGTAGGATGAGAGTGTAGAATTTTCTATTTTCAGAGAAGGAGACAGTGGCTGATTAATTACCCCAAAACATGTTGGAGTATGTTAACTTTATCAACAAGGATAATCTTGTAAATATCTTAATGTCATTATCCTTTCTATGACCCAATCGAAGAATTGCTGAAATGCTGAAAAAGCTAATGCAGACTGAGACTGGTTTGCAAATTTATCTAGTCTCATATTTTCAGAATTCCAATGAATGTGCTTTTGTGTGTATGGGGGAAGGGATGAATAGGGAAATGTTCTTGCTATGTATAACACAAATATCTGTTATGGGGGGTGCGTTCTGCTGAGTGAATATCATTGATGGGATTGAGCATGCAAATTTGAGTGGTAGAAACTAGAGAAAGTTAGTGTGACAGTTTGAGATTATTTTTGTCAATACCAAAAAGGGAAAGATTATGTCTTAAACTGATCTATTCCTCTAGGTATGATACCCTTTAATTGTATTAAATTCAGTGAGGGGCCTCTGATTAAGTTTATTGATAAAATCAATTTAGGTCTTCTGATGGGGCTCTGTCAGTGAGGTGTAACTCAGGTTGAATCTCCGCCCCCATGGTGGGCTGATATAAATGTGAAGACACATAGGAAAAGAGGGAGCTCTGTCAGTTTCGATCCTTGGGCTCTGGGGAGAGATGAGCCATTCACCTGAGAGCTTACAGCTGACCTTGGGAAGAGAGCCAAGACTGATATAGAAGGCCTGGAAAGAATTGAGCCCTATGCCAGGAGAGAAAGGAAGCCCTGAGAGACAAGTCCTATGCCAGCCTGCAGCTGAGAGAAAGGAAGCCCAGAGGGGAAGACTGAGCCCTCGCAGAGATCAGCCACCATTTTACTTAAACACGTGACAACTGACTTTGGTGAAAAAACAACCTTGAGTTGGTCTTTTTAGGGCCTTGTAACTGGAAGCTTTTACCCCAAATAAATGCCCTTTATAAAAGCCAACAGATTTCTGGTACCCCTTTGGCAGACTAATACAGTTACATAGAGGAAAACTTTCATAGCTACCAAAGTAGAAGGGGCAAATCTGAGAGGGAGAGGAGGAAACAAAAAAGGCAAAAGAGGAAAGATGCCCAAGGAGGTAGTGAAAGTCCACACACTAAAATGTGACCCATATCTGTGACCCCTAAATCTTCAGTAAAAACTACGCATCTCACAAAAGCCTTCGTGTGTGCTGATTTCTTATGGAAAAAGAAAAGGGACTATATATCTATACACTCAGGAACCTGGTACAGAAGAAAGCACAACATTAGTGGGTAATGAGGTAACAGGCTTTGAATTTCCAGGAGGATTTGAAGATATCAAACTTGGAGAGAGGCAAGTGTGCCCCAGCTGACTTATGAGTTATATGAGCATTTGCAGATATGTACATAACTTCCTGAATTTACAGAACTCATATCACTTGTAGGTTATTTGTAAGAGTTATGGAAGAAAAGCAGATATGCACCTTCATAGCTGAATATTTTTTACCCTCTTCTAATAATTTCCGAAAACACCATGAATGGACATAGTTCTCACTTTCTCTCTCCCTCATAATTATAGACGTAAAAGAGAACTTTCACCTTTAATGAGATTATACTTATTAAGAGTGATTGTGTCTAAAGACATCTAGATACTATAGGGTGGGCAGACAATCTCAGGAATTCAGCACCCTGTCAGTGGGCCTTACTTTGGAATATATGCTCCCAACTCTAACATAAATAGAATTAGACTAATTTACAATTTCCCTATACATGACTCTTTTGCCCCTTTTATTTGAACCTATAATTAGCACTATACTCATTAAATATATGTCCCAGAGACTTAAATCTTTGTCTATTCATGTGCTTGTTGAGCCCTGAATTTCAGCACAGGTGCAACACCTACTGTCCAGTTCACTGGACTCACCCAGGACAAGAAACAAGTACCATCCCAAGGAACAGAGAGTATCTGCAACTGCAAGCAAGACGGTTCCATCCGTCAGCCCCATTGGATCTATTAGAATCAGAGTGGTCATCACCATCCCAAAATCCTCAAGACTAAAGAACGAACAAACATAAGGGGGAATGCAACTATGGACTAAAGTAGATTTATGATTATTCTAGCAATGGAAGAACTTGTATTATTGATACAAAGGAAATGGTCACCAGAGCTTCTGAGGGGAGGGAGAGGGAAGAATAAGTATAATTTGGGGGACATTGGAATTGTCCTGCATGACATTGCAATGATAGATAAAGGCCATTATACATTTTATCAAAACCTATAAAATTACGTGGTGCAAAGTATAAACTATAATGTAAACTATAGACCATGGTTAGTGGCAATGCTTCAATATATGTTCATCAATTGTAACAAATGTACCACACTAATGAAAGATGTTGTTAATAAAAGAAAGTGTGGGAGGAGGAAGGGGTGGGATATATAGGAATCCCCTATATTTTTTACATAATATTTATGTAATTTAAACTTTTTTAAAAATAAAAAAGTGAATGTGACCTAAATATAAGAATCAGGACTATAAAAATCCTAGGAGAAATTGTAGGGAAGCATCTTCAGGACCTTGTGTTAGTCAATGATTTCTTAGACTTTATACCTAAAGCACAAGCAATGAAAAAAAAAAAATAGATAAGTGGGACCTCATCAAAATTAAAAAATTTGTGCCTCAAAAACTTTATTATGAAAGTGAAAACACAACATATTCAATGGAAGAAAATATTTGGAAACCACATGTTTTAGTTTGCCTAAGAGCTGCTAATGCAAAGTACCAGAAATGGGTTGGCTTTTATAAAAGGTATTTATTTGGGGTAAAGTTTACAGTTACAAAGCCATGGGAAGTCCAAATCAGGCAGCATAACCCGTGCCTTCTCACCAAAGTCAGATACTTTTGCTCCTGGCATGTTGCCAAGTGGTGAAGCAAGATGGCTGCCAAATTCTGCTGAGGTCGTCACTCTTCTTCAGCTGTAGGCAAACCTGGCATAGGGCTTGTCTCTTACAGGGCCTCCTCTCAGTCTTGATAGTTCAGCTCTTTGAGCCTCTCAGGGGCTTCTGTTTTCCTGCAGTCTTCTCTCTCACATTGCAGAATCAAATATGGCAGCTCCCTTTTTCTGTGTATGTCTTTCTCTCTTTTATCTCTAGGTTTATATCAGACCCAGCAAGGGGGCAGAAACTCAACCTGAGTCATGCCTCACTGAGTAGTCCAATCAAAAGGGTCTCACACCCAGAGAAATGGACTATTTCACAAGCATAATCTTTCTCTTTTTTGGATGCTTAAAATAATTTCAAGCTGCCACACCACATATTCAAATATTTAATATCCAGAATATATAAAGAAATTTTACAACACAAAAATAAGGACATTCTAATTTTAAAATGGGCAAAAGAAGGAACAGATGTGGCTCAAGCAATTGAGTGCCTGCTGGTGCCTCCTAAAAACAGAAAAACAAACAACAAGCAAACAAACAAAAAAACCAACTCAGGGAAGCCAATGTGACTCTGTGGTTGAGCACCAGCTTCCCACATACAAGGATTCATCTTCTGGCCCTGGTACCTCAGGGAAAAAAAAAAGATGGGCCAAAGACTTGAATACACATTTCTCCAAAGAAGATATACAAATGGTCAAAAATCACATGAAAAATGCTCAATATCACTAGCCATTAGAGAAATGCAAATGAAAACCACAAAGAGATACCATTTCACACCTACTAAAATAGCTACTATTAAAAAAAAACAGAAAACTACAAGTGTTGGAGAGGATGTAGAGAAATAGAAACACTTATTCACTGTTGGTGGGAGAGTAGAATGGTGCAGTCGCTGTGGAAACTTGTTTAGTAGTTCCTCAGGAAATTAAACAAAGAGCTGCCATACAATCCAGCAATCATACTCCTAGGTATATACTAAGAAGAACTGAAAGTAAGGATGTGAGCAGATATTAGCACACCAATGCTCATAGCAGCACTATTCACAATTGTCCAAAGATGGAAGCAACTCAAGTATCCATCAACTCATAAACTGATTTAAACAATATGGAATATAAATATGATGGGATATTATACAGCTATAAAAAGGAATGACATTCCAGTTCATGCAACAATATAGATGAACCTTGAAAACATCATGTTGCATGAAATACGCCAGACACAAAAGGACAAATAATGTATTTTCTCACTTATATGAAATAATTAGAATAAGCAAACTCAGATAGTCAGACTCTAGAATATAGATTACCAGAGGCTTTGTAGGGGGTAGGGAATGAGAAATTAATGCTTAAATTATACAGAATTTCTATTTGGGTTGATTGTAAAGTTTTGGTAATGGATGGTGGTAATGGTAACACAACATTGTGAATGTAATTAACAGGACTGAATTATATATGTGAATGTGATTAAAAGGCAAATTTAGGTAATATATGTTACTAGAATAAAAATTAAAAGACAAAATGCTATAAAAATACATTTTAGATGTAGGAATTGAAAAATCTGATAAAATTATAAATGCAAACAAAAATATATATAAACATATATATATAAACATATATAAACAATAATATAAATGAATGGAAAACTACGTTCTTCAAATATTTGGGGTAGTGCATACAAAATAGTTAAATGTCCATTTTAGAAGAAATTTTAATACAATAAAATGTACTTTATCCTTTTAAAGGAGTAATGGGGTAATACATAGATATTGTCTAGGGGTTGAAATTGACAGGGTACAGAGGGTATATAGTTGCTTTGACTTGTTTCTTGCTGTCCTGAAATTAACATGTTATTGGAATTAAAGGAATCAGAGTATAGTCTAGCTCAAAGTCAACAGGCTTTCCTAATTTGCCAAGCCTTAAAACATGCTTCTTTAATCCCACTCAATCAGTCACAGCTGAATGCCCAGGATGGGTACCCACTCAGGAGGAGCCCATCCATTGGACGGCCAGGAGCGAGATGCACTTTTTCAAGAATTTAAACTAATAAACACAGGCACTAAGGAAAAAAAAAAAAAAAAAACTGTAGGAGAAGCTTGTGGTGCCCTTAATGTCTCCTCCTCCAACCTATCCCTGGCACAGTGTGGAGCCATCCTGAGCACCCATTGTGGGTACTGGCCCTGCTATAGAGGGATCAGAGTAAGCTCTATGTGCATATCATGGTGCCTGTAGATTGGTTCCAATCTATTGGGTGGCAGCCTGAAAGACTGAACCAGGAAACTTATGTCTGACCCAGCCTCCAAGAACTTGCCCTGAAGGCAGCTAAAGCAGTATAAGAAGTCAAAGTGACCTGGGAGAGGGGAGCAGATGTAGCTCAAGTGGTTGAGCACCAGCTTCCCATATACAAGGTCCCAGGTTCAATCCCGACCCCAGTAACTCAAACAAAAACAAAAACAAAGTGACCTGGGAGAAAGTATTAACACCATAGGACTATACAACAGTGAATGCTAATGTAAACTGTGCACTATAGATAATAGGATAATTATAATAATGTTATCAATTTTAACAAAGGTACAATTATAATAATATTATCAATTATAACATGAATGCAAGTGTTAATAATGGGGAAAACTGTAGGGTGAGAGTGGATATGGGAACTCTGTTTTTTCTGATGATTTTTTGTAAGCCTACAACTTCTCTAATAAAAAAATTTTTTAATTAAAATAAAAATTTTAAAAATGAATGCAATATTTGCTCTTAAGTGAAATTCTTACAGATGATTCAGGAATTGAAAATAAAAAGAAAACATATAACCATGGAAATGTGCAACCCTTATTTTTATTTAGTTTAGTTTGGTTTTGTTGTACTTCAAAGAATTGCCTAAGGGAGCATTTTTTATCATGTAATCCCAATGCCATTTTAAGATAGTAACAAGGAAAAGTAGAGTGTTTAGCAAACAAAAGAACATCTGAGGGTAGAAAAATAAAAGAAGACTATTGTAAGAATGTCTGTCTTTATGTATAGGAAAGGTTTTTCTCTTCCAATACTTTTTTTTTAAACCAGAGGGAAGGAGACTTGAAGAGACCTGCCCAGCCTACATTTGGCTCTTCCTGCAGAAACCTTGACTCCCTCCGCCCTTAAGACTTTTTGAAGACAACGCTTCTATCCTTTGCCTCAGGAAACTGTCTAAGGCCTCCGGTTTAGCAGACCTTTTGTGTCCTTCTTGCAGTTTCTCTCTCTAATTCACAATCATATTTTTGCTTTCAATACTCCTCTACCTCTAGATTATTCTGTGTAAATACAAAGCCAAATATGACCGCAGCATAAATCCTTCAGTGTCCTTTCTATACCTGCCTTTATTTCTTCTGTATTTGATTTTTCTTTTTTTTCCCACTTTCCCTTTCCCTTCTCTCTATTTAGTAATACTTTTTACAGTTGAGAAAGACTATTCAATTCAATGGTCTCCTATGTGGTTTATAAGTTTATATTATATATATATATATTTTTTTTTTATTTGCCAAATTATTTTATATCTTAAATATGTTACTCAAAGTTTTTGCTTCATATATTTTTCAAAGCAGAATTTCTTTTAATGTATTAGTTCAATCTTATAAATTAACGCAACCTTGCAACAATCTGAGGAGGAATTATTAAAGAAAAAATTGCTGAATCTTACTAAAAACAGTGAACTTTGTGGAATTTTAACTTGTCCTAATGCAAGTCTCTACTTCCTAGCTCTGCAGTAGCCTTGACAACTTCATAATCATGGTAGCCATGAAAATCAGCAACGTAGCAGTAACTGAAGGGGACAGAATAGATTTGGAGCTCCAAAAGGCCCATCCCCAGAAAACTGTAAGTATTCGGTATGTCCGGCAGTTCCTAGGAAATACCCAATGGCAGTGCACAAAGTCCCCAAGAGGCTGGGCCCATGGAGCAGCTCAAGAGGAGACCAGCCCTGCTCTATGCCTGATAGCTTACAGCTGAACTTAGGAAGACAGTGGAACAGCCCAGACTGATCCAGGAGGCCTGGAAAGAGACAAGCCTTATGCCTGGCTGCTCAAGGCTGAGCTCCAAGAGACGGTAGATTCAGGAGGGGAAGGATGAAACCTCCACAGAGCTTGACAACCATATTGCTTCACCACGTGGCAATATGCCAGGATCAACAGTAGCTGACTTTGGTGAGAAAGCATCTCTGATAGTGCCTCAGTTTGGACTTGTCATGGCCTTGGAACTGTAAGATTTTACCCCAAATAAATCCCCTTTATAAAAAAGCCAACAGATTTCTGGTACTTTGCATCGACACCGCTTTGGCAAACTAAAACACTCCCCAAAATGATTTATAGATTTAATGCAATCCCAATCAAAATCCCAGCGAGCTTTTGTGCAGCTTTAGAAAATGTGATCCTAAAATTTATATGGAAATTGAAGTGACCCAGAATCGCCACAATAACTTTGAAAAAGAAAAATTAAATTTAAAGTTTCACATGTCCCTCTTTCAAAAATTACAGGGAGGTGGATGTGGCTCAACTGGTTGGGCGTCTGTCTCCCATATGGAGGGACCTGGGTTCGATCCCCGGGACCTCCTGGTAAATTAAAAAAAAAAAAAATTTACAAAGCTATGGTAATCAAGGAAGTGTGGTATGGAATGTGCTAGACATAGATCAGTGTAGAGTAGGACCTCATTTTACACCAATACATTCCAAGGCTCTTCATGTAAGTTGAAAATCATGCATAATTGTGGACTCCATTATTTAATAGGTAATTCTTACACAAACATACCTATCACACATTTTTATATAAAAAGGCAAATAAACACTCTAGTAACAATAAGCAAACAAAATTAATCATAGAAATAGTGTTTTTAAATTATAATTCTCTCTTTTTTTATTTTTTTATTTTTTGATAGTAAATCTTGGGTACCTGAATTCACATGTGTTAAGTTCACATAAAATGAGGTCATACTGTAATAGGAATGAGAATACAGAAATAAACTCTTATATTTATTGTCAATTAAGTTTCGAAAAAGTGCCAAGATATTTCAGTAGGGAAGAATGCTTCTCAGAATATGGTGCTGAGAAAACTGGATTTTTCACATGCAAAATAATGAAGTTGGATCCCTACCTCACATCATATAAAAGAAATTAACTAAAAATGGATCAACAACCAAAATATAAAAGTTAAAACCTCAAAAATCTTAGGTGATAATTGAAAAAATATTCACGACCTTGGATTTGGTAATGGGTTCAATATGACATCAAAAGCAAGAATAACAAAAGGAAAAATAAATAATTGGGATTTCATCAAAATTTAAAACTTTTGTGCATCAAAGGACATTATCAAGAAAGTGAAAACACAGCCTACAAAATGGGAGAAAATAGTTGCAAGTCATATAGCTGATATAAGGGTTTAATATTCAGAATAAATATAGAACTCTTACAACTCAACAATGAAAAGACAAATAGCCCATCCCAAACAAGATGACAGAGTGAGACACTTCAGGCCTCTGTCCATCCACAGAAGCTTTGAACAACCAGCAAGAACTGCAGAAATATATTTCTCAAAGCCCCAGAAAACAAAGGACTATAGTAAAAGGGTAAGTGCCAAATCAAGACAAAACCTACTTAAAAGTGGTCTCTCCTCTACCCCTCACTAACTCAGCATGAAGCTGGCCAGTGCTTCCAGTATGCAGACCCCTGGTCCCAGTTCTGGAGGGAGCAGAGTAACCCTCATGCACATCTGTCAAACAGTGACTTGAAGGACTCACTGTCCCAGAATTTACTCTGTGTGTAGAAGATGGTTCACCGAGTTCTTTTAAAGAATGCTGTGGGAAAGCAGTTAAGTCATGCTGCCTGGGGCAAGAGAATGTCGGTTGTAGGACAAGCACTGTAGTGGCTGGGACCCATGAGGGAACTGTTTCCTAGGGAAGAGGAACTGTGTAAATGGGGGAAATCCTAGAGCCCAAGAAAAGAAGCACATGCAGAAGGGATCAAAGAGGCACCTAGACTTTGGCCTGGAGCTATTCTCTACACTCATTTTATGGATAAGCCCTGAATGGGAGAACTCCCACAGGCTAATCTGAAAAGACTTGGGAAGTGTTTCCTTGTTTTTCTTCTTCTTTTTTTTTTTTTTTTTAGATCCTGGCATTCAAGAAGAGCTTTCATAACACTAGCATAGGCCTACCCTCTGCAAGCATCAAGATGGAAGCCAGGCTTTCCACAAATGCTGGGACATAAGGCTCATGGTCTCCAAGCATTGGGATGGAAACCAGGCTCTCTGAAAACACTGAGGCATGATCCCACCATCTCTAAGAATTGGGGTGTCAGCTCTCTCCTTGAACAATAGGGTGGAATAACATGCCCCCCCCCCAAGCAAAGGGGCAGACCTGCTCTTTCCACACACATGGGTGGGTCCATGCTCTAGGCCTGAGGAGATAGCTTCAGTCCTGACATCAGCTTCGATGATTCTGCCCTTAAAGTCATTCTTCCCCCAGCTTGTCTCTTCTCTGTCCCTTTCAGTCCAGGCTGGCAGGGATTCCACTCTCATACAAATCTCACAAAATACTTATTAATTTTGCATGTAGTTCACAGGGGTCCAAACATCAGACCAAAGGACTTTCCATAGATCCTTCCTGAATAACTTCATTTCCAATCCTGACTTCCCCTGAAAGGGCAGACTGTTTCCATATTCATTTATACCCTCACAGTGAGTTCTATTCTCTGGAGACTCACTTTCTAGAAGTTCAGGGAGGTCCCTGATGGAGCTGCTTTTGGTCCTAGTATCAGAGCACACTATCTGGATGGGCTCAGAATTTTCCAAACCATCAATTTCTAGTTCCCTTGTGCTCAAGAGTTCAGTTTCCAGCTTATCCCTTTCTTCTTACATTTTACTATAAGCTGCAATGAGAAACAAGGCTGCACTTTCCACACTTAGCTTGGGAATTTCCTCAGCCAAATATCCAAGTTTATCACTCAAGTTCTGCCTTCCATCTGACATCAGAACTCAATTTCATTAAGTTCTCTGCTACTTTAAAACAAGGATTGCCTTTCCTCCAAAACACACTCACCATTTACTTCTAAGGCCTCATCAGAGGTACTTTCAGCATCCATAGTTCTACCAACAGTATCTCACTATTTCTTAGGCTTTTTCTAGCAAATATCTCATTATTCTTACAGCCTCTTCCCATTACCCATTCCAAAACTGTTTCCACCTTTTTTTTTTTTCTTTTTTTTTGTATTTGCAATAATACCACCCACTTTCCTGGTACCAGAATCCATGTGGTTTCTGAGGCTGCTCAAGCAAATGGGTCAGCTTAAAGAAGGGAATTTATTAGCTCACAGTTCTGAGGCTGGAATAAAGTAAAAATCAAGTCATTATCAAGGTGATGCTTTCCCCTAAAGACTGGAGCTCTGGGGCTGGCTGTGGCAATCCTTGGTCCAGCGCTCCTCTGTCACATGGCAATGCACATGGCGGCCTCGCCTGGTCTCTCCCTTCTCTTCCAGTTCTGTTGACTTTCAGCTTCTGGCTACTCCTTGTGGCTTTCTATCTGAGTTTCATTCTGCTTATAAGGACTCCAGTAGTAGGATTAAGACCCATCCTGGGCCACACTTTATTTATTTATTTATTATTTTTTTATTTTATTTTATTTTTTTTTATTATGGGTAAAAATAAAAATTCTCACAATACATACAAACATTTGCAAAATGATATATAAATATATATGCATATATGTGTATTTGCTTACAAAAATGTTGTTTATATATATATATACATATATTTTAAGAGGTGCTTAGATTACCCAAAATATTACACGGAACCCACTGGGATTCCCATGTTGCCCACCTCCCACACCTCCCATCACATCCCACACAAACATCTCCCACAGTGTGGCCCACCACCCTCAATGAACTTACACATCCTGGAGCCTTGCCACCAACCATAGACCACAGTTCACACTGTAGACCACACTCTCTCCCACTCAGTTCTGAGTGGTGTGTGCTGATTTAAAATGGCCTACATCCGTTGCCACAACAGTACTCAGGACAACCTCTAACTCCCAAAGAAGCCCCTGTATTTCAACTGCTCGTCCCCTCCCTACCCAAAAACTGTCAAGTGGCCACTGGCTCCACCTCATTGTTATAATTTCTTGCATTGCTAGAATCACCATATGTGAACAAGAGAATGGGCCACACTTTAAATGAAGTAACCTCATCAGAAGCTCTTACTTAAATGGGTTCACACCCACAGGAAGGGATTAAGTTTAAGAACATGTTTTCCTAAGGTACATACAACTCCAAACTACCATAATATTCATTTTATAATTGATTTGATTACCCTGAAGTGATGCCCAATTTTGGTAATGGCAGAATCACAGCAATGTATTTAGTCAAAAATTATTTAAGAGTTTCATGGAAATTTTACACTCACAAATTAGGCATGAAAATGTCTTTATTTATGATCATAGCCATTTGATAGCAGCCATCCAAAAGAACCAATATTTGCTCCACCTTCTCTAAAAGAATTTAGTATAAAGACATCCAAGCTAATGAGATAGATTTAAAGAAAGGCATTGGAGTAGAGCTGACCTTTAGCTAAATTCTAAGGCAAGGAAAATTTATCTTCAATGTTCTATCTCTTTCTGCTCTTCATACTCTCTTCCCACCTGGAAAATATTCTTACAAACTGTTTGCTGGCTCTAATCTTCAGGATCCACTGGGATCCCTTCTAATCTTTCAAAATTCAAGAAACAAGTGTAGGATTTCTCCTTGGTAGGGAAACAGAAAAGAACTGAAATGTGAAAATTCACTTAAGCCTGAGCCTTGTCCCTTTGTATATTTCAGCAGCATTATCGATCTCCTTTGTCTGTACTCAGTTAACTCTACTACTCTGGCACAATTCATATCTTTTGGGTCCTCCCCGTTAGTCACAACTGTTCGAAATCATTACCTGCATTCTTCAGTTCTACCCCTACCAGGGTTGCTGTTGTGAATGAATACTAAACTAATGGTCAAAATGATTACTGATCTGAGGAATCAAGGTAAAGGAAATGAGAGTTGTGGGGGTCAGAGGAGTGAAAGACAAAGGAGACCCAAGCCCTAGGGAGACAGGTGAGACCACAGCAGACTCTGACCCCTGCACCACAGGCCCACAGGTTCGCTCTGTGTTGGGGAAAAAGAAATCAGATCAGAAACGGTCAAGGGAAAACCTAGACAATGATCCAGAGTACTTCTACTACATGCAAAAATGTTTGCCTGTGGGATGGCAATTGACCAACACATGGATGGTCCTTATTTAAGAACTGGGGTCCTGGCAGACAAAGGGACTTAATGCATTTTTACTTTAGAGTGATTTGTGTTCGATGTGTTTGTTATGTAGCCCAGGAAGAATTCTACAACTATTGTGCATTATAACTTACAAAGTGTTTTTTTATACATTATTATATCATGATTGAGCCTCACAATAACCCTGTAAATTATTACCACTGTTACTGTTATTATTATTTCATAGGTGAACTCGCAAGAGCCACCCACTAGCACATGTTAGGATAATACCCAAGCCTTCTGACTCCAGCTCTTTTTAAGTGTTAAATCAGGTGTTTCCATCATTTTGTAGGTGTAGAGATACTTCCTTGGTACTCTGAAACCAAAACAACTGATGGATGGTTTATTCCTTTGTTCACTTATTCCTTCCTTTATTCATACTGGGAGTCCAATTTGTGCCGAAGTATGTCCATTTTGGCATCCAAACATTCTGAGGACCAAGTCGAAGAAGAAGAGCCAAGGAGGTGACTAGGAAGAAGCAGCAAGAAAGGAATGAAGAAAACCAGGGGAATGGACTCCCAAATCTGAGGGAGAGTGATTTAAAAGAAAGAAGTGGAGAGTAGCATCAATGATGCTGAGAGTCAAGTGAAATTAGGAAAAAACAATGCTCATTAGATTTAGCAACATGGAAATAATTCCTGACACTAGAGAACAAAGCTTATAAATGTAGAAGCCAAAATGCAGTGGATTAAGGAATGTAGGGGAGGTATTCAAGAGATATTGTATTCATAGGCTATTGTTTCCAGTGATTTGATGGTTTATAATGGGACTAGAGTGGTATATGCTACCCAGACAAAACGTCAGATCATGTTTGGGTGACTTTATCGTGTTTAGAAATGGAATAAAGCCTTTAGTTCAAACTTTACTTGACTTTCAAATTTCTTCATTGTAAACATTTTAGGTAGCCTCGGGTCATTTTCTATATCTGTTATAAACGCCTTTGCAATTTAAGGGCAAATTCTTCTCTACATAGCTTTATTAAAACATGATTATTTTCTCCTTTGCTTCATTCTCAAAATGTCAGTTATTTAAACATTATCTTAAAGAGAGCAGACTGTTTTTTTTTTCTTAAGTGTTCACTGTGTCATTGAGAATCAGGCAAAAGGAGCACAACACAATGCGAAAACATATAGCATTTTATGTGATGAATTCCAAAGAAGCATAAAATAAAATTATCAGGGAGTAATGAAATAGAAAGAGAGACATATGGATCTGTAGTTGCTGTTCAGAGACTCAGAAATCTAATCAACACAGTTTAAGTGAAACAAATACATCTTAATGAGTCACTTAGCATCCTCTTGAGATTTCAGTATATAAATATTTCAAACCAGGTAACTTCAGCACCTCTCCACCAGTTTTCCAGCAAAAAAGTATTAGAAGAACATAATGCCAGTTCTTTTCCTGCCTAAACTATTGGGAGATTATAACAGAACTCTATAATACAACCTCATTTCCTATTTATCTTCCTTGATTATTCATTGGCCAGTTGAAAAGCTAATAACTTCTCTTTTAGAGGGGAAATTCTTAGAGGACAGAGACTGTTACTTTACAATTTCTGGCATGACTAAATCCCAGGAATTCACACAGTAAATATATTAAATTGACAACTTCTTTATAAACATCCTTATTTTCCATATGGCTCAACTTTCTTAAAATGTTATGTGATTACTAAGATTTTATAGACAAAGCTTTATTTTACTCATTATCTATAACAGTAGGTTATTAGCTAAATCAAGTTTAAATGACTTCTAATTTTTTTTTACTTGCAGATATTAAATCTTTGGGTGGAAAACACATGGGCCTGTTGGCAGAGGAAATTCCTATTAAGATATTAGTAACAATGGGGTTGTGACCGATTTGACATGAGGATAAAGGAGCTGGGTAAGGAGAGAACACAGAAATTGAAACAAAGAACTTTAGCAAGATGAAGAATTTAGGTGAAAGGATTAACTTTTGGCAAAGAGGGATGGGTACTTCTCTGAGAGAAGAAGGAAGGGGGAGAGAATGGGTCCACATACACTTCAGTGTTGACCATGAACTTCTTCATAAAATCTGCAACAGGCCACTGGCAAAGAGTGAAGGGATGGTGGCAGAGTTGAGGGAGTTAAAAAGAGCAAAGATTAGAAAAGCTGTTGTAGGAAACATAACAGACTGCCAGAAAGAAATTTTCAAGCAGTTTTAAAGACCCAGATGAGTTTGGAAAGCATGGATTCAGTATAGTTTTGTGACTTAATCCTTTAACTTCTAAAAATACACTTCAGGGAAGACGATATGGCTAGTTGGGTGCTTGCCTACCACATGGGAGGTCCCAAGTTCGGGTCCTGGTGCCTCCTAAAAGAAGTCGAGCAATTGCTGCCTCCGCCACAGTGAGCCAGATGCCACCCCCACAGAAACGAGCAGATGCCACAAGCCAGCAGCGGCTGCAGCCCTTGGGGAGCGGATGTGGCTCAGGTTGCAGGGCCTTCCCCTCTCGTGTGGGAGGTCCTGGGCTGGGTTCCCAGTGCCTCCTGGAGAAGGTGAGCAAACGATGAGCAGACATCTAGGAGAGGGGGGGATAAAGAAAGAAAAATAAAGTAAATAAATAAATCTTCTTTAAAAATACACTTCAAAGCAGAAATGGAGAACATAATCCAATGAATTAACACATTGCTTATAAGAAAATGGACCTGGGCATGCACTTTTATTGGTGTTCAACATATGTGCACAACTCACAGATGGTACTTGAGTGTTGAATGAGTGAATGAGTGAATAAGTGTACCTGTTTCTTCTCAATGTTCATTATCAAGATGATTATTATTGCTCATTTTTTTGGCTTTTTGTTGAGAATGGCTACATATACAGATGTGCCAATATGTTACAGAATTGGTGAACACCTGGGGAGAAAGAGTCACTATTTCTTAACAGGAGAATTCTGGAAAACAGGTATATGGAGTTGTGATTTTGGGAAATTACTAAAAGCTTTGCTGCAGTTAGAATTTCTCTTCCTCTGGATTCAAAGTGGGATATTTTCTTATCTAAGAACGAGAGCTAACACGATTGCGTTTGTATTATTGCCAGGCACTATTTTAAGCACTTCCATATATTATTTCTTATCATTTTTACAATGACTTTAAAAGGTAAGCACTATTCTCACCTGCATTTTACAGGTGAGAAAACTGAGGCATAAAATAGTCAAGTAAATAGCTCAAGGAAATGAAAGAGCTGTGTTTCAAGCTTAGTTGTCTGACTTTAGCCCTTGTATGCCTAAGAACTATGCTAAATACATATTTACATATTTAAAACAATTAACTCAGAATTTTGTATTTTAGAAGGTCATTAGAGGACAACACTATGAATGGTCCCCAGGAAGAACTTACAAGAAAGTGTTCAATACTTGCCAAATTCAGAAAAGACTAACTTTCCAAAAGGGTAAAAGAAAAAAAAACTTTAATGGATTTAGAGGTAACTTAAGTCATTATTACATGTGAGGAAACTTTTCCTTTGCTTCTAGAATCCAGAATGCACAATGCCCAGACATATGAGAAGGTGTGCCAAGGTAGACTCAAATTCAGAGGATGATCTTGGCACAAGCTCTCAGAGCATCATTTGTTACTCTAGGCAATAATTTGAGCATTGTGATATACAAAAATTACCCTTTTTTTGCAGGAACATAAAACTAGTATAAATTTTAAGCTAAAACTTGGGGTTGACCCTTTTCATGATCTTAGACTCTGTACAATTAAAGGGACAGTAGTAGAAAAATGAACAGCACCATTCCAGGACAATAAGTAAGCCTGGCAAATTTCTTGAGGTGGTCAAGATACAATAATGTTATCTTTAGGAATAAAATTTTAGGAGACCCAAAGAACTTTCAAGCATACGGGGACTGCATTTCCTTTTACCTCTGCTTCCTGAGAGTTTGAATGATGCATGAACTGGAAGGACTTCGGTTTGCATTATAGGAAAGGGAGAGCCCAGTCCAGCTCATTGTAATAATTAATTTGCCATCACTGCTCTGTACTGAGAATACAAGTGCAGAAAGAGAAGCCGAGACGTAATTGCTGACAAATATGCTGTGTGTATTGAAAACCAGCAGATTTGCAGCTGTTTCCCAGACTCCCTCATTGTGCAAATTTACAATGAACCACAAAAAGGACATGAGGTAAATGTAGGGTATATGCACCAGCCACTTTGATGAAATATCTGGGGCACAATTTAATATGAAATATCAGCTGTTAAAAGAGACCAGCTGCCTATTAAGAAGGATGACTCAAACTAAAAACTCTAACTCCTATTTTATAATGAAGGGTTGCTGATATATAAACCTTCATTTGAATAAAAAAAAATGCGGGGTTTGAATGTATAATGGAGATGCATCAAGCTTCTAAAGATCTGAAAAAACTATTTTTCTGAGCCCAATCACAAGTCAAAAACTTATTTGGGAATCCAGCATGCAGAAACTTTGTTAGAGGACTTACTTTTATCCCTAAATCTTTCTATTTACATGGCATGGAATCTGTGATATCTTGGAAACAAAAATCCAAAATTTTTTTTACATTGATTACCAACCACCACTTCTGTTTTCAGGTTCACATAACTCTCACTTTCAGAATTGCTAGACATAACTGATTTTTTTAATTTTCTGAGGTTTTAAAGTGCAAATCAACTCGGTTCTGGGTTATCATCTACTGCCAGCTTAGTTGTGAGCTTTCTTTAGCCTGAGGAAGTTAATCACCACATATCCATCTACTTTCTGGATTCCGGACTTTTGTAGCTCTCGTCTTCCTTTTTAGTTCTCTTTCTTCTTGAGGGAATAAGATGTTATAAGTGGCCTTTCAATTCACCATGTTAACCGGAAGTCTAGCAAGGCTTTAACAGAAAGATATCGGCTTTTAATGTTGAAATTCTGAGTGTCTTGACAATAATAAAGGGGAAATCAGGGGACTAAGTTCATCAAATTCTGTGAGCAGAAAGCTCTGGGTTCTAGGCTTCTAGGTTCTTGGCTTATGTCACATAAAGGAATTTAAGGACACACCATACGGTGGCAAGGGAGTAAAGAGTTTATTAAGAAACAAGAAAACTGGAAAAGTACATGATCAGAGGCATGGACCACGGGCGTGTTGCAGAGTGAGACACACATGTGGGTCCCCAGGTCAGGTACTCTTTAATGTCTTTCCTCCTTCCCCTTTTTCATTTTGGGGTGGGACCCCAGCTGTTTGCTGTTCTGATTGGTTGTCCTACCTGTTAGCTCTCAGAGGGCCAATGGTGAGGTCTTTTGTTTGAAGGTATCCAGGGCTTCCCCTTGATCCCAAATGGGATTCTCATTCCAAACAGGATTCCCTTGGCTGGGACCCATGGGATCTTTCTGGCAGTCTTCCAATCAGGAGGTTTCCAGGCAGGGTTTCACGGCCATGTTGACTGTCGGCCATGTTGTCTGCTGGCCTCAGCTGCCTTCCCCCTTTCACTATACTAACCTGCCTCAATTCCACTGTATCTATGTGGAAATAAAAATCATCTTGTTTTTTATAAACTTTGTGTTTCTGTGACCTGTGGTATTTATGAATTGCCTCTACTTTTTTGTAAGATTTTTTTCAATCCCTTGAAAATTCATATACATCTGAATTTTGTCTCTGTGAACCTTTCCCATTGACAGATGACATATTACTTTCTAGTCTATACTTTCACTACTACATATTAAAATGGTTTTAGTTATAAGCAGCAGTCTCTTAAAGGGCAATATGTCTTTTCCCAGCCCTTTTTTATACCTTTGTTTATTAACATTTGTTTCATTAGTTTGGAGTTATGTCAAATTATTAGTCCATCTAATCCTCCTTGCACTTCAGCTTGCCTGAATACAAACTTTCCACTGAGACTGGCTCAGTTCCTCTAAAGGGATATTACCCTAATTTCCCCAATGCTAGCAGACATATGAGAACTCACAACTCTCCAAAATATCTCCTATAAGATTGAACAGTCCCTTTGGCTATTGTCATTTCTAAATCAATGGTGTTCAAAAGTGGCCCTGGCAGCAGAGATCCTTTGACTTGGTTCCCGGTTCCCCAGACAGTTCAATTCTCCCTCATTATCTCGGGGCCCTGTGATGCCTCCATTATTTTCTCAGACTCCTTTCCTTCCCTCCTTCCCTCCCTCCCTTCCTTCTATCCATCCTTCTTTCCTTCTTTCTCTCTTCTTTCTTTCATTTTTTTTCTTCCTCTTTTTGTCTCTCTTTTCTATCAAACTGAGATCATATTGTACACACATTTTATATACTTCTTTTTCTCTCAAAGCATTTGCCCATGCTATTAGCCATTCTGGGAGAATACCACTCAAAAGACTGATGTTTCACCATTAAAACTTTAGGCAATTCATTTGACATCACATTCTCCTTTTTCCTCCTACTTTAAACCCAGGTACATTAGCTCCCATTCTTGAATTCTTCCTGCCTGTCTCTGAAAATGATGATCCTTTCTTTCTTTTCAAGTAGAAACTTGAGTTCATAGTCCCCAAATTTCTCCATTCATTCACTTAAATCTTTCTTTTTCCTTATGCCCTTTGACTCTCAATCTCTATACCACCTGACTCTGCCTAATCATCTTATCCTTCCATCATTAATACTCAAACCAAATTTCCTTTGATTTTGCTGCACTCCTAAAGCATTGCTCTCTTTTTCTCATCGCTTACACTCAACTTATCTCATTTCCTGACCACCCCAACTGCTCTTTAACCTCCTTTTATTCCCTTTATACTTTTTATTTTGAAATAATTTCAAACTTACAGGACAGTTTGAAAAATAATATAAGACACTTACAGAGAACTCCCACATAACAAATGTGTCACACCAACACAAGATGTTAGTAATGGGGAAAACTGTGGGCAGAGAGAGAGGGGAATATGGGAACTCTCCATTCTTTCTGTGCAATTTTTCTGTAAAACTGCTCTAAAATAATGTCTATTAAAGAAAAACATAACTAGATTCGTCTCACAATAGCATAAATCCATAAATATTTATAGAATATGCTCATCAGAGATATCATCAAGCAGAATCCTGGAACATCATTGCTTCCTTTTTCTCCACTGTAATTTGTATTGAGATGACTTTTTACAACATCATAACCTTATGTTTTCGAATATTGGAAATAAATTAGACAATGTATAAAATATCACTTGGCTCAGTCTTTTAGGATTTTTATTCTTAATTTGCTAAGCTTCTGCATCAGTTAATTTCTAGTCGGTTGCACTCAGAATACTTTCTCCTTCTGCCAACTATCACTTACAAAGTCCTCTTTATTTCTCAGCCCTGCCAGTTCTTCTCTTATTAAATTGAAGAATTTGAAGACTTACAGTAGGAATTACTAGTCCATTCCCTTAGGGAACATGTGTTAAGATTAATGAAATGATAGACTATGGAGGGCTCTGAATTGTCACAAGAAAGGTGCTGCAAGAAATTCAAAGTCTCAGTCATCACACTGAAGTGGCTTCATTTCATACTTTGTCAGGAATAAAAATATGGCATGAAAATTTCCCATGCAATCTAGGTAATTGCTCCTGGAAGAATAGGTATAAAGTGCATTTCCTGAAATTGGGATATATCCATTTACTGTGAGCTTTAACAACTGGGAATCTTCACTGAGCCACATAGCCCTAGCCAATGTCATAACAGATAATTGCGTAGTTGTATGTGACTAGGTGGGATATCATACAAGCAGAATGCCATGCCTAAGGCTATTGGAAAGACTTTATCCAAGGCCCGTGGTCCTCATCAATTCAACTCAGGCAAAGTTTAAAGATCTACAGTATGTAGATGAAGATATAGATAGAAGTTAGTCATTCTGGCCATCAGTCAAACGTAACCATTCCAGGAGCACTCTTCAATATTGGGCAGCTCCACGTCTTCTCTTTTGGCACAGAAACATTTGTATAGAATTTTCAAGAGACTAGTGATTCACTTCTTTCTTTCTCTCCAAACATTTATCAAGAGGCCAGTACTTTATCACTGCTTCTGGGTCTTATAAAGTCTAACAAGAACTAACATTCACGTATAAAATGGTAGTCTCTTCCATTAACTTAGAAAGAAAAAGTCTCTGGAATAACTTACCCAAAACTCCATCTTCAAGCTGTTGGTAACGTATTTGGCAAAAGCTAACCAATGCAAGGAAAGTACATAGTGCAAATAAGCACATTGCATAAATAATACAATACCTTAAATGACTGGTGACAAATGACCACTTGAGGGCACCAAAGCAGAAGCAATACGAGAGTCTTAAGCTATTTACGTACTTATAAGAGCTGCTTACTTTCTTTGACTCTCTGATGAAAGAGATGGTCTTTGCTTCAAACACCACTGCAAAGTAAGGACTATCCTGTAAACCGGGAGATATGATAAGATGTATACTTTTACAGTACCATATTTGACTATGCCCAAATTTTAAACAAAACTAGGAGTTTCTGCCATCACATGGAAACATGCACCTTAATTTCAACATGGACTTTACATGAAACCAAAACTTCCATCCAAATCCATTGGCTATTTCACAGTTATTTTACCTTCCCACTATCATTTTTCCATTTCTCTGACTCCACTTTACAATAAGAGGTTTAAATTCCAATTATTATCCTGAGTGACATTACAATGACAGATGTAGGCCGTTTTACATCAGCATATACGATGCAGAACTGTGTGGGAGAGAGTGTGGTCTACGATGTGAACTGTGGTCCCTGCTTAGTGGCAGAGCCCCAGGATGTGCATATCCATTGCAGGTGATGAAAGGATGTTTATGTGGGAGGTTATGGGAGGTGTGGGAAGTGGGGAACAGAGGAATCCCTATAATTTTTGTGTAACATTTATGTAATCGAAGCAACTTTTAAAATATTTTTAAAAAATAAAAATTTTTAAAAATGTAAAAAAAAAAATCCAATTATTACATTAGCCTCAAAAGACATAGTACTTTCTCTAAGTGCTACAGTAAAATATGGTGAGTACTTCAGTCCTTCCTTCCTCTCTACACCAATAGACTTTTTTTTTCTTTATGAGGTACCAGGAGCCAGAGATTGAACCTGGGACCTCATAGGCGGGGAGTCGGCACTCAATCACTAAACCACATCGGCTTCCCTGGATTGGTTTTTTCATTTGTTTTGCTTGTTATTCATTTTTTGTTTTTTCAGGAGGCACCGGGAACCGAACGTGGGACCTTCTATGCGGGAGGTGGGTGCTCAACTGCTTAAGCCACATCCATTCCCCCCATACCCTTTTGAGCTTACGTGTTTTTAGTCTCATGTCTCTATATTTTAATTCTTTATTTACATATGTTTTCACATTAAATTATGAGCTTCTTGAGTGCAGGAACTAATGAGAAAAGAAGAACATGATTCCTTATCTCAAGGAGAATGTGGTCTGGTAGGGAAGATAAAGCAGGCACCCTATTAGGTTAAACAACATTACAAGAGTTAATAGTAATGCAGTGTCACAGTATGAGGGGCCTATAGCAACACCAACCAATGGAAATAGAATGACAGTCACATTTGTCATTTTAAATTTTCTAGTAGCCACTTTTAAAAAGTAAATGGAGACAGGTGAAATTATTTTCAATAATATACTACTTTAACCCAATATATCCAAAATAATATCATTTCAACATGCAATCTTTATAAAACATTTATTATAAGATATTTTTCAGCTTCCCCCCTCCTGGAAATCCAGTGTGCATTTTACAGTTATAGGACATATCAGTTCAAATGCTATATTTTTATCAAGAATACTTGATCTGTATATAGATTTCATAAAATTTACAGTCAAAAAAGTAGAGTCATTCCTTGAGTTTTTCCAAATGCACTTAAAAGTTTTCTGAGAAATAAATTGAGGGCCCCAAAATTATTTTCCTTTAATATTCATATCCACATTAACAAAACTGGTTCATTTTATTTAAAAAAAAAAAAAGGTCAGACTTTGAAACAAAACATCAGTTTCCAAACTACATCTTTCCCAGTAAAATAATTCATTAATTTTTTGTCAAATAAGTATTGTTAATATTGAATTCAATGACTATTGCATAAATTGAAAAGCAAGTCTGAATATCAACAAGGTGTTCTTCAAATATTTCTTGTGGTTTTGAAGTCAATTTAGATAACATTGACAATTACCATTAAAATCTTCTGCACACAGATTGATATAAAATGTGTAAAGTCTTTATTACTTCTTTGTATTATGAAGAGTTTCTATTTCAGCATAAGTTCTTATACATGACCATCTAGCTATAAACAAGCCTTTCCTTTCCTTGGAGCTTCAAAGTTAGATTGTTCATATATAGTGTGATATTAGCGAGAGGATGTAAACCATATTACCATTTGGTTATCTTTAATTGCTGAATACTTAGCAAGCAAATCCTGATTTGGAATTAACAGCACAGTCAGTATTTTTAAAACTCTTCCATGACGCAACCAGTGAACATTGGCAAAGAACCCAGGACCATTAAATCTATTTCTTTCAACAGTTCCCCAAACCAGCAATGATTCATCGCACATGCCCATGTATACTGAACCATTTTAACAAGTGTACTCATGACACTTTTTGTAGAGTCCGTTTCAGATAATAGAACACAGATAATATGTATCATTGAATGGAATGAAGCAATAAAGTAAATAAAATCTTGTTTTGGGGAGCTGGTGTAGCTCAATAGTTTGAGTGCCTGCTTCCCAAATAACAGATCCCAGGTTCAATCCCCGGTACCTTAAAAATATATATATATATATTTTAAATTCCAATGTACTAGAGCACTGCCATTGTGAGAGGAGCTTATTTTTTCATATCTAGCTTAAATTCTTCTATGGAGATATAAAATATTCAGAAATCTAAATGCATGAAGCCATTGTCAAACATTTCTTCATAGATTTGGAAGTCTTTTGAGACAAAAGTTACCCATCCTGCTAATTGAATAGTGTTTCTTCTATTACAAGATTCAACTAAAATGAAAAAAATATATTATTGATTTTTCCAATTAAGATTCAATTGATCGTTACAAATGTTAGGAAGGTCTTGAATTAATTTTGTTGATTCTTTTTTGGCTGTTGAGAGGAAAGTTCTTGCCAAATTCACTATGTACTTACTGAACATGTCTCTTAAAATTGCCCAGTTTATTCTCTTTCATTTCTTTACAGTGAATTTTTTTTGTTTTGCTTTGCTGCAGCCAATTTTGATATAGCTTATTCCAGTTTCTCTCTCTGTTATATTCATCAGTGAGATAGCTGCTGCATCTATGCTTGTTTCCACATCAGCATGCTCTCATTTTGAAGTTAAAAATATGTCCATTGTTATATTTAATTAGGGAATTTGTTTAATTATATTATAGTTAAATATGAATAAGTATCTCCACTCTATCACCAATTTTGACATACATAGATCTCACTATAACTTGTGCTATTTTTAAAAAAGATTTACTTACTTTATTTTATTTTTATTAATCCCCTCTAGATGATTCTCTCGTCTGTCTGCTCATTGTTTGCTCACCTTCTCCAAGAAGCACCAGGAACTGAACCCAGCGAACCTGGGACCTCCCACATGGAAGGCGAGTACCCAATGGCCTGAGCCACATCTGCTCTCCATGAGCTGCAGCATCTGCTGGCTTGTGGCATCTGCTCGTTTAGGCATCTGTCCCTTGCCGTGTGTGTGGTGTCTGCTCGTCTTCTTTAGGAGGCACCGGAACCTGAAACTGGGACCTCCCATGTGGTAGGCAGGTGCCCAACTGACTGAGCCACATCCACTTCCTTGTATTATCTATTTTAAAGATCCAAATAAACACGTGACAGAAACTGTCATTGGAACCGAATCAATCCATTGATACTTAGCACATGAACGATGTGTTTGTTTGGCATACTGAAAACAGCACACAAGGCTCCCTGCACACTACAAACAACAACAATATCTTACTTCACTTTATTAAATGCAGGTAAAATAAGGTCCTACCCAAACAATAAAGGTCTGTTTAAGGAAAATATCTTTTACACTGCTCCAGATTTTAAATACAAATGTAAATTCATCAAAACTAAATAAAATGAAAAATCCCGTTGCTCAGTCCCATTGGTCAGGTTTAAGTACTCAGTAGCCTCATGTGGCTGGTGGCTGCCCTATTGAACAGTGCAGCTCAAGAATGCACATTTCCCAAGATTAGGGATTGACTTTAATATCCTTATTGCCATGGTACCCATCACATAAACAGTTATGAATTGAATTTGACATCCTAATGCCCCATTTGATTAAGGATGAAATAAATGCATGTTTACAAATGCTATAGATTCACTGGAAGGCTTCACAAAACACGTGAGAGTTCCCTGGTATTAAATGTTAAAGACACAAAGGCACAGGGAAAGGACATTGTAAGCAGTTAAGCACAGATGGGACACTGTGAGACAAAAGAATGGGTGTAAGAAAAATTTGGAAAGTTAGATTAAGGTCAGGCGTGCAAAGTCTTCATGACCAGGTTGCAGGAATGGATTTTACCTAAAAGGTGATGCAAACACTGAGGGTTGTGGAACAAGAAAGCAATATTATGAAAGACACACTTTAGAAAGATTGTCCTGGCAACACTGCGGACAGTGCATTGGTGAAGAAGAAATTAGAAGAATACTCCTGTAATTAACATAAGAGTCAGGCAATAAAGATATGCATTATGGCAGTCGGAACTGAAATGAATGAAATAAATGTGAACAAGGCATTACAAAAGAAGTCTCTTGGAGCTTGACTGAATATAAGACAAGGAGTAATTAAAATGATTTCTAGTTGTCTTAGAAAGCTAGACATGAAATTACCACATGACCCGGCAATTCCTTTCCTAGGTATATACCTAAAAGAATTGAAAACAAGGACTCGGGTAGATACTTGCATACCAATGTTCATAGCAGCATTATTCACAGTAGCCAGAAGATGGAAGCAACCCGAGTGCCCATCAACAGATGAACGGATGAACAAAATTATTCAACCATGAAAAGGAGTGACTGTCTGACAACTTGGGTGGATCTCAAAGACATCATGTGGAGTGAAATAAGCCAGACACAAAAAGATCAATATTGTATCTTGCTGATATGAAATAATTATAATAAGCTAATTGAAAGTCAGAAGCTAGAACACAGATTACCAGGGGCCAGTGTGTGGGCAGGCACTGGGGTGTAATGCTTAACTGGTTCACAGGTCCTGTTTGAGGTGAGGGAAGAGTTTTGGTAATGGATGGTGGTGATGGTGGCACAAGAGCGCGAATGGGATTAACATCATGGAATTATATGTTGGAAGGAGTGGTTAAAGGCGGGATTTTAGTTTGTATGTATGTTACTAGAATAAAAATTTTAAAACATAGAACTGTATTACACATGAGCCCTAATGCAAGCTATGGACTACAGGTAATAATATAATTATAAGAATATTGATTCATCAGTTGTAGCAAAGGTACCACATGAATAGGAAGAGTTAATAATAGGGAAAACTTTCTCTTGTAAGGGTGGGACAATAATCAGAGAACTCTGTCATTTCTGCATGATTTTTCTGTAACCTACAACTTCTCTAATTGTATATATATATTTATAATTATATATAATATAATATATTATAATATATAAAATTTTATGTATATATATATAATTGCTATATGTATTTAATGGATACACATGCTTCATGAAAAAAGTTCTCAATTTTCAATGTCTAAGAGAAAAATACCTCAAGAGTTGAAAATATTTCTTATTTTGTTTTCCACAGATCCTTAAAGAGAAGCACGGAATTAGAAGATAATTGGTAAGTATATGAACTAAACAAAAATGATTTATGCATGAGTGTCTGTACAAAAAGGATCTAGAAAAAGAAACATTACCACTAATTTCTGAAGATGAACATGTAATTCTAGCAACCACTGAGATCTACAGCATTTTCATTCTTGATAATGCAACATGAGACTATAAAGATATATACGACAATTAATTTTTCTAACCAATTCACTCGCTACTTAAAATTTATCTTTAATTCTTTCTCTACTACAGATATTTCTACAAAAATTTAAAGATTCAAATGAAAAGTTTGCGCATTCAGCTAAAAACGAATTTAACTTAAATGACTGAAAAAATACAGAAATGCTATTTAAATTCTTTTACATCTAGTAAAATAAAATAAATGGTATTATACTTGGAAAAATCTAAAGTGGCAGACACATGTATAAAAATACAAGTGTAAAATAAGTCTCCAATTCTGCATAGATTAATAGACAGGAAACTACACCAAAATGACAGCATGGTTTATGTTTATGTGTGTTGACACTGGGAGATGCTTTTCATCCTTTTCTCTTTGTCCAAAATATCTACAATGAGAGTGGCCTGTTGTAACGAAATATAAATACAAGACTTTAAAAAGAAAGTTCAAAATAACTTTTTGAAAGTTATTACTTCTGAATTTTCTGGGGTCAGTTTAAGTCAACTTGCCTACTTATGCTGGGGCTCTGACAAAGTAAGAGTTGAACACGGAATTCAAAAATTCAAGAGCAAAGTTCTAATACTATTACCTGAGGTTTTAATGACGTGTGTTTGTATTTAGATAATTAACTGGCAAGTGAGAAGAGCACACAAACGAATGAATTGAATTATTTCAATGAAGGCATGAGAGACCTAAAAATCGTCAAAAGAATGACATAAGAAAGAAAATTGGTTTCATTAAATAAACGCTGGAAACATTGAGTGAAAAACCACGTGTTCTGATGGCAAAGAATGTTGTCTTTATACCTGAATACTTTTTAGAACATATATCCAGTGTACTGTATAATTTTTAAAGAACCAACCTTATTCTTGAAGCGTTTCTTTACTAAAAGGTAAATTATGTACTAACAGAACACAACTGTTGGCACAAAAATTCAATGAAATGACTTAATTATCGTAAAATATTTATCTGCTTGAGTGAATCAACTATGTACTCAGTTGAAATTGCTTTAGTTCTCCACTGACACCCATTTGATGTGTTCTCTGCATTGATTTCTCAAATGCTCTTCTGAAATGCAACAGCCCTGGAGAAGCTTTAGATGGAGACTCTGTAGTACCAATTGAAATGTACAGATGCATAGTCCAGAGAAAGTTCAAGCAAGGGAAAATAAAATGTGTGAAATGCCTTGGGCAAATGCCTCTTTCATTCACTGTTATATATTTTTCTTGGGGAGAAACCCTTAGAAGAATTTGAGAGACAAAATTGAAATTTAGAAATATATGGGGGGGAAAAAACACTGCATGCAGAGTCAAAAAACAAACGACATAGTAGAACTTATTTGAAGCGTGTGTTATAGTTAAATGTCTAGTATCCCTAATATAATTAAAGAACTCTTAAAATTTGAAGGAAAAATATCAAAGCCAGAGAGAAATAAGTGGGAAAAGGACATAAGTGGACAGTTCACACACACACGTGCACACACACACTCAGGCACATCACATATATAAATGATGATCCCTAATCTTATAAAAAGATGTCCAACCTCACTCTTAATAAGAGAAATACAAACGGAGGAAGGAGAAGTGTCTGCCATTGAAACCTTTGGTAGCGCAGGAAAAGGGGTGGTTCGCAATGACATGGAATGTTCACACTGCATGAAGAATTTTGATGTTGGACATGTGCCAATAAGGCTTCCAAGAACAAAACACTCGCTAAATGTTCTCAATGCAAACTTTGGCACCCTTGCCTTCCGCCACAGATGGCTGGATCGCTTGGGAGAGAGTAAATACTTGATAGCACTGAAGAATCTCTGTGACTTGGGCACTGTAGGTCCATAACCACCAGGATGTGACATTGAAGGGTCATATAAAGCACAGTCTGAACATACCATATTGTCGAGTCCGACATGTAAAGAAGTTGTCAGCAGAAGAGATGACTATTAGACTTATTCCAAAGCCACCTCACATCTTTATTGTCTTAGCTTAATTGGAATACATGATACCAGAATTAATTTGCAACATTTTGTCTGTTTAAAGAGTGAGCCTATGTAATACTTTTATCCGTGTTTAAAAAGGAAGGAATTTGATAAAAAGGCAAATCTTCTAATGTAATTAACCAAGGACAAAGCTTTCAGAACTTTTCAAATGTTAACTGTTTTTCTACCGTCTAGGAAAATGCTATAAAGCTCAACTTATTTAGGAATGAGTCTTGCATTTTGTTTTGAACACTTAAGAGATGCTTTCCAGATATTTATATTACCATATTCCTACTTGAATGCTTTGAATGACATCCAATTCTGCACCAATGCCCTCTGATTTTTTTTTTTTTTTTTTGATACAGGGTCGGAGATTGAAACTGGGACCTTGTAAGGAGGAAGCCAGTGCTCAACCACAGAGTCACATCGGATACCCTACATTGGTTCTTTCGATTGATTGCTTGTTGTTTGTGCTTTTTTGTTTGTTTGTTTTTAAGAGGCCCTGAGAACCAAACCCGGGGCCTCCAGTGTGGGAAACAGGTGCTCGACTGGTACTGCTTCTTAGCCTTCCTGGAATTCATTTTCTAAAAAAAATTAAGACATTTTCAGATATGAAAAAAAAAGTAAATGGGGCTACCATTTGTCAACTATCATATTCTAAAAAAATGCAAAAGCTTCATGACACATTGTTGGCAAGGCTAGGGGAAGCAGGTCCTTTCAGACATTACTGGGGGTAGGAAACGTGGTAATCTATAGGAGCAGAATTTGGCAACAACTCAGAAAAAAACATATAAATTTTCCCTTTACTGGCACAATTTCATTTCTATGAATTTATGCTGAAGATACATCTCCTACAACAATACAAAAGCATATGAGCAAGGCATTGTATCTAACTGCAAAATACTGGAAACAACCCCAGTCCCATAAATAGGACAGTAGTTGAAGAAACTATGCTGCAGCCACACAATGGGGCTCCTTGGCTGTAAAAAAAAGACTTAGGAAGATCTCTGTGAACTGAAATGGAGTAATTTCAAGGATATATTGTTAAGGGAAAAAGGGTAGGAAAGATTATGTAAGTATTTGATTCTATATACAAAAAGACACCCAGAAAGGATCAGAAATTAGTGGACCTTGTTACTGCAAAAGGGAAGGAGGGAGGTGAGAAAGGAGATCACGAATGGAGTGAGATTTCTCTGAATATACCTTTTTTATATAGTCTTTAGTTTAGAACCGTGATAATATTTTCACATCAAAAAGTTAAAGCAAGTCCACAAGTAGGAGATAAAAAATTGAACACAACCAGAAGCAAATGGATCTAAAGCTATATCAAATTAATAATATAACCATAAAGAAAACTAATTAAATCAAGTAACTTTTGCACTTAGTACTCTCAATGTACCCTAAGTGGGATATATTCTAAGGACAAAATAACTGCCAGGAAATCTTGAACTTTACTTGGTCGTTTGTCATTGGAATTGGTATTGGTGTCACAAGTTCTAAAAATATTTTGTGCATTGTAGAATTGAGCCAATGATTAAATATGTTGATGTTGTTGAATAAGATACAAATATGAAATGTAGGATGGAAAAGAAGCCTGTAGGTTGGAAATTCAAGCTATCATGATGAATTCATTGTGTGTGTGTATAAATATATATATATATATATATATGTTCACATATATATATGTTCTAGAGGCAATGGCACTCCAGTACAATAGGTCAGGGCAAAGAAAGTGCAATGAGAGGTTGGAACTTTTTGTTTTGCCACAAACTAAGAAAGTATGACAAACAAACCAATGGACACAGGATGCAGGGGTTCTTCATGACAAAATGTGGGTCAATTTGAATAAAAAAGAATGATCAAACAATGTGTTATAAAACATTACATTTAAAAAGATAATCTACGAGTCCCTAATGATATTCTATATGGAACAATGCCAGCTAATAAATCTAAAAAGAACAATAAAACTAGAAAATCACAGTTTTTCAACTATCAGTGGGATAATTTATTTAGGCAAAAATATTCAGTGGATGCGAAAACCACTGGCTAAGGTTTTTTGTTTTGTAAAACAGGGTATTCACAATTTTAAAATATTATCTCAAAAATTACTAATTAGAAAGTGTAGAATGACATCTTTTCATGGGAGCAAACCAAGTGATCAAATGTGACAATAATGGGACAAAAAGTTACAATTTCCCTCCTAATCACCATATCACCTATGTAGTATTTTGCCAAACACAATTTTATTAAATTAAATCTAATCATGAGGAAACAATCAGACAAATCTTAATTATGGATAAATGCAAATTTGTGGGACATTATGCAAAACAACTAGCCTGGATAATTCAAGAAATCAGTATCATAAAGGAAAAGTGTAGAGGAACTGTTATAGATTAAAAGTCTTTGATTAGATTTTGGATCCATAATGAGAAAAGAAAAGCATAATCTAGGAAGGATCTTTTGGGAGAAATTTGAATAGGGACTTTCTATTCAGCATTATTGAATCAATATTAAATGTATTGAGTCCAATAATGGCATTGTGGTTATGTAAGAGAATATCCCATTCTCAGGAGAATAGAATACGTGCATATGTGTGTATGTGTCTATAAAGAGACACATTGCTTTTGTGGTAAAATGTCAGCAATTGGTGAAGTCAGGTAAAGCGTTCGGGGGTGTTCATTTTTCGTATTTGTACTGGGTTGAAGAGTGTCTTCCAAAAATTCTTGTTGTTGGGGATTAATCATGTCCCCCATAAAGGCATGTTCAGGTCTTAAACCCTATTCCTATGGGCATGAACCCACTTGTAAATAGGGCCTTTGAAGATGTTTTTATTAGTTAAGGTGTGGACTTACTTATGAATAGGATCTTCAAAGATCCCATTCCAATGAGGCCACGGTGAGTCAGGCTGGGCCTTAATCCACATGGCTGGAGGCCCTGTAAGTCAATTCAGACGAGGTCAGTCAGTGAAGGCCGGAAATCAGCAGAAGCCAGAGGGCCACGGAAACCAGAGGAGCAGACGAAAGGACAGCGAGGTGGCAATGTGACGGAGGACTCCCGAATGCAACAGCCTCCAGGAGAAAGTAAGCCTGGCCAATACGTATGCTCTGAAACTTCTTTAATGTCTTCTAATTTTCCTTAAGGATGAAAAATCTTCTCATCCCTAGAGAGATGTTTAGTTGGTTTTGATTCTGCTTGCCTAGACTGTCTTGGTTTACTCTGAATTGCTTTGTGTGTTTTAGCTGCTTCCTTTTGTTTTAGACATTGCAAAAACAGTTGGGAAATCTTTAGCAGACTATGTGTATAAAGGATTGAGGTACTCATATGCCACATGGAAGCTTGCCTGTGCGTCCACTGGTGGGCTTTACTATATGAGATCATGCTGGCAATTCTTGGGGTGTTTCCTTGTGGTGACTTCCCCTTAAGTCAGAAAATTTCTGATATAGTGGAGGGCAAAGGGTAAAGTAGGACACCTAGGCAATTAGTTTATCTTTATAAATATTTTTGGGTAGTTCTACAGTTTTCATCTCTGCCCATCCCCTGGCAACTACATAGATCCATGCTGACTCACATTCCTAAATTTTTCTGGAGCTCTGTGGGATAAACTGTCTTGCTTCTGTGCTTCCCCTTACTATAAGCTTGGTTTAGTTCTCTTTGCTGGCTCCCAGAATATTGTGCTGTCAGATCCTCTTCCATTTTGTTTATTCTTACGGTTTTATCCCTTATAATTTTAGTAAAATTTTGAGCAGGGAAGGATATAAATATGTGCCCACTCTACCAGGTTTAATCCAAAGTCCTCTACTCTCTTCAAAGTTATTTTATGATTTAAATTTTTACATCTAACTTTTTAGTCCAATTATTATCAGATCCAAAGGTCCCTTATTATAACCAATATTTTGTAATACTTCCTTTATCTTGAAACACACTTATACATTATAAATCACTGATACCTGTGATTTCAATTAATTTAATACATTGATTGTAATATAAAGGAGAGGAAAGGAAAGTACTTTGTAATAAGAAAACATGATTCAATACTTCACTATTTGGGTAAATACATTCGAATGCATAACAAAACAGCCAGATGTTTGTCCCTGAATCTAGACACATCATGAATGAGACAGCCGGAAATGTATGTTGTATTAGAAGTATAAGCAAGACGGTGGACATTAATGCTCTGATATTCATTTTTGAAACAGTGAACAATGCTTGGGAAAATTTCTAACCAAACAAAACACAGACTTCTTTCTTTTTACAAGGTAGTGATGCAGTCGAGTGAATCATGCCTTCCACAGAGACGCGTCCAAGCCCTAATCCCCAGCCTTGTCGGTGCGGACTCGCTTGTAAATAAGATCTTCGACCATCCTATTTGGAGGAGGTAAAGTTGAATTGAGTTGAGCCTTAATCCATTAGACTGGAGTCCATGTAAGGAGAGAAAACCTAGATGCAGACAGCAGACTAGGCAGAGAAGTAGAAGCCAGAAACCAGAAGTCAGAGAAAGTGGCAAATGGCCATGGGACAAAGGTGCAGATGTAAGCCACGGAACCCCATGGGCTGCCAGCAAGCCAGCACAGAGCACTACAAACTCCAGGAGAAAGTAGGGCCTGTCGAGACCTTGATCTTGAACTTCTAGCTTCCAATACTCTGAGACGATAAATTCCTGTTGTTTAAGTCAACCAGTGAGTGCTATTTGTCATAGCAGACCTGATAAACCAAGGCAAGCTATATTTCTGATAAAAAATTAATGAAACATAAAGCTGAGCAAAACATACTTTGTGGTTATATGCACAAAAAAAAAAAAAAAGAATTCAGTTTGAGGCTCCAAAAATTATAAAAGCTTTTCCAACGTACATGAATATGCCTGGTGGGGTATTTGAAGGTTGGGCAGGACTCAGGAAAATTCTTTGCAGGGCTGGCCAGGCCTGCACATTGCAGTATGCTGGGCATCCTTGGCTCCCACCAGGGGCACTCTGATGTAGGGGGGTTCCCAGGAAGCCAACTCTGAGATGCAGATAAATAAATAAAGTCCTGCACTAATAGAGCACAGGATTTTATTAAGGCCGTGCTCTTGGAATCAACACTGGCAGAGGGGAAGGGAAGGAAGCAAGATTGGGCAGAGGGAAAAGTTGGCCTGTGATGCAGTCTCAATGAAAACCTCATCTGAGCCCCATGGGATGCTCTGAAGCTGGGAACCTTCCAGCATGGAGAGAGGGTTAGATCTTTATGCCCCACATCCATCAGTTCTTGGATGTGGGCTCTCCTGGAAAGGGGCAGACCCTTGGACAAGGAGTCTCTCTGTAGGAAACACAAGGTGATAGGGTCTGACAGCTGGAGGAAGAGATTCTTCATGCCTGAGGGGACGTCTGGGCAGCAGAAAACAATGTCCACCACATACTCCATAAACAGTATGACCATAAAACTGAGAATCAGCATTTTAATCTATGCAAACTTTAATTTGCTATGTTTTCTGCCAAAATGGTGGAGGTACTTAAAATTTTTTATTTTGTTTTTCAAGATGATGTATAGAATCATTTTTTAGTTTTTTACCCCAACACCTTCTTCCACAAAAAAAGACTCTGAAGGTTGGGAGTTGAACTATATTAAATTTATAAATTAATTGGCTTATTAACAATATTGTCTTCCAACCCAGAAAAGTGGAGAGTTTTTCATGTATGACTAAATAAAGCAAATTGTTTTTAGTTTATTTTTAAAGATACCGTATATTTCTCACTAAGGTTATTCATAGGTATTTCATATATATTTTTCCTACTGTAAATAAAATTGTACCATAACATTTCTAATTGTTATTAATTTTATTTTACATGCAACATAATATTAATAATAATAGCAGAAATAACAACTGACATTTATTGACTCTTTATTATATATCAGGAAATATTGTTAGCACATACCTTAAAGGAATTATATTTATTCCTCATCATGACCTGATAAAATAGATACTATTGTTATCTTCACTTTAGAGGTGATGAAAAGAATATCTAAAACATGGTCTTCAGAAAGAAGACGACTGAATACAGAGGAAAGACTCTATTCTATCTTCTGAGGATCGAATCATGTCCCTACAAAAGGCATGTTCAGAGTCTAACCCTTGGTCCTGTGGGAGTGAATGTTTTGTAAATGGGACCTTTGAAGATGTGATTAGTTGAGGTGTCCCAAATTGAATGAAGATGGACCTTAATCCAATATGGCTGAAATCATTTCAAGCAAAGAGAATTTAGACATCAGTAGAGAAGCCATAGGAGAAGCTAGAAGCTAGAAATCAATGGAAGATGGAAGAGAAAGAAGATGCCGCCATGTACATTACCAGGTGACAGAAAAGCCAAAGAACCCCAAAGATTGCCTGCTAGCTAGAAGATACTGACCTGGGGAAGAAACATCGTGGCCAATAAATTCCTGCTGTGAAGCCAATCCATTGTAAAGCATTTGTTTTAGCATGTAGAAAGCTAAAACACTGTCCCTTTGGTCTATTTGTCTATTCTTGTCCCAGTATTATATTGCTTAATAAGTCCTTAAATATGGTATTATAAATTCTTCAACTTTGTACATCTTCTTTAAGATGTTCTTTGCTATTCTAGGAAAACTTTGATATCAACTATAATTTCCACAGATATACTTTCCTGGGATTTTTATTAGTATTGCACTGAATTTATGGATTAATTGTAGAGAATCGATGTTTGTAAATAATTATTGAGATTTCAGTGCTATGAACAAAGTTATCTCTCCATTTATATATGTTTTCTTTTCAATTTCTCTCATTTTGGGAAGCGGCTGTGGCTCAATCAGTGGGGCTCCCGTTTACCATATGGGAGGCCCCGGGTTCGGTTCCCGGGGCCTCCTGGTGAAGGCAAGCCCGCCCGCACGGCGTGGTTAGCTGACCCAGCGAGCACAAGCAGCAAGGGGGGGATAAATGAATAAATAAATAAAATCTTTAAAAAAAAAAAAAAAATTTCTCTCATTTTTTTTTGCTTGCTTTGTTAGTTTTTTTTTCTAGTATCTGATGTTTTCTGATTCTCCTGTATATTTTTAAAATCTAATTTTCTTATTATTTTTTGCTGGCATATTAAAATAGTGGCATTATATCCAGCAAACATACTAAATTTATTTATTTATTAGATTGTCAATTCTAATAATCTATACAAAGATTCATTTGGATTTTCAACAGCACAATTACATCATTTACAAGTAATGACAGTATTATTTCTGAATTTAATTTTTCCTTAATTTTATTACACTGGCAAAGGCCTCTAAGACAATGTTGAATACAAGTTGTGAGAGCAGACTCCCAGGTCTCATTCCTTATCTCATGGAAAAATCTTTCTATATTTTGTCTATAAGTATGATGTTTAATGTAGAATTTTTGTAGATACCTTTTATCTAATTTAGGACATCTCCTTCTAGTCTTAGTTTGCAAAGAATTTTGATTATGAATGGGTTTATTTAACCAAATGAATTTTCATTGCTACTAAGATGATTATATGGACTTTCTTGTTTAATCTGTTAATGAGATGAATTACACTGATTGATTTTCTAGTGTTTAACCAATCTTTTATTCCTAGAATAGTCAATTTGGTCATGCTTTATTGTCTTTTTTTGCATTTCATTGGTTTCAATGGGTTATTTTGTTTAGAACAGCTACTTCAATAGTGATGAGATACATTGGACTGAATTTTTCTACACTTAACGATAGTCTTTGGTATCACTGGCTTCATTTAAAAACTAATGGGGGGAGTGGATGTGGCTCAAGTGGTTGAGCTCCCAACTCCCACTTCAGAGATCCCAGGTTTAGTTCCCAGTGTCTCCTGAAAAAAACAGAAACAAACAAGTATCAAAACATATGAAAAAACCAACTCAGGGAAGCCAATATAGCTCAGTGGTTGAGCGCTGGCTTCTCATATACGAGGTCCCAAGTTCAATCTCCGGCCCCTGGTACCTAGAAAAAACAAACAAACAAACAAACAAAAAACAACTAAGGGGGAATTATTTCTTTTCTATTCTCTGGAAGAGTTTATGTGAGATTGATATTATTTCTTCTTTAAGGTTTTGGTAGAATTCATTGTTGACATTATCTGAGCATGCAGTTTCATTTGAGAAAAAAGTTTTAATTACAGATTCAATTTAAAGATAGATACAGGATTAGTTCAATTTTTCTGCTTCTTTCTCTGTCATTTTTTGTTGCTTTGTTTTTTTAGGTGTTTGTCCATTTGCAAATCATTAGCATAAAATTGATCTATTTTTTATTTTTTAATGTTTGTAGGAGTGGAAGTGACACCTCCTTTCTCTTTTCTTCTTTTTTTTTAAATTTATTTATTTTTTATTGTGGGTAAAATATCAAAATTTTCACAATACATACCAATATTTATAAAATGATATATAAATATATATACATATATGTG
>JAKSZT010054281.1:15392487-15586566 GCA_026826555.1 Tolypeutes matacus
ATTCATTGTTGACATTATCTGAGCATGCGGTTTCATTTGAGAAAAAAGTTTTAATTACAGATTCAATTTAAAGATAGATACAGGATTAGTTCAATTTTTCTACTTCTTTCTGTGTCATTTTTTGTTGCTTTGTTTTTCTAGGTGTTTGTCCATTTGCAAATCATTAGCATAAAATTGATCTATTTTTTATTTTTTAATGTTTGTAGGAGTGGAAGTGACACCTCCTTTTTCATTCTTTCTCTTTCTCTCCCTCTCTTTTTTTTTATTTTTATTTTTTGATCAGTTTTTCCAGAAGTGTGATGATTAAGCTAATATGTCAACTTGCCCAGGAATTGGTGCCCAATTTTTTGGTCAAGAAGCACTGGGATAATTGCACTGCAAGGAAGTTTCATGGACTTAAATCATCAGTGAAGTGAATGCATCTATGGCTGATGACATCTTCAATCAAATGAGGAGACTGCCTTCAGCAATGAGAGGTCTCATCCAATCAGTTGGAGACTTTATTTATTTATTTTAAAGAATTGAATTCTTTAATTGCAGCATCCATAAATTTTGCTATTCTATTTCTATCCAGGAAGGCAATTTTCTCCTATTATCGTTTTGTTTCCTTTTTTATAAACAACAACTTAAATTCTATTGCATGAAAGGGCTACAAATATACATATTAACCAAGCAGAATAGAGAGATTTTGCTTTACAACTTGCACCTAAGATACCAACACGTAGCTGGTTCATTAGTTGTCATAGCAATTGTGGAACTCCAGCCCAGGCTATGCACAGTAGTTTACACCTCCTACTCTCATGTAGAAAGGACGATTGTGATATGGACTGTTAACTACATTCCTGTGAAGCCCAGCTCCGTTACAGGTAAATGTGTAACTTCCAAGTCTGCACAGATTTTAATGGTAAAACATCCAAATCTAATGCAATTGTCCTAAACAAGTTTTTTTTTTTTTTTTTTTTTTTTTAACAACAACAACAAAATGACATACTGCCATTCTGCCAGTAGATGGTACTACAAAGGATTGAGGGGTAGTAGTGGGGGATTTCCATAAGGACAACAGTTCAAGTACAGGAAAAAAAAAAAAAACGTTTAAACCTGCTCTGAAAATACAAAAACTTTAAAAGAACTGATTTCAGCATTCAGAGAGAGAATTCCCATCTCTACTTCAGACAGCCAGCGTCTCCTGGGAAGGCATCGAGGACCTTCATCGGAGTCCCTGGCTTGCAGCCTGCCCTTGGAAATTTGCACTTGTGCATCCCCACGGTCACATGAGACAATTTTATATAATCGCATATTATTTATTGATATTTCCTGTTGGTCCTGTTTCACTAGAGAACCCTGACTAATACTAATTTTATTAGACTTAAAAAAAAAACTTTTGATTTTGCTGGGTAATTCTTTATTTACCTTTGCTTTCTTGTTTTCCGATTTTTATCTTAATTATTTTCCCTATATTTTTCCTTATATTTTGTGCATTCCATCTTGTGCTTTTCTTCAAGTTTCTTGAAATTGATACTTTGATTATTGATTTTCATTCCTGCTTTCAAATATATGAACTTAAGATTATATACTTTACTCTAAATTTGGCAGCATCCCTCACATTTGATAACTTGAATTAAATTATTGTCTTTTAAGAATATATTTGCTTTAATCTCAATTGTGTTTTCTGCATTGTATTTAGGGTTATTTAGAAGGTTATTGCTTAATTTTCTAAGTATCATTTTGTTGTCATTTTCTAGTTTATGTCTAATATTGTTGGAAAATATGCTTATATTATTTCTTTTTCAGTTGTTCTAAACATGCTTTATGTTCCAGCATATGATCAATTTTGGTAAAAATTCCATGTGTACTTGAAAATAAAATATATATTTCAGTATTGGGTGCAAATTCTCACTGAGATTAAAGAGTAAAACCAACCTAGAATATAGAATCAAATCTAATATTAACTAGATAATAATAGTGTCCTATAGGGTTACAAATTAATATAGAATTCAAATACCTAACAAAAGGGTAAAAGGCTAGAAGGTACATGGACTTAGAAAGCTCTAACGTCTTTGTCTTGTCCTGAGTTGCAATAGCACTTATATATAACAGACTTTAAAAGTAAAAAATATGTGTTGTAATATCTAGAGTACAAAGAGAAGGATATTTTAAAAGCATAACAAAAAAAAAAAAAAAAACTAATATAAGAGATAAAAAGTAATTTATTCAAAAGTAATGCAAAAAGGAGTTTAAATGGAAAATACAGTATATGCAATGAATCAGAAAAAAAAAATAAGATGGTAGAGTTAAATCCAAGTAAATAAGCAATTATATTAAATGAATATTTATATCAATGTTAGCGTAAATATTTCAATTAAGGTACAAAGTTAGACCAGGGAAAAAGCCAACTATATGATGTTTTCAAGGAGATATAAAGAGAGTAAAACAATGATAAAAGATATGTAATGCACATATCCCAAAAGAAAATTGAATGCAATTATATTATTATCATTGCAAGACTTTAAAACAAGATTAGAAATGAATAGAGATATTCATAATGAAAAAGAGCATATTCAGCAGATATATTTAACAAATCCTAAATCTGCATGTGCCTAAACATATAGTCCCAAAATATATAAAGCAAAATGGAAATAACAGGAAAGAGAAGCAAATCCACATCACAGTTGGAGATATTAACATTCTTCTTTCTTGGTAACTGATAGAGCAAGGAGACAAACAATTAGTGAGAATAGAATATCTGAACAACATGAATAACAAACTAGACATAATCTAATAGATGGGAAATGAAATAAGGATATCTGCTCTCATCACTTCTAATCAAAGTAGCAAAGCAGAGCCTATTCAGTGTAATGAAGCAAGAAAAAAGGAAAAGGCATAAGGATTGGAAAGGAAGAAACAAAACTGCTCTTATTTGTAAATGATATTAGTATTAACATAGAAAATATAAAAGAATCCATGAACTATTATAATTAATAAGTACATTTAGGAATCTTTCTGCTTACAAATTCAATATTCAGGATCAACTATTTTTACATGAATAAGAAATAATGGAAACATAAATTATCTTAAATGATGTCATTTAAAATAACATCAAAAAAACTTCATATAACTAGAATAAATTAAACAAAAACCATGTAAGAGCTCTATAAAGAAAACTATAAAGCATTGATGAGAGAAATTAAAAATATTTAAATTAATAGATGAATGTGCCATTTTCATGGTTGGAAAACCCATTAATGGTACTATGTCAATTCTCTGAAAACTGACTGATAGATACAATAAAATGCCAGTCAATGTCCTGGCAGGATGTTTTTATGGAAAGTGTCAAGATGATCTTAAAATGTTTATGGAAATACAAAAATCTAGATAATAGCAAAAACTATCTTGAGGAAAAAGAATAAATTTGGAATACTGACACAATCTTGAATCAATATTTATAATAAATTGTCAATATTAAAACAGTTTAGCATGAACACAAACTACACAATTAGACTGATGGAACAGAATAGAAAGTCTAGAAATAGAGGCACACAGACACAAGCACTTGATTTGTGTTAAAGATGGTACTGAAAAGCAATGGGTAAAAGATAGTCTTTTCAATAAATAGTACTCTTTTTAATATATAAAATAGATGGAGAAAAAGGAACTTTGACTTGTACGTCATACTTAACCTAAAAATCAATTCTACATCAATTATAGATCTAAATATAAAAGGGAAAATAATCAGGCTTCTAGAAATAACATAGAAGAATATCTGTGTGAGCTTGGGGTTAGCCACAAACATTTCTTAAACAAACCACAAAATTAAGTATGTTTATTGATTGAATGATAACATTAAGAAAGTGAAAATTTAATCGACAGGGTGGGAATTCAGATATTAACAAATGACTGACTGGTGCCTAGAAGAAAGAAATAGTACTAAAGCAGAAAAAAAAAGAATAGCCAAATGGATAATAAACCAATGAAACTGTGTTCAACCTTATTTGTCATCAGGAAAAATGAAAAGTATAACTACCAAAACCGACCATTGCAGTTGGTAGTTCAGTAGAACAGTTAAAACTAAAACAACTGATAATACCAATTGTAGAACAAATGGAACTCTCTGTCATACACTACCAGCACGAGTGTAAATTGGTACCATCACTTTGAAAAATTGTTTACCAGTATTTACCAAATCTGAATATATGCCAGAATATACTCTATCACCCAGGAATGAGGAAACACGATGAGAAACACAACAAGTGGAAAGTGGAGGTGGCTCGAGCCAATAGGCACCTCGCTTCCACGTGGGAGGTCCTAGGTTCAGATCCCGGTGTCCCCTAAAAAGAAGACGAGCACACAGTGAATGGACACCGAGAGCAGACAGTGAACACAAACAATGGGGTGGGGGGGTGGGGGAGAAATAAATTAATTAAATAAATCTTTGGAGGAGGAGGGGGAGGGGGGAAAAGTAGAGCCTGGGAAGGATTATCAGAAGAACAGGACAGTGCAGGAAGCGAGATGGTGGAGAAGAGAGGGGCAAATTACCGGTATTAAGATGGTCAGTCGAAGCCATTTGGCAAAGATGAAAAATAAGCCCAGAATGAAGGAGAGAAGAACTCAGCCAATCAGATACCCTAGGGAAGAGTTTGAAGGGCTAGAGAACATAAAATTCCATAAGGGGGAGCAGACCAGACCTGGTCTAAGGAATGTCCAAGGGCCTTTGTGGCTGGAGGAAAGGATGGTGACAAGGGTATCAGGAAGTATTGCAGAAATCCAAGCAAAATATGCCAGTGGTTCCCTCACGACCCTTTCCTGATCTTCAGGTGAGCTTAGCAGTAGTGGAAGTAGGAGAAGTTTTGGTTTCTGGACGTATATTTATTTCCAGTGATCCTACCACCCATGTTTTGATTACCACTGATGCCTCCTCCAAGGAACCAAAGCCAGAACTCTTAATCAAGCCATGGTCCTTAAAGTCCTTACTTACCTTTTCATTTTTCCTCTCTTTGTAAATTGTTCAATGGCCACATCCTTAATCCTCAGCTTCTGTTCTTCTACTTTGACCTTCCACCCAGCAGATGCCCAGTAATGCTAAAAAGAACTGTGCCTGTGTGGGGCAGGGAATAACAGAGGCTATTTGAGAGGGTCACTGGCAATTAGGTTTCTGGGTCCTCCTCAGCCCCTCCCTCCCTTTGCTGTTTTTCACTGCTCTGTCTTTGCTCTCACTAAGGATACCTTTTCCATTTTTGTGGTTGTGCAAGCTGCATGGTCACCCCATCTTCAACCCACTTGGTAATTAGCTCTAGGCAAGCAGAGCTTCTCATAACAAGTCTGCATTGTGCTTCCTTTTAAATGAGCCACTTAAGACTGACTCTTGTAAAAAAACTTACTAAAGTCTGTGAAAATAGCCAACACATTCAAAAATCCTGATTTTTTTATCCCCAGTCCCATAAAGCTCCAGGCTTGTCTAAGGCTCAGACAACAGCTGGAATCAGCCATTTTCTAACGTATAACACGGATTTCTAATTCCCAGGTAGACATAAGCGCTTGTCTCTACTCTCACCACACCTAGGCTTTGCTAAATTTACCACCTAAAGTTTATCATTGCAACCACCCTTTGCCAAGGACAAATTTCTATGTTAGTCAGAACTCTTTTAGTTGCAAATGACAGGGAGGGAAAAAAGAAAGAAAAAAACAAACAACCAAACAAACCTCAAAATGGCTCAAAGGCAATTTTTGGCTCCCATGATTGCAAAGTCCAGGGTAGCTCTGGCATGAATCCTGGAGCTCAGATGATGTCCTCAACTCTACATCTCTTGTCTCTGCATCCTTTTGAGTTGTTTGCAGCAAAGCAAGTTAGCCATCAGCAGCTTAAGATTGGCCAATGTCCTCGTAGAGCAACACAGTGATAATATCTTCTTACTCCCAGAGTGCAGATATGAATTCTAGAACAGGCTCTGATAACCTGGTTTTCATCAGGTGCCCAATCCTTGGATGGATCACCGTTGTTGTGTGCGTATGTGTGAGTGTGCTGGCAGAAGGAGGGGCTTCTTTGACCAGACCGAACATTGGCTCCATTACATCCATCTCTACGATGGGGTGGGGGTGAGGATTGGAGCTGGCGGTGCACTAGCATTGACGTCCCCAACAGAACCAGAAAGAATGTGAGGGGTGGTGCCCCAGCAGATGAAATGTGGGGCAGCTCAAAACATTGTACCTTACAATAAGATTCCCATTAGCAAGTTTTCAAGCACCTCTCACATTGTCTGTCTGTTTCTAGTTCTGGCTCATGGACGATCCAAGCCATTGGCTGTGGTTTTCTGAATTTCAGACTCCACTTTCCATTTGTTTTAGCGTATGTCTTATTGCCTATGTTTCTCCTCCAACTCGAATTTTTACCTCTCCCGATACATTTGGCCCTGTATCACAAGTTGAAAGTGCCTGTGTCTCACAATGCAAGGTGTCAGTGATAGGATGATGCATGGGGGAGCCCTGTAGGCTATGCATGTTTGTTTTGTAAGTTCACAATTTTTGCTAAACACTCATGGTTTATGCATGTGCATGTATGCATGATATACTTCAATAACATTTTTTAAATGAAAAGAAAAAGACAGTGCCTGTTTCTACCATTACATTCTGCTACATATAATACAGTGGTTAGTAGAATAGATTTTGCTGTCTGGAAGATCTGGCTTAAAATCTCTACCTGGGTATCTTTTAGCAATGTATTCAACCCCTCTAAGCCTTAGTTTTCCTAATCTATGAAAAAGGAATCATAATCAGACCTTACTTAACACCATGTAAAAGCATTACATTATTAATCAGAAGAATTGCTGTTGGGAAGATGAAAATAATGACCGAAAAAAAAAAAAAAAAAAAAAAAAAAAACCCTCTCTTTTAAATATAGACTGTCCTTAAAATTCATAACTTCTAATATGTCACCTCATTAAGTTCCATGAGTTATTTTAACGCAGTTTATTTAGTTTTATGCAAGAATGAGAAATTCAGAGAAATACTGAGATATTCAGATTAGTTGTTGAGTAATATATCACACTGATATAAAGTATGACTTAAAATGTACCTATCCATGTTTTAATTATAATCATATTCAATAAATCAATCAAAAGTTTATTAAGTACAAAGTGCCAGGCAATGTGCTTTATTTTACAAAAGGTCTACATAAAGGATCCAGTTTCTGTTAAATGGTGAGCATGCTATTGCACATTCTCTACTAGAATGAAATATTATGCAATTAGCCTAAAGGACTATTTGAGTGGATTGAAGGGTGAGATGCATAATGAGATGCTAATTACAGGGAAAGATCCTAGCTGCGGATATTTGTAGAATATTTCTTCAAAATGCAGAATATTTATGTGGCATTTATGTGAATCAAAAGAATTCTGGGATGAAATGGTGCAGTCAGAGATTGTTATCCTAGAGGAAGTATTCTCTGTGCCCATTATCTCATAATTAAATTTCATGTTCTTTTGTAATCCATCAAAATAAAAATGTTGGTTTTGCCACCTTTGTGTACAAGTAGAGCTGGGAAAAGCTGATCTGAAATTCTTTTCCACCTCAAAGTATATTTAATTTGTGAACAGTTGATGAGTAGTTTTCTGATGTTTGAAGTATGTGATAAAAACAATTTCTCACCCATGGAACAAAAAAGGTAGAATCACTGATTGAGTAATACACTTAGGTTATCTTCTCTGCATTCAATGATTCAGTCTCTACTTTAAGGTGCCCCAGAATTTCTCAAAAGGATGGACAAAAGCAACTCTCCCTCTCTCCTTGGCTTCCATCCTGCCCAACCCCTTAAGAACTTTGCCTACCACCTAAGTCAACTCAGGAAAGCTAAGCTATACTAAATAGATTTTAAATACCAATGAACTGGGGACTGAAATTTTTATGTTACTTTAACAAGTCTAGGTGCTAAATATTTTCAGAAGCTGATTGTGGCACGTAGGTTTATAACTGATTATTGTATACTCCAAACCCAATATCAGGACCCATAGTCCAACACACAATTTGACAGTGGGGCTGAATATATGAAATCTAAACTGCTCCGGAATATCTCACTTGAATAGTGATGACAGATATACATCTGAAAAGTATTTTAATAGTCATAATAGAAACTTACTGATGTACAGTACTTCAATTTCCAAATAACCTTCACAAATATTACCTTCCCTACTACCCTGTGAGTACCTCAAGAGCAGAGGTTTTGATTCATTCGTGTTGTAACCTGCAGGCCAGCAAGTTCTTATTATTATGCATTTAGCAAAAATAGGTTGAATAAGTAAACAAATGAATAAGTAATTTCCTTCAACCCTCTCCAAGATAATATGAAATAGATAAAAATATGTATAATTCCCTTTATTAAAAAAAAAAAAAAGAAAAGAAAAGAAAACACATTTAGGAAAGATTAAATCACTTGCCCAAGTCAGGCAGCTACTAAGAAGTGGAGTTGGAAATTGAACCTCGGTCATCTGATCTTAAAGCATGGGCTGCCTCCAATTAAAAAATAAGTCGAAAGGATAGGCTTTAATGCACAAAGCTGAGAATTTTGCAGTTTTTGTTTTGCTTCCTTTTCAAAGTGATGAGCTCGTCGTGATAGAACTAGAGGCATTTTTCCCACTTCCAGTGGAAAGTGGAAGAAGGAAAGCAAAACTCTGTGTCCTGGAGATCTGAGGTTTCTTTGCACCTAGAGAGAGAGTTGAAGGACCTTGTTTTAGAATGACTGTACCCAAGAGAGCCGGATTTTCTGGGATAAGGCAGATTTCCCTGGCTTCGGGAGCTACAGCAAAGATCCCTACAGGCAACATTGGCTCAAATGGCATGGATGTTACTAGCAGCCTACCAAGGAGCCACCTGGCTGTGAGCAGAGCAAAACAGAAGAGTAGCAACCACAGGCAGAGATGTAGCATAAATAAAAACACCTGAACGCTGCAGATTGGATTTCTTGAGAGGTATGGTAGGTTGAGGCTGAGCTAGGTTGAATTTCATTTAGGAAAATTAAGAAATTTGATGGTACCTGCACCTGAGAGAAGCAAATCGATTCCACTTACTCTGCTTAACCGAAACAGGCCCTACGTTATGTTGTTTCCTTAAGACAGCATGCTGACCAGGCAGCAGAATTCAGAAAACATTTTGGCAAGAGTCTGGATAGAGAAATTGTCTCCATCTCCTTCCAGATATTCTTTACACACTTCACAAAGGGAAACGTGTTCTTTTTAGGATCATAACAACAGTCAATCAAAACCCAGCATCTCAGTCACACAGAGCTATTTCTGGGCAGTTTTCTTAAGTGCTTTCCCTTTCTAGAGCACTTTTATACATAAAGAATAGACCTATTATGTGTTGGCTGCAGACATACCAAGGATAAGGATTAAGGCCAATTTTAGGCTCTAGGTGCGCCAACTCCGAACAATTCCCTGACCCTCAGGTCTCTATGATCCAAATTCATCCTCTGATTCATGCCTTTCAAAGAACACCAAAAATAGAAATTTGGAAAAACAACAACCCTGTGAGAGGTCCTGTCTGAGCTTCCTAGGGCTATTGTAACAAAATATCACAAACTTGGTGGCTTCAGACAACAGAGATTTATTACCTCACAGTTCTGGAGGCCAGAAGTCCAAAATCAAGCTGTGGGCAGGGTTGTGCTTCCTTTGAAGTCTCCAGAAAAGAATCTGTTCAATGCCTCCTCTAGTGGTGGTTGCCAGCAATCCTTGGCCTTCCTTGGCTTGCAGCTGGAGGACTTCAATTTCCACCTCCATTGCCAGAAGACCTTCTCCCCTTTTGCGTCCACCTGACCCTATGTCCAAATGTCTCCTTCTTATAAGGACACCAGTCATATTGGATTTAGCCCACCCTAATCTAGTTCAGCTTCATCCTCACTAATCACAGCTTCAAAGGCCTTATTTCCAAATAAGGTCATATCACAGGGTAGGGGATTAGGACTTGAATGTATCTTTTGGGGGAACACAATTCAACCCATAATAGATTCCTACCCCATCTCTATGATAAATTTTTTTCACTCACACCCCATGGGCAGCTTTTTACCTGCTTGTGGTTAGATGGGTGGTGTGGCAGTTTAAAATTATTTATGAATCCCAAAAAACAAAGATTATGTTTGTAAACTGGTCTGTTCCTCTGGGTGTTATCCCCTTTGATTGTGTTAGATTCAGCTGAGATGCCCTTGATTAAATTACTCTATGATTAGAGCTTTGATTTGTCCATGTCAGTAAGGTATAACTCAGGTTAAGTCCCTGTCCCTTGGTGGGCTGATATAAATGGGCACTCAGTCAATAAAACACATAAGGTACACAGGAAGAGAGAGAGCTCCATAGACATGGAAGAGGAGAGAACTTTGTCATTTCGGTCCTGCAATATGACAGAAAGGAGAATGCTCAAACAGCTAAAGTCCTGGGAAGAGAGACGAGCCCTATGCTAGCCTACAGCTGAGATGGGAAGAAGCTGGGCCCACAGAGCCTTAAGAGGAAGAAGGAAGGAGAGACCAGGCAGACGTCACCCGCCATCTTGCTTCAACACGTGGCAACAGACTTTGGTGAGAAAGTACCTCTTATGGTACCTTGAGTTGGACTCTTTACGGCCTTGTAACTGTAAGCTTTTACCCCAAATAAATGCCCTTTATAAAAGCCAACAGATTTCTGATATTTTGCATCAGCACCCCTTTGGCTGACTAATACTGGTGGGGACAGCAAAGGGTGGGCACTTTTTTAGGTTGCCTGAGATAAGAAGAGATTGGGAGGCCCAGGTCTGCTCTGAGCCATGTAGGTAGTTGTAAGGGCAATGAAGGGGTTGCCACCCTGAAAGTGGAGAAATCTTAAAGCCCCTTTCTTCTTCCCGTTTACTGCTCCCTTGTCCAAGCCACCAGTCAGTACTGGGGGAGAAGGAAGAGCTTTGTGTCTTATTAGAACTGTTCCTGTTAGAATGAGGAAGGGAACTTGGGAGAGACGTTAACACAGAGGTGGCATATTATAGGGGAATTTCATGATTATGGTATCTTTACTTTTTCCTGCATTTATTTTGCAGAACTGAAGTTAGCTTGGCACTCCTCCATTCTCTCTTGACTCACTGCCCTCACAAGGAAACTGCTCTGGCAAATCTACTCTCTTTTCTTAGTGAGCAATTCTGAAGCTCTAGACAAGCGTTCCTACCTGCCACTGGTCGGTTGATAATTTTTATAATTGATAATCTTTAATTTATGCCTCATACCAGCAGTGCTACCACTTCTAAGAATTTAGGAAGGGGGCTTCTGTATGTTGAAAGAATTTGTCCACTTTGCTCATATGGGGAATACTCTTTTGCCTGCATTGAGTTCTCTTTGCTGTTTGATTTCTGTAAGTCTAACTCCATGCACTTCATATTATCAAAAAATTTCTCAAAGTCATCAGCTCTTTGATAATGCCTTGCTCTGTTTCTTTTTTTTCTTTTTGTTTGTTTTCTTTGATCTCTGCCTATGTTCTCAAGGGATTCTTCCCCTTCTATTTGAGAACATAGCAGGACTCCCCAGAATGGGAGTTTAATATTTTTCTTGTTTATTGTGTGGGTCTCCACCCACTGAGATAACACATTATAACAAGATGAACTTATTCATATTCCATAGAAGCCTGCCCCAGGTGCCCCCTATCCCATATATCCCCCCACGTTGCTCTGTTTCTTAGTGCGACCAGAGTGTCTTTCTCTGGAATTTGGGGAAGTGTACTAGTTATTGAGTTATTGTGCTCTGCTTTATGATGCTAAGATTGGGATTCTGGGAACCACATTACTGCTCTACTAATTGGTACCTTGATCAATTCCACCACCAGGGAGAGGCTGGAGGAAGGTCAGGGACATGCTTCATCTCTTTGACTCCTAGCTCTGTTAATGCCACTGAACAATGGTTCTTCTCTCTACCAGTGACAATGGATGCTGCTTGCACACATTGATTTCAGTTTGCAGTGTTTTCCTATGCTATATGAGTTCCAGCTCTTGAGGGGCTTTCCCTCCTCTGAGCTCCTGAAGCACCAATATCTACCTAGCACACCCCACCTCAGAGATCTTGAGTACCAGGCCATGGAGACCAGCCTTCAAATTCCTGGGGTACCAATTTTAACCAGGAAGCTCCTCTCCTCACAACTCTGGGTCCCTCTACACAGCTCTCCCGTAAGCATCTAAATTTAACAATCCCAGTCTCTTTTCTATTCCCAGCTGAGAGGGACAACTCACTTCCTGCAGTTACTACTTCTGTGAATTACCAGTGTTCCCTTTTTGACTTTTCCCTAATATCAGATTGACAAGTCTTCATGTTAAATTCATTCTGTTAAATTAACCAATGTGGTTTCTCTTTCTTGCCTGGACCCTTACTGATAAAACAGTGAGGACAGGGATAAGGTCAAGAAGATTGGAACAAGTGCATTGGCTGAGTTCATCATTTTGAAAGCACTTTACATCAGATCTTTGTCCACAAAAGCTTTCTTTAAAATAGACGTTTCCATTGAGAATTTGCTGCCAAGTTACATCGACTCCCACATCCCATTCTTTCAGTTGATGAATACATTAGGGCTCTGAGGATATTGAATTATGTACATTCTCAAAAGACATATTCTTAATCTTAATCAATGTTCCTGTGGTTGTGAATCCATTTGTAAATAGGAACCTTTGGAGACTATTATCAGTTCAAGGTGTGAAATAGGATATTCTAAGACCCTATTTGGGTCTGGCCAAACTGAAACAGGATTAATCCATATTGCTGGAGACCTTATTAAAAGTCAGAAGTAAGAGAAAGACTCAAGAGTGGGCCAAGAACATCACCATGTGGTAGGAGGCAGAGATGCAAGCCAGAGAGCCCAAAGGCTGTGGCCAGTGAGCTGCAGAACGTGCAGACTTCAGGGAGAAAGCTCGACCCTGCTGATGCCTTGATTTGAGATGTCTAGCCTCCAAAACCGTGAGCCACAAAGTTCCTGTTGTTAAGCCACCAGGTGTGGTATTTGTCGAGGACGCCCTATCAAGCTAAGACAGGTTCTAATCATAATAAAGAGGCATTTTCTGATACTGGTTTGTTTTCTTGGAAATAGACAGTTTCAGCCTGAGTTTTAACCATTTAATTATGAGAGTGACACTGCAAAGCTTTCTTGTTCTTATGGCCAATAGAAAGAAAAAAACTAGTGAAGAAATGAAGGCAAACTTCTTTCCTTCAGCCCATCTCCTTGATGCAAAGAAAAAGAACTGCTGAACACTAAGAGTATCATTCTACTTATCAGCTGTATTGGAGGAGAAATGATTAATGTTTTGCTTCTTAGAGTTTTCTTGAGCACTCTGAAGAAAACGTAGGTCATTTTGTATTGAAATAGAACAATAATGCCCAGCATTGAGGTTTTACTTTAAGGAGTGGTTCAAACACTCTGAAAAAATGTTTCCGAGGGGCCAGAAGCTAGCTGACTTAGTTTGTGTTGACCTAAAAACAGGCAACTAGTATGGAGACGCAGGTATTGCACACAGTTTGTAAGAACCCATTTTTTCTGTTGCTGTCTAACTCATGTCTGACAAACAATCCCCAAATCCTGCTTGTAAACCGTCTCCTCGCCAAACCTGTGACCAGATAGAAAGGCTCAGCTTTGTCTTCTTGCAATATTCCTTCTTTTCAACCAACTATTCTTTTCAGAAAGCTTTTCTTTTTCTACTGATATTTTCAAGCAAATTCTTGAAATACATTCCAATCACTGCTTTCTAAAAAGAGAATAAATATGAAAATCATCCATCTCTTTCGTCCTCCTGGTCCAAGCCCAGCAGTGTCTCTTCTTCATTCAGTAAGCATTTTGATCACCCACTATGTGCCAGGCTCTGTGCTATTATGTCAAGCTAGAGATGCAGAGACAACCCATACCCAGGGCCTGCCCTCTTAGGAGAGAGAAATAAGTATGCTACAAGAAGAGAGATAATGATTGCCAGAAGAGGGAGATAAATAGGAAGCTACCAAAGTTCAGAAGAGGGTGAGGTTAATCTCAATGGGAGAGGATTGGAAATGGAAGAGGTGGCATTTGCATTCAATTCAGTGCTACTGGTATATTATATCAGCAGATGGATTCGACTTAAATAAATTATAACTTGAAATAAGATAATAACTGAATTTAGGGATATGGACCTAGCTGTAGGCTCTCTTTTTCAAAGTCTGGTCCAGTACTAGCTTCATCAGAATTTTCTTAAAATTTCTTGAAAAGCTAGATTCCTTAAGACCAATTAACGGACTTCTGATTTATTGATTGGAGTGGATGCGTGCAAAGGTCTATACAACCAATACCACAGACGATGCACATACATGCCTAAAATTGAGAGTCCCAATCCAGAGGCTTGGCATCAGGCAACAGGTACAGAGCCGAGAAGCAGCAGAATTCAGGGACATCTAATATGACAGAAGCAGATGTTCTGACAGGCAGGTGGACAGATAAAGCCTAGCACCGTGACAGGGAACCCAGGTGCAGACGAGACTGCAGAGCCTGGGAGACCTGCAGCAAGGCATTCTGTCTACTCCACTATGGTCCCGACTGTTGGGAGTTAGAGTTTAGGACTCTGTACCTGGTGAGAATTCAAGGAGAAGCCATTTGGAAAGTGCGAGGTAAAGTCCACAGAATTAAAGTGTTCTGGCAGTGTATGGAAAAAGGGACTCAGGTATGGGATCTGGGAAAGTGTGCTAACTTATCCAGGATGCAGTTAATAGAAATGGAGGGATGTTGGCGGGGCTTAAGGTTGGTTTGTTTGGGCGGGTCTAGTTCTAGTGCGTTGTTAAGCTGCTCGATAAGAGACTCCGCATCGGAGTCTTGGTCCGAGTCGGAGCCAGACTCGGGGCAAGAGGGAGATGCCTTTTCTTCCTTATCGCGTAATTGAGAGGACAGAACCTGCGATATGGGGGGGCGAGAGCCCTGGAGACAGGAGCGGATGGTAATCAGCATAGGCACAAGGCCGGGGGGGAAACGCTTCCCTTCGTGTTCCATGGCATTGGTAACACGGTCGATAAGGCGTAAATAAGTATCGGGGTCCCAAAGGTGGCAAGTTGTGAGCCAAGGGTTAAAAGGAAGGAGAAGGTCCCAATAAACTTGTAGTTGGAGAATTGAAACTTTGCACTTGTGGGTGTCTAGGAGTCCGGCAAGGGCGCGGACTTGGGGCGCTTGGCGAGATGATAGCCTACCGCCCATTTTAGGCCTAGGGAGCCGGGAGGGTTGGGGCCCTACCTAGCGAGCACGGCGATCGGGTAGCGGCAGCTACCGGGGGTTCTGAGCAGAACGGTGAGACGGACGCACCGAATTTAGTGGTAAAGGAAAATAACGACGATAAAGGCAATAAGAAGGGAGATAAGGAGGCAGAGAAAGACGACGGTCGGGGCGGTTGATTGCGAAAGTGAGGGGTAGGAGTGGTGTAGTATGGCGAGGATGAAAAGGAAGATGAGCGGGAGAAGAAGAAAGGCGGGGAAAAGGGGAAAAAGAGTAGGGAAAGAAGCAGGATTCATAGGCAGGAAAGGGTCGTCGAAGTGAGGCAGGGTAGGGTCTTACCCGTTCACGGTGGGCAGTGCCCCACGTTGGGCACCAATTGTGGTCGGGAACGTCCTGTCTGGTCGGGGTAGGAGAGGCCTAGGATCCTGCAGGGGCTCGCAGGCGTGGAGGGCGCACAGCGGAAAGAACCACCGCGGAAACGAGTTTGCAGCTGCAGAGACCGGAGTCCTGAGCAGCTGAGCTCTGAGAGAAACAAGCCCCGGGAGAGGGACATATGCCAGCTTACAGGTGATATTGGAAGAAGCTGGGACCACAGAGCCTTCAGAGGAAGAGAGAGGCTGAACCCTGCAGATGTTGGCAGCCATCTTGCTCCAACATATGGCAACAGACTTAGTTTGAGAATCACTGATGTAGACAACGGGAGAGATGGGCTATAAACAAGAATGCAACGGAAGAAAAAGCAGTGTTTTTATGTGACAATCATGGTGTTGGTATGGAGGAGGGACTGGAGGAGAAAGAGAGCCTGATGGAAGAATAGAAGAAGATCCCAGGGAGAGCCTTTGTCACTGTCCATAGGAGTAGGTGGACTTTTTGGTGCCAGCTTGAAAGGAGACGAAAAAGATGAAAACATGAAACATGATGAATTACTATGAAATCACTATACAGAAGAAAGGAGCCCAAGATGATTCGAAGCTTTTAAGCTCGTTTCATGGGAATGTAACTGCAGAGGAGGATAGTGGCAGCTGCTGCCTGTGAATCCATGCTGATCTGTAGGAGGTTTCATATCCCACACATAGGTAGCATACTGCCCTTGGTTCTTCACCTCAGATAATTTGAAAAGCCCTGCTTTAAGAGACAATTTGGATTCCACGACCAGGAAGTTGATGTTTAGCACAGAAGCATAAAGATACTTGTGGATATCCTGGGAGGAAAACATAGGAGTTTATAATTATGCAGCTTGATGAATTCTAAAGTTTCCTACATAACAATGCAAAGAGAAATTTCAAGTAAGAGACCTTATCTGGAACCTGGAAGCAAAATGCAAGTTTGTTTTGGGTCAATCGAGTTTCCACCCTAAGAAGTAGAACCCCTAAGAGCTGGCTCACTTGAATAGCTAATGGAAGCTGAAAAGGGAAATTAAGAGACTAGCAAACTCTCAATCCTAATTCATGAATAACGCATAAGGAGGATTGTATTAAATCCTGCGTTAATGTAACATTTCCCTGACCTTTGTTTTCTTCTTGTTGAAGTATATAGGAAATTTTAAAATAGTTTTTTGAGTGTTTTAATAAAAAATTTGGAAAGGAAAAAAAAAAAAAAAGAAATGGAGGACAGGATAAGAAAGGCAGAAGCCTTGTTCCTAGAAGCAAGGCCAGAAGCGTGTCTTCCTGAGTAAGTTTTCAAATCCAGTTCATTATCAGAATACATACTCCTAAACCCCACACTGGAACTACTACATCAGGATCTCTGGCATGGATCGCAGACATCTATATTTTTATAAAACCTCTTCCAGGTAATTAAGATATTATCCAGATGTGAGAGTGACTACACAAAGACTCTTCATACTTCTCTTCCATAATCACCTCTGTCAATCAGAGGTCACAGGTAAGCCTGCAGTGAGGACACAGTGGTAGACACTGAGAAGAAAAGAGGGCATGGATCTGCTTGCTAACATAATAATCTCATGGTAAAGGACATCCCAACTTGCAAATTCTGAGAATCCTGCAGCAGACAGAAGATTTTTCAGCACAGAAAGCCATTGAAAGTGTTTATTTTGTTTTATCATATTTAAAAGAGTTCTCTGACATATCAATACTTAAAACAGTGAAGATCCCTTTGACCCATCCTCTTCCTCCATCACAACATTCAAATCATTTCCAGTTATCACTGAACCTTCTCTTGGTTTGGGATTTTTTCACAGAGGGACCATTGGCAGAGCATAGTGTTGAATATGATATTAATCTAAGCCAAACAGCATTGGCAGAATGTGGGATATTTGTTTGTTCCACGGTTTCACACTGCATTATGCTTTTTCATTTGTTCATAAATTTTGCCTTTAATCTTTAGTTTTAATTATATCTCTATCTGAAACAGTCAGCATCGATGTAGTCACACAGAAGGAAAGTATGACTGGGAAGGTAGTAAGCTGGTTGAGCTTCAAAGCAGATGAAACCTCTTTTTTAAGGAAAGAGGAGTAGGATCACAAGGCTTTCTGTACTCAAAGCCAGTGCATTTATGCTAAATAGTGTCCGATTCCATGGGGTGCCACCCAGTTGAAATTAAGCCAAGCCACCTGATTCCTTCTGCCACTGGTAAAGACCATCTCATAACCAGCTGCCATGGATGTGGTTCAGAAAGCTGTCCCTGAAAAGAACTCTGGGCCATCTGTGCTTGCAGTGCTATTAATAGAATGTTCTCCAAATCCTAGACTTTCATCCAGTAACCTCACATCAAGACCTTCTCCAACATGAGATTTGGAGAACATCGTTCATCAGCATTTCTTGTGCTCCGTTGAGAGTGCATCATGATTTGAAGGGAAGAGGGGGCACCGGGTTAATGGGGACGAAATTTGCAAACTCACTAAGGATAGGATTTAAAAGATTATTTTAAAACCTAGGATAAGAGTGAACAAGCTCTTCCTAGGGGCAAAATTTCTGTTTTGTAGCTATGTATTGTTATCACAACACCACAACTAGAACTCTGGTTCCACTGATGGAAACCTTTTCCATGGCTTTCTAGAATAATAAGGAAAATTAAAAACCCTGGTCAGTGCTATTGTGGTCAGTATAGGCTTGTATTATGGGTTTGCTTTGTTTTGTTATTTGTTTGCCAATATTAAAGCACAGGACAGTAGTTGACTTACATGCTTCTAATTCCTCCTTTTATGTAGAAATACTGTGTACAAAAGAAAAAAAAGAGACCCTACAAAACAACACTGTAAAGAAATGACAAAGAGGAACATAACATAATATTTATTAAGAGGAGAACCTAATAAATAGGAGAGTGAATTCTCACCTTCAAAACCCAAATGAGACGTTCTATCAGTGATATTGGGGGTGGGGAGGAGGGAGAAGGCATGCCTCAGAATAGTCGGGGTGGATGTTTCAAAACCACACCACACACACACATCAAACAACACACACACGTATGCACCATACCAAACACACATCACACTCACAACTCACATCTCACACCACAAACACACACACACACCAAGAATCTGGTGTGCTTACTAGAGTGATATGGTCCCATACTTGAGAATCAGGGCCAAAATAAACCACTACTATTAATGGGAATTTGTCTTATCATCTAAGAGTGCTCAGGATGATAAAGACATTTAAAAATTTTTATAGAGAGTGCCAGTACTAGAAAAAATAAGGCAAACAGAGATGTCTTGTGAAATATTTCAACATTAACTGTTAGTTAAAGCAAGAGAATCCATTACCACCTACCTAAAGGAGGGTATAGAAAGAGATGATGCCCAAGTACTTGGCCTCAGAATATGCCAAGCAGAAAATCTTCTTGAGACAATTAAAACAGAAACCAAAAACAAACCCAAAAGATATACCATATAATCATGTTGCAAAAGGAAAGATGAACCCCCCAATAATAGAAATGGTAAACTTGTGAAGTCAGAGAAAGCTGACCAGAAAAAAATTGAGAATAGAGGATTAGAAGGGGAAAAAATGAAATTTTAAATCCAATATACTAATGAGAAACAAGAATAGAAATCCATGTAGTATTTGTAGAAATGTTATTTTATTTATTGATTGTTGGGTATTATGTACATTGCTTTGTAATAAAATTCCACAATGGTTGAGTTATATAATAAAAGTAGCCATTAATTATTACACGCAAATATGTTATTATTTCTCATTTGAAGTTGGTTATTTCCAGTTAGAAACTGCACAATGTCTGTTATTAGGGTTCTTTATTTATGATAAAAACTGTAAACAGGAAAAGTTTTTTCATTGCAGCATGCCTATAATACGGGCTTATTTCTTTATCCTCTGCAGTACTCCAATCTTAGTCCTTTTTTTAAATCCTGCTTTTTCAAAGGAAAAACAAGTTGAATGTTGATATTCTATATTAGAAAGAACAAACATTTTAATGAACCGCTTGCTCACCTTTGGTCTTTGTTTATTGAAACCACCTGCATGAATATATTTTAATTGCCAAAATTGTTTTGGATTTTCTTTCCCCAAGTTCTGTTTTCTTTCTGCTCCTGGGAGACATCTTTGGGAAATGGACAGTTTCATGTTGAAAGCTTTGCAGACCCTTTGATACCACATAATGATGACAGAGCCTTGCCTAAAGTTAGCTACTGAGCCAGAGGCTTTCCTAAATTTGCGGCAAACACAAACTTTTATTGACCTTTGGAGCTGTGAAGCTACATGAATCACCAGTGCAAGAAATTTGGACCAAGGGACTTGTGCAGCCAATTTTCCAGAGGATTAACTCCATCCTAGTTCATACATAAGAGGGAAGTGATGTGTAAGTACAGATCATTTATCAAGTCAGGTAAAACTTTACTGTGAGTTCCTCGTTCTCATAAACATGTGATTTTACTTGAAACTCTGCATAGCTAAGAAAGATCAAAGGGGTGATTAATTTGGAACTGCCTGTGTAAGAAAATTAAAGTTTCCAAAATCTATTGTACTTTTGCCACTTAAAATGAAGATTCATGTGATATACTGTACTCCCACAGAGAAGACTTCTTCAAGATTGCCTTAGCATAGTTACTGTTTTAGCCTTGATTATTAATTATGGATGCCCTTCATTGTATCCCATCTGTTCATTAGCATGCATAGACAGGTATTGCCTGACCTTGCATGAGAAATACTTATTTAATTTGAAGAGTATTGAAGTTGGTGAAACAGTTTGGTTTTAGACAGCTGAAAATGATTTTCCTAAAGAAAGTTTGAGGAAAAAAAAATGTCTCTATACTGGGGTATAATTTATCCCCACTTTAAACAGCAAGATGACATCATTTATTCATAAATAATAGAGGAGTAACCCAAAAGATTTGGCAAATTGTTGACACAACAGTAGAGGTAGCATGTACTATGCATGTCTTCAAGAGTCGATTCAAAAATTTTATGTAGTTCTCTTTGCCTTTGAGAAGGTTTTGCAAATTTCACAGCATCCTCAGCACATTCAGAGGGCTTTCTCCCCTGAGCCTCAGTGGATGCATCTAAACCAGTCCTGTATATTTAGTTTGTAGAATGGCACATATTAGGATACAGAATACATGTCAGTAGCAAACACTGAAATCCTAAACCCTTGAGGGTGAACATTGCACCCTATCTATCCCTTTATAGGTACTGGATGCAGTAGATGCTCAATATTTTAAATATGTATTTTTAAATATCAAAATATATTTTAGATGCAATTGCTTAATGTTTAAGTAATGTGCACTAATGAGGAAGTTGAAGTTAAAATATCTTAAAATTAGAAAATTATGGTAATGGAACATTTATTAAATAAACTATGATGACTTTTATTAATCATATAAAGATGATAAGGTTTTTGTCATCAATTTATTTATCAGATTTCAAATAGGAGAAAGGTCATGAGCCTGGGAAAATGCCATGGAGAAGCTTTCTAGAAGCTTTGAGTTCCTGAGACAGCTTTCCCTTAGGCTCCCTGGAATCCTGATGGCTACAAAATGTGTACTACACTGGTGTCATCTGAGTTAATAGAACATTGTGTTGGAATTGATTTGACAAGCACATTCCAAACTACCCTGAGTTTCAGTTACATAGAAAAAAGAAAAAGACGTCAGAGAACATTGTGGACACCGGAATAAAATTCAAAGGATTACTCCACTCAATAAAAGACAAATTACATTATTGTCCCTTTCCCTCAGCTGAACTTGCTTATGATACATTACATATCTGCATGTAGCTATTCCCAGGAGACTGTCAGCCAGTACCTCTTGCGTGAGTTGTATATACCAAGTACAATGACTAACGTGTTTTCATTGTTTCTTGTTAAAAAGCTGATGCACAGTCAATAAATCAAGCAAATCACTACATTACATCATCAGTCCAAATTGTTTATATGAGGATGGAATAAATTTTTTCATTATTCCAAATATTTTACAAATATTTAATTTTGTAAAATATTTGAATATTTTCAACTTATGCTTATTCTTTCACTCTTATTCTTTCATTCCAACCTGGCTTAGACAAGCAGAAAGGCAATTTTCTTATCCTACTTAAAATAGTCTCACAGGAATAATTTTTCCAACAAAAGCTCCCAAATCACTGTTAAAATTATAGCTAACAGAAACAAAGACAAAATTAGTGAAACAACGAATAGCCAAACCTACGATATAACAAAATTTTCTTTATTTTCAGATACGTCTTTATTAAATAAGTTGTTCTGTTTATGAAGTATCGATCTAGATTATTAAGCCATTTAGAAAGGAGCTTATGATTTTATCTCACTGAGGATGAATTAGATGTTTGGTAATACAATGGATATTATTATAACCAGAACCCCTGGAGACAATAAATATACCTTTGAAGGAATTTCCTATTTTGTAATGGAAGCAAGGATGCCAGAGTTGTGACAGGAAAAAACTACACTCCAGTCTTTATTCTCTTTCTACCAGCAAAAAAATCAATGTGAGAAATAATGGCAAATAAAAGGAAGAAAGGGCTAGCTGAAGGAAGGATTTCATTGCCCTAGTGGATTTGTATAATCTTCATGTAGGGTTAAAACTGGAATATATTATTTGGTTCGGGACATTGAATCATGTCCCCCACAAAAAGGCATGTCTGGTCCCAACCTCTGGCCCTGTGGGTGTGAACTCATTTGTAAAGAAAACCTTTGAAGATGTTATTAGTTAAAGTGTGCCCAGACTGAAGGAGGGTGGACTTAATCCTATATGGCTCTAGTCCTTATAAGCAAAGGACATTGGACAAGGAAGAGGAGGCCAAGGGAAGCAGCCAGAATCTAGAAGTTAATGGAATCTGCAAGAGAGAGAAGATGCCACTATGTGTATTGCCATGTGATGGAAAAGCCGAGGAACCCCATGATTGCTGACCAGTCAGAAGATACCAACCCAGGTGGCAAGCAAGTCTTCTAGCTGCTGAAACTCTAAGCCAATAAATTCCCATTGTTACGCCAACTCCATTGTACGGTATTTGTTTTAGCAGCTGAGAAGCAAGACACCTGGTAAGAAACTGTGTAGAATGGGTGCACTGGTTTAATAGTAGACTTTCCTATGAATTATTTTTAAATATCTCAGGAAGATGGCTATAAATCATAATGCAACTGTGTTAATAACATCATAATTACAAGTTGCTACCATGGGAACCACAAGTAAGCACTTCTCTGTTGAAGCTCTCATTGTCTCTCCTAACGCCAAATGGAAGGAAAGAATAGCTGCCAAGACAATCTAGGCCAAAAAGAGTTTCTCTCTAGGAAACAAAACTGAAGGGGGGGGGGGGGATTGGAGTTGACAAAGGGGCATCAGATTAAATGAAAGAAGCCAGGGCAGACAGAAGTCCAGAGGATCGCATAATGGTTATTTTGAACCAGTGAATATTGACTGTAGGGAGAAAAGGATTCACATTGTCACACTTACTCCTATCTGACAAAGTCTAAAAGTTTCTGGGTCACTGCATGCCCAGTTTAACCAAAGAGACTTTCAGATGTCACATAACTATATAATGTATCTTTTGCTGACGATAATCAAATAAACTGGGAGATCTTTGAAGACCAGGTTGACCCTGACCTGGTTGTATTCATTTTTCATAGCTTGTTCAATGAGGAAACTATTTCAGTCTTAGGCAGTCTTAAAAATAACAGAAGGAACGTTTTCACAAGAACCTATACATTTGGTGGGGGGAAAATAACCATTTTCAAATGGGTTTTCTTTCCTTCACTTGATTACACTCATTATGTCTTGACGTTAGACTTTCAAGCTGGCCATCATTTATAGGACAAGAAAAGAAAAGTTACAATGACTGGTCACAAACACGACAGTCTGACTGGGAGGGCAGGACAATGTATAATATGGTGAAATCAACAGAGCTAGATTTGAGGATTAGGGATATCCAACATTGACCATAAATTCACAAGAAAAGTTGTCCTGGGTATCAAATGTGGGAGGAAGCACCTCACCAGATTGCAACCAACAGAGACATCTGGAAAAATCACTCCCTGAATAACCTGACAAGAAAAGATGGATGACTTAAAAAACAGGTTCTACTTTCTTTACTGTCATCTGTACATTATTAATAGTTTGCTCTTAAACTCCTCAGTTTAAGATTAATAACATTTAGATGAAATTATGTGAACTATAATATATTCTGATACAATTACTCACTCATTTATCTTGGTTTGTGGTTAATCTCCTAAAACTTCACTAAGGCATGGTCAGAAATGTTTAATTGTTCATGAATAAATTGTGTTTTTACACTTTTAAACTTTTGTCAAAGTTATACATGCACATATTTAGTCAAATAGTTCTACAAAGTTATTACGAGCACATATTTTAAGACGTCAAATAGTTTTATATGCTTTTCTAAGAAAAACATAACTTCCACATCCCCCATCCTCAGCTTCAAGCAACAACTTTAATTCTTTTGACTCTTTATCTTTATATAACCTACTTAGACTGCTAGTCCCTGAGTTTTCAGTTTTAGACATACTCTATGGACTTGGAAGTTTTTACTTTACTTATGGAAGCTAAAGACTTACTTCCCTTTCTCCATCTTTACCTGCTGCCCTGTATTAGTCAAGGTTCTCTAGGAAACCAGAACTGACAGAAGATATCTGTAAATAGTGGGACATTTAATAAAATTTTCTCACATGGTGATGGGGATATGCAAGTCCAAACTCCACAGGGCAGGCTGCTAACCAGGGGCTCCAATGAAGGTCCTTAATGAGTTCCCAGAGATGCTGACTGTCTGAACTAGAGATGGGAATTCTCTCTCTTTGAATGCTGAAATCACTTCCCCTTTTAAGGCCTTCAACCGATTGGATGAGACGTCACTCGTTGCCGAATGCAATGTCCTTAGTTGATTGTAGATGTAACCAGCCATCTATGCAATCATCTCGCTGATGTTTAAAGTCCATGAAATGCCCTTATATTACAATCATCCCAGGGCTTGCTTGACCAGACAACTGGGCACCATTTGACCCATTAGCCTAACCATCACACCCCCCTCAGGCATGCTTTTTATTTTCCCATTCCCCCTTTTTTGTTACAACATCATTGCAGCTGGTTCAACCACAGGACCAAGCCATGTAGTATACTATGATGACTTGTGCCATTTCTTTTTCCTCCCTAGTGTTTTGTTTAATTTGTTTGCTTACTGTTCATTTGTTTGTTTACTACTAATTCAGCTGCCATATTTCCCCAATTTGTTTATCTGTTGTCTTATCAAATTGAAACATATGAGGTATATTCTGTTAATTTCATCATTTGGAGACAACTTTCCTGAAGCCTCCTGATCTAGTCTGAAATGAACCGCTTGCTTTCTGGGTCTGCTGCTCAGTTCGTCACACTGGGAGCTTCCTGACCAGACTCCTGTGGGCTCTCTGCCTTCACCTTGTGTGGCCATCCATTTTCCCATATTTCATGTCTTTTTTTTTCCCCTTGGGTTTTCCTATCATTTTAGTGGAACACATCTTCCAGCAGTTTTCTAGTAAAGGATGCATGGTAGGCAAATTTGTAATAACTTGGCTTTATTCTACCCTCATAATTAATTGTTTGGCTAGGTATAGAATTCAGTGTTGAACATCATTTTGTCTCAGAATTTTGAAGACCTTGATCCATTGTTGCCTTGCCTCAGGTGTTGCTGATGAGAAATTCAGTTACATTTTGTTTTGCGAAGCTTTTAAGCTATTTTTTTTTTTCTTTCCACAAGTGTTTAGAATCTTCTTTTTCAAAATATTCTGAAGTTCTACAATGATATACTGGTGTGGAGTTTGTTTTCATTTAATTTACAGGGCACTCCTGTGGTCATTTTCAATATGGAAACTCAGGTCACCAGCTCTGGAAAATTTCTTGATTATTTTTTGACATTTTTTCACCTTTGTTTTTTCTGTTCTTTCTTCCTAGTTTCTTATGATATGGATGTTGGTCCTTTGGATTAATCCTCTAATTTTTCCATCTTTATGCTCTTACATTTTATATCTGATGTGACAGTTTGAAGTTGGGTGGACTGCAGAAAATTATATCCTTAGGGTTAACCCATTCCTGTCAGTGTAAACCTATTGGGGGTGGGAACTTTTTTTCCTTTTCAGGAGATACGGGGGATTGAACCTGGGGCTACATACATGTGAAGCAGATGCTCAACCACTGAGCTATGCCCACTCTCCATGGACATTTTGATTGGATTACTTCAATAAGGCATGGCCCAGGATGTGTCTTAATCCTCTTACTGGAATCCTTTATAAGAGAGTAAAATTCAGACAGAGAGAGAGAGAAAGTCACAGAAGCAGAGAGAAAGCCATGGAAGCCAAAAGCTGTAAGCAATGAAACTCAGAAGAGAAGGGAGAGACCAGCATTCAGCTCACATGCCTTGCCACGTGACAGAGGAGTCCAGGATCACTGACAACCATCTTCAGGGAAAAAGCACCACCTGATGATGCTTTGAGTTGGACATTTTTCTCAGCCTCAGAACTGTAAGCTTGCAAGCCAATAAATCCCCATTGTAAAAACCAACTCATTTCTGGTATATCACATTTTGGCAGCCTAGCAGACTGAAACATCTACTTTATGGCATATTACTTTATCTTTCAAATATTTTGTTCTGCTTTTCATTTCTGCCATCATATTTTCAATTCCCATGAGCTCTTCCTTATTCTCTGAGTGTTTTTCTATCTTCTATTACTTCATTCTGTTTCCATGGATACATTATCTTTCCTTTTGTATTTTCAACTTCCTGCATAGTTTGTTTTCCTCAAATTCTTAAATTTTATGTTCCTTTTTTGTTGTTGATGTTGTTTCTTAGACACTGGTTTTATTATCTGTTTGTTTTGTCTTCTATATGTAGGGTTTCTTCAGCTGTCAGGTGAGTCTGGTCATATATAAAAGGATAGCACTCAAAGGCTGTTTCAGGGTTTTGCATATGAAAAGAGCTTGTCACCTGGGGTCTCATTCCAAGGAGATCTGTGTTGTTTCATTGGAGAAACCCCAATGTCAGCCTCTTTAGGTCATACCTTTGGTCAGGTTTCCCAGATAAGAATCCTCCAATCTCTTTTTGGGGGGATTAAAACTGGCTGCCAGATTCTGGGAAACAAGTGGTGGGAAGGGAGCTGGCATGTATCACCATTCATGACATGTAAACAATCAATTAAATACCTTGTTCTTGCCATGAAGCCCCTATCTCAACTTTGTCTATTATTTCCCAATCCGAAAACCCTCTGTTTGACTCACTCAGGCATCTGCAGAAGGAAGGCAGGACATAGTTTCCTGTCTTTGTGACCTTGGGAGGAGAGCTGAGTATTTAACTTAATACAATCTTTAAATCAATCCTCATCTTTTCATGCCCTCTGATGGTTAGTCTTATGTGTCAGCTTGGCTAGACTATAGTAACAAATTATTTAATCAAACACGAATCTAGGTTTTGCTGTGAAGGTATTTTGGGAATATGATTAACATCTACAATCAGTTGAATTTAAGTAAAGGAGATTATCTCCCATAATGTGGATGGGCCTCATCCAATCAGTCAAAAGCAAAAACTAAGGTTTCTAGAAGAGGAAATTCTGCCTCAAAAGTGCAACATCAACTCTTGTTCATACTGAAAATGTTCACAGATATGCCTTGTAAAAGATTGAGAACAATTCTTGTCCAGCCTGTCCTATAACTTTCAGACTTCCCTGCCTGCACAATTATAGGAACCAATGCCTTGAAATAAGTCTCTCTCCCTCTCCCTCTCTCTTCATCTCTTCAAGCATGTATGTCTGTATACATGTGTGCATAAACATGTACATACATAGATGTATGTGTATCCATGTGCACGGACATGCACATAAACATATACATATTGGTTTTGTTGCTCTATTTCTCTGGAGAACCCTGCCTAATACACCCCCACTTCATGTCCACTTCCAAAGGTACCTGGCAAGTGGGTGGGCAAGCCCTCCTCTGGGGAAGGTTGGATTGGTTCTGAGCTTTCCCTAATACAGGCTTAGGATATAACATTTTCCAATCTGCTAAACTGTCGGTCAGCCAAGCCAATTTGCATTTCTATTTTCCAGCTTTTGATGCTATCATCTCTTAGCCTGTTTTCTTATTCTGTCAGTTTATACATTTAAAAAGTCTCTTTACTGTTGTTTTAATGGGATTTCAGAAAGGAGCAGGTATGAATACATATGTTCAATCCTTTATATTAAATATGAAGTCATATAAATTTAATTTTATTTGTTTTTCTCATATTATCAGGAAGAGAAAATCCCTAAGAGATCTTAGCTACTACAATGCTGCTCCCTTAAAACTCAATTTAAGTAGATTATAACAATAAAAATAGTGTTGGTTAATATTTTAAGTAAAATAGAGTTCAAACATTATTTTATCTTAATTTACAACTAGTAAGAAATATTGAAAACTAAGAAATTTCATGTATCAGAGCTAGAAGACATCAGCTCACAATAGTTTATAAGAAATCAATACAGGATAAACATGGGATTTTAAGCAATGTGTCTAAGAAATGTGATTTTTGCCCTCTTTTCTAAGCCAAAAGTGAATTGCATATTTTAACTGAACAATCTGTTCTTTTAGAATGTTTAAGCAGACTCAGTTTCAAATAAGAACTGAAATCTAAACCATTGTTTTATTAATTGTTGGAAAAGCTTTCCCATTCCTAGATTTTTTAGCTTAAATATACCTTTCAACTCCACCTTTGTGCCATTCTAAATAATTTTTTGCATAAAAAGATCATGGAACTATTTTATTTTAAAATAAAATAAAGGGAAGCGGCTGTGGCTCAATCAGTAGGGCTCCCGTTTGCCATGTGGGAGGCCCCGGGTTCGGTTCCCGGGGCCTCCTGGTGAGGACAGGCCCGCCCGCACGGCGTGGTTGGCTGACCCAGCGAGCACAAGCAGCAAGGAGGGGATAAATGAATAAATAAATAAAATCTTTAAAAAATAAAATAAAATAAAATAAAACTTCTATTTTAAATAGAAGTTTTTATGCCCATTTTCTCAGTGACTCTATGGGAGTTTTGAAGATGGATTCATTAGAAATGGGTGGCTGCAATCAACAGAAAAAGAAAACATAATGGCAATGGTTTAAATAAGATAAAAAGCTTAGTTTTACTACATCTAAAAGTTTGGGAGGAAGGACTGATTCCAAGACTGGTATCACAGCTCAGCTCCCTAACGTCCTCTGGGACCCAGGTCTTTCCAGGTCATGAGTCCCCCCCATCCCCAGGTGACCTTCAGTTCCATGGTCCAAGACTGGTCCAGCCAACAAATCTGCCACAGGCAGCAGCATAATAAAAAGAATAACAAAGAAAAAGGGTCAAAAAAAGAAATTAAAAAAAAAGGATTCCCCAGAAACTGCCACAAGACACATCTCTTTAATTCCCACTAGACAGAATTTAGTCATGTGCCACCCTTCAAAGGAAACGGAGACATTTTCATTCAGGCAGTCAAGTCTATTCTAAAAATTCTAATACTATGGGAAAAAAGGAAAGGACGTAGGTAAGGGAGCAGCTAATAGTTTCTGCTGCTGTATTCTGTTACAGTAACGTGATGGCAGTAAACTCTGTGATCTTCCAGTAACGTGGTGTTGGCTTTGGTTTACTGTGGTGATACATAGAAACAGTTCTAGAGGTTTCCACCTGGCCTCCCGCACCATAATATTCTCACTCATTTGGTCAGAGAATCAATGAAAGGATTCTGCCTGTTACACATATACCCCGTATTTAAATTACAAGGTATCAGAGCATTGTTCTGGCATATATATTCCAATTATGCATTACAGAAGAGGGAAATAACCACAGGTCAAGTTCAGTGACCAACTGGATCCCCTCTGAGATACCAAGCCACAATGCCCTTAACTTCCTGACCACCCTAAGCCCCTATTCGGATCACAGTGGCATTTTGGGTTACCAAAACTTTCTGATAGTTTAGAGGCAATATCCAGTAATCCTGAAATAGTCTGGTTACTTCCCCTCCCTCAATGTACAGTCTCCTCTAAATGGCTGCAGATGCCTTCAAGGTAAACAAGGAGGAATATTTACAAGTGTTCATTTTTTAGCAGCATAGCAGGGGTTTTCCTCAGGAAATCTGTCCTTCCCTTCACTGAAACAGCTCTGGGTTGTGAAGTGGCTCAAGTCTGCGGTAGGTTGAGGCAAAATGACTCAAGTGTGGTTATTCTGGTCATTTATAGAGCTTTCCTGCATATACTCATCAATTAAGAGTCTAGCAGTCAGCATAAGTATTTTGGCCCTCAGGGCACCACGATTAAATACCCAGCACTAAAGATCTCGGCTGGGCAAATCGCTCTTCCCTTTATGGAAACCACGCTCACCTTGTCTCTGATGATGAAGAGCCTAGACTCTGCTCCTGCCCCTGCAAGGTCCCATCTTCCCCCTTTGAATTCAGAAATGCAATTCCAATGGCATCAACTTCCCTTCCTCATTCCTGTCTGCAGAGAGTCGAATAGCCAGCCTTTCAAGGTGTCAGCGCTCCTCTAATAACCGTATTTCTCACAGCTTTGGTCAAAGGTAGATCTCTGGATTCTCCCAGGGAACACAGTTAGGCTGTAGGTATTACATAATAAATCTCCAGCATCGTGGTCCCCCAAAGCTTTGTTTTTCTTTTAATTAGAGAAGTTGTAGGCTTACAGTAAAATCATGCATAAAATATAGAGTTACCATATACAATTGTATTAAAAACACCTTGCATTAGTGTGATATGTTTGCTATAATCCATAACAAGAGATTTTTTCAAATTTTTTTTATTAGAGAAGTTGTAGGTTTGCAGAAAAATCACATAAAAATTACAGCATTCCCATAGACCCCCCATTGTTAACTCTTTTTATTAGTGCAGTAACTTTGCTACAATTGATGAAAGAATATTAAAAATGTACTATTAACTATAGTTCGTAGTTTATGTTAGGACGTATTTTTATTCCCATATACCACCCTATAATTAACACCTTGTATTAGTGTGGTACCTTTGTGATAATTCATGAAGGAACATTTTTATAATTATACTATTAACTATATTCTATCATTTATACTAGAGTTCACTGTTTTGTACAGCTCTATGTTCTATCCATTAATTTTTATTCTAGTAACATAAATACAACTTAAAACTTCCCCCTTTTAACCACTTAACGTATATAGTTCAGTGCTGTTAATTACACTCGCTATATTGTGCCACCATCACCACCACCCATTTCCAAAACTTTCCAGTCACCCTAAATAGAAATTCTGTACTAAATAAGCATTAACTCCTCATTTCCCTACCCCCAACCCATCCCTGGTAACCTATATTCTGAAATCTAACACTATGAATTTGTTTATTCTAATTATTTTATATCAGAAAGATCATACGGTATTTGTCCTTTGTGTCTGGTTTATTTCACTCAGAATGATGTCTTAGAGGTTCATCCATGTTGCTGCAAGTATCAAGACTTCATTCCATTTCACGACTGAATAACATCCCATTGTATGTACATAACACCTTTATACTTGGGGTATCTTTGTCTGCTTTGGTATGAGGGTAATGTTGGCCTCATAGGATGCTTTAGGAAGTATTCCCTTTTCTTCAAATTTTTGGAAGATTTTGAGCAGGATAGATGTTAATTCTCGGAATGGTTGAAAAAATTCACCTGTGAAGCCATGTGGTCCTGGGCTTTCTTTGTTCAGAGGCTTCTTTTAACTAATTCAGTCTGTTAATTAGATATTTGTTTCTTGAGATCTTCTCTTTCTTCTGGAGTCAGTTTAAGTGGTTCGTGTGTTTCTACGAAGTTGTCCGTTTCATCTAGGTTAGCCAATTTGTTGCTGTACAGTTGTTGATAGTACCCTCTAGTGGTCCTTTTTATTTCTGTGGGGTCAATGTCCCATTTTCATTTCTGATTTTAGTTATTTGTGTTCTCTTGCTCTTTTCTTTGGCAGTCTAGCTAAAGTTTGGTTCTTTTTTTTTTTTTTAATCTTTTCAAAGAACCGATGTTTTGTTTTGCTGATTCTCTTTATTGTTTTCTAATTCCCCTTCTCATTTAGCTCTTCTCTAGTCTTTGTTATTTCCTTCCTTAGCTCGCTTGGGTTTAGCTTGCTCTTCTTTTTCTAGATCCTCTAGTTTTGAGGTAAGGTCTCTGATTTGAGATATTTCTTCTTTTTTAATGTAAGCATTTAGAGATATAAATTTTCCTCTAAACCATGCCTTTGCTGAATCCCATAAGTTTTGGTATGTTATCATTTCATTTTCATTTGCCTCAAGGTATTTCCTAATTTCCTTTGTTATTTCTTCTTTGACTCATAGGTTATCTGAGTCTGTTGTTTAATTACCACATACTTGTGAATTTTCCAGTTCTTCCTCTGTTATTAATTATCAGCTTCTTTCCATTGTGGTAAGAGAAGATACATTGTATGATTTCAATATTTTTGAATTTACTAAGATTTGTTTTGTGACCTAACATATGGTCTATACTGGAGAATTATCCATGTGCTCTATAGAAGAATGTGTATTCTGCTACTGTTGGATGATGTGTTAGGTCTAGTTGGTTTAGAGTATCATTCAAGTCTTGTATTTCCTTATGGATCTTCTGACTAGATGTTCTATCCATTATTGAGAGTTGCGTATTAACGTTTCCTACTATTAATGTAGAACCATCAATTTCTTTCTTCAAATATGTCACATCTGTCAGAAATTGATAAATCTGTTGATTTCTCTCTTCAAATCTGTCAGTGTACTTCATATATTTTGGGCTCTGCTGCTAAGTGCATATATATTTAAATTGTTACATCTTCCTGTTGAAGTATCCCCTTTATCGATATAAAATGACCATCTTTTCCCTCATAACAGTGTTTACTTAATGTCTATTTTATCTCATATTAATATAGATACTCCAGTCCTCTTTTGGTCACTTCTTGCATGATATATATTTTTCCATCCTTTCACTTTCACCCTACTTATGTCTTTGGATTTAAGGTAAATCTCTTGTAAACAGCATGCAGTTCAGTGTCCTGGTTTGCATCTTTTGTAGACCCCAGAAAATTACATTCTTAAGCTAACCCATTCCTGTACGTGTAAGCCTATTGTATGTAGGATCTTTTGGTTAGATTCAGTTAAGGGACCTTTGCATTAGATTGCTTTAGTTAAGGCCTTTGATTAGATTGTGGGGCCCAGGGTAGATCTTAATCTTCTTACTGGAGTCTATATAAACTGAGAACTTTCTGTGAAACACACGGGGAAGGAGAGCTGCCATTGTTACCCTGCCATGTGAGAAATACTCTAGGATTTCCTACAGCCACAAAAAGACAAAGAAATCCCAAAAGTATAAGAGAGAGGCCAGAGGCTAGAATCAGCAGAGCAGCTCGAAGCTGAAGAGATGAGGCCTGGGGAGAGACAAGCCATATGCTGGATCACCTGCAGCTGAACTCAAGGGGAAAGTGAGCCTCAAAGAGAAGGAAGAGTCTGGTCACCATTTTGCTTTGCCACATGGCAAGAGTTCAGGATCTGCCAGCAGCCGACTTTTTGTGAGACAGCATCTCTGATGATGCCTTGATTTTTGTAGCCTCGGAACTCAAGATTTTACCCAAATAAATTCCCATTGTAAAAGACAATCCATTTCTGGTATGTTTGCATTGGTGGCCTTTAGCAAATTAAAACATTGAACCATGCTTTTTTATCCATTCTGCCAATCTAGGCCTTTTGATTAGGGAGTTTAATCCATTTACTTTAAGAAAAGAAAAAAGAAAAAAAACTACTGAAAATGCAGGACTTTCTTCTGCCATTTTGCTAATTTGTGTTTGTAAATCTTATACCTTTTTGATCGTTAATTCCTCTCTTAATTCTTACTTAAATAATTATTTGATTTTTTGTATTGTACCACTTTGAGGTGCTTCTCATTTCTTTCTGAATATATTTTTCATGTCTTTTCTTTAAGATTACCATGGAGTTAAAATATAATGTCCTAAATCTATAACAATCATATTTGTTTTCATATCAACTTATCTTTAATAGCATACACACTGTTCCTATTCCCCTCCATTCCCCCACTTTTTTGTACTTGTTACAAATTATATCTTTTTACATTGTATGTCTAAAATAATCAATTTATCACACTTTTTATGTATTTGCACTTTAGCACCTGTATTAAACATGAAAATACAATAGTACTAGCATTTTATAATTACCCATGTGGTTACCTTTACTTTTTTTATGCAGTTTTGATCCACTGTCTATAGTCCTTTACTTTATGTTTGAGGAACTTCCTTTATCATTGCTTGTAGGGTAGGTCTAGTGGTGACATATTTGCTCTGCTTTGGTTTACCTGGGAATATCTTAATCTCTCCCTCATTTTTGAAAGACAGTCTTGTCAGATATAAAAGTCTTGGTTGCAATTGTAAATATTTCATACCATTGCCTTCATGGTTTCTAATGAGAAATTGGGACTTAATCTTATTGGGATTCCCTTATACATAACACATTGGTTGTCTCTTGCAGATTTCAGAACTCTCCTTGTCTTAGCATAAGAAGATTTGATTACTATGTGTCTGAGTGAGGTTCTCTTTGAGTTTATCCTTTAGGGGTTCAGTGGGCTTCTTGAATGTACATATTCATACCTTTCATCATATTTGGGAAGTTTTCTGCCATTATTTCTTTGAATATTCCTTCTAACCCTTTCTCCCTTTGTTCTCCTGATACTCCCATAATGCATGTATTGATACACTTGGTGGTGTCTCACAGGTCTCTTAGGCACTGTTCATTCATTTCTATTCTTTTATCTTCCTGCTCCTCAGCCTCAATCATTTCAGTTGTCTTGTTTTCAAGTTCACTAATTCTTTCTTCAGTTACTTCCAATCGGCTGTTGAAACTATGTAGAGAATTTTTCATTTCAGTTATTGTATTCTTCATCTCCAGTATTTCTCTGGAGAGATTCTCAAATTGTGCATTCATTGTTTTCCTTATATCCTTTAATCATTTCTCCATGTTTTCCTTTATCTCTTGAGGATATTGAGGATCATTATTCTAAAATCTCTAGCCAGTAAGTCCAAAGTTTAAGCCTCTTCACCGATCATTTCTGGATTTTTATCTTATTCCTTTGGATGAGCCAATACTTCTGTTTCTTAGTTTGTCTTGGTTTGTCTTGTCTAAGTTTGTAATCTTTTGTTTCACATTGAACATTTTTAATATTTGAAGTGTCAGCTCTGGGATTTAGTTCCTGGGCTGTCCCTTAAGTTTGTAACCAGCTAGGGTATGACAGAGATTTTCTTGAATTCCAGGAGCTAATCAAAACAAACAAACCAAGGCAAAAAACACCTTTCATTCTCTTTGCAAATTAGTTCTACTAATGGTCTCCTTCACATCTCCTTCACATCTTAGTCCTCCTATCTAGAAGACCAGTCCAAGGCAAATGGGAAGTGCATCTCTGTCTTATCTGAGCCTGTGTGGAGCCACCATAGCTGAGGAAACTTTTCTTTCTCCTGGGCTTGTGCTTGCTAAAAGTTTTAGGAATTCTCCATTTACAATTTATAGGAACAGGAACAGGGCCAGGGATCCACAATGGGACTGCAAGCTGGTTCCACTCTGCATTGTGGAATGGGTGTAGGAGAAGCCAGCATGGGCCTCAGACCTTCTTCTATGCTTTTTAAGCTGTGTTTTCTTAATTCAGCACTTGCCTGGTTAATGCAGCCCTTTCACTGTTTTCCACAGTTTTGAGAAAGGTTATTGTCTTTGAGATTTCTCTGTTGCCTTTGCCCCAGAGGGTTTGAAACAATGGCTGCCCTCAGAACAGCACCCAGTTAGCTAAAGTACCTGATCAGAGGTAGAGGTCTGGGATCAGACCACACTTCCCCGGAGTTTGGAGGATTAGTTCCTTATGTCCCACGCTGACACCAGCAAGCTGCACCAGGAGCCAGAGGTCCATTTCCCACTGCTGCCTGCCATGAGGCTGGGGGAAGGGAGATGGTAACTGCTGCAGGGTGGGGAAACTCACTTTATCCCAATTTACTTGCCTCTTCCTCCTACTCCTCCCTGGATACTGTGCAGTGTTTCCCTAGACTCCAGAGTTTCAAAATGGTTCAGATAGTTTTGCCAGTTCAATATCTGTTTTGGTGGAGGAACTAATTCCAAGAGCCTCTACTCTGCCATCTTCCTACAATCCTTTTTCCCAAAGCTTTTAGATACTTTTCTATACAGTATTCCAAGAAAGTTCTGGCATCTCACTCCATTCAATATAGGACATCTTTAGGTCCAGGTTTAATTCTACTGACTAAGCAAAGAATTAGAAACAGACAGCTGCTCCAGCTAAAAGACTAGCTACAGAATCTCTGCTTACTGAACCAATATCAATATGACATTAAATTCCTTTTAGCCTGATCCAACATTCTTAGGATTCATTCCAATACATATTGGAATCTCTCAGTTTGATAAGACTGGAGTAAGAAAAAGGAACAAAAACTTAGGGTTTTAAAATTTTACCAATAAAGTCACCCAACCATCCAGTGATGATAAAGCTGAAATTAGAAAAGTAAAATTTACAGAGTTTTCACCATTTTCATTTTTTTCCCCAGGATTTCTTTCTCTCCCCTTTAGAAAATTAAGCAAAAGTTGACTAAGTTTTTGTGATTTTTAAAAGGTTTGCCTTTAATTTACAATGCATGGAAGGATTTTTGTTAAAGTTTTTTTATACTTTATTAGAGTACTAGAGCTTTCTAGGTCTTAGGAAGTTTTACCCCTCTTTTTATAAGTTGCAATGCTCTGTACATAGCAGTCATTCAATAAATGAATTAAAGTTAAATAATAAAATGAAGATCTTGATATATAGCACTATTTAGTATAGTGAATATATCTAATTAATATTGATTTAGGTATGGAATAAGCATGTGGAAAACATATAGGAGGTAACTATTATAGCTGATGATACTCAGAAAAGTTGAAAACATTTTTTATGTCTGTAATCCAAACATAGGGCCTGCAGAGGAACCTGGAGAGAATGTCACAGAAGAGGACTTCAAGTGAATAAAGTATGTATATGACATGGTATCTGTGCTTTTCTAGTGGTAGAAGTCTCTCTCAAGAAAAATGCTTACCAGGAAGTTCAAAAAACTGAAGCAAATTCAGAGCATCACAGATTGAATCCCATTCAGTGCCTTCTCTGCATTCTCCCACCTTAGAAGACCCCAATATAAATCCCTATAAGGAATTCCAGAAACTGCTGACTTATCTAGACAAAGGACATGTCCTCTTCCCTTGTAGACTAAGCAAAAATAGGTCAGAGGTGCATTTTAGTTCATTTTTCTTCTTCTCAATGAATGTATCTAATCCGTGGCCAGGGTACTTGCATAAGGGTAGTATACGCTTTCCATGGAGTGCATATCTCAGGAATGTGGGTGAAAACTTGATCCAAAAGTACCCTCCAGCCCAGGTCTGGCATCCATTTTCAGAAATGAATAACTAATAAACAATCCAAACACAGACGTAAATTACATCTATGCCATCTGACACTTTTCTCCTGCAGGATATCATTTTTTCAAAATGCTATTTTAAGTCTTACATCCTACCAGAGTTCCATCTCTCTGCATTACACAATGCTAAAATGTGTAAATAACTGAAAAAGAAACTCAAGACATCACTTTATTTGCACCATAGTTAAAATATGTAATTAGAACTCAGTGATCTGATACTACTACATATCTACACAGAAAATGACAAAATACAGATGCATGACCCAAAATGCTATATTGGGTATAAATAAGAGTGTCTTCAAGATCGTGGCGGAAGTCATGAAGAATAAGTCCAACCCAGTTAATGACTGTTTTACTCTTCAGCAGCTGCTGTTTAGAACTGGATGTCTTACGTTGCCAAAAGAGAGCAGCCACTAGACCGGGGAAAAACAATCCTATATATAATTATTTTCCCAGCACACAGAATTAGGGAAAAATAATCTAGAAATTAATTGAATTAGCAATTTTCATGGTTAAAGTGTTAATATAATTGTGATTATAATTATTATACATATCATTATAGAACATTTAGAAATTTAAAAAATAGGAGTATGGTTGTAGCTCAGTAGTTGAGCACCTGCTTCCCATGTATGCTGTCCCTGGTTCAATTTCTGGTACTGCATAAAAAAAGAAGAAGAAGAAGAAATCAAAAACTATCCAAAGAAATTATCCATATTCCCATGAACTACAGACAATTGTCCACATGTTCTGTTACTCTTCTTCCATGCATAATCCAAAACATTTTTTAAAATATTTTTACTGTGCTTACAGAAGTAATGTTTCTAGTAAAAAAAAAAAAAAAAAAAAGTGAGTATTTATAACATTGACATTCTTTCTTACTATTACTAATGCTGTATGACTTTTGGAGAGTGGAAGACTGAAGGAATTAAAGTACATATCTAAAGCTACTGCAGCTGCATATGTACCTTCTACATGAAAGGAGTTAGCTACCTAATGCCTCATTTTCCTCCCCCTGGTTTTTATAGTAAAGAAATGTTGACAGAACGCTCTGGGTTCTGGGCTTCTAGGTTCTTGGCTTATGTCGCATAAAAGAATTTAAGGACACACCATAGGGTAGGCAAGAGAATAAAGATTTTATTAAGAAACAAGAGAAGAAAAACAACACACAACCCTAAACACAGTCACAGTCCTGCTTCAGGGTGAGACGCATGTGGGGCCCTAGGTTGGGCCTTTTTAAAGAATTGTATTCTGATTCAAATGTGCTGTTACCTCAGCCTGGAATTTTCTGCCTACTGCAAATAGTTTACTCCTGCTTAGTTTTTAAAACTCAGCTTAAACATTGCCTTCTCTGGGAAGTCTCCCCTGACCAATTGGACACTCCTTCTCTCTGCAGTCCATCATCCACTCAACAAACATTTACTTAGCAAGGAACTGACGACATGGCGGGAAAACATAAACGAAACACCCAGTCTCAACTGCCACATGCAATAGTTGTACATTGATTTGCTTGTCTCTTCCTACAATCTTAAATTCTGTGAGGGAAAGGCCATGCATTTCTAGAACCTAGCCCAAAACATTATGAATTCTTGGAATTAAAATAAAAGAAAGCTCAGGCAGGTTGTCTCTTTCATTTACAAATAAATAGAGCTGTATCCAGTTTCCTATCAAGAGAGTTTTTAGCAGTACTAGATGGAATACTCTGACAGCCTATAAAACTAATGAAATAATTCACACATGCTTGCCTTTATGCAAAAAACACGGAAAAAAAGCTAACTTAAAAGGCAGCAAAGAAGGAATCACAGGAAAACTGTGTGCAGGAATTTTAGATTATAATTATTTCACTGTTTTAAGTCAGGGATTTACAAAAATATGTAAAATAGAAAGGCAGTTTCCACCTCCAATCAACCAAATCCCAAATGGTTTAGCAAGCATTGTAGTCCTCACTAGCATTGCCGTTGACTTTCATGGGATAAATGTACAATGCCCACTAATACCTTTCTCATGTAAGTGGGCGTTTCTCTTAAGCTGATTTCAGGTATCCCAACGCACAGCTTTTCAGCACTGGAGGAAGGAGAAAGAATTAGTGGACTCTTTCCTGGGACTCGCACATTTTTTTTCCTGGAACCGTGACTTCCTTGCTCTCTTTCCTGCCTGACGTCATTCATTGCTGCATTTCAATTCCTACTCAATTTATCTTCTCAATGAAAATCAGGTGACAAGTAACAACGGTAACCTAGGAAGGAACAAAAGGATAAAAGAAAGATTAAAAAAAAAGAACTCACCATTTTTTTAAAAAGATTTATTTTATTTACCTATTTCTTCCCACCTCCTCATCACCCGCACCCACTGTGTCTATTTGCTGTATGCCAGTCCTCTCCCCTTTTAGGAGGCACCAGAAATCGAACCTGGGACCTCCTATGTGGGAGGGAAGTGCCTAACCACTTGAGTCACCTCCACTCCCTACTTTGTTGTGTCTCTTATGTTTTCCTCCATGTGTCTCTTGTTGCATCAGCTCACTGCACCAGCTTGTCGCGTCAGCTCACTGTCTTGCTCGTCTTCTCTAGGAGGCACTAGGGACCGAACCTGGACCTACTATGTGGTAGGCAGGAGCTCAATCACTTAAGCCACATCCAGTTACCTCATGATTTTTTATCATCAGTAATCATGTTAGGTATTTTCTTGGATTCTCTAATTTAAATTGTAATAGCAATGATTTAGGCAAACTTTCTCAAACTCTCTTCCTTGCTTAGGGACCCAATTACTTAAATAAGGAGAAATGGGTATTCATTTCTTTCCAAGATGTATCTGGTTCATTGTTTCAACCAAGCACTTTGAAAAACTAAAGTAAATGTCTAATTTGTGCTGATCAATATTTTAATCTTATTTCAATATTTTGGGTTTTTATTTCCTCTAAAAAGTTTAAATAAACATTTTTAATTCCATCTCCATTCCCCTGCATGTTCTAAAGCTCTTAAGCTATTATGGTTATGATTTACCTATCTTGAGGATAAATCCTTGTCCTTGCTCGAAGAGACTCCAAAGAATCTGAGAATGTTCCATTGTACCCCTGACATGTCCTTGCCCCCCACAGCTGATTTTCTCTCCCTCTTTCCTAACTGTTCTTTTCTATTCCTTTTGATAAAATCCAAATTGCACAAACAATGGCTACTAATCCATGAGAAAAATTCCTTTTTGAGAACAACACTTGCGTAAGGGAAGCGTGGCTGGACAGAGGAAAAAGTTGAACTGTGATGCCCTTGCAACAAAGGGCTCAGTTGATCCCTTCAAAGGCTCTGAATGAGGACAAGAAGGCTGGGCTTTCCTACTCTGCTTTACCAGTCATTGATGCTGTCTGCCTCTGGGATGAGGACAAACCTCAGGTGAGGCCACTCTCTTCAGCAAGGACTACTCCCAGGTAGGGCCTTGGCTGTGAGCCGTCAGCAGCCAACACTGCTGACCCCTGGGAAATGAAGGGAGTGCCCACTATAGCTATCTACTTAAATCAAAGTAATCCAGGAAAATAGCTTTTGGGGGCCCTAGAAAATCAAATTTTCTATCTTAGCCAATTTTAATTCTATGAAAAACCTTGAGAAAATCCTATGTTTTGTCTCTGTTAAACTGTTTCAAGACTGATACTTTCTTCTGTGAAACTGAACTTTAGAGGATTTGCCAATAACTTCAAAATGAAACCTTGCCCAGAAAAAAGGCATCCAACCCCAGGAGGACTCTTTCTCCACGGGAGCAGAGACGTATCCTCTCACACCCAACCCTCCCCTCTCCCCTTTCTACCTTCCTCTCCTGTATTTTTTAAGCTTTTCAGACACTACAATACTTAACCCATAGACTAGAGTATAACAGGCAGTAACAACTTACTTCCTGGAGTACATAGATTAAAAGCTATATAGGTGAAAGCAGAGGTAAACACAGAGGGACAGATGGTGACCAATGAATTGCTCACTAAAAATAACAACTAGGACTTCAGCTGTTTCTCCGGAACAATACAATTACCCAATAGTAAGAGCATACAGAATCTTGTATTAGTTACACTAACATGAGATGAATATTTACTGAAAAGTAACAACTCCAAATTTTGTGACATCAACCTCTAATTCTGGTTCAGCTCTGAGGAAGAAGATGGGCCAGTACCTAAAGCTGTTATGAGAAGAACCAAGGACATCCCTCATATGTTGTTTAAAAGCAGGCCAAAGCACTGGACAAATCTTAATGCTTGTGGACTAAAAGAAAAACACAAAAAAGAAATATCTCTAAGTAAAATTCTCAATAGGAACCAGGGGAAGGTTTTAGAAAAAATTTCTTTGGTAAGCTCCAAAATGATGCAATGACACAGAAGAAGAAAACCATAAGGAGAAAACAGTCTGAGATAAAGTCAAAAATTAAGAGTGAACTGACTAAAATAAAAGAATTTTAGAAAATCCAAAATGTAAAAGAAGAATTAAAACTGTAGCTTTGGGGAGTGGATATGGCTCACGCAGTTGGGCACCCGCCTCCCACATGGGAGGTCCCAGGTTCAGATCCTGAAGAAGATAAGCTGATGCAATGAGCAGGGAGTGGATGTGGCTCAAGCAGTTGGGCACTCACTTCCCTCATAGGAGGTCTTGGGTTCAGTTCTGGGTGCCTCCTAAAGAAGACAATCAGACACAAAGAGCAGATACAACGAGCAGACACAAGAAGCAGACAATGAGCAGGCAGATGAGGGAGCCATCTTTGGGGGGGTAGTTTTTATAACTGACCCTACAAAAATGAAATCAGTGATCAAGAAAATAAAGGTATAAGCTCTTCACGGACATTAAAGAGATTTAAACAAGTCTTCTTTACCCCAGTTTGGAGGAATTTAAAAAGCCAGAAAGCAAAGATAATGAGAAACCCAACCTGGAATCACTTGGGATGGTGGTCTGGCATGTTAATCAAGATAAAGATTGACAGAAGGGCCAGGGTGCCTTGGCCCAGCTTCCCTTGAGGACCCAAGGCCATATGCACATGAAAGGGTAAAATGGTCAGAGGGTGGAGAAAAGTCACTGGGACTCCTTGATACAGAAGCTCCATGCACCGTTATGCCTAAACCTACTGGTGAAGCCCCCCAGGGGTATGGTTATGTGGGGCAGGATATAGACCTCCAGTGGTTAGTGGGACTATGGACATTGGTATATTTGAATGGGCTCTGTGTGGACTGGTTGTGTCTCCTTCACCTGGGTGTTTTATAGGACTGAGGAACACTTTCCCTACCAAGTATTGTAACACCAAACACTGTTGGTACATTGCTAATCGGGGCTACAATTAGATTGGGAAAATATAGGAATGCAATAGTTGATGGGAATTAGATGAAGACTGGAATGTTTCAACAGACTTTATGTGGAGCAGTAGTGTTCCCTTACTTGAATGCGTTATGGGGATGGATATTATATCTGACTGGGGAGTGTTTCCCCTGCTTAGTATAGTAAAACAGAAGGCATGTAAATCTGTTCCCCTGTCAATATTAATTGGAAATGCTAAATGGGAACGGATAAGATTGCCTGAACTCACACAGATCACTAGCTTCAAACAGTACAGAATTGAAGCTGAAGTCCTGGTACCAGCAAATTCTCAGGACAATAGCCCTATGTGGGAACATAGGATTATGGCAAGAGCTTGTAAGGGAAGAGAGCGAGAGCGAGCGCTTGTGAGGGTCTCCCAGTGATGACTTCTAGAACTTTGGACCAGAAAATTTCCTTTTGAGAGACCATGACTAACTGGATAGTGGGCTTTGATTACAACTGCCTCTATGATGGAAGTACATAAAATAATCTTGAAACCTGAATTACTCATAATATCTTGGGTGATGTCAGAGAAATGCTCTAACAGGAGGGCAGTGAGTTCCATAATAAAATGGAAATGATGTATACAGGAACTTGCTAATGGGGGCTAGAAGGAGGTCTTGAAGAGCAAGGAGCCTTTGTTCCCCTAAGACCAGCTTTGGAACCACCTGAGGAAGTTGCTGCCAGATGCTATTGACAACTGGGTGATTCCTGTGAACGACTGACCAACTGTTGGCTGACTAAGAAAGAGTTGTGTGGTTTATGGATGGCAGTTCCCAGGTGACTAGACAGCATCCTGTTTGGAAAGCTGTGGCATTGAGACAAATGCATGATAAGACTCTGATCAAACTTGGTCCCCTAATCAGCTCAGTTCACTGAACTGAATGCCATGTGCCTGTGTGCTTGGGTTTTTGCCAAGTCATTCTCAGTGGCCAATGGCCTGGCCATATGGTCAGACAGAAGGGCAATGGAAAACTGGTCTATTAAAGCGATGCCCGTATGGGGCACAGCCCTATGGAAATCACTATGGGAAATGGAAGGTTGCATTAAAGTAGGATATGTCAATGCTCATCAGAAGAACCCTCTTCCAAGACCACATAGTGAGTTGGACCTGCAAGTGAGTATTCCGGTATGCTTGATTGAGGTGGACACTTGGGTCCATGAAATGGGTGGACAGTGGGGGGAGGGCTACAGCAGTGCAGAGGTGGGCTGAGTTTAGACAAATTCCTCTTGCACCCTCTGAGGCACAAAATGCCAATAAGAATTGTTTTGTCTGCCACCTAGAGAGAGAGAGAGACTTCAGATGGTTATGAGGCAGGTTCTGCAGAAGGAAGGTGCTGCACATAGCTGGCAAGTCAGACTGAGGCCAGTAGCAACAGGAGGGTACAAATGGTTCCTGACAGGGAGAGAGACTTACTCTGGACTGGTAGATACAAATGCCCAAAATACTGTAAAAGAACTGGAACAGAAGACATTGCACCATCTGGACAAGCTGAGTCATTCCTTCAGACCAAGGAACACACTTTTATCCTCAGAGTAGTGGTTCAGTAGAGAACTGGAATGGGCAATTGAAACATTGGTTGTCTAAAACATGGGTAGGGGAGAGAGAAAGGCATGAAGGACTGGCTTACACACCTTCACGAGTGTGTGCTTACACTCAACATGAGGGGGACCAATGGAAGTTTCAGACTTGATAGATGCCTCTGCTTTTCTGGGTGATCTGGACAAAAAAGAGTGGGAGAGGTTGCTGGTATAACTGTACATGTCTTCTCATGGGGGAACGATGTTGGTATATTACACAATTCTTTCCCATATGACCTCAACTTTCCTTTTTCCTACTTGTTGTAATGGTCCTAGGACCAGGGCTACAACTACAAGTGCTGGAAGCAGGGATGATTTTTGAGCAAAATCTATAACCAGACTTTTAAAAGTTCATATTAGTTTCCCTAGGTGCATGATTGGGGATGGAGGCAGATGGTGTCTTCACCCCATCTGCCAAATTAGGGTTGAGAATGAATGCTGCTGTATTGCCTATTGGTTGAGTTAGCCCACATGTTCTAAGCCTGTGTAACCCTACCTTATATGAATGAAAGTGGACTGAGGGGGAGACACTTGCTAGACTAGCATTGCTGCTAGCAATTCTGCACCAACATAACGGCCAAACTTAAAGTCCCTTCAAAAGGTGGAAAAACTTGGATAAAAATAAATGACTAACAGAGAACAGAGAGGAGTAATAATAGCTGGGGCTAAAGACATCAATAAACAGGATATGAAATCCAATATTATATCAATTCCTTGCTAGAGGCTCAGAGTAAGAGGATGATAATGTATCTTAGCTCAATTATACCAGATGCCTGGAAGGGTGAAGTCACGAATTGCTGAGACCACTCCTGCTTTTGGAACCTAACAAGATTGAATGGAAATCTGGAAACCTGAGTAGCTTCACCCTGGGTCGTATCATATGATGCTGACCTGGACTGTATTAATGACTGATTGAGGTAAAGGAACTATGGCAGAGGCCAGGAAACGGCCTGTGGTATAATGAAAAACGTGCCTGGTTCTTTGTCTTCAGTTCCTGGAGAAGCAGCCTCTGAATCTATGGAATTTCCTATGATAGGAGTGTCTTTTGTTCTTCATGGTGGGCCCCAAATCCTACCCGACGGTTCATTTGCTAACAAGAGTAAAGGGAGGGGCCACCCACACCTGCAATTTTAGGGTAGGGATCAGCTCTACCACAAAGACACAAAGGGGGCTTTGAGCCACATAATGTCAGCCCATCTCCCCAACTACTGGGAGGCAAGGAGGGCTGCAGATTGAGTTCAACCACATGGACATTGATTCTGTCAGTGCCTACATAATGAGGCCCCATAGAAACTGAGGGCTCTTGAAGCTCCAACCAGCTTCCACGATTGAGAAGACATATCACTGCAGTACCCGTGGAAAGGACCCAGAAGCTCGCATTTGAGACCCTCCCAGACCTCTTCCTATGTATCTCCTCTTTTGGCATCTTCTTATTTGTATCCTTTTACTATAATAAAACTATAATCATAAGTATAGTGCTTTCAGTGGGTTTTATGAGATGTTCCAGTAAATTATCAAATGAAAGGAGGTGGTGGAACTCCTGAATTTGTGACCTGGGCCCCAAACTTGTGACTGACACCAGAAAAACAATCGTGTAGAGGATTGCCCTTAACCTGTGGTGTCAATAAAGGGACCCATTGACTGGGCAACTATTTACAGCTGCTGATTGAAGTTTTTGATACCAGTTCAGCTGGTGTCAGAAGCCATTGTTTGAAGTTGTAGAAGTTTTTGATAACCTTCTCACACTATACATAGTAGTATAATAAAAAGCAAACTTAACTGAGTTAAAAAATAAAAAAACTTTGGCTCACAAAATGAAACATATGGGATATAGGTAGGTACGAGTAACAGAAGCTACTAAGTGAATTGGCAAAAATGTAAGGAAATACTGAGCATCCAGACTTCTCACTAAATTGGAGGACATATTTTCATACACTTAATAGTTTAATATGTAGGATCTAAGACAGATACCCTGAATTTGAAACCAGCCCAGTCAATTTTTAGCACTGTAGCATTAAAGTGTTTATTGCCTTATTTTGTTTTATTATATGTAAAAAAGGAACTAAAAATACTTAACTCATAACATTACTACTTGTAAACCTCTTATACATGGCATTTGACTCATGATAAGTACCCACAAAATAACAGCTTTATTATTATTACAAAACCCATAGTTCTTCTAGATAACATCAATATGTAATGTATAATGTTCTGTTTTTTATATCACAAAACTACATAAAATGCACAAATATAATCCAAGATATATAGGACTCCTAAATGATAGAAACTACACAATTATATCAGGAAATGTTTTATTTAACAACTTCAATAAGTAGGAAAATATCTATTATAGTTTTGGATGAGAAGATTTAGGATATATCATCATGTCTTTCCTGTTCATTTTATGTAATTATTATAATCTTAATATTTCAATGGACTGATATGGAGCTTGGCAATATGATTACAAAATGTATCTGGAAAAAGCAGAAAGAAATAGCTTCAAAATGTTGGGGTCAAAAAACAAGGACTCTAAAAGGATGCTTTAAGCTACAATAACTAAATTATAAGTACATAAGTGTATATATCAATGTCATTGAATAGATAATTCTAGATTATAAAATAAAGCAATGTATAATTTACCTTTATGTTTTAACACTGATATTTTTTGCTTCCCTTATCACAAAGTAATATACTCACATTAAATGTAACAAACAAAAAGAAAATTCCATTGGCATTTAAACTATAATTATATCTATAAATTGGGAAAATTGGCATTTTAAAATATATGTTTCTCCAGATATTTAAGTGTTCTTTAAATGACCCTTACCATAGTTTTGTACTTTTCTTCAAATAAGTTCTATAATTATACAGAAGATTTTCTAATAAAATGTAAAAACATTTTTACACACAAACAGCTTAATAGCATCCCCTCCTTCTTCTGAAAACAGATTACTCCCACCTACTGTTTATGGAAAATTCTTCCTTTACTCTAATTTTTTCATTCAAAGGTGAGCTTTACAATGCTACAGAATCCACACTCCAGGAGATATATGGATTGACTCAGGATTACTAAAGAGGAGTCTGCAAACTTTTCAGTTCTAGATTAGCATTCCCCTGACATTAGGGTCAATATTTCTCCAGAATTTCATACATATCAAACCAAAGTTATTGTTCCTAAAGAACATCAGGAAATATATGGCTGTAGCAATTTGGCATTGTTTATGAATTCCAAAAATAGTTATTGGATTATGTTTGAAACTGGTCTGTCTGAAGTTTCACTTTTACTTAAATTATTATTAGGGCTTTGATTGGGTCACATCAGTAGGGCATTGAGTCCCCCCCCCCTTGGTAAAAACATGGCAAAAGGCAGAGTTGGGAGTTTTTGAGCTGGAGTCCTAGAAGTGAACACAAAGGAGAAGAACACAGAGGAATAAAGATGGCTTCTTAGACATGGCAGAAGCCCTGGGGAGAGAGACAGAGCCATTTGCCTAATAATCTACAGCTGACCTTGTGGAGATAGCAGAGGAGCTGAACCCGGAGACAAGCAAGCCCTGCAAAGAGAGGAACCCAGGAAGCCTGAACTCTCACAGCCATCTTGCTCCAACACGTGGCAATAGACTTTGGTGAGGGAAGTAACTTATGCTTTATGGCCTGGTAACGTGGGCTTCTACCCCAAATAAATATCCTTTATAAAAGTCAACAGATGAGCACCCCTTTGGCTGACTAATACAATGGCTAACAATAGTCAACAAATTGATTCATTTTGGAATTTATTTGAAAGATAAAAGGAATCAACTAATTTCTAAAATTCCTTAATTCAGTGGAGTTATGGTAGTAAAATTTTTTAACTGTAAAAACTTAGAATCACTGAAAATTTCTGTGTAAAAGAAAATTTCCACATCCATACACTATAATTATGTTCTATACTAAAGTTAATAAAAACTTTAAATGCATACAATGGCTTCTAGCATAATAAAGAATCATGAATTTAAAATAAAGAAAAGAGAAATGGAGTTTTATATGCTTACCTATCTTCCAGCATTATTCCTTTCAACAAGAAACAGTTTACAATCGATTTCTAGCTTCTGTAGTAAGCAGATGTTGTATGAATAATAAATTCTAAGTATGTGAATGGAATTTCCAAAATAAGTTTTACAGAGGAGGTATAGTTTACGTATTTTTAAAAATATGGAAATACCAACTATCATAGAAAGCCGTTATTTTAAAAATTCAGAATTTCAGAATAAGGAGCTTCTAACTCTGTTAGCGAAGATCTCAAGGGAAAATGGCTAGTTGAAAAAATATTCAGAATGTGGAATACTTAACCATTAGGTAACAAGAATGGCTGGGTTTATCCTGAAAGCTTACACAAATAGAACACTGGACAATATATGTAACTCAATTACTTTCAAACATTGGACAGTAGGTAACACAGGATTTGGATACCCAAGGGATGAGAAATAATTGGGGTTAGTCCATCCAAGATGCACATTACTGATCACAGAACAGGGATGGAGATCCCTCATGGACCACAGTGTTCTTGGTGAGTTCAGAGACAGAAACCAGAGTTGAGGTAGTTTAAAGCAACTGGAATTTGAGGGGCAGAGTTCTGAAGAGGAGGGAGTTACACAGAAAAAGAGCTACAAAAATATGCACAAGGAACTCAGTGAGTCTTTGCTGGCCACTAAGATATGCAGTCATAAAGTAAAACTCAATGAGTTCAGGTAAAGAATGATTAAGACATTGTGAACTTTCCAATTAGCAGAGAACAAACAGGGATATGAACCATGCAAGTTACCATGAGCAAGAATGTACACTCATTCTTGAACATTTGAAGCATTCAGTGGATACCCTGGAAATTCCATAACTTAATGGCAGGACTAAGCAATCCCTATAGTAAAGACTACTCTAGATCCACACTAACAAAGCTTAAAAATAAGTCCCAAAGAGATCAAACTGAATCAGTAGCATCATAACTGCCTACCAGAACAAAGTCCAACTTGTTTTTTTATAAAGACAACACAGATGTTAAAAATATAAAATCAAAATTTCTAGCATCCCATCAAAAATTACTAGGCACACTGTAATAGTAAGCCAAAAGGGTGCTGATGCAAAAATACCAGATATCTGTTGGTCAGTTTGTTTTTTTTTTCGGAGGTACAGGGGATTGAACCCGGGACCTCGTACGTGGGAAGCAGGTGCTCAACCACTTGAGCTACATCTGCTCCCCCTGTTGGTCAGTTTTTATAAAGGGTATTTATTTGGGGTAGAAGCTTACAGTTACCAGGCCATAAAGTATAAGTTTCTTCCTTCACCAAAGTCTGTTGCCACATGTTGGAGCAAGACAGCTGCTAACGTTTGCCAGGGTTCAAGCTTCTTGGGTTCCTCTCTTCTTGGGGCTCCATTTCTCTCCAGGCTCAGCTCCTCTGTTTCCTCCACAAGGTCAGCTGTAGACTATGAGGTTCTCTAGCCTTTGCCTCTCTCCACAAGGCCAGCTGTGAACTGTCAAGTGAACAGCTTATCTCTTTTCCTGGGGCCTTCTCTTCTTCCTCACAACCAAGCTTCTCTGTATGCTTACTTCCCAGGGCTCCAGCTTAAGACTTCACATTAGAACTCCAACTCAAAAAACTCCAACTCTGTTTTTTCCACGTCTTTTATCTTTGAGACCCCACCCACCAAGGGCTCAATGCCCTACTGACATGGCCCAATCAAAGCCCTAATCATAATTTAATCATGCCCAGAGAAACAGCCCGATTTACAAATATAATCCAATATCTATTTTTGGAATTCATAAATAATGCCAAACTACTATCCACAGCCAGAAGAAAAATAAATCAAAAGAGACCCAGAAATAAAAGAGATGATGGAATTAGCAAATAGGAATCTCATAACTGTGTTCAGGTATTAAAGAGAGAACATGAAAACAGTGAGGAAAGAAATGGAAGACATAAAGAGAAAAAAGAAAACTTCTAAAGATAAAAGTAAAATATCTGAAACAGAAAAATCTATCTTAGTCACCTCAGAAGAAAAGATAAGTGAATTTGTAGACAAAGCAGTAGGAACCACCTAAAATGAAGCACAGAGGGAAATAAAGTCTAAAAAGTGGAGTTTGGGTAACCTGTGGGACAATATCAAGCAGTCTAACATACTTGTAATTGGATTCCCAGAGAAAGAGATAGCAGAAAAAAAATATTTGAAAAAATAATAACCCAAAATTTCAATATTGGATGAAATCTATAAAGCCACAGATCAAATGGCTTCACAAACATCAGAGAGGATAACACAAAGAAAATCATACCAAGCTGCATAAGAATCAAATTTCTGAATACGAATGGTAAAAAGAAAATATTAAAAGCAACAAGGAAAAAAAAAAGATGTTATATACAGAGGAAAAAAGGTAAGAATTGCTACAGAATTTTTCTAAGAAATTATTCAAGACAAAGGGCAATGTAATGAAGGAGTGATATCACCAAGCAGTCTAAGACATCCCCAGGAACATTTCTCCTTAGAGAGAGACAAATAAAGGGGAAGAATTGACTCTCTAGGTATTCTGGAGGATAATCAAATCTGGAGAATGACTCTACATATGTTGAACTGAAGGGGGAAAAACACCTTAAAAAGGTAGGAAAGCAGCGAGATGGATTTGCCAGTCTAGATCCTTCCCCCATGTTCAGGTCCACACAGTATAAGAGACACAAAGCAGCAGGTCTCCAGCCTGGGCATCTCCTCCCATGGTCACTGACCCCAGAGACATTCACAGCAGCTTACGGTCTCCACAGGAACCCAAGCCCTCATAGATCTACAGTGGAGATCTATGTAATCAGCCCCATTTTCGGGACTTGGGAATTGTCCTGAATGACATTGCAACAACAGATACAGCCATTATATACCTTGTCATAGCTTACAAAATTGTGCTGGAGAGAGTAAACTACAATGTAAACTGTAATCCATGCTTAGTGGCAATGCTCCAAAATGTGTTCATCAATTGCAATGAATGTACCACACAAATGAGAGATGTTGTTAATGTGGAAAAGTGTGGGAGATGTGAGGAGTGGGGCATGTGGGAATCCCTTATACTTTTTTTTTTTTTTTTTTTTTTTTAAGATTTTATTTATTTATTCATTTATCCCCCCCTTGCTGCTTGTGCTCACTGGGTCAGCTAACCACGCCGTGCGGGCGGGCTTGCCTTCACCAGGAGGCCCCGGGAACCGAACCCGGGGCCTCCCATATGGTAAACGGGAGCCCTACTGATTGAGCCACAGCCGCTTCCCTCCCTTATATTTTTTATGTAACATTTATGTAATCTAAGTATCCTTAAAAAAATAAAAATAAATCAGCCCCCTAGGAACCCATGACAGAACCATTGTCAAGCTGTACACACTTCCAGCCCAGATCCTAATTTCTGGTGCACCTAAATGAAAGAAAAATTGGATGTCTTTGAACATTGACTCCATCTGCCTCACTGGGTTGGGATCCCTTATGTGGAAGTTACTAGAGGCAGCAAAGCAGCATGAAAAGGAGAAAATGAGTCATTGTATGGCAGTGCAGACTCAGGGCTGAAAGTTGGAGTGATAGGGTGGTCCATAGCATGGGAGAAGAGTTGAGCAAATCATAAATGTTTGGCATGAAAATTTTGTATAAAAACAAAGAAAAAAATCCAGAATACCCAGACGAGGAACAGAGGAAAAGAAATCCCCTCCTGGAGGAGAAACAGTTGCAAATATTAGGGTAACCTTGAAAATTACTGCACAAGCCTAGTGAAAGAAGCAGATACAGAAAGACCTGAGAAAAACCAAACTGTTAACCATGGGCTACTCTAAAGGTTCAATATATAAACTAGACCAGGCATTAAAGAAGAGCCCTAACACACAACCCATCTACACTAAAACAATAGGCAAGAGAGAGAAACTGACTTCCAGAGTTAGCACATCAAAATAACCAAATGCCCAGAAATCAGCAAAAGATCACAAGTCATACAAAGAAACAGGAAGACATGGACCATAGAAGGGAAAAAAGTAAAACAATAGAGGAAGCACAGACATTGGAACAACTAATCAAAGACATTTAGTCAAATCTCCTGTCAGTTCAATTAGCCAGAGAAAAATATCAATATAGAATTAAAGGATATCAAGAAGGGCATGGGACTTACGGGAAGATGGTGGACTAGTTAGACACAGGAATCTCTTCTCCAGAAAAATAGCTAGAGGACAAGCTGAAACAACCCCGAAAAAGATCTAGGGTTTAGGACAGCAGGTGAAGGCTGCACACCACCCAGGGGAGTGAGGGACAGAAGAGGGAAATCGCAACAACAGAACCGTGAGTTAGAAGTAGCAGCTCCTGCTGCTGCCGGCACCCTCCCCCCACACTCTTCAGAAATCTCGGGCCTCTGGGCCTGCGACCACAGACAAAGGGGGCTCCAGGGAACTACCACTCCCAGAAAGGGGAGAGAGAGGGACACAGCCTTAGGGTGGCTCAGGTTCTGACCTGTAAATTTGGGCTGCGGAGCCCCACGGACCCTTCCACATGGCAGTTGGCCCTGGGAGCCTAGGAAGGACTGGAGAAATCCGACCCTCACAACCTCCCTCTCTTCTAGCCTGGACTAATTGCTGAGGACACCACACGAGAGGGAGGGAGAGCCTGGGGCTGACCCTGCTTTTGACTCCCAGGTTTGGTCAGCCCTGTCCCGAGAACCCTTCCAGGCCAGGTGGGGCTGCGCCATTGTTTGCCTTGGAGCCCACAAGGGGCTAAAGATATACAAACCTCCCAATCTCCTCCTTTACTAGCAGGGACTGATTGTTGAGGATTCAGAAGGGACTGGAAATATTTCCTAGCTGGGAAAAGGGGGGTGCTACGAGAGAAGTCTGGAGAACTGTCTCAGAAAGTTTGAATCACAGGGCTCCTAGCCCCCAGACAGGAAGCTCTATCACATTGATCTGGTCTGTGTCACAACAAATACACTCCAACCAGGCATTGAATTGAGAGCTGCCAACAAGCTCCATCTCCAGGCTGACCAAGGAAGTGCACATAGGAAAATTAATAAGTAAGAGAGGATTTTCCTGGCCTCTATAGCCTCCCTGCCCAAGGCCCTAGGCAACGACTCTACAACCAATTACTGGGTCCAGTGCCCAGTTTTGAGCAACCAGCAGAACAATCCTAACAATCAAGGTTGAGCCAAAAGCAAAGAGCTGTGGTAACTCACAGCCTCCTGCCACTAAAACCCTACAAAAGAGAAAGAGATAGAGCATCTAAGTAAAATATAACCTAACCAGCTGACTAAACACCAGCAAAAAATTACAAGCCATATTAAGAAAATAGAAGACATGGCCCAAGAAAAGGAATACATCAAAGTCCCAGAAGAGATGCAGAATTTGAGAGAACTAATCAGTGAGAAGAGCACACATTTCCAAAATCAAATTAATGAGACAAAAGACAATATAGTTAAAGAGATAAATGACATCAAGAAGACATTGAGCGAACGCAAAGAAGAATTTGAAATCCTGAACAGAAAAGTAACGGAGTTCATGGGAATGAAAGATACAATAGGTGAAGTCAAAAATACATTTGAGGCATACAACAGCAGACTTGAAATGATAGAAGAAAGAATAAGTGATACCGAAGACAGAGCAGCTAAAATTGAAGAGAGAAAAGAACAGAGAGAGTAAAGAATGGAAAAAATTGAGCAGGGGCTCAGAGAGTTGAATGACAACACACAACACAACAACATACGTGTCATGGGAGTTCCAGAAGGGGAAGAGAAAGGAAAAGGGGCAGAAAGAGTATTTGAGGAAATAATAGTTGAAAATTTCCCAGCTCTCACAAAAGAAATGAACTTACATGTCCAAGAAGCACACCATACCCCAATGAGAATAAATCCAAATAGACCTACGCAAAGACACATATTATTCAGAATGTCAAATGTAAAAGATAAAGAGAAAATTCTCAGAGCAGCAAGAGAGAGGCAAACGATCACGTACAAAGGACGTCCAGTAAGACTTAGTGCAGATTTCTCTTCAGAAACCATGGAGGCGAGAAGACAGTGGTATGATACAATTAGGAAACTGAAAGAGAAAAACTGCCAGCCGAGAATTCTTTATCCAGCAAAACTGTCCTTCAAATATAAAGGAGAATATAAAGTATTCACAAACAAACAGAAACTAAGAGAGTTTGCAAAAATGAATCCACCTTTGCAGGAAATATTAAAGGAAGCCTTAGAACCTGAAAGAAAAAGGCAGGAGAGAGAGGCTTGGAGGAGAGTATAGAAGAAAGAAAAGCAGAAAGGATAACCAAAAGAGTTAAAAGAGAGACAAAAATAAGATGACATATGAAAACCAAAGAATACAATGGAGAAAATGCATTTTCAGTAATATCACTGAATTTGAATGGATTATATTCCCCAATCAAAAGATACAGGCTGACAGAATGGATAAAAAAACATGAGCCGTCCATATGCTGCTTACAAGAAACTCACCTCAGACCCAAGGATACAAACCAGCTGAAAGTAAAAGGTTGGAAAAAGATACTCCACGTGAAAAGTAAACAGAAAAGAGCAGGGGTAGCTATACTAATATCAGACAAAACAGACTTCAAATGCAAAAAAGTGATAAGTGATGTGGAAAGCCATTACATATTAATAAAAGGGACGATCCTCCAGGAAGATATAACAGTCATAAATATCTACACACCTAACCAGGGTGCCCCAAAATATATGAGACAAACTCTGGCAAAACTGAAGGGAGAAATAGACATTTCTACAATAATTGTCTGTGACTTCAACACCCCTCTCACATCATTAGATAGAACAACTAGACAGAAGATCAACAAGGAAACAGAGAACTTGAACAATATGATAAACAAGTTAGACCTAACAGACATATACAGAACACTGCATCCAAACTCAGCGGGTTATACATTCTTCTCAAGTGCCCATGGATCTTTCTCCAGGATAGACCACATGTTAGGTCACAATACAGCTCTCAATAAATATAAAAAGATTGAAATTATACAAAGCACCTTCTCAGATCATAATGGAATGAAGCTAGAAATCAATAACAGACAGGAAAAAAGTAAATTTGCAAATATGTGGAGACTGAACAACATACTCCTAAATATTCAGTGGGTCAAAGAAGAAATTGCAAGTGAAATCAGTAAATATATTGAGACAAATGAAAATGAGAACACAATGTATCAAAACTTAATGGGATACAGCGAAGGCAGTCTTGAGAGGGAAATTTATAGCCCTAAATGCCTATATTAAAAAATAAGAAAGAGCTAAACTCAAAGATTTAACTGAACAACTTGAGAAACTAGAAAAAGAACAGCAAACCAATCCCAAATAAAGCAGAAGGAACGAAATAATAAAGATTAGAGCAGAAATAAATGAAAATGAAAATAGAAAAACAATAGAGAAAATCAACAAAACCAAACGCTGGTTCTTTGAGAAGATCAATAAAATTGACAAACCCCTCGCTAGACTAACAAAGAAAAAAAGAGAGAAGATGCAAATAAATACAATGAAATGAAAGGGGGGAAATTACAAATGACCTCACAGAAATAAAAAGAATCATAAGAGGATATTATGAGAAACTATATGCCAACAAACTAGACAACCTAGATGAAATGGACAAATTTCTAGAAACTCATAACCAACCTACACTGACACCACAAGAAATACAAGAACTTAACAAACCAATGACAATTAACGAGATTGAATCTGTCATCAAAAATCTCCCAGCAAAGAAAAGTCCAGGACCAGGTGGCTTCACAGGTGAATTCTACAAGGCATTTAGAAAAGAATTAACACCAATCCTGTTTAAACTTTTCCAAAAAATTGAAGAGGAGGGAAAATTACCCAACACATTTTATGAAGCCAGCATCACCCTAATACCAAAGCCAGATAAAGATACTACAGGAAAATAAAATTACAGACCAATCTCTCTAATGAACATAGTTGTAAAAATTCTCAACAAAATATTTGCAAATCAAATCCAACAGCATATCAAAAGGCTTATACATCATGACCAAATGGGATTTATTCCTGGTATACAAGGCTGGTTCAACATAAGAAAATCAATCAATGTAATACACCACATTAACAAATTGACGTAAAAAGAACACATGATATTCTCAATCAATGCAGAAAAGGCACTTGACAAAATCCAGCATCTTTTTTTGATAAAAACACTTCAAAAGATAGGAATAAAAGGAAAATTCCTCAATATGATAAAAGGCATATATGAAAAACCCACAGCCAACATCATACTCAATGGGGAAAGGTTGAAAGCTTTCCCCCTAAGATCAGGAACAAGAATAGGATGCCCACTGTCACCATTGTTATTCAACATTGTACTTGAAGTTCTAGCTAGGGCTATTAGACAAGACAAAAAAGTTAAAGGCATTCAAATAGGAAAAGAGGAAGTAAAACTCTCACTAGTTTGCGGATGACATGATCCTGTATTTAGAAAATCCTGAAGTATCCACAACAAAGCTACTTGAACTAATAAATGAGTTCAGCAAAGTGGCAGGATACAAGATCAACACGCAAAAATTGGTAATGTTTTTGTACACTAGTACTGAACAACGTGAGGAGGAAATCAGGAGGAAAGTTCCATTTTCAATAGCGACAAAAAGACTCAAATACCTAGGAGTTAATTTAACCAAAGAAGTACAGGACCTATATGCAGAAAACTACAAAACAATGTTAAAAGAAATTTAAAAAGACCTAAACAAATGGAAAGGCATTCAGTGTTCATGGATTGGAAGAATAAATATCGTGAAGATGTCAATCTTGCCCAAAATGATTTATAGATTCAATGCAATACCAATCAAAATCCCAACAGCTTACTTTACAGAATTAGAGAAGGCAATTACCAAATTCATCTGGAAGGGTAAGTGCACCTGAATAGCCAAAAGCATTCTTAAAAAGAAGAGCAATGTGTGAGGAATTTCACTGCCTGACCTTGAAACATATTACAAAGCTACAGTGGTCAAAACAGCATGGTTCTGGCATAAAGATAGATATATCGATCAATGGAATAGATTTGAGAATCCAGAAATAAACCCTCACCTATACAGTCAACTGGTTTTTGACAAACCTACCAAGCCCACGCTAATGGGAAAAAACAGTCTCTTCAACAAATGGTGTTGGGAGAACTGGATATCTATAACCAAAAGAATGAAAGAGGACCCCTGTCTCACCCCCTATACAAGAATCAACTCAAATGGATCAAAGATCTAAATAGAAAAGCCAGGACCATAAAACTACTAGAAGAAAATGTAGGGAAACATCTTCAAGACCTTGTAGCAGGTGGTGGTTTCTTGGACCTTACACCCAAAGAACGTGCAACAAAAGAAAAATTAGATAAATGGGACCTCCTCAAAATTCAACACTTTTGCACCTCACAGGACTTTGTCAGAAGGGTGAAAAGGCAGCCAACTCAATGGGAAAAAATTTTTGAAAATCACAATCTGATAAGGGTTTAATATCCAGGATATATAAAGAGATGTTACAACTCAACAATAAAAAGACAAATGACCCAATTAAAAAATGGGCCAAAGTCTTGAATAGACACTTCTCCAAAGAAGAAGTACAAATGGCAAAAAAACACATGAAGAAATGCTCAACATCACTCATGATTAGGGAAATACAAATCAAAACTACAATGAGATATCATTTCACACCTATCAGAATGACCAGTATTAAAAAGACAGAGAACTACAAGTGTTGGAGAGTATGTGGAGAGATAGGAACACTTCTTCACTGTTGGTGGAAATGCAGGATGGTACAACCACTATGGAGGACTGTTTGGCAGTTCCTAAAGAAGTTGAATATAGACTTGCCATGTGACCCTGCAATACCACTACTGGGTCTATACCCAGAAGAACTGAGAGCAGTGACGCGAACAGACATCTCACACCGATGTTCATAGCCACATTATTCACCATTGCCAAAAGTTGGAAACAACCCAGGTGTCCATCAACAGATGAATGGATAAACAAACTGTGGTCTATTCACACGATGGAATATTATGCAGCTGTAAGAAGAAATGAAGTCGTGAAGCATATGGCAACATGGATGAACCTGGAGGACATTATGTTGAGTGAAGCAAGCCAGACACAAAAGGACAAATACTGTATAAATGCATTACTATGAACCAAATATATTGTATAATATATTGTTTGATTAAAAAAAAAAAGAAATTTATATGTATCCATTAAATTTAATTGAGAAATGTATATATTTATTCATCTGTGTTTACTTTTTAGTTTTTAATTGTTTATATTTTCAATTATTAAATGTACAAAATAAAGTTAAAAAAATGTTAAAAAAACCAATATTGTACAGTATAGAGAAATATAAAAAGCAACTTATTAAAAATGCTCAATTCACACACACACACACACAAAAGAGCATGTGTGAACAGAAAGAAGAATTAGGAAATATAAAAAGGATCATAACAATTATGGGGAGGAAAAATAGAATAATGGAGATTTTTTAAAATATTAGAAGTGAGATTAAAAATTACATTAGAGGTTTTCAACCGCAGATTTTTGAAAAGGCATAGGAAAGAATCAGCAAACTAGAAGACAGGATAATCAAAGTCATACAGTCTGAAGGATAGATAAAGAAAAGAATGAAAAAAGGTGATCAGATACTAAAGGATCTGTGGGACAACATGAAGTGCACTAATATATGCATTATTGTAGCTCCCGAAGAAGAGAGGAAGAAAAATAGGCAGAAGGAATATTTGAGAAAATAATGACCAAAAATTTCACAAATCTGATCAAAGACAAGAATATACATGTACAAGAAGCTCAGCCAACGCCAAATAAAATAAACCTTGTTTTAGTTTCTTAGCTGATAAAACAAATACCATACAGTGGATTGGCTTAACAACAGGAATTCATTGGTTTGCTGTTTCAGAGGCTAGATGGCTTGTTTCCTCCCAGGATGCACATCTCCTGGCTGGCCAGCAATCATTCTGGTTCCTTGGCTTTTCCATCATATGGGAATGCCCTTGGCAGTGTCTTCTCCTATCTCTTCCAGATTCCATTGACTTCAGTTTCTGGCTGCTCCCCAGAGCTTCCTCTTCTGTGTCCAATTTCCATGGTTTATAAAGAAGTAAGCAATATTGGATAAAGGCCCACCCTCATTAAGTTTAGGCACACCTTAATTAACATCTTCAAAGGTCTTATTTACAAATGAGTTCACACCCACAGGACCAGGGGTTGAAACCTGAACATTCCTTTTGTTGTTCCAACAGCCTGGCCTCTGGACACCCAAAACACATCTTGTTCCCAAATGCAAAATGCATACATTCCATTCAAACATCCCAAAAGCCTTAAGCCATTTGAGAATAATGGTAAGTATAAAATCTCATAGAAATCAGCTATGGGTGTGGTCTGTCCTAGGGCAAAATTCCTCTCTCTGTTTGATGGACCTGTGAAACCTAGAAAAAAAGTTATCTGCTTTCAACATACAATGGAGGGTTAATCATAGAATAAAAATTCCCACTCCAGAAGGGAGAAATTGGGGGAAAAAAGACAGGGGCTACTGTTCCCAAACAAGCCCAGAAACCAGCAGGGTAAACTCCATTAGGTCCGAGAATCATCTGTGGATTGATGCTTTGTGCTCCAGGCCTGTTAGAGTGGCAGCCCCACCCCTTCCAACTGTTTTGCTAAGGCCATGTTCCCTCTGAACAATGGGGTATAAGCCCCACCCTCTCCAAGCATCAGAAAGGCAGCCAGGCTCTCCGTGAATACTGGGTCATAGTCTTCACCATCTCTGAGCATTGGGGTGGCAGCACTATCCCCGAACAATGGCATATAAGGCCCATTCCCTCCAAGAACTGAAGTAGATGAGTGGCCCCCTCCAAGCACAGGGGCTGACCCACATTTTCTATACACATGGATTGGCCTGCTCTCTTGACCCAAACAGGTGTTTTTAGTCCAAACTTTTCCTTCCATGGTTCTGCCCTTGAAGTCATTCCTTCCATTTTATCCTTTATCTGTCCCTTTCAATCTAGGTTAGCAGTGATTCTGCTCAAATTTTGCAAAAAAGAAAAAAAAAATGTTGGCTTTGTGTGCAGTTCAAGAGGGTCCAAACCATCAGACAACAGAACTTTTTAAAAGTCCCTGCTGGATAACTGCATTTCCATTCTTGACTTCCACAGAAATGGATGACTGGATCCATAATTAGCCACAACGTTGTTAGCAAAGGGTTATTCACTTAAGCCATCACATGGAGTCCTGTCCTCTGGACACTCACTTTCCAAAAGCTCAGGGAGTTTCCTGATAGAGCCACTTCTGGCCCTAGTCTCAGAGTACACTATCTGGATAGGCTCAGGATTTTCCAAACCATCAATTTCTGGTTTCTTTGTGCATATGAGTTTAGTCCTTAGCTTATCTCTTTCCTCTCTCTTATTTCACTATAAGCTGCAAGGAAAAACCAGGCTGCATCTTTCACACACAGCTTGGAAATCTCCTCACCTAAATATCCAAGTTCAGAGCTTATGATTTCTGTCTTGTATCCAAACATGGAACTCAATTTCACCAAGTTCTCTGCCACTTTATAATAAGAATCACTTTCTTCCAGTTTCCAACAACACATTCATCATTTACTTCTAAGGTCTTACCACAAGTACCATTAACATGCATATTTCTACTTCAAAGCAATCTCGGCTTTTTCTATCAAGCACCTCACAATTCTTGGAGCCTCAACACATAACCCATTTCCAACATTTTCAGGTATTTGTCATAGCACTACCCAAATTTCTGCTACCAAAAAAAAAAAAAAAAAAAAAAAAAGGTTTTAGTATCCTGGCTACTAAAGTAAATAACATACAAGGGGTTAATTTAACAAAAGGAATTTCTTAGCTCACAGTTTCAGAGGCTAGATGGCTTACTTACTTCCAGGGTCAGTATCTTCTAGTTGGCTGGCAATCTGTGGGGTTCCTTGGCATTTCCATTACATGGCAATGTACATGGCAGCATCTTCTCTTATCTCTTCTGGATTCCATTGACTTCCAGCTTCCAGCTACTCCCTGCAGTTTTTTCTGTGTCCAATTTCCTTGGCTTATAAGGACTATAGCAATATTGGATTAAGGCCCACCCTCATTCAGTTTGGATACACCTTAACTAATAACATTTCAAAGGTCCTCTTGACAAATGGGCTTACACCCACAGGACCAGGGATAGAGACCTAAACAAGATTCAATCCCCCAAAAACCCTAATAGACTTGCTCCAGACATATACTAATCAAAATTTCAAATGCCAAAGATAAAAAGAGAATTCTGGAAGCAGAAAGAGAAAAGGAATCTGTCACATAGAAGGGATAACTCAATGAGACTAAATGCCAATTTCTCATCAGAAACCATGGAGGCAAGAAGGCAGTGGTATGATATATTAAAGGTACTGAAAGATAAAAGCTGTGAGCAAAGAATTCTATACCTGCCATAACTGTCCTTCAAAAATGAGGGCAAATTTTAGACATTCACAGAGAACCAAAAATTGAGAGAGTTTATAACCAATTACAGACCCATAGCCCTCATAAATATAGATGCAAGAATCCTCAACAAAATATTAGCAAACTGTACCCAACACCACCTTAAAGGAATTATACACCATGATCAAATGGGATTAATCCCAGGTATGCAAGGGTAGTTCAATATAAAAAAATAAATTAATGCAATATACCACCTTAATAAAACAAAGGGAAAAAATGATTTCAATTGATGCAGAAAAGGTGTTTGACAAAATTCAGCACCCCTTCTTGATAAAAACACTCAGAAAACCAGGAACAGAAGAAAACAGCCTTAACATGTTGAAGAACATGTATAAAACACCCATAGTTAACATCATAGTGCCTGATGAAAAAACAAAATCATTCATTCAGTTATTACCTAAATAAATGGAAGGAAATTCTGTGTACATGGATTGGAAGACTAAATATTAAGATATCAGTTCTATCCAAAGTGATTTAAGGTTCAACATAATTGCAATTAAAATTCCAACAGCCTTCTTTGCAGAAATGGAAAAGCCAATCATCAAATTTACATGGAAGGATAAGGGGCCACAAATAGCCAAAAACATCTTGAAACAGAAGAACGAAGTTGGAGGACTCACACTTCCAATTTTAAAATTTATTACAATTCTACAGTAATCAAAACAGCATGGTACAGACTTATAGATCAATGGAATTGAATTCAGAGTTCAGAAATCAACCCTCATGTCCATGGATAATTGGTTTTTGACAATGATGTCAAGTCCACTCAATGGGGAAAGAATAGTCTCTTCAATAAATGGTGCTGGGAAAACTAGATATCCATATGCAAAAGAGAGAAAATGTAACCTTACCTCACACCATATACAAAAATTAAAACAAATCAAAGATATAATTATGACATCCAAAACTATAAAACTCCTTGAAGAAAACAAAAACATCTTCTGGGTCTTGTGTTAGGCAATGGAGCCTTAGACTTTACACACACACAAAAAAAAACCACAAGCAAAAATAATAGGTAAATGAGACTTCATCAAAATTAAAAATTTTGTGCATGAAAGGACTCCATCAAGAAAATGAAAAGACGGCCTACAGAATGGGAGAACATTTTTGGAAACCACAAATCTGATAAGGAATTGATATGCAGAATATAAAAAGAAATCCTACAACTGAACAACAAAAAGACAATCAACCCAATTTAAAAATGCGCAAAAGACTTGAATAGATATTTCTCCAGAGAAGATATACAAATGCCCAATAAGCATATGAAAAGATGCTCGATGTCATTAGCCATAGGAAATGCAAATCAAAACCACAATGAGATACCATGTCATACCCACTAAAAAAGCTACTACTAAAAAATGGAAAATTATAAATATTGGAGAATTAGGAACACTCATTCATTGGTGGGAATGTAAAATGGTACAGCTGCTCTGGAAAACACTTTGGCTGTTCCTCATAAAGTTAGGTATAGAATTACCATATGATGCAGCAATCCCACTTCTGGGTATATATCCAAAAGAATTGAAAGCAGACACGAGTAGATATTTTCACACCAAAGTTCATCACAGCATTATTCACAATTGCCAAAAGTGAAAGCAATCCAAGTGCCCATCTACAGATGAGTGGATAAACAAATTGTGGTGTATTTACATAATGCAATACTATTCACCTGCAAAATGGAATGGAGTTCTGATACATTCTACAATAGGGTTGAACATTGAAGACACCATGTTAAATGAAATAAGCCAGACACTAAAGGGCAAACATTGTATTATCTCACTGATAAGAAATGATTAGAATATTTATAGAGTCAGAAACTGAATACAGGATTTCAGTGGCCAGGGTCTAGGAGAACGGGGAGTTATGTTTATTTCTGTTTGGGGTGATGGAAAAGTTTGGTAATGGGTGCTTGTGCATTCTGAATGTAAATAACACTGCTGATTAAATCCTATGTTTGAATGTGGTTAAAAGGGGAAATTTTTAGGTTGTATGTATGTCACTAGCTATTCACGATACTTTTTTTCTTCCCTCTGAGCACACAGCTGCACCAATTCCCCAGTCTTGCTTGCAGCTAGATGTGGCATGGGCCTGAAATGGGGCAGATTTGAGGTATAACATTTCCAGGCTGGTCATTAAATCCTCCTCCATAGACCCCCCCCCCGTTCTTTTTCCCTTTCTTCTGTGATCTTAGGCATGGCAGCAGCAAATGGGGGACGTTTGGGTCCCTAAATCATCACATGGAGGTGATCTACCTGATAATCTGAGATTTGGGGACTTGTTTCTCATAGCAGGTAGCATTACCTTAATGATACAATGAATTATTGCTACAATCCCTGTCCTCAAGAAGGCTGCAATGTAATTACTGCAAAAGAGCTAAGAATCACCATAGGCAGAGTCTAATAATTTGTAAAAGCAATGCAGAAAGCAGTAAACCCTACAAGATTAACCAGTAAGGGTAATGTCTGCTGACCTGCCATGAGGATAGGAACTCTCTGACATCAACAGCTGACCTACTTGCATGCTTGGACATGACTATTTTGCTAATCTCTACCATAACCGCCCCCCATGAAACTCTTTTATTAGTCACTCTAAAGAACAAACATTTGCTTTGTTGATATGCTCTACCATATGACTGTTTCCTATGTTATTAAATTCTGCTATTATCCTTATTATTTCCTTCCTTCTACTCACTGGATATATTTTACTTTAAAAAAAAAAAAAATTGAGGTGGTTATTTAACACATTCATTTCCAGCTTTTCTTCTTTTTCAGTTTAAGCAGTTAAGGCTAAACATTTTCTCTTGAATCTTGCATTAGCTGATATCATTCAGATCAAAATAATGTCTAATTTCCCATGGGATATTTACAAGTATGCTTCTTAAATTTGAGGCAGATTTAAGACAAAAAGACAATTTGTTACTGATGACTAAATTGCGCTGTGATGAGAGAACAAAGTGTATTTCTGTTTTTTTTTTTTTTTTTTTTTTTTTTGAGGACGTACTGGGGATTGAACCCAGGGCCTTGTATGTGGGAAGCAGGTGTTCAACCACTGAGCCACACCTACTCTGTATTTCTAACTTTTAAAACTTGTTGAAACTTTGCCTTTTGAGCCAATATTTTTATAATTATGATGTGTAATTGAAACGAATGTGTGTTAAGCAGTTTTTAGTTTGCTAATCATGCTTTTCAAATTTCCTCTAACCTTTTTTTTTTTAAAGCTGGTTCAATCAGTTACTGGGAAAGATATTAAATTTCTCATTATAAATATGGATTGGGCCAGTATTCCTTGTAATCCTGTCAATTTTTGCTACATAAAGTTTGAGATTATGTTACCAGGTGCATTTGAGTTTAATATCATATCTTCCTTGTGAATTGAATCTTCTATCATTATGATAATGCTCTCATTATCTCAAGTAATATTTTTGCCTTAAAATTTATTTTGACTAATTTTAAGAAAGCTCTATCATGTTTTTGTTTTAGAATAGAAATACCTAGTGTATCTTTTCCAATCTTTATAATTTGTATATTTGAGATTTTTCTTCATAATGAGTATATAAGTGGATGTTTTATCATGTATGACAACCTTTGTCATGTAAATGGAGCATTTAGCCCATTTATATATAACATAATTATTGAATTATTTAGCTATAAATTGCCATCTTATTTTTACTTTATTACTTTCTTAATCTATATATTTTCTCTTTTGTTGACATTTCTTGCCATTTCCCCCTCTACTAGTTTAGAGGCTCTTTTCATTCTATACTCTCCCTAATTGATTTTACCTTTTCTAATGGATTTAGTTTCCTATACTATTCAATTCCAAATCTATATCCTCCTATCTCCGACCTCTCACCAGAGCTCACACTGTATACTATGTACTCTATGTATACATAGAAAATCCTATGTTAAAACCAACTTGGATCTTTCTTTTGTTTTTAATCCCCGAAGCTCGTATATACACAGTCTTGCACATGTATTTCATTGAATTTTTATTTATTTTTTATTTTTTTTATTTTACCGGGAGGTCCCGGAGATTGAACCCAGGTCCCTCCATATGGGAGACGGACGCCCAACCATTTGAGCCACATCCGCCCCCTTCATTGAATTTTTATTTCAGGTTTTTTCTAATGCATATATTGTTGTGGTTTATTGTGTGTACCCAAAATACACAGTCAAATCCTACACCCCAGTACCTGTGAATATAGCCTTTTTTAGAAATGGGGTCTGTGCAGATGTAATCAATTTACAGTGGGCCCTAATCCAATGGCTGGAGCCTTGATACGCAGAGGGAATCTTGCACCCAGAAACACATAGGGAGAAGGCCATGTGAAGATGGAGACAGAGCCTTCAGAGGGAGCTGACTCTGCAGAAGCCTGCGTCTTGGACTTCTACCCTCCAGGACTGTGACAGGATACATTTCTCTTAAGCCACCAAGTTTATGTCACTTTGTTATGACAGCCCTACACACATCTTTTCTTTCTGACTAGATTATACCTACTTTGAATAAGGGACATATTTATTGCACAAGGTCTTCAATGTCTTTTTTTTTTTTTTTTTAAGATTTTATTTATTTATTCATTGATCCCCCCCTTGCTGCTTGTGCTCGCTGGGTCAGCTAACCACACCGTGCAGGCGGGCTTGCCTTCACCAGGAGGCCCCGGGAACCGAACCCGGGGCCTCCCATATGGTAAACGGGAGCCCTACTGATTGAGCCACAGCCGCTTCCCTTCAATGTCTTTTTGAAAACATAAAACAAAACAGAATCATGACATACTCTTTTAATTAAATTATTATTAAATTCTGAATGTGAATGATTTCATATATCAAAAAAGTAATTTACATTTACTAAATGAAAAATATCATGATATCATGATTTTTGATCTTTGAAAAGGTAACATATTCATTACAGTGTTAGAAAATTTAAGATTAGAACTTAGACACTCAATTTTTAAAGTAAAATAGTCCCTTCAATATTAAAAGCCAAAGACTAAAAGTAAGCTGTTAAGAATACGAAAATTAAGACTATTAAAAAAGAGTCTTAGTTTCCCAGCTGCTATGACAAGTACCACACAATGGGTTGACTTAAACAAAGGGAATTTCTTGTCTATTCCTGCCTGGGTCAGTAGGGTTCTGGCCAGCCAGCAATCCTTGGGATTTCTTGGCTTTCCTGTCCCTTGGTGATGTCCTCTCCTTTCTCTTCTAGGTTCCACTGACTTCGGGCTTCCAGCTCATCCCCGTGGCTTTCTCTTTTATAATGTATCCAGTAACAGGATTAAGACCCACCTGAATTCAGTTAGCATCACTGTTACTAAATATAAAATCAATTGTCCTATTCACAATGGCTTCACAGCCACAGAAATGGGATTAAGATGTGTAAGTTCATTGAGGTTGGTGGGCCACACTGTGGGAGATGTTTGTGTGGGATGTCGTGGGAGGTGTGGGAGGTGGGCAACATGGGAATCCCAGTGGGTTCCGTGTAATATTTTGGGTAATCTAAGCACCTCTTAAAATATATGTATATATATATATATAAATAACATTTTTGTAAGCAAATACACATATATACATATATATTTATATATCATTTTGCAAATGTTTGTATGTATTGTGAAAATTTTGATTTTTACCCATAATAATAATTAAAAAAAAAAAAAAAAAAAAAGAACGTGTTTTTTTCTAGGGTACATAATTCAACATACCGCACTTGCTTATGTATAAAAGTTTACTTAATAAACAAATGTTCATTATTATAATAAAGCCACTCAACATCCACTAAATGTTTGCTCCAAAATTTTTATGAAAAATTACTCCTCAAAATTTTGTAAAATTTATTTAAATCATTTGACTAGTTATTAAATAATGTGAACTACTAGATATTGTGTGAGTGTAAATATAAAAGCATGCATGCAATATAAAAGCAGACAAGCAAAGTCTCTTAAAACATCAAAAGCAAGTTTAGTTATTAATCCAACAGGGTCAAGTTACAAGTAACAAATTCTTATTCAAATGGCTCTATCTGTTTAAGGAAAGTAAATACCAAGAGGAGGTTAAAATCAGAATATAGTTAGCCACTCGCTATTTTATTTCCACAGGCACAAACAGATCTTTTCAAATATTTAATTTAATAATTTGAATTTAGGTGATTCAAAGAGTATTTCAGCCAATTTGTACAGCATGGCATCTAGAATATTTAATAAAGAGCTCTGTTGAATATATATTTCTCTATTTCATTTTAAATTCTTAGTCTCAGATTGATTGGATTATCTTCCTCGCTTCTCAAATCAGAAGAACAAATCTTAGACTTTTATTAAAAACTAAGAAGTAGCATAAAAACTAAAAAAATTGATTAAAGTCTGAAATGAGGCTATAAATTTCTGAACAGAAACAACAGATCTTCACGATTTAAAATATTTTTTCTTTAAACAGCTATAACTCAATTTGGACCATGCATGTTTCATACTTGAGAGTTTATTCCATTTTAATTCATATTTAATATTATGCCATGTATTGCATTTTCCAAAATTTTCTGTCAATGCACTCATGATTCCTTTCCTGTAAGCAGTATGGCTTAATGGAAAGCAGGTAGGTTTTGAAACCAGACTGCCTAGGTTTGAGTTCCTCCCATTTATAAGCTGGTTGACCTTAAGCAATTTACCTAAAATCTTTAAGCCTAAGTAGACTCCTATAATGGCAATGACAATAGGCTCTATTTCTAAAGTTATTTATCAAGATTTTTAAAAGACAATGTCTGTTAAGTGCCTAGGGCACATGACAACACATTTAGCTCTTATTCCACCTCTATTTTTTAGAAGAAAGTAAGTCAACAAAAGGAGGGGAAATATGCTTAAGATTATGTTGCACATCTTGATTTTTGGATTATCATTACTCTAGATTTGAAGCAGTGCAATTATGTCCAAAGGCTATTATTGTTTTTATTTCAGTACATTCCAATTTTACATTTGAGTGTTTTAAGAAAAATTCAAATATATTGGACACAATCTAAAGATGAGGTTTTATAAAAAGAGCTTGAAATTCCTTTAAAGTTTTGGAGTTCAATTATACAATAATATTTAAACTTATAAATAAGTATGTGAATCTATCAGTGGCTTTTATGAGATTATTTTCCTAGTCCAAACCTTTTTAGCAACCATTTTATATCATAAATTATCCATTTGCCGAGCATCATTTCAGGAGGGGGAAAAATAGTTGACCTAGTATTTGAGTACTTATATGAATAGAAAACTTTAGGTTTTCAAGATTTAAGGACTATACAGTAGTTTTACTCAAGTTTATCTGAGTCAAAAAATAAAGAGAAAAGAAAAATAGGAATTATCCTAAAAAGAAGTAGAATTATTTAGGCTACAGGAAGCATAACTGAGTAGTATTTTAATATAATCCAGTATATTTCATTATTATACAGAGGTGAATAACCACATATCTGTGGAAGGCAGGAAGTAGAAAGACATTTTAACAGAAGTTTATGAAAGTTTTGAAATATACTTCAGTTATTTTCCATTTCTTAAGCCCTGGAAAGATCATTGAGTTTGGTTTTTATAATAATAATTTTAAAAACCCTCATTATTAGTCTAGAGATGCCAAAAGCTTGTTTGCAAAGGGTAATTTCTGCTTTTAATGCCTGTCTTTTGGACAAGTGGAGAATTTGAAGAGCCAGCCTCTGGAAAAGGAACAGCTGATGTACCAGTAAAATGCCTGCTGGGCTTTTACACAAGAGAGAATAAATAGTAGATGTCTCATCTGCAGATCAAGCCTCTGGTGTGTGCAAACGTGCAAGGCAGTGGTCTGTCCAGCTGGGATGTGGAATATTCTCTCTACAGTACCTGTCTAGAACTTCTAAGTCAAACCAAAAACAAACAAACAAAAAACCCCTCTCAAACCGATTACACTTCATTATCCGCAGGAATATGTTCACAGATGTGCAATAGAATTGTATAATCAGTATTGTCAATTATTGATGTAAGAAAGAGAAACTATTAAAACGTGTCTATGTTTTTGGATAACTACTCCTGAAGGCTGCCAGTTTTGTTGTTCATTGTACTCAAAGACAATTGATGGATTTAGTGCTATAAAAATAAAGTGATTCTCCTGCGAAAGTCTCGTGACTCCCCTTATTAGATGAGAGCTCAATTACTGGAGAATTTTTCTTCGTCCAGATTTTCTTTTTATATCTGCCTCCATCCAAGGCAGGACTCTTGCTCTTTTAACAGAATCACAGTGATTTTGTGGCATTATTGCATTTGTCTCTTATTGCATTAGAGCACTTTGCTTATATCACCACTAGATGACAATATAAATTGCTAGTCTCCACTAGATGATGAGTTTCTTGGGTACAGAGAATATGCCACATCCATTTTCATATCCACGTCACATAGCACAGTGCCAGGTACCTAGAAGATAGCAATACATTTTTGCTGGTTTGCTTCATTGAATTGTTGTATGCTACCATGGTGGATTGAATTGTGTACCTCAGTTTGGACATGTTTTTGGTCTTGGTCCGAATTCTGGTGGGTGTGGACCCATTATAAATAAGATCTCTTCAAGATGTTACTTCCGTTAAAGGAGTAGTCCAATTGAATATGTCTGGCTTTATAATAGCTATCAACAATTTTGTGTACTGCCCTGGCATCCAACTTCTCTTGGCTAAGTCAGTTGCCTTTACACTGAACTTTGGCCTAGTTGATAGGCAGTTTCCCAATGCTGGGGCATAAATGCCCCCAGAGCCCAAACCCACCTCTATGGCAACCACCCACACCACCCACACATCTCACCCAAAACCCACAGCTGGTCCCAAATGATAAGATGATCATCCCCAACACCCTTGGCCCATGTTTACTTTAAACTAACCAATCCTTGATCCCCAGGAAATTACCAGCCTTCACCTTTGGACCACAACTAAGGCACCAGCCCAAGGGTCCTGCTTGTTCTGCCTGTGTGCTCCCCACCTGCTGGTTGAACCACCCGAGCCCTTCCCGTAGATCCCTCATGGCTCCCTTCTCTCTCTGGGATCTGTGAGTAACAAATTATCTTTTCTCAGGCATTATGGCCTCAGTTTCCCATTGTGTCCCACCTGAGCTCCATCCAGACCCAAATTTAAAATTCAACCTAGGGAAGCAGATGTGGCTCAAGTAATTGAGCTCCCACCTACCACACGGGAGGTCCTGGGTGCCACCTGGGGAGGACGGGCAGATGTCCACACCAGCTGCAATGAGAGCTAGATACCACACCCTGCTGCCAGGAGAGCTAGAAGCCACACCCTGCAGCAATGAGCAGACACCTAAACGTGCAGATGCTACAAGCCAGCAGATGCTGTAGCCCACGGGGAACGGATGTAGCTCAGGACATTTGGCATTCGCCTCCCATGTAGGAGGTCCTGGGTTCAGTTTCCTTTCTGGAGAAGGCAAGCAAACAATGAGGGACCATACATAGTCTTTGAGGAGAAAGCATCGCCTTGCTGACACCTCAATTTTGGACTTCTCCTAGCCTCAGAACTGTGAGCCAATAAATTCCCATCATTTAAGCCAAGATATTGTACGGTATTTGTTTAAGCAGCTGGGAAACTAAAATAGCAAGATAAAAACATAAATAGTAATTTTTTTTTTTTTAAGATTTATTTTCTTTATTTCTGTCCCCCCCCACTTCATTGTTTGTGCTCACTGTCTACTCTCTGTGTCCATTCATTTTGCGTTCTCTGAGTCTGCTCATCTTATGTTTAGGAGGCACTGGGAACCAAACCTGGTACCTCCCATGTGGGATATATGCCTTATTGGGTCTCTCATTGTGTTTCCTCTTCGTTTCTCCTTTTTGCGTCATCTTGTTGCATCATCTCTCTGTGCCAGCCCGTTGGGTCGGCTTGCTCTCTTGCTCATCTTCTCTGAACCTGGGATCTCCCATGTGTTAGGCAGGCTACCAAATGCTTGAGCCACATCTGCTTCTCCATAAGTAACAATTTTAAGTCCAATATCTGGAAACATGTCAGTACCTCTTGATGTTAAAATAGAATATATCATTTTACTGTCTTATAATAAAAGATGACTTCTTGTGCTATTTGTATAAATAAGGATTTCATAAAGAATACTAAACATTGTCAGTATAGATTCATTCTCTCAACAACATGTTCAAAACATCTATTATGTGTAAAACACTATTGTTAGCACTGGGGGGAAATGGTGAATATGACAGGAATAGTTCCTGACTTAATGGAACTTAAAGAGCAGTGAAAAAGATATTTATCCTATTATGATCCTATTAATTGGGCCCCATTTCTTGGTACTTCTTAGAAGTATGATCGCTTAGGGGAATGGTAGTGAATATGGTTATATCACTAGTCTGTCTTTTAAAGAATCTCTTTAAACACCAAAAGGAGAAATTGAAGCCAATGTCATTTAGGTAGTTGTAGGTGAAGGTGTGGTAGCAGCACAGGTCTATTTCCTACAGTGTTCCTTTAAAAGAAACTCGTCTTGATAGTAAGAGGCCCAAGGAACCAAAGTCAAAATTAACCCAGACTCTGAAGCCTGTATTGTGCAGAAAGCCTTTTTATTCAGGCACCAGGTTTGATCCATTCCAGAATGTTCTAGGAAGGTAATCGGGAATTCAGGATTCATACTTCCTCTCTAACCCTGACATGGTCATTTTTTCTCGGTAATTTATATGAAACTGTAGGTAGAGTATAAGTGCTGTAATAAGAACTAATATTTACTAGTCGTCTTCTTATTTTTCTACTTTACTGGATATGAAATGATTATTTCATATCTGTACTTTCTGTACTGTCCCATATAGGAGGTTAGACTTCTATAACTTTAAGCTAGTAAATAAATTTATACTGAAAATAAAACAAATATAGCAATGTTAGTTAGTTTAATGGTTAGTATTATTCATAAGGCTAATTTTGGTGTCAAAATAATATTTTCTTATTTTAAAACAATGGATATGAGACAGGGAATGCTGCCTTGAATGGTATTTAAAAGGGATCAGGGGGCCGGATGTGGCTCAACTGGTTGGGCTTCCATCTCCCATATGGAGGGACCCGGGTTCGATACCCGGGACCTCCCGGTAAAAAAAAAAAAGAAAAACACAGAGAGAGCAGACAAAGAGCACAGAGCAATGAGGAAGGAGAAATAAATAAATAAAATAAATCTTTAATAAATAAATAAATAAATAAATAAAAGGGATCAGATTTAAATACACTCATAAAATAGTCCTCTTCCTGTGGTCTTTTTAGGCACAAAAAAATGTACTAGACTGAAACTCACATGGGTTTCAGGCTTTTGATCATGGTTGTTAATCTATGTTCTTTGGAAACTTACTCTATATTTAGAATAAGTCCTATTTTATGGAAGAAAATACTCTTTCGAAAAAACGTTTTGGTTATTATTGCTACATCATAGAGGTGAAGCGAACTGTAAGACCTACCTATCCTAGTTCTCTGCCTTACATGCAGTCACCCAGTAGCTTCCCACGTGACCTGGAATAAAATCCAGATCCTAGCCACAGCTCACGGAGCCCATGCACCTCATCTCCCACACCTCTCTCCCTCTCTGCCTAATTCTCTGGGTACCCTGGCCTTCTGTTCTTCCAGGAGCATCTGAGTTCAAGCTCAGTTTAGGGTCTTCCCACGTGCTTGTTACCCTGCCCGTGACGTTTTTCCCCTGGACCATTGCTGTTGCTGTTTCCATTACATCATTCAAGTTTCAGCACCAATGATGCCACCTCAAAAGAGACTTCCCTGATCTCTGAGTTTAACATGTACACCCTCAACAAGTTCACTCTCTTTCCTACTGCCTCATTTTGTTTTCTTCATAGCACCTATTGATATCTGAAATTCTTATCTTAGTAATTGTATTAGTCAGCCAGAAGAGGTGCTGATGCAAAGTACCAGAACACTGTTGGCTTTTATAAAGGGTATTTATTTGGGGTAGAAGCTTACAGTTACCAGGCCCTAAAGAATCCAACTCAAGGTACCATAAGAGGTACTTTCTCACCCAAAGTCTGTTGCCATGTGTTGACACAAGGTGGATGCCAATATCTGCGAAGGTTCAGCCTTCCTCTTTCCTCTTAAGGCTCCATGGGCCCAGCTTCTCCTGATCTCTGCTGTAGGCTGGCATAAGGCTTGTCTCTCTCCCCTGGGCTCATTTCTTTCTGGGCTCAGCTGCTCTATTCTCCTCACAAGGTCAGCTGTAGACTCTCAGGCTCATCTCTCTTCCCAGGGCCTCTGTCATGTCTTTTTCTGTGTGTGTCCATCCACCAAGGGGGCGGGAACTCAATGTCCTACTGACGTGGCCGAATCAAAGCCTTAATCTTAATTTACTCAAGTAAAAGTAAAATCTCTGAATTTAATACAATCAAAGGCTATCATGCCCAGAGGAAAAGACCAGTTTACAAACATAATCAATGTTTCTTTTTGGAATTTATCAATAATATAAAACTGCCACAGTAATGTATTTTTTAAATATATATATTTTTTATTATTTTAAAGATACTTAGATTACACAAATATTACATAAAAAATATAGGGATTCCCATATGCCCCGCTCCCCATACCTCCCACATTTTTCCACATAAACAACATCCTTCTTTAGTGTGGTACATTCATTGCAATTGATAAACGCATTTTGGGGCATTGTCACTGAGCATGGATTATAGTTTACATTGTAGTTTACACACTTTCCCACACAATTCTGTAGGTTATGGGGAGATATATAATGGCATATATCTGTCATTGCAGTGTCATTCAGGATGATTCCCAAGTCCCGAAAATGCCCCCATATTACACCTGTTTTTCCCTCTCCCTGCCCTCAGAGCCTCCAGTGGCCACTGCCTCCACATCAATGCTGTAATTTCTTCCATTGCTAGAATCACAACAAGTCTATATTAGAATACCAGTAAGTCCATTCAAGTCCATCATTCCCCAATCCTGAGGATTCTGGGATGGTGATGCCCACTCCACCTCTAATTGAGAGAGGGCTTTGATCCCACACAGCCGATGGATGGGACTCTCTTGCTTGCCGTTGTAGACTCTCTTGGTTCCTTGGAATGGTGGTTGTCAATCCGCACCTCAGTAGTTGTCCTGGGCGAGTCCAATGAACTGGAGAGTAGGTGTTGCAACTCTGCTGAGGCTCAGGGCCCAGCTGGCACATAAATAGCCCAGAGATTCAAGTTTCTTGGGTGTATATCTACCAACTCCAGCACCAACTATATGTTCAAATAGAAGGGGCAGATAAGCCATGTGTAGGGAAGCCATAAGTGAGTCCAACTCTGTCACACTCAGGAGCACAAACTCCAAAGTAAGGCCCACTGTCAAGGCACCAAACTTTGGAGCTATCTGCCAAGATCATAGGACCTGGGTATAGTATCTACTTTGGCAGTCTATGAGATCCTGCTGAGACGTGCATAAGTGTTACCTCTGGGATTACCTCCTGACTCACTTTGAGGTATCATATCATTTATCTTTATCTTTTTCCAGTAATGTATTTATTTATTGTGTATTTCTCCTACTATAAAGTATGATCTAAGAGGCCAGGCCCTTGTTTGTTTTGTACATAGCTGCTGCTCAATAAATACTTACTGAATGCATGCATGCATGAATGAATGAATGAATGAACATGATTCTATTGGATTTTAAAGACTCTCCAAAGAAAGGTAATATTTTAATTGCCTAGTTGAACTACTACTAAGGACAGTATCTTATATCTACCCCAAATTCTTATCTTTTACCTAGTGCTCTTGTTTTTCTTTTTTTGTTCTTCTTAGAATAGCTTCGCATATTTGAATTTTTTTCTCCCAGACTAAGTAATTTCAGTTCCTTTAGTCTTCTCTCTCGAGTCTTATGCATTCATATTCTAACAACGGATGTCTGTTTCTCCAATGAAATCTATTCAAGCTTTCCTCCTTGCACAAGTTTTTAGAAGCTTGTAAAAGTAGCCATTCTACGAATAAGGTTCAAATCAGTGTTGAAAGCTATGAATCATCATTTAACGTACAAAGGGGTAGACTGATGGCTAATAGCGATTTGTTTATTCTTTCCTAGTGAAAATTAAAATGTTATTACTACAATACTCATGCATGTAGTAATATTAAAGTCATAGTCCTTATATTTATAATTTCTTATTTTCATAATTTTTTAAATGAAACAAAGATGATTTAATGTTTCCAGACTTTCAAATTATAGCTACATAACCTTTAAAATGTGAATAAGCATAAACAAATGTTTCCTTCAAATCCTAATTGACAATTAATCCCTTTTTGTCCTTCCCCCTTTGTCATCAATTTCAACAATATTATGCTCAATTTGTTGGGTGGCCTCTGACATCTGGGCTGCACAAATTCAATCAAAGGCATTTGACATTGAAGAACTGCTCATGGCATGCAAGACTCCACATTAACTGTGAATCACAGTCTTTTAGAAAATCCAAAAGACGTCAGGTCCCATTTCATGAATATGGTTAGAAAGTTATTTGCTCTGCATGTAGAAGGAAGGCAGTCATGTAGCAATAAGTCCTCTGATATTAGCTATAGTCCTTCTGATATTCAATAGATTTATAGAAAAGAGTGAAGAGTTTTCTGAGAATGGTAGCTCATCATTCCCAAGATTTTCCCCAAAATGAAAGTCTGTCCTATTATTTATCTTTTTATTCAAGTCCTTATAAAAATTTTTCAGCAACCAGAATCTGAAGATTTATGGATGTAAAATGTATAAATCAGCTATTAAAGCACACATCTGTCCCTTTGTCAAAAGGAAAAAAAAAAATTTCCAATATGCATAAAATGAGAGTCACTGATGTACCTTAATATTGAATTCTTTAATGATGTCTTACTGGTTTCTTTGACTTTCTTCCTTTGTTAGCATGGATGCTTGTGTGTGCCCAGGATTTCCGAGTAGATTCAAATAAGAAGAGAGACTGGACTCCATTTATTTGGATCTATTTATTTGGATCACTAGTGCACGGTTCAACTACCTCGCACACTGCCCCCAACGTCTGTCTGGTCTTATTTTTGATCACATGCTCTCTGGAGCTCTTTAAAGCATCTGTTGGCTTTCAAGTTTGTTCAGAATTTGGCCTTACACTATCCAACTTAATTTTCCATGAACCCCCAACAGGTCTTCTCCAATAGTGTGCTATTCCCTAAAGTTGTCATTCCTCTGTACACACTATGTCGTCTGCTCCCGTGCTGCCATTCATACTCTTATCCGCCTGCCTGAAGAATCTTCCCTTTCTTTACCCATCACAGTGCCCACCTCTCAAATTCCAAGTGAAATTACATTTCAACCAGGGAAATCTTTGCTTGTCTCCATCCTTCCCACTACCAATTACCCAACCTGAAGTCCCCACTGGTTTTCCTCTTCTTGGAATCTCAAAGAGGTTTGAAATTTAGAATTTAAATATAGCATTGCATGCTGTTTGCTAGTTATTTTATACATACTACTCATATCATTAAAATTTGGTTATAAGTTCCTAAAAATCAAAACACCATGTCTTGTGGAGAGGGTGTAGCTCCGTGGTTGGGCACTTGCTTCTCATGTACAAGGTCATGGGTAGTACCTCCTAAAAACAAAAATCCACCATGTCTTAATTTTTTTTTCTCTCCCAGACCAATTAATACAGTTATGGTACATGGCTTGGAATGTGGGGGAACTTTCAAGTGTCTCTCAAGTCTCTTAGCCACCAAACATAGAGTCAGTGATAAAGAAATGCTTCTGTTGATTTATTTATTTGTTACAGGTCAATATTTATGTTCTAAGTGATGAAAAGAAGTGGCAAACAATGCTATAGACAGGAAGGAAGCAGTATTATGGACAAGGACATGGTAAAAATGAGAAATATAAAAGTCCAAATAGCAATTTTGAGGACTTAAGATTTTTGGAAATATTTGCCAGGCTACTACGCTCTATTTACCTGTTTGGAAACATTTAGTAGTTGGTATAAACAGGCTCCCCAAAGAATTTATGAAACTTGCAAACAATAGTGCATAGCTTTCTTGGTTCTCACAGATGAGAAGTCAGATGTTATTCCTCACCATTTGGGACTGTGTCTTCTTACTGTATCCCCCAGACACAGTGCAAGGCCTGGCCCAGGGTAGCTGTTTGAAAAATATTTGTTGAATTAATCAACTAATGTATTTTTTAATCTTTAAACTATGAATATTGATACTGAATCAGTGCTAGCTATTTGAGCTCAACTTAATTTTCTTACTAAAATTTAGTCAACATTTTGAAACCTTAGGAAATGTGAAATGGTTTCACATTCCACTAAATAAAATTTTTAAAATTCTTTTAAGTTAAAAAAAAAGCTCTTGAAACTAAGCCAAAACAAATGAAAAAAACTCAACCCAAATTAAAAATAAAGTTATATTTATCATTTAATAAGTCAATAACTTGAGTCTATGGTGTTATTACTCCAGAGCTAGATATGTCCAGCCACAAGTCTGGAAGGCAGACCCAGAATTAAGAGAAGATGTATTCAAGGGTAAAAGGCCAAGGGTAAAAAACCATAAGGGATGTGATCCAAGGTTTGAGCAAATAGAATAGCATTTGATAAATATTAGTTTGTTTTATCATTGTCATCATAGCCATCATCAACAACATCCTCACTATCATCAAATCCATTGTGTCTAAGTGGTGTGGGGCAGACTACTGACAGAGGTCCAAGCTTTGGGGAGGCAAGGGATGTTGAGTCAGAGTCAGGGTCAGGGTCATGATCCTACCACTCAAGAACAAACCCAGTCAGCAGGACTCTTGGTCCCACTACCAGAGTAAGAGCTACAGCAAGACATAACTGAGCTAGAGTGTTGTTGGCACCGAGATCCTTACTGCCAGCATTAGGATCCTCCACAACATGTGCAAGGTTGACCTTGTGGGCAGGAATTATAGGACGGTGAAGGATGAAAAGTTAGGCAGGCCATTCCAACAAACACAGCCTACACAGTTGAGTTCAAATTTTAAACATTATCAACCTCTTGATTCAGAATGTAGAGACTACACCTTCCATGAGGACAGATGCCACATCTGTTTTGTTCACTATGTATCAGTGTCCAGCACAATGCTAGGTACAGGGAAGACATTTAATATTTGTTAAATAAATCATCATCCCTCAGCACCCCCTTAAGAATAAGGGCGTGACCTCTCTGAGGGGGGAATTGAGGCAGGTTAGTACAGGGTAACGGAGAAGAAGACAAGCCACAGCATGGCTGGCAGACAACATGGCTGCAAGACCTCACTGAGAACTTGAGTTTAACCTTGAGGTTCCAGTTTCTCTTTCCAGGACTTCCCCTTGGCCCCAGATATTCCAAACAGGCCTCACCATTGGCCCCCACCATTGGTGGGGTAACCAATAACAGCCGGGGCCCATCCCTCAAGGGGGAGGAATAACAGTTTAGAAGGTAACCCACATGAGGCACAGCTTGCTCTCTCTGCCTAGAGGAGCCTCACCAAATCTTGGTGTGTATTTCCATCTTCCTCTCCCATTTCTCAGCAAGTTCTGTTTTTTCCCCCATTTCCCAAATAAGTTCTTTTCACTGGCCTAAAATAAATAAATAAATAAATCATCAATCCTTAAAAATCACTGATTAATGCAATTAGAGTCCTCTTCATTTGTTCTCACAGTGTACTGGGTACCAAGCAGGTTTAGGTTTTATATATAGCTACTGGTTACTCACAACCTAGAGTTGTTTGGAGAGGTGGGGCAGGGACCTATTCTAACTTCCACTCCCACTCTCCAAAAAACAGGAACAACAAGAAATTAATCTAGTTTTTAATCATCCTAGAAACAAAGGATCCATGCATCTTTTCTTCTTGGAAGAGAAGGTCTTTATGATCTATTCTACTTCTGGCTTCTTTTATCCTTATTTTTACAATAGAAAGAAATAATCCAATTCAGTCAACATAGAGCAGTGCTATCTACCAAAAAAAAAAAAAAAAAAAACCAAATATGACCTTTCCCTATTTAAACCTTTCTGTTATTGTTTGCCATTGGCATTTGATGCAGCCCAGACCTGGCTTGCTAGGGCTGCCAGGAACTGGAGGTTGGGGTCCAGCTCACCTCCCACCACTCTCTTTTTCTTTTTTCATTTTAAAACATGTTATTGAAGTATATCATTCATACATGAACATACAAAAACAGTAAGTGTATAGTAAAAGTTGTTAGCTTCACCACCACTCTCTTAATTCCTCCTACCACCATGCTTTCTCTTGCCGCTGGACCTTTGACCGTACTTCCCCTGCCTAGACCACTTGTCCTCGTTTTCATTTAGCTAACTACAACACTCTCTTCATTCTCAGCTAAAAGGAAGTCCTTTCTCAAACCCTTCTTCTAAGTTAGGTCTCCCTCGTATGTCTACTCATGATCGAGTATGGTGGGGATATAAGGATCTATAAAATCCATCATACTTTGCTATTACTGTTTTATTTTCTGTTTTCCCCCACTAGACTCTGTCCTACAGGTGCTGTAAGAGGAAGGATCCTGTCTGTCTTCTTCACAGATGAATCCCCTATGCCTGATGCAATCTGGCAGCTTGCATAAAATAAACATTCAAGTGAATGAATGACTGAGCTGTGATTTCATGGTGACAGCATATTTCCAACCTCCATTTTGTCCACTTTTTTCACAGCCCTCTGTATTTTGAAGTCAAATATTTTGTAAAGGTTAATTTGCATCAAGTTGATCATCCTGAAAACCATCATCTAGTAATCTGTAATGCCTATAAATAAATGCATGTCTATTGCAGTCTCCTTTAAAATCATTTAAATATTATTAGAACATTTTAAAAAGAGAAGTATTTAGTAGCTTCTAATAATTTGAAATGTATTCTTTAAACCTAAATGTATCATATTATAAAAATAAATAAATAAAGGTACCCTCATAATTCATGAATAGAGAAAAACATATTTTGGCAGATTATTAGATGTGCCCATCTGCTTTGCGTAATGCCTATTGATAATATTTGATCTATTCACATATTATTTCCAAATTCTGATTTTGTTATTAATTATAAGATCTTAATGAGAACATTAAAGTAATAAATGAAATTATTTGGTATATTTTAGTATTATCTTATAAAAGAATATCAGACTAATTAGGAGTATTATAAGATTTATAAATAATGTTATTCTCTTTCAGCTCCAATGATAGCTAAGGGCTTAATCATTCAAAGTGATATTATTTCATAATAATGTACACAGATACCATTCACACTTGCATTGGTCAATGTGCCTGAATAAATCCGTCACTTTTAATAATGTGCTCAATATTTCAAAATCATCGATTTCCAGCAAATAGTTTTCTTGCCTGTAAAAGCTATTAGATCAATAGTGTCACACAGCAAAATATTATACTAAACACATGCTGAATGAATTTAAAGAACAATCAGTAAAGCAGTTATAAATACAAGTTAAACTTGGTATAAAATGACAACCAGTGATAAAATAAGAAATAACATTACTTTCCCTAAGTCAACACATAGTGTTTATATGTAAACATACAAAAGAGAATTACCAATATCTAAGCCAATACTAAATCACATCACATTTAAAATATTTTATCTGTCTAATCTGTTTGTTTCTCTTATAATGTTGTTACGAAGCTATCTTATTTTTTTTAAAAGTTCTGAAGTATGTTGAGTGTGATTTTGAAAAAGCAGGAAGAATAATAATTCTCTGTCACAGCCTGTGTTGGATGAAAGATGGATTATCCTAAATATAATGCTCATATGGGAATAGATACATTATTATGGTCTCCATATGACTCATTTCTACGTCATATGTAGCCTTAATTCTGTTTTGTTTTGTTTTTCCCCTCATCTGAGATGCCAATCATAGCTCCAGAAGTGGAGAGCAAAGAAACCAACAGTCCCTGGAAAGGTCAGTCTTAGTCATAGATAAAGGAGATAAACATCTGTGGGGTATAACTTCAGAGGCATCAGGCAAGTTTCCTCCCCAAATATATTTTTACCAATCATGAACTTATTCCATAAAATGTCATCTTTTACTTCCACTAGGCATAAGTCCAAAAATATGAATTCTCCAAAGACATAACAGTTTGACTTAAATCTACAGTAAAACTTAATTGCAGAGCTATTCTGAACAGAAGGCTTTTGTAGGTGGAAAGGCAGGGAAGAGAGAGAGCAGGGTGTGAAAATCCCAACAGGGAGAAATTGGGAGAGAGAAGTGTATATTCAAGCCTAAGGGCCGAGTCCCAGGAGGTAGATAGACCTGGGCTTAAGTTTCCTTCTGCGACTCCCTGTAAAATGAGTGCCAAAATAACACCTAATTTAGAGGATTGTTTTTGTTTCTGTTGGGAGCTGGGGGGCAGGAATAGAGGATTCAATGAGTTCAACAGGCTTCTAACATGTAAGTGCTCAGCTTATTGCCTAGCTGCCATGATCATTCTCATTTATGAAAGTAGAATAGAAAAATTCTCATGGCTGATAAATCAGATATACATGGCTGTGTGGAAGCCTTTAAGGCTGCACCAGTCACGTGAGTCTCGGGCTCTACGGCAACCCTTCTGGGGAGAAAGGGAAAACATTTGCTCTGGTCTCTCACACAAACCTGCACGGGGCTTTATTCTCAGGGACAATTCAATGCAATACAAGTTACTTGTTTGACAACCAGGTAGTGGGCAGAATATTTCGGGTTTGGGTACATTCATTAATGAATTCACAGGAATAAAGCTATGTAATTAAATGAACCATAAATTGTGGTTAGGATATGGGGGGATGAAATCTTCAAACAACATAAGTATGCGTAATACTGAAAGAAGGGAAAATTAATTCTCTCTTAGAGATGCTTGTACGGGTATAGCTGATGTGACAAAAGCCCCCTCAGATAGCCTGTAGGGAGGTATCACCCGTGAGGTACGCTGTGATGTGCGACCAGTCAATTGAGTCAGGACAATGTACATGAATTATAAGAAAATACCCTAACAGCAAGAATTGGATTGGGGTATTTCCATCCAAGTCCATGAAAGAGGTACCCTACTACTCAACGTAGAAAAGTGTGAATCATGCTTTCACAGCTTGATACCAAATTTAAAATAGTCCCAAGCACGCTTCTGATAATAACTTGGTTTCTTAAGAAGTTTCTCCTACCTGGGATGAACATAATGGCTAAGGAAAAAGAGTATCTAGTTCAGTTTATTTTTTAAGTGAAATGAAAACCTTCACACCTACTCTTCTCAAGAAAACAAATATATATGCAAGAGAAGCAAACCACAATTTGTCTTGAGTTGTGTCTTTTTGTTTGTTTTGAAGTACTGGGGGCTGAGGATTGAACTCAGGACCTCGTATGTGGGAAGGTGGCACTCAACCACTGAGCCACATTGGCTTCTCTAAGTTGTTGTTTTTTTTTTTCATTTGTTTCGTTCGTTGTTTGTTTTATTTTCTGGAGGCACTGGGAACTGAACCTGAGACCTCCCATATGGGAGGTGGTCACTCAACCGCTAAAGCCACACTCGCTCCCCCTTTTTAGTTGTGTCTTGATTCCCCAAACCCAGTTCAGACTTGTATTAAGTTAACTTTGTCACATGCAAAGTCCATTTTTATTCTAATCTATAGGCCTAAATAATTTGAAGCCAAAACAGACACAAAAAATCTGTTCTGTCTCTCATCCCCTTCCTCAGCCCAAATTCCAAAACCAGGTCTTAGAATTACCACTTGCCTTCACTAACGAAACAAAATGAAAGAATAAGAGAAACTTGTTGCTGAAAAAGAATTGTAGTTTACACAGAATTTTAAATTAACTTTATTGTAACAAATGTACCACACTAATGAAGTTTGTGGGAAAATGTGGGAGGGGTAGGGAGCAGGGCATATGGGAATCTCCTATATTTTTTATGTAACATTTATGTAATCTAAGTATCTTTTTAAAAAATTTTTTAAAATATATTAAAAATTAATTAATTAATTAACTCTAAGCAAGATTGTCATATTCATTTGATAGCCAACTTTTTGTTTTATTCCTTTTGGCTACAACTTAATTTGATCCTGTGATGCAGTGAATTATAATAATGTCTGAAATTCTTTTGTTCTAGTTTTGGTTCCTTGAATATCAGATTCCAGGCATTTCTGACTCTCTCCATTGTTCTTTTCACCTAGCTCAGGGCTTCTTAACCATTTTTGTTCCATGGACCCCTCTGCCAGTCAGGTGAAAACCATGGACCCCTTACTAAGTCCACACTATACTGTGTATTATTTAATAAATAGATCACACCCACAACAACACGTCCCCACAAGAATAATGTGTTTTTGAATTTCAATTCAAGCTCATGGACCCCTGGTTAAGAACCCCTGACCTAGCTTTTCCTGGATTGCTAGAGTCCAAGCTCCATTGACATTTCTCCTGCACTTATCCAAAATTAAGGGGAGACACCCTTAAGAACAAGATGGTAGTGACTTACTGAGAGCAAGACTCTTTCTAAAGGCTGTCATTAGAGCTATGAGCACAAGAGCAGTATTTGCAGCATTTCATACCTAATAGTAACAAATCCTTTATTTTCTTAAGATGAGATAACTTTTTACAAAATATTCTCCCTATTTAAATATCAAGAGATTATCAGTTGTAGAAGTTTCCTTTTTCACCCAAGTAAGTATAGTAAGCAAAGAATTGGTGAAGGTTGGAGTTATGTGCTTTTAAATAAATCCAAATATCTAACATCTAGATTTTATCCTTGCACACACAGAATTTTCCACTGTTTACATGCAACTAAATATCAAGATAACAAAACTTTCGTATTGGGAGCAAACACACATTTTGTCCTTTGAGATTATGAAAGGGCTTCAGGATAGAGAGAGAGTCAGGAGACCTTTGATGTGATTCCACTTATATCTACAGATTCCAGAAGAGGCTAATGTGAGATTGAAATACTGCGTAAAGACCCAGCGACAACAGTTGGTGTTCAGAGACTGCCAGTTTGGGACTCTTAGAGTTTTGAGACCTAAATCCTAGGAGGAAGGATAAATTAGATATAGACCAGAACTATTAGTAGCTGAAACCCTGTTTCTCATGTCAAAACCCGAGTAGCATAAAATGATACGATTTGTGAGTGCCTCAGCTGCTTGCCAGATGTATATCTTCTCTGTAGGAAGATAAAATCATCCTAGGCTTCAAATTAAATATTTTTCATCCCATACTATAATTACATTAAAAACAAATAATCATAAAAGGAAATGAGACTAGGTGATAAAAAACAGAAAAAAACAGACAATAGAAATAGACTCACAAAAGTGTTAGACAAGAGTTATTAGCAGCTTCAAAAAGTTATATTTAATATGTAATGGGGAAGAAGGACAGTATTGAAACGTTCAACACAGAACTGGAAAAATAAACAAAATGCAAAAGTTTTAGTAATGAAAAAGCACTATCATTTAAATTATATGAAAATACTATCATTTAAATGATACATTCAGTAGATGGGTTTAATAGCAGATTTGACATAGTTGAAGTGAAAACTTGTAAATCTAAAGTGGATCTTGGGAAGCGGCTGTGGCTCAATCAGTAGGGCTCCCGTTTGCCATATGGGAGGCCCCGGGTTCGGTTCCCGGGGCCTCCTGGTGAGGGCAAGCCTGCCCGCACGGTGTGGTTGGCTGACCCGGCGAGCACAAGCAGCAAGGGGGGGATGAATGAATAAATAAATAAAATCTTTAAAAAAAAAAAAAATAAATAAAGTGGATCTGAAGAAAATATTCAGGATGAATCACAAATACATAAAAAGATAGAAAATACCAAAAATAACCTAAATAAGAAAATTTAAAAAAATGTAAATGCAGTAAATGGTGCAATTAAAGACAATGATTGTCACATTTGAGGGAAAAAAAAAAAAAACAAAAAAAACTTGCTGCTTTTTTTTTTTTTTTTTCTTTTTATAACGGGGAGGTCCAGGGATCGAACCCCGGTCCCTCCATATGGTAGACGGACGCCGAACCTCTTGAGCCACATCCGTTTCCAAAACTTGCTGCTTTAAATTGCTTATGTAAGATATAAAGATACCAAAAGCTTGAAAACAAACTGGTGGAAAGAAATGTATCATGCATACACTGACCAAAAGAAAATTAGTGGGAAGTGGATGTGGCTCAAGCAGTTGGGCACCTGCCTACCACATGGGAAGTTCCAGATTCAGTTCCCAGATACCTCCTAAAGAAGATGAGCAAGACAGCAAGCTGACATGACAGGCTGGCATGGCGAGCTGATGCAACAAAATAACGCAACGAGATAATACAATGAAGAGACACAATGAGGGACACAATGAGAGACGCAACAAGCGGGAATGGAGCCATTGGGCACCTCCCTCCCACATAAGAGGTCCCAGGTTCAGTTCCCAGTGACTCCTAAAAAGAGAATGAGAACACAATGAACAGACAGAGAGAAAACAGTGGCACAAATAACAAGGGGTGTGTGTGTGTGTGCGTGTGTGTGTGTGTGGAGAAATAAATAAAAATCTTTTTTAAAAAAAGAAAATTAGTGTGGTTACATTTGTGTTAGAATTGCAATATTAATATCAAGCTAGACCTGAAGTAAAAACCACTATTAGTGATAAAGCAAAACATTTCATATTGCTAAAAGATTCTCTTCATCAGAAAGGTAATTTAAATTTTGTATGCACTGGATAATATAGCTTCAAAATATATAAATGAAAACCTGACATAACTGAAAAAATACGTGATAGGAGATTTTAAATACACATTCCAGTAACTGCCAGAAAAAAGTGAAAGGAAAAAAAATTTTTTTAAGTTATATAATTGACATAATTGACACATATATAACACTGCATCCAATAAGTATAGAATATGTATTTTTCAGTGCATAAACTAAGCCATAAAGTAAGTCTTAAGGAATTTCAGAGGATTGGGATCAAAGCATTCTATGTTCTCTAACTACCATGTAATTGATTTACAAATCAATAATAAAGAAGACTAGAATATCCTCATGTTTGTAAATTAAGGAATACATTTCTAAATAATGGAAATAAATCACAATGGAAATTAGAAAAAAATATAACTGAATGAGAATTAAAATAATGAATATAAAATTTGTGGGATGCTGTTAAAGTCTTTTTGGTGAAATATTTAAACTTGTAAAGGAATATATTAGACAAGAAAAAAGGTTTAAAACCAATTATCTAAGCTTTCATCTCCATAAGTTAGATAAAAAGAGTAAATCAAATCCAAGGATAATAATAATTATAAAAGCAGAAGTTAGTGTAACAGAAAAAACTTACAATGGAAAACATCAACAAACCTAAAGACTGACTATTTAAAAATACTAATAAAATTGACAAAAGCTAACAAAACTGTACAAGAAATAAGAGTTAAAGGAAAAAAGTACAATCTCAGGAATAAATTTCCAGGATCATAAATACAGTAAAAAGATCATAAGTATTTTGTTCAAACACTTTTAGACCAAAAAACATTGATTACAATGAAATTGGCATATTCATGAAAAGTACAATTTATCAGACAGACACAGAATACTCACTAAAATCGACCATATACTGAAAAAATTACAAAGGATTAAAATTATACAGAGAATGTCTTAGAATTGAGTGAGAAGATAACAACAAAATATGATCAGAAAATCTCCTTAAGAATAAAGTGCATAGGGGCCAAAGTTGAAGGAGACACTCACTCTCAGGTTTATAGGTGTCTCACTTGCCTAACCTTAGTTCAGACCCTACCTCAGAATTCTGTTTATCCCTCTTTCACTATCCTTGTCATATATTTTAATCATACATACATTTTAATTACACATAATTAAACTTTTAAAGCATTACTATTTGAATTGATTTACCCAGATATTTACTCTTTCACATGCTCTTCATTTTTTCTAAAATTATCAATCTTGTATTTCAGGTAATTTTTCTTCTCATTGAAGCACTGCATTTTAGTCTGGGTCTTCTAGCAAAATACTTGTTTTTGAAACATCATTTGAAATACATTTTGAAATATTTTTATTTCATTTTCATTTACGAAGGATATTTTCACAGGGCAATACTTTTAGTTTGACATTTATTTGAGTTCAGTCCTTTAAAGATTTCATTCCATTTTCTTCTGGTTTCCATTGCTTCTCTTGAGAAGTCAGTACTTTGTCTTATTGCTTACACTCCTTGTCTTATAATATGTCTTTTTCTTCCTCTGTATGTTTGCAAGATGTTCTCTTTGCCTTGGGCTTTCTGCAATTTTACTCTGATGCCTATAGGAGTGGTTTTCTTTATATCCACACTACTTTTGTTATTTTTATTTAAAATGGTCAATTTCTCTTCAAATATTATGTTTCCCTTTATTTCTCTCCCCTGTTCTTCTGAGACTCCAATTACACATACATTAGACCATTAGACATGCTCCCTGTCTCTTTTCTCATTTGCATTTTTCTTGCCTTTTATTTTTATCCTCTAGGCTTCCATCTAGGTATTTTCCACTGAAGTATCCTCCAGCTTACTAATCCTCTCTTTTGTTGTATATAATCTGTTCAATTAATTCCAGTTGTAATTTTTACCAGAATTTCCACTTCATTCTTTTGATCTATATTCTTCAATGTATTAATCATAGCTATTTTTAAGGTCCATCTTTAATACTCTGAAATCCAGATCACTCATGAGTCTACTTGTAGTATCTGTTTTATCTCTTGCCCTTTGGTCATTTATTTCCTGACACAACTAGTAACTATTTATGAAATGCAGTATATTTTGAATGTAAAGAATTATAGAGTCTCTCAATGATGTTATCTTCATCCAGAGAGGGTTTAACTTTTGTTTCTGATATGAGATATAGTACAAGTAGATCAGTCTGATCTAATCTTGGATTGAGTTTATTGGAAGCTGTGTGTTAAGCTTTTAGAGAACTATTTCTAGAGTGTTTTTCTTTGGGTGTAGCCTATCAGTGGTCTCAGCAGAAAGCTTGGAGTGTTGACCAGAGTTCCTTGTCCTTACTGGGTACCTGAACCCAATTTTTGTCTCCCTGGTTCAATGGACAGCTGATACCTCTGCTTAGCCTCTGGGCAGCAATTTTCTGCGTGGTTTATTGATCTCTTGACCTAAGTCTGTGCAGCTTAGAAACTGGCAAATGCATAAAGGAGGAATTGCATGCAGAATATTGGGCCCAATTCTTGTAGACACCATTTTCTCAGGGATCATGGCTGTTTAGCTGGTGGCTGCCTTGGTAGCTCCAGCTCTCATTTTCCCCTTCTCCATTTCAGTGAGACTGTCATCAAATTTAGATGGCCACTTCATGTATCATTTTTATGTTTACTACACAAATTGATAGATGCCCCAAAGGGATAATGTAATGCAAATGTAGAACTGACCTCAATTTTTCTTTTATCTTCAAGTTATTGGTCTCTCAGTATGGCTGCCTGGGTGCTCTCTGATACCTTCAAACAGATGTTTGTATATTTCATCCAACTCTTATTTGTTTTTGATCTGAAGTGTAGGGGTAGTCTGATACAAGAACACAATCTATCTGAAATATGTCTGGACATTGAATTTAATCAAATGCTTTTTCTGCATATTTATATATATAAATCATTATTTTTCTTCTTTATTCTGTTAATGTGGTGAATTATATTGATTTGGGGATGTAAAACTTATTTTTCATTCTTACAGTAATCCCAAGTTGATCATGATATATTTTCCTGGCCATATACTAATGCGTTCACTTGCTAATAACGTGCTTAGGAGTTCTGCATCCATATTTATGAGTGAGATTAGCCCGTAGTTTCCAGAATGCCTATATGTGGACAGGAGTTTTGGCTTTGGGAAAAATTTGAGGTAAGAAACAGGAACTAAGATTTCTGTCCTAAATCAGTATCTTCTAGTAGCTACCCTTCCATTTAAAGGGGCAGGAAAACTTTTCCCAGAAGACCAGAGATGTGGCAAGAAAGTTTATGTTTGGGGCCCTTGGAAAGAAAAACACAGCAAAACAACTAACCATGTAATCAAAACCCTAGGCTTGAAGATGAACTGTACTATAGCAGGAATTAAAATTCTTTGTGTTGAGTTCAAATTCCAAAATTTAACTTAAACCTGGTGTAAAAATAAGGGACACCTCTGGGCTCCTGGGAGAAACAAATGCAAAACAGTTTTGTAATATACTTTTACAACACAAGGTCATAAAACTTACGCAAAAAGTACAATCTCAGTCAAATATTAACTCACAATCAAAACTTATAAACTACATGAGGAAATTATCGACTCCATGTTGGAGCCAAAAGATAATTAGCAAAAAATGAAATAATTAAATTAAGTGAGGCATACCTAAAACAGAATATCACAGAACAGTTGCAAATAATGGGCTAGAATTAGTTATTTCAGGCGAATGTTAACCAAAGGAAATCTGGTATAACTAAGTATCAGGCAAAATAATATTAAAGATAAAAATATATTAGTACACTGTGATAAAAAGGAAAATTCACAAGGAAGATCCCCAAATCCTGAGACTATATGTACCAAACAACTTAGCTTCAAAATAAATAAATCAAATATTGACAATTATAACAAGAATAAACAGACCCTAATCACAGAAAGGAATTTTAATATACCTCTATGAAAACTGATAAATCAAAAAGTAAAAAATTAGTAAGGACATAAAAGATTTGAATAACGCAATTAACAAGCATACATAGAAGTCTATTTCTAACAGAGAACAAACATTATTTGAAAGCAAACATGGAACATTGATGAAATTGGACCACATAATAATGCCCAAAGAAAATCTCAGAAAATCAATATCATATACTCTGCCATCTCCATCTACAGTAAAATGATTAATTTTTAAAAATATCCCTCTTGGAAAGATCCATGTTTATAGATGGGAAGACAATATTGTTAAACCATCAATATTATCCAAAGTGACCTACAGATTCAATATAATCCCTATCAAAATTCTAGCAGCTTTTTTTGCAAAAATGGGAAAGCCAATCCACAAATTCATATGGAATAACAAGGAGCCCCAGGTAGCTAAATAATATTGAAAAAGAAGACCAAATTTTGAGTACTCACATTTCTAACTTCAAAACTTATTTCAAAGCCACAGTAATCAAAAAAGTATGGTGCTGGCACAGGATAAACCTATAGACCAATGGAATAGAATTAAGAGACCAGACATGAACCCACATACTTATGTCCAAATGATTTTTTTTGCAGAAATGGAATAGACAATAAAATATATTTAAAAGGGTAAGGGGCCCTGAATAGCCAAAAACATCTTGTAAAAGAACAAAGTTGCAGGACTCACACTTCCTGACATTAAAACTTATTACAAAGCTACAGTGGTCAAAACAGTAAGGTATTCTTGTTCTTAACAGTAAACTCAAGAGATAACCCCATGTGATCAATACATCCCATTGCTTGACCTCCTTTAACGTCCTCTGGTACTTTTCCACTAGCTCACTCCAGTCCTTACAAGACCCACCTGCCTTTTTAAGAAGAGTTGAGTTCAGATTCAGTTCTGGTCTCTCAGCCCTATGGCAGTGGCTTTGAATAAATTCATCCTTATCTGTTAAAATCAAAACAAAAACAACATGGTATTGGCACAAGGATAGATATATAGACCAATGGAATCAAAATGAGAGTTCAGAAATATACCCTCACACCTATGGCCAATTGATATTTATTTTTTTTAGAACAACTCAGCAAAATAAAATTCCAGTTTACTGTTGGACAACATTATTTCACACGTACATCAAACAGTCCAAAAATAAATAAATAAATAAATAAACAGCAACGTCATAGACCAAAAAAAAAAAAAAAGAAACTTTTATCCTTGGTCTTTTTAACCATCTCATACACACCAACTACTTATGGTACACCTAAGTACATAACACACGCAAAAAAATGTTACTGGAATACTCATGATAAGATTGTATATTTTTTGTTGTTTTTGCTTTTCTTTTTTTTTAACCAGTTTTTTTTTTTTTCTCCTTTGAGATTATAATGAACATGAATATAATGAACAGGTAAAGTCAGAAGCAGGTCAGAGAATGCTTGGAAGGCTGGTTTGATCATCCAAGATCATTAAAAATGGCTGACCCCTAACAATACGTACAAAAATATAAAATGTAAAGAAAAAATACAAATAAGTTTTCCTTTTTAAAGTACTTTTAAGGAAAAAAAAAAAAAAAAGCAGTGCCTTGGAAGTTTTGGTTCTTTTTTCCTCCCCTGTTGCAAATCCACATGGTGGCTTTGGTTGGGTGGTGGAGGGCGCATGTCCTCTGCAGTGGGCGCGCGGGCCCCTCCACTAACAGCGACCACGTTTGGATTCTGAGACCAGAAGTGGAGGGTAAATACATCACTGGCAGCCTTTTTTTTTTTTTTCAATTTAACTTTTCCTTTTTTGCTGTCTAGTCATCCTCATCGGTCTCCTGTTTCTTGGTGTCCACATCATCCTTGTTATCTTCAGCTACCCATTTGCCCATAGCTGCCTCAGCCTCCTCGTCCTCATCTCCATCCTCTTCCTCACCATCTCCGGCTTCCTCCTCCTCCTCTTACTCCCCACCTTCTTCCTCTTCTTCCTCTACCTCATTGCCAGCCTCCTGTTTCCAGTTTTCCTCGTTCTCACCATTCCCATTAGCAGGTGCATCTCTTCCGTTCTCCCTCTCCTCCACAACTTTCTTCTTCTCCTTTAAGTCCTTGGGGATTTCGGACATGCCGCCATGTCCACTGCCGCCTGACATGGTGGGGCACGCTGGTGGCCTAATCCAATGGATTAAAAAGAAAGCGAGAGACAGGGACTCTGTTGGTAAAGCTGTGGGTGTCGGTGGCACCCAGGAGAGGTGGCTGAGGCAACAGGAGACCCTGCCCGGGAACAGTGCAAAGATGGCTTTTCCAAGCAGCCAATCTGGTTAATTGATTTTTTTTTCTTTTTGTCTATTTTTTTTTCTTTTTTGGTTAATTGATTTTTGACAAAGCTGCCAAGTCCCTTCAATTAGGAGAGAATAGTCTCTCCAACAAATGGTGCTGGGTGAACTAGATATCCATATGCAAAAGAATGGAGGATCCCAGTCTCACACCATATACAAAAATTAACTCAAACTGGATCAAAGGCTTAATTATGAGAACTGAGACTCTAAAGCTCCCAGAAGAAAATGTAGGGAAGCATCTTCACAATCTTATGTTAGGCAATGGTTTCTTAGCATTTACACCCACAAGCTGAACAGGGGTCCAGTCACGGTTTCCTCCCGTCTCCAAGGCTCTTCCCCTTGCTCCAGCTGGGCGATGGGTTCTTGTTTGGAAAAGGGAATGCCTGCCAGCGAGACCAGTGTGTTGTAGTTCTCCAGCATCACCTCTCTGTGCAGGCTCCTTTTAACAGGGCTCAACAGCCTCCACTCCTGGGTGAAATCCACAGCAACACCCCCAAAGTCATGAAATCTCTCTCCTGGCTCTCTGGGGTACTGTGGCCATTTTCCTGCTATTCATAATGAAGAGAAACCCTCAGGTGGCCAGCTGGTGATGCTGATGGTGAATGGGGAAGATACAGTCACCTAGTGGTGAAAGATTCCAACAAGGCCAATGACCAGAATTGTCCAAATGATTTTCAACAAGGATGCCAAGTACATTAAAGAGGGAAAGAATAGCCTCCTTAACTAATGGCACTAGGAAAACTGCATATCCATGTGCAAAAATATGAAATTGGACCACTACCTCATGCCATATACAAAAAGTAACTCACAATGGATCAATGACCTAAATATAGGAATTAAAACTATAAAACTCATAGGAGAAAATATAGGGAAGTATCTTCAGGACCTTGTATAATGCAGTGGATTCTTCGACTTCATACTCAAAATAACAGCAACAAAAGGAACAATAGATATATTGAACTTCACCAAAATTAATAATTTTGTGCATCAAAGACCATTATCAAGAAAGTGAACACACAAAAAAAAGTGAAAAGAAAACTTACAGACTGGGAGAAAATTGTTGCCATTCATATATTGGATAAGGGTTTGATGTCCAGAATTTATTTTTTAAAAGCTACTACAACTCAACAAAAAGACAACCCAATTGTTGAATGGGCAAAGACTTAAATATTTCTTAAAAAAGAAATTTGAATGGCCAGTACACTTATGAAAAGATTCTCAACATCATTAGTTACAAGGGAAATATAAATCAAAATCACAATGAGATAGATACTTACTACCTCACACACACTAGAATGATTATTATTTAAAAATGGCAAATAACAACTGTTGACAAGGATGTGTAGAAATTGGAATACTTGTGCATTGCTGGTGGGAATATAAAATGGTACAGACACTATGGAAAATAGTTCAGTGGTTCCTCAAACATTTAAATATAGAATTACCACATGAGCCAGCAATTCCACTCCTAGGTTACATAGCCAAAAGAATTGAAAGCAGAGTCTCAAACAGATGTTGGTACACCAATGTTCATAGCAGCATTATTCACAATTGCCAAAAGATGGAAACAACCCAAATGTCCATCACCAAATGCATGGATAAACAAAATGTGGCAAAGGCATACAATGGAATATTATTCAGCCATAAAAAGGAATCACATTCTAATACATGCTACAATATGAATGAATCTTGACAACATTAGGCTAATATGGGACTGAAGCCCCCTCTCAATAAGAGGTAGAGTAGGCATCACCATCCCAGAATCCTCAGGATTGGGGGATGAACTATGGCCTAGAGCGGACTTACTGGTATTCTACTATAGACGTTGTGATTCTAGCAATGGAAGAAATTTCAGCATTCATGTGGAGGCAGTGGCCACTGGAGAGGGAAAAACAGTTGTAATGTGGGGGCTTTTTCGAGACTTGGGAATTGTCCTGAATGACATTGCAATGTCATATTCTGCCATAACCTACAGAATTGTGCAGGAGCGAGTGTAAACTACAGTGTAAACTATAATCCATGCTTAGTGGCAATGCTCCAAAGATGTGTTAATCAATTGCAATGAATGTACCACACTAAAGAAGGATGTTGTTAATGTGGGTAAATATGGGCAGTGTGGAGAGTGGGGCATATGGGAATCCCCTATATTTTTTATGTAACATTTATGTAATCTAAATATCTTTTTAAAAATAAAAAATAAATTTAATTTAATTTAAAAAGAAGAAAACATTAGGCTAAGTGACATAGGTGAGGCACAAAAGGACAAATATGATTCTACTTATAAGAAATAGGGAGAATGGAAAAATTCATAGAGATAGAAAGCATAGAAGTTACCAGAGCCCAGGGGCAGAAAATGAGGCGTTATTGCTTAATGGAAACAGAGTTCCTGTTTTGGGTGATGAAAAAGTTTTGGTAGTAGATGGTGTGGTGATGGTAGCATAACATTTTAAATGTAATTAATGCCACTGAATTGTACCAAATTAAAAGTGGTTATAATTGGCAAATTTTATGTTACCACAATGAAAATATAAATTCAAAATTTTTTGAAAATATCACTCTTATATTGGGTGGAGATTGAATAGGAGTGTAAGCAGGGAGTCCAGGAAGTAGCTGTCGAAATGGTCTTGCTGTAAGTGAAAACATTGATTTTACAACACTAAGGATTTTTTTTTTTTTTTTTTTTTTTTTTTTTTTATTAAGCTTTTTTTTATTTTTTATTTTTTTTAAAGATTTTATTTATTTATTCATTTATCCCCCCCTTGCTGCTTGTGCTCGCTGAGTCAGCCAACCACGCCGTGCGGGCGGGCTCGCCTTCACCAGGAGGCCCCGGGAACCGAACCCGGGGCCTCCCATATGGCAAACGGGAGCCCTACTGATTGAGCCACAGCCGCTTCCCAACACTAAGGATTTTAGCATCATGAAAAATCTGTCACAAGAAATGCTTTGCTTATCAGTCCTCGGCGAGCACATGCCCACAGAATATGTTTAACTGGCAAAAACATCACAGTATGCCTCTCTTTTCGTTTGGTTTTCCTTTTTCTTAAAAACATTGAATCATAAAATTAGGAACTTGACAATGAATTCCATAATGCTCTGAAACTATTTTTAAAATATAAGAAAATGGGGATATATCAAGAAACAACAGATTAGGCATCATAAATTTTTCCATTGAAAATGATCTAAACTCTTGCTATTTAGGGAATTCTTCAATTTGATTGCATTTCCAAATAGCTTCAATAATCACTAAAACACTGCTAATGCTGTCTTTTTAGTTTCTGTGGACTCATCACCTGTAATGGTGTAAACAAGAGGAAGAGAAAAAGAGCAAGGGAGCACAACCGTCTTCACAACCAAGTACAAAACTATTTCCAGCAGAACAAAGCCCCTGCTTTATGGAGAAATGTGAAATAGCCGGTTACAGCACCGTGTTTTTCAGGTGAACACACTGCAGCAGCTGATGATGACATTTTGTTGCTTTCCCTTTTATTTGGACGAAGGGAAAGAGTTCTCAAATGTACAATGGAGCTAACTAATGTTGCTGTCTTCTTCAATTAGATTTTGAAGCAAGGACAAAACACTAGAGATATAAATCTCTGATTCTGCACAAAGTCATGGAGATTTAAAGGAAAAGAAACAGTACCATTTTGGTTTTGAATTCTAAAGAATTTCATAGATAATCTAATCAAAATATTTCATATTGCATATATGTTAATATCAGAGAGGGGTAAGTGACTTACCTAAGGATAATAATAGGTTCGTATTTTTAAAAGCAAGGGTTCAATTTTGCAGATGAAAAGAATCTATGTAGATAATTTAATGGAATAAAATTTATTAATCAGTGGTGGAAATTGCCTTATCACTATTATTATTCCTAGCTTAATAATTTTAATAGTACTAGATTATACATATATGGTTGAACACTAAAAAGAAAAAAGAATTCATAAATATATCACAGTGCTGCTACTCTGTGCTATAATTTAAAAAATTATTTACAAAGGACAAACCCATTTTCACTACAGCAAATTCTTATACTGTGATGAGTACAAACTTTTGAAAAAATGTTAGAAGACATTACATATTTTATAATAACAATTCACATTTTCTGGTGTTGCAGATAAAATACCATTAAATGATATCTATAGATGTATACATATATAGTGTGTAAATATGTATGTATATTAATATAGTATATAGTATACTTAGCAGAGTCATTTTTACAATATTTCCATGTACCTGAAACCTATATACATCACTGCAGATTTCTGTGCCTTTTCACAGGCAAAAGTTTTATAACCTAACACAAGACATCAGTCACAGAGAATAACAGTTCCATAAATTTCAGCTTGGCTACCCACCTCCACCTTGGATTTAGAAACACATTTTGATGATTCATAAGTATAGTGTAAGGGTAAACTGACAATAAAATGACTTCAGGCTATATAAACCCATAAATACAAGACAATCAAACCTTTCACACAAGTAAGCCATGCAAGAAATCATTTTGTAAAATTTTAGAAACCTGTCCTAAATTGGCAGAATGGGTACAAGTCCCAAAAAATAAAAAAATAAAAAGTTTGTGGTTTCCATTTGTTAACATATTCACACAGAGGGATTTTTTTCTCAGTAAATATTTTGGAGTTTTATGGTGTCTAGCATAACTTTTCTTCCAGTTCCTTGCTTTTTGAAACATGCTGAATAAGGGGAGATTAATTAGTTAATGGGAATCAATCATTTGCTTTCCACAATTAGCCATATTGCTCAGACCTTAATGTACACGTAAACCACGTGGAGATCTTACTAAACTGTCCCTTCTGATTCAGTGGGTCTGGGATGCCTCGGCTGTAGACCAGTGGACTAGATTACTTCAGCCGCAGACATGTTGCACTCCCTTCACACACAGGCATTCAACAACACACGCTGAACGCTTGCTGTGAATCAGCCACTGTGCCGTCCAAAAATGTGAATTCAAAATAAATAGATTTTTCCGAGGAAAAATGGGAATTAGGAACATCTGCTGGATTAGCTTGAGAGTAATTAACTAATTCACTCATTAATCTAACAAGGCTATAAGGGGTGTTAGCTACAGCTAAGCAGCATACTAAAGTCTTCCTAAAGAGTCGTTAAAGTAATGTCTCTTGTTCTCCCTGTTAACAGTATTAAAACTGGGCCCGGCAGTTCAGTTATGAGAGTCAACCGAAAGTTCATTTTCTTCAGTTCTTAAACCCTTTAAACCTTTTTTCAAGGTAAGAAAACACTATAGAAAATGATAGGTTTAGAATCAGACAGACATGGATTTAGACTTAGGTTAACAACATAATCCACTTAATTGTATGATCCTGGGGCAAATCACAGCGACTCCCTGAGCTTCCATTTTCCCTGTAAACATGAGTTAGTAAAAATTATCGCATACTCATTTTAAACCTATTTATTGAGCAACTACAATGTGCCAGGCCCTGTTCCAGCACCTGGGATGGATCGGTGAGCAAAAGGATATAGACCTCTCCCTCATATGTCCATTCTGGGGAAATAATGCATAAAAGGAGGGCCTGGCACACACCTGGTACTGAAAAACAGGTGCAGTGAGCTTGATTTAGTAGCTTTCCACCCATTAGCTTTCCAGGTACCTCCCAGGTAAGTAGAACCGTGGTTCTCAGAAACCACTGCAGCAGCTCTCACTATATCATGCCAACTACATGCCAGGCACACTTCCAAGTGCCTTATATATATATGTATATCTACCAACTCATTTGATCCTGACAACAACCTGACAAAGCAGGCCCTAATTCTCATTTTACAAGAATGAGAACACGGATGCCCAGAGATTAAGCAAGTTCTCAAGATCACGCGGAGCTGTTGAGGAGCAGAGCTGGGATCTGCAGTCAGATAGTTTGGCTTCAGAGGCCCCACCTTTAACCGCAAAACTGGAGTAATGGCATGTGAACCATTTTGAACAAGCCCAGTTTCAGTTCAGGGATGGAACAAAATGTCAAGGCCAAATGGTGCATTTGCTAGGTTGATTATGCCCTCTGGTGGAAAACCGAAGAAGGACAGAGAAAGTAGCAGGTTTTACGACATTCTGGGCTTTGGAAAAGTTCTCATGCTAATGAAAACGGCAGGGAACTCCTCCAGGAATAAGACAGAACACTGAACAAGACTCTGAAAGTCCATAAGACATAGGCCCCTCTCACACTGACCACACACAGCCAAGCCTCCAGAGTGACAATTGTGCAGAGGAAACTGAATCCAACCTCGAGGTTTTACCTCAACACCTCAAGGGACAAATATCAGAATTACTAATTTTACTAGAAATAATTTCAATTAAAAAGTTGTGGGAAAGCAGATGAGGCTCAAGCAGTTGAGCGCCTGCTTCCTACATAGGAGATCCCGGGTTCAGTTCCTGGTGCCTCCTAGAAAAATAACAGACAAGAAGCAAAAAAAAAAAAAAAAAAAACCTGAAAAACTCAGGGGAGCCGATGTGACTCAGTGGTTGAGCACCGGCTTCCCACACATGAGTTCCCAAAAGTTTTGTCAGCATGTCAAATGTATGGTAACAAATCTATTCTACAATATCTTCTTGGGAGTGAAGCATTGACAGGAAATGGGACATTCCCTTCGTTTGGACTGCTAGAATGCTCAAGATTCAATGCTCTCCTTTCTTCTACACTCCCTAGCAAATGCTGGTGTAGAAAAAGTCATTATTTGTTTACTCATTAGACTATCCACTCGTTAAAACCTACAGACCTTAAATGTAAGCTGCCTGGGGCAACTTGACAATTATGCAGCATTTCACATGAAGCCACCAACACTGTGCTTGAAAGTCTTTCCTGTGCTCAGACAGCTGAGGAGGTATTGGAAGGGTTGCTCTCCCGTGTTCCTATTCCCCCTTTCCCTCCTTGTTCCCAGGAGGCCAGAAGACTCAGAAAGACTCTGTCAACTATTCCCATTCCCAGGAGTGGTGAGAAGCTTTCATTCTCAACTACCCTCTTTTGGAAGGATTTTCCCTCTTTTCTCTCTGGACCCTGCAGGCACAAGGTGATGGCAGTGAGGATTGCTTGTGCATCCATCTTCTGAAAAGATGACTTTATGAAAATGTTCATTTATCTAGAGAGAAAGAATGTGCTGTACTATGTTCTGAGACTAGAACGTTGATCTTTCCAAAGGCTGATCCATTAACATTACTGTATCTACTCTTAGCCTCCTACAGTCCACCCTCCACCCATTTAGAGTGATTCCAACTCATCTTCTGGAATTAGAAAATTAGTCCTTAATTCTTAAAAATAAATAACTGCTTACATGTGCTCAGAAGGTAGATCAACAATGCAAGTGTGTCCTCTGAGTCGCTGCAATCTCTAGTATCACTGCTAAATTTCCTCTTTTGCCACCCTATACTTCAGTCTTTAAAAATTGGTTTTTGATGGACTTCTGGTGAAATAGATATTATTTTTTCCCTATCATGTGAAGAAAATCGATGATGAGAATTTCTTTTCCTCACAGTAGGAAAGGAACTTCTGAGGACATCAGCATTCTCATTATGATTTACTCAATAATTTGCTGATATACTTCTTCTATTACACTTACCATTTCTTCAGAAATAGCATAAACTCCTTGAGGGCTTACAGACCAATTGGTTTCTGAGTTCATCACAGGGCATATTTTTGCACATTTGAAAAAGGGGAAGGGGGAGAAGCAAGAAAAGGGATAATTCTTCTCATTTGTTCAAGATTCCCTTCAGTATTTCCTTTAAATCTTCTTGTTAGAATTAATTTTCCTTCAATCTTATTGTCATAATATTTTCCTTACTTTGCATTTATTTCATTCTGCCTTCTGTTACAGTGAATTTAGTATTTCTTTTTCTCTGTTTTCCCACTCCATTGATTTTCTCAAATGGGCTTCTTTTCTGAACCACAGAATACAGGAAATTATTGGAGAGATTATCTTCTTACTTTCTTCAAGGAAAGCTCATAACTAGTAATAAATGCCTAGGAGAAATGTTAACTCATTACATATAATGGATACCTTTGGTATCCTAATACAGTTCTTTCCTGGAACCCTGGTTGAGGAAGGCTTTGCATTTGTCATTGCATGGTGCACTGAGTTGTACATAGAAGGAACTCAGTAAGTGTTTTTTTTTTTTTTTTTTTTTTTAATAAACTGATAAAGGAATAACTGTAATTTCTAAGGGTGAGCTTTGAAGTTATTTGAAGGTTAATTCAATCAATGCTTTAATGCAACTATTGTCTACTAATAAGGTTACTTTCTTTGCTCATCTATTTAGTACAAAAAAAAGCTTTTAATTCCTCAGGAGTAAATAACAGAGATGATAGAAAATTTAACTTAAGATTATTCTTGCCTTATCAAAATTATAGAATTTGGGAAGTGGCTGTGACTCGATCAGTGGGGCTCCCGTTTACCATATGGGAGGCCCCGGGTTCGATTCCCGGGGCCTCCTGGTGAAGGCAAGCCAGCCCGCACGGCGTGGTTAGCTGACCCAGCGAGCACAAGCAGCAAGGGGGGGATAAATGAATAAATAAATAAAATCTTTAAAAAAAAAAAAAATTATAGAATTATTTGGAAAAGGCCTTCTGTATTTAGACTATAATAAACATCCATATATTTGCAAACATTAACATTTTGGCCTGAATAAAAATTTACAAGCACTACACTTACTTATTATGTGTTAGTTATTGCATTAGCAGTTTACCTATATTTTTTATTTAATCATTATTGTAATAATATCAGCTGCTCTTTGTAAATGTGTAAACTGAAACTCAGAGGCATTGAAATCTAATCTTGCCCAAGGTTAAATTAGTAAGTGGGAAAACCAGGATTCCAAACCAGAGAAGTTGATGCTCTTTCCATTTTGGAGCACTACTATCCCACAGGTGCTTTGGACAAATAAAATTTAGTTTTATCTATTAATGACTATGGGTAGAGTTATCTTCTCCATACTGGTATCACAGAAAGAATTATGTTCATAAAATTTAATGGATATTTATCAGAAGTGCTTAAAGAAGATTGTAGATGGTTCCTTCCTCTTCAATTTCGTCATAATGACCAGCAACTTCTTTTCTCTAACCCTGTCTAGTCTATGATCCTCTCCCACATGACTATAAAGACCAAGCCTTTTGAAACTCTTCAAGTTGACAAAGGGCAGCTGGATTCTGGGATTATTAATTTCAATCCCATCTATCTTCAATCTGTAAAGGGATATTTAACCAAAAAGTAAAATTTAATAACCAAAACAACAACAACAACAAAAAACATTAACAAAGTAGTATTTTGCAAACCTCAAATTGTAGGTTCCCTATGGTCCTCAAAGCTCAGGGAGAAAGAGAAAGTTTACTCCCAATGAAACTGAGTGGTGAAGAATTGTGAAAAGGGTTCCAGCAAGTTCTGCTGCTGATGGGAAGGTAAAGCCCAAGTTCAGTGGTACTCCACTGACTCCTAGAGAAGAGGTCTGCCTGAATCCAACCGGTTGTTCTTTCATTCATTCATTCCACAAATACTTATTAAGCACTTTTTAGATGATGGGGATACAAGGACATGATGGCCTGTGCTGGTAACAGCAGCTACCTGTCAGCTTGAAAGTAAGGATGGGAGCAAAGGTCAGGTGAGGGGCCAGATGGAGTAAGGAGTTACTGCAAAATAATGAGGGGTGGAGGTTTCAAAGGAAAGTATCCAAAACAATTGAGATTACCTCTAGTCCTTCATTTTTCTAGCAACTGCCCTATCATTTCCATATTTAAAACTTGACTTACTTTTACAAAGTTTAGAAGATCTGGGTATTAGTGTACTATAGTGAGACATATTTAAGTTATGGAATCAGAAAAGACTCCTCTAATACTTATTTGTTGTACAATCTTAGACTTACCCTGTCCAATAGAAATATAAAGTGAGCCACATATGAAAATTTACTTTTTAGTTTTCACACTTAAAAAAGTAAAAAGAAACAGATGAAATTAATTTTCACAGTATTGTATTTAACCCAATATATCCAAAATATAATTATTTCAACATGTAGCCAATATAAAATTATCAAAGAGATTTTACTTCTATTCATACAAAGTCTTTGATACCTGGTGTGTATTTTATGCTTACCACACATCTAAATTTGGATTCGCTGCATTTCAAGTGCTCAATATCCACATGTTGTGACTACATCAGAAGGTGCAGATCTAGACTTAGAACGTAAACAATGGCTAAAATGTTGAAGGTAAGCAAGACTTGTGATCTTGGTACTTGAGACCAAAAAGTAAACCATTTTAAATCTACCTACCCTAGCTTAACACTGTGTTATGGACTTAATGTTATAATCTCACAGCACAAATTGAATAGAAAAGCAGTAATATTGCTTCATCCATTTTTATATTAAACTTCATATGAATGAACCAACTCAAAAGTATGATGTTATAAGAGCACCATCTTGTGGTTGTGTTGTTTACATTGTTTGAGCAGAATTTGGTATATTAAATGGGAACAATGCCAATCAGTAGGATTATAAATATCAGACACTACCGTAGTAGAGGAAATATCATTGTTTTCTCTTATATGCAGTGTTTTCTGTCAGGTCCTCAAATTGTATGAACTTGGGCATGATAAATGTATTGGCCAGAAGACATGGAAATGCTCATCTCTGGTAGTAACTTGCACTCCAGTGTGATCCTTGGCTAACAGCATGTTAGGCTTCTGTGATGATGCACTAATCCAGTACTGGCTTCAGTGAAATGTGTGCGGCTGACTCTGAGAACATTAACAAAAAAGCAATGAACATGAGCCATTGCAATCTGGCAGAAACAATTAAAATTTAAACCCACCTTCCATAAGTGACAACAGAACTCCTTCAGGGCTGCCAAACCTGAACTTTCTTCATTAGAATAAAAGCCCTAATGAGAAACATTTACCATTAAATGATCACTCCAACTAATCAAGAATACTAGTTGTTCCCATCACTATACTAAGGTGGCCAGGAATGACCATGTGCCAATACAGATTGCTCACTGGCTTGACCAGAGGAGTCATGTAAAGGAAGTCATTTTGTAGTTAGAGTAACTTCCAGCTCAGACTATTTTTTGGCCAAGGGAGTCGTGTAAAATTGCCACAATATGAAACATCTAAGAAATCTTTTGAAATATACTTTGTTTAGATTTAATAAAACAGATAGGGTCTCCATGGAGATCAGACTATAAATGGAGAATGTTCAGGAAGCTTTAAGCCACTACTCTGGTCTTCTATAAAAATGAATAATTTTTTAATTTCAGATTTTTAAAGAACAACCATGCATACCATACAGGATTCCCAGACATCACCCCACCACCAACACTTTATATTTTTCTGCACATTTGTTAAAAATGATGAAAGAAGATCGACACAATATTGTGCTATCTATATCCCATAGCTTATATTTGTTGTATTTTTCCAACAAACTATCCTATTATTAATACCATGTATTAGTATTATATATTTGTTGTAGTTCATGAGAGAATATTCTCACATTTGTACCGTTAACTACAATCCATCATTCACCACCTAGTTCACAGGGTTCACCTGCTTTGTACAGTCCATCTAAAGTGTATCCTCAGTGGCTCTCAGTTTCATCACAGGGTTGTGCTGTCATCAGCTCAGTCCATTTCTCCATAAGGAAAAATCCCATATCCCCTTATAGTTCTCCCCATTTTTGACCCTTAGCACTGATATTGGCCAGAAAACTTGCCTCCTTTGCCATCGTAAAAACATTACAATATTACTGTTAACCAAAGTCTATACATTACATTTGTTGTATTTTCCCCATGTATCTCCATATTCTTAACACCTTGTAAAAGAGGAACATTCTTGTATTTGTACCATTAACCACAATCATCAACTACCATCGAAATCACTATGTTATAGAGTCCTTAGAATATCCTTTAGCTTTCTTTCAATTGACATTAACCTCCCCTTTCAGCCACATTCACATTTATAAATTGGCAGTGCTAGTTATACTCACTATAATGTGTTACCATCAACTCTATCCATTTCCACACATTTACAGTCCACCTTATTAAGCATGCTACATACATTTAGCATCAGCTCCCTCTTCTCAACCCATATTCTATCTCCTAGTAACCTATGCTATATAATTTAACTCCATGAGTTTACTCATCATATTTAGTTCGTGTTAGTGAGACCGTACAATATTTGTTCTTTTGTGCCTGGCTTATTTCATGCAACATAATGTCCTAAAGGCTCACCCATATTGTCATGTGCATCCCAACTTCATTTCTTCTTACAGTTGAATAATATTCCTTTGTATGTATATAACACATGTTTAAAATCCATTCATTGGTTGATGGACACTTGGGTAGTTTCCATCTTTTAGAAATTGTGAATAATGCTGCTATGAACACCGGTGTGCAAATGTCTGTTCAGTTCCTTGCTTTCAGTTCTTCTGAATATATTCCTAGAAGTAGGATTGCAGAATCATATTGCAGTTCTATATTTAGCTTTCTGAGGAACTACCCAACTGTCCTCTACAGAGGCTGCACCATTTTAAATTCCAAACAACAGTGAAGGAGTGCTCCTATTTCTCTGCATCTTCTCCAGCACTGTAGTTTCTGGGTTTCTTGGTTTGTTTGTTTTTTGTTTTTAATAGTGGCCATTCTTTAAGTCATAAAATGATAGCTCATTGTAGCTTTAATCTGCATTTCCCTAATAGCTAGTGATGTTAAGCATCTTCTCATGTGCATTTTGGCCATTTGTATTTCTTCCCTGGAAAAATGTTCAAATCTTTTCCCCATTTTTAAGTTGGGTTGCTTGTTTTTTTTATTGTTGACTTGTATAACCTCTTTATATAACAAACCTTATTGGATATGTGGTTTCCTAAGATTTTCTCCCAATGCCTTTTCATCTTCTTAACAAAGTCATTTGAAGCACAGAAGTGTTTCATTTTAAGGAGGTCCTTTCATCTATTTTTTCTTTCATTGCTCATGCTTTGGAAGTACAGTTTAAGAAACTACCAACTACAAGATCTTTTTTTTTTTTTTTTTTAAGGTTTTATTTATTTATTCATTTATCCCCCCCTTGCTGCCTGCGCTCGCCGGGTCAGCCAACCACGCCGTGCGGGCGGGCCCGCCTTCACCAGGAGGCCCCGGGAACTGAACCCGGGGCCTCCCATATGGTAAACGGGAGCCCCACTGATTGAGCCACAGCCGCTTCCCCAACTACAAGATCTTGAAAATGTTTCCCTACATTTTCTTCTAGGAGTTTTATGGTTGTAGCTTTTATATTGAGGTATTTGATCCATATTTAGGTTAAGTTTTGTATAAGGTATGAGAAAGGGGTCCTCTTTCTTTCTTTTGGACATGGACTTTATTGAAATATATCATTCATGAACATACATAAACTATGAATGTTCAGTAAACATTGTGAACTTACAAAACAAACATGCATAACATCATACAGGGCTCCCACGCATCACCCCACCACAAACACTTTGCATTGTTGTGAAAAATTTGTTAAGAAATTATGAAAGAGCATCGTCAAAGAATTACTACTAACTATAGCCTGTATCTTACTCCCCTATACTTTTTTAAAGGGTTTATTTATTTACTTTTATCCATTTTTACCTCCGCCCCTGTTTTTGCTGTTTTTGTGGCCATTCACTGAGCAACTCTCTGTGTCTGTTTCCTGCCCTCTCTTTTCAACCTTCTCTTCCTGTCTTCACTGGGATTCAATCCTTGGAACCTCTGATGTGGAAGAGAGGCGTCCTACCGCCTGCACCACCTGTTTCTGGTTTTTTAGTGCGTCTCGTCTTGGCTATCCCTTGTGTCACTCTCCTGTTACTTCATCATCTTGCTGCATGGCTCGGCAGGGCCTGATGGCACACCCGCACATGGGGCTTAGGGGTTCAATTGCTCATGTGGCATGGCGGCACACCGTGCACAGGGCCTGGTGGCCCATGCACCTGCTATATTTTTCTTTTTTTTATTTTTACAGGGAGATCCCAGGGCTTGGACCCAGATCCCTCCGTTTGGGAAACGGAGGGATTTGAGCCACATTCGTCCCCCGCTATATCTCTCTCTTTTTTTTTTTTACTTTATTTTTTACATTTAATAATTGAAAATATAAACATTTAAAAACTAAAAAGTAAACGCAGGTGAATAAATATATATATTTGTCAATTAAATGTAATGGATACATACAAAATATTTTTGAATCAAACAATATGTTACACAATATATTTGGTTCATAGTAACGCATTCATACAGTATTTGTCCTTTTGTGTCTGGCTTGCTTCACTCAACATAATGTCCTCCAGGTTCATCCATGTTGCCATATGCTTTATAACTTCATTTCTTCTTACAGCTGCATAATATTCCATCGTGTGAATATTCCACAGTTTGTTTATCCAGTCATCTGTTGATGGACACCTGGGTTGTTTCCAACTTTTGGCAATGGTGAATAATGTGGCTATGAACATCGGTGTGCAGATGTCTGTTTGTGTCACTGCTCTCAGTTCTTCTGGGTTTATACCCAGTAGTGGTATTGCAGGGTCACGTGGCAAGTCTATATTCAACTTCTTTAGGAACTGCCAAACAGTCCTCCATAGTGGTTGTACCATCCTGCATTCCCACCGACAGTGAATAAGTGTTCCTATCTCTCCACATCTTCTCCAACACTTGTAGTTCTCTGTCTTTTTAATAGTGGCCATTCTGATAGGTGTGAAATGATATCTCACTGTAATTTTGATTTGCATTTCCCTAATTATGAGCGATATTGAGCATCTTTTCATGTGTTTTTCTGCCATTTGTATTTCTTCTTTGGAGAAATGTCTATGCAAGTCTTTTGCCCATTTTTTTAATTGGGTCATTTATCTTTTTATTGTTGGTTTGTAACATCTCTTTATATATCCTGGATGTTAAACTCTTATCAGATATGTAATTTCCAAATATTTTTTTCCCACTGAGTTGGCTGCCTTTTCACCCTTTTCACAAAGTCCTGTGAGGTGCAAAAGTGTTTAATTTTTCTTTTGTTGCATGTACTTTGGGTATAAGGTCCAAGAAACCACTACCAACTACAAGGTCTTGAAGATGTTTCCCTACATTTTCTTCTAGTAGTTTTATGGTCCTGGCTTTTATATTAGATCTTTGATACATTTTGAGTTGCTTCTTGTATAGGGGGTGAGACAGGGGTCCTCTTTCATTCTTTTGGTTATATCCAGTTCTCCCAACACCATTTGTTGAAGAGACTCTTTTTTCCCATTAGCGTGGGCTTGGTAGGTTTGTCAAAAACCAGTTGACTGGTAGGTGAGGGTATATTTCTGGATTCTCAATTCTATTCCACTGTTCGATGTGTCTATCTTTATGCCAGTACCATGCTGTTTTGACCACTGTAGCTTTGTAATATGTTTCAAGGTCCAGCAGTGAAATTCCTCACACATTGCTCTTCTTTTTTAGAATGCTTTTGGCTATTCGGGTGCACTTACCCTTCCAGATGAATTTGGTAATTGCCTTCTCTAATTCTGTAAAGTAAGCTGTTGGGATTTTGATTGGTATTGCATTTAATCTATTAATCAGTTTGGGCAAGATTGACGTCTTCACAATATTTATTCTTCCAATCCATGAACACTGAATGTCTTTCCATTTGTTTAGGTCTTTTTAAATTTCTTTTAACATTGTTTTGTAGTTTTCTGCATATAGGTCCTGTACTTCTTTGGTTAAATTAACTCCTAGGTATTTGAGTCTTTTTGTTGCTGTTGAAAATGGAATTTTCCTCCTGATTTCCTCCTCAGGTTGTTCAGTACTAGTGTACAAAAACATTACTGATTTTTGCGTGTTGATCTTGTATCCTTCCACTTTGCTGAACTCATTTATTAGTTCAAGTAGCTTTGTTGTTGTTACTTCAGGATTTTCTAAATACAGGATCATGTTATCTGCAAATAGTGAGAGTTTTACTTCCTCTTTTCCTATTTGGATGCCTTTAATTTCTTTTTCTTGTCTAATTGCCCTAGCTAGAACTTCTAGTACAATGTTGAATAACAATGGTGACAGTGGGCATCCTTGTCTTGTTCCTGATCTTAGGGGGAAAGCTTTCAACCTTTCCCCATTGAGGATGATGTTGGCTGTGGGTTTTTCATATATGCCTTTTATCATAATGAGGAATTTTCCTTTTATTCCTATCTTTTGAAGTATTTTTATCAAAAAAGGATGTTGGATTTTGTCGAATGCCTTTTCTGCATCTATTGAGATGAGTATGTATTTTTTTTCCTTCAATTTGTTAATGTGGTGTATTGCATTGATTGATTTTCTTATGTTGAACCAGGCTTGCATACTAGGAATAAATCCCACTTGGTCGTGATGTATAAGTCTTTTGATATGCTGTTGGATTCGATTTGCAAGTATTTTGTTGAGAATTTTTGCATCTATGTTCATTAGAGAGATTGGTCTGTAATTTTCTTTTCTTGTGGAATCTTTATCTGGCTTTGGTATTAGGGTGATGTTGGCTACATAAAATGTGTTGGGTAATTTTCCCTCCTCATCAATTTTTTGGAAGAGTTTAAACAAGATTGGTGTTAATTCTTTTTGAAATGCTTGGTAGAATTCAACTGTGAAGCCATCTAGTCCTGGACTTTTTTTTGCTGGGAGATTTTTGATGACGGATTCAATCTCCTTAATTGTGATTGGTTTGTTAAGTTCTTGTATTTCTTGTAGCGTCAGTGTAGGTTGGTTGTGTGTTTCTAGAAATTTGTCCATTTCATCTAGGTTCTCTAGTTTGTTGGCATATAGTTTCTCATAATATCCTCTTATGATTCTTTTTATTTCTGTGAGGTCATTTGTAATTTCCCCCCTTTCATTTCTGATTGTATTTATTTGCATCTTCTCTCTTTTTTCTTTGTTAGTCTAGCGAGGGGTTTGTCAATTTTATTGATCTTCTCAAAGAACCAGCTTTTGGTTTTGTTGATTTTCTCTGTTGTTTTTCTGTTCTCATTTTCATTTATTTCTGCTCTAATCTTTATTATTTCTTTCCTTCTGCTTTATTTGGGATTGGTTTGCTGTTCTTTTTCTAGTTTCTCAAGTTGTTCAATTAAATCTTTGAGTTTAGCTCTTTGTTGTTTTTTAATATAGGCATTTAGGGCTATAAATTTCCCTCTCAAGACTGCCTTCGCTGTATCCCATAAGTTTTGATATGTTGTGTTCTCATTTTCATTTGTCTCAATATATTTACTGATTTCACTTGCAATTTCTTCCTTTACCCACCGAATATTTAGGAGTGTGTTGTTCAGTCTCCACACATTTGCAAATTTACTTTTTTCCTGTCTGTTATTGATTTCTAGTTTTATTCCATTGTGATCTGAGAAGGTGCTTTGTATAATTTCAATGTTTTTATATTTATTGAGAGCTGTATTGTGACCTGACATGTGGTCTATCCTGGAGAAAGATCCATGGGCACTTGAGAAGAATGTTTAACCCTCTGAGTTTGGATGCAGTGTTCTGTATATGTCTGTTAGGTCTAACTTGTTTATCATATTGTTCAAGTTCTCTGTTTCCTTGTTGATCTTCTGTCCAGTTTTTCTATCTAATGTTGTGAGTGGGGTGTTGAAGTCTCCAATGATTATTGTAGAAATGTCTATTTCTCCCTTCAGTTTTGCCAGAGTTTGTCTCATATATTTTGGGGCACCCTGGTTAGATGCGTAGATATTTATGGCTGTTATATCTTCCTGGAGGATCATCCCTTTTATTAATATATAATGGCCTTCCATATCTCTTATCACTTTTTTTGCATTTAAAGTCTGTTTTGTCTGATATTAGTATAGCTACCCCTGCTCTTTTCTGTTTACTTTTCACGTGGAGTATCGTTTTCCAACCTTTTACTTTCAGCCGGTTTGTATCTGTAGGTCTGAGGTGAGTTTCTTGTAAGCAGCATATGGATGGATCATGTTTTTTTTTATCCATTCTGTCACCCGGTATATTTTGATTGGGGAATTTAATCCATTCACATTCAATGACATTACTGAAAATGCACTATTTATTCCCTCCATTTTATTCTTTGGTTTTCATATGTCATCTTGTTTTTGTCTCTCTTTTTAGTCTTTTGGTTATCCTTTCTGCTTTTCTTTCTTCTATACTCTCCTCCAAGCCTCTCTCTCCTGTCTTTTTCTTTCAGGTTCTAAGTCTTCCTTTAATATTTCCTGCAAAGGTGGATTCTTTTTTGCAAACTCTCTTAGTTTCTGTTTGTTTGTGAAAACTTTATACTCACCTTCATATCTGAAGGACAGTTTTTCTGGATAAAGAATTCTTGGCTGGCAGTTTTTCTCTTTCAGTTTCCTAATTGTATCATACCACTGACTTCTCGCCTCCATGGTTTCTGAAGAGAAATCTGCACTAAGTCTTACTGGACGAACTTTGTACATGATCGTTTGCTTCTCTCTTGCTGCTCTGAGAATTTTCTCTTTATCTTTTACATTTGACATTCTGAATAGTATGTGTCTTGGCATAGGTCTATTTGGATTTATTTTCATTGGTGTATGTTGTGCTTCTTGGACATGTAAGTTCCTTTCTTTCATTAGAGTTGGGAAATTTTCAGCTATTATTTCCTCAAATACTCTTTCTGCCCCTTTTCCTTTCTCTTCCCCTTCTGGAACTCCCATGACACATATGTTGTTGCGTTTTGTATTGTCATTCAACTCTCTGAGCCCCTGCTCAATTTTTTCCATTCTTTTCTCTCTCTGTTCTTTTTTCGCTTCAATTTTAGCTGCTCTGTCTTTGGTATCACTTATTCTTTCTTCTATCATTTTGAGTCTGCTGTTGTATGCCTCAAATGTGTTTTTGACTTCACCTATTGTATCTTTCATTCCCATGAACTCCGTTACTTTTCTGTTCAGGATTTCAAATTCTTCTTTGCGTTCGCTCAATGTCTTCTTGATGCCATTTATCTCTTTAATTAAATTGTCTTTTATCTCATTAATTTGATTTTGGAAATTTGTGCTCTTCTCACTGATTAGTTCTCTCAAATTTTGCATCTCTTCTGGGACTTTGATGTATTCCTTTTCTTGGGCCATGTCTTCTATTTTCTTAATATGGCTTGTAATTTTTTGCTGGTGTTTAGTCAGCTGGTTAGGTATATTTTACTTAGATGCTCTATCTCTTTCTCTTTTGTAGGGTTTTAGTGGCAGGAGGCTGTGAGTTACCACAGCTTCGATTTTTGGCTCTACCTTGATTGTTAGGATTGTTCTGCTGGTTGCTCAAAACTGGGCACTGGACCCAGTAATCAGTTGCAGAGTCATTTCCTAGGGCCTTGGGCAGGGAGGCTATAGAGGCCAGAAAAAGCCTCTCCTATTTATTTTTAATTTTCTTATGTGCATTTCCTTGGTCTGCCAGGAGATGGCACTCATTGGCAGCTCTCAATTCAATGCCTGGTTGGAGTGTATTTGTTGTGACACAGACCAGATCAATGTGATAGAGCTTCCTGTCTGGGGGCTGAGAGCCTTGTAATTCAAACTTTCTGAGACAGTTCTCCAGTCTTCTCTGGTAGACCCCTCCCTTTTCCTAGCTAGGAAATATTTCCACTCCCTTCTGAATCCTCAACAATCAGTCCCTGTTAGTAGAGGAGGAGATTGGGAGGTTTGTATATCTTTAGCCCCTGGCAGGCTCCAAGGCAAACAATGGTGCAGCACCACCTGGCCTGGAAGGACTCTCAGGACAGGGCAGACCAAACCTGTGAGTCAAAAGCAGGGTCAGCCCTAGGCTCTCTCTCCCCTCTCCTGTGGAGTTCTCAACAATTAGTCCAGGCTAGAAGAGAGGGAGGTTGCGAGGGTCGGATTTCTCCAGTCCTTCCTAGGCTCCCAGGGCAAACCACTGTGTGGAAGGGTCCGTGGGGCTCTGCAGCCCAAATTTGTGGGTCAGAACCTGAGTCAGCCTAAGGCTGTGTCCCTCTCTCTCCCCTTTCCTGGAGTGGTAGATCCCTGGAGCCCCCCTTGTAGACGCAGGCCCAGAGGCCTGAGAATTCTAAAGAGTGTGGGGAAGGGTGCCGGCAGCAGCAGCCGCTGCTGGTTCCAACTCACGGTTCTGTCATTGCAATTTCCCTCTTTTGTCCCTCTCTCCTCTGGGTGGTGTGCAGCCTTCACCTGCTGTCCTAATCCCTAGAAGATCTTTTCTGGGGCTGTTTCAGCCTGTCTTCTAGCTATTTTTCTGGAGAAGAGATTCCCGTGTCTTACTAGTCCGCCATCTTCCCTGAAGTCTTCTCACCCTCATTTTTAAAGGACAGTTTTTTCAGATAAAGAATTCTTGGTTGGCATTTTTTCTCTTTCAGTGTCTTTAATATATCATACCACTGCCTTCTCACCCCCTTGGTTTCTGATGAGATATTTGCACCTACTCTTATTGAGCTTTCCTTGTACATGATGCATTGCTTTTCTCTTGCTGCTTTCAGAATCCTCTCTTTATCTCTGGCATTTGACTTTTGAATAGATAGTAGGGGTCTTGAAGTAGGTCTATTCAGATTTGTTCTATTTGGGATGAATTGTCCTTGGATATTGATACTTATGTCTTTCATAAGGGTTGGGAAATTTTCAGTCATTATTTCTTCAAATATTATTTCTGCCCCTTTTCTGTTCTCTTCTTCTGGAACACCTATAATGCATATGTTTGTGCATTTTGCATTGTCATTCAATTTTTTTCCAGTCTCTTCTCTTTCTGCTCTCCTGTGTTTTCAAGATCAGAGGCTCCATCTTCTAATTCACCAATTCTGTCCTCAGCAAATTCAAATCTGCTCTTATGTGCCTCTAATGTATTTTTAATTTCATCCATTATGTCTTTCATTCCGATAAGCTCTGTTACTTTCCTCTGCAGACTTTCAAATTTTTCATTATCCTCACCTAGTGTCTTCTTAATATCTTTTCTCTCTTTAGCCACATTTTCCTTCAACTCCATGGATTTATGTAGGAGATTTGTGTGAACATCATTGATTATTTGTCTTAAATCCTGTGTCTCATCCAGATTTTTTGTTTGTTCCTTTTGCTGGGTCATATCTTCCTATTTCTTAGCATTTTTTTTTAAATTTTTGTAATTTTTTGCTGATGTCTAGGCATCTGATTATGCTGGTGAATTTACTCTGATGGTGGTTTTGTTTCACAGCTCTTCTTTGATTTTTGGTTTAACTCATTCTAAATCTTTAAAATTACCCATCTTAAGTTAACAAAATGGGCCAGGGATCCATATACTCATGGGGCACAGACCAGATCCAATGGTCTTGAGACATGAGAGACTCCAAAAATCTTTTTTTCTTGTTATTGTTTCTCAGCCTGTCAGCAAGTGGTGCTCCTCAGTGAATCTTTCCAAGAAGGTGTCTCTTTCAACCTCCACTTGCTGGGCTGGCTAGGGCTAAGATTCGAAGCAGGCTATGCTGGCCAAACTCACTGAACAGAAACCACTCTCCACCCTCCACCACACCCTCCTTCTTCCCAAGGAGGAAGACCTCTGTTCCCCTCTCAGTTGGTCACAGTGATCTATGGGTTTTACCAAGGCTTTTCACCTTGAGGGTGTGAGATGGGTGCAATTGCCAGTTACAGGGATAACTCACGTTTTTTGTTTCAGCTTCTTCATTTCTCTGTCCCTCTCCCTCTTGGATGATGCACAGGACTATCCTGGTCTGCAAATCCCCAAAGCAGCTCCTTCAAACAGCTTTTTGCTCTTGGTTCGTTGTTTTTGTAAGAGAGTTGAGCTCTGCTGACTTAGGCCAATACCATCTTCCTGGAAGTCTCTCCCTGAATAATTTTTAAAAATACCATAAATACTATAATAACCTGAAAATACTCCTATGTATAAAATTATTCATTCTCCCATATATAGGAGGCTTGATAATAGTCTGTTTTTATAAATCATGCCAATCATTTTAGCCTGGGACTGTGAATTAATTTTTCAGGGAAAACTCTGCATAATTACAAGGTGGTTATTCATCATATACCTAAGACTGTTTGAGTCTCAGCCGAGCAATTACATGCCTCAGGGTTCCAGGAAGACCAGATCTTCTTAATATTAATTAATGTAGTTGATTGGAGGGTGTGAGGAAAGACTTCTTATCTTTCTCTTACTCATTGCTGCTAGAAGGGTGTGCATACTCTGTATTAGTTATTTATTACTGCATAACAAATCATTCCCAAACTTAAGAACATAAATCAACAAACACATATTATCTCACAGTTTAGGGAATCAGGAATTTGGGAACAGTTTAGTTGGATGGCTCACTCAGGATATCAGCATGGACTAAAGTCATATGATGACTTCATTGGACCTGGTGGATCCACTAATTAGAAGACTCATACATTTAGCAATGGTGAAAGACTGAAAGCTTTCCTTATAAGATCAGGAACAAGACAAGGATGCCCATTTTCACCACTGTGATTTCACATTGAATTGGAAGTTCTAGCACAGCAATTAGGCAAGAAAAAACAGAGAGCATCCATTTTGGAGTGAAGTAAAACTTTCTCTATTTGCAGGTGACATGATCCTATATGTAGAAACACCTGAAAAATCTACATCAAGACTATTAGAGATATAAAATGAATTCAGCAAAGTAGTGGGGTACAAGATCAAGTTGTATCCTGCAACTTTGCTGAAGTTGTTAGCTCTAAAAGTCTTTTTGTGGATTACTTGGGTTTTCTACATATAAAGTCATGTCATCTGTCAATAGAGATAGTTTTAATTCTTTCTTTATGAACTGGATGGCTTTTATTTATTTTTACTGTCTACTTGCCCAACTAGAACTACGAGTACAATGTTGAGAAGGAGTGGACATCCTTGTCTTGTCCTGATCTTAGGGCATGGGTTCTTTACCTTTTTTGTTCCATAGACTCCTTTGCCAGTCAGGTGAAAACCAGGGACCCCTTACTAAGTCTGCACTATACTGTGTATTATTTAATAAATATATCACACCAACGCCAACATGTCTCCACAAGAACAATGTTTTTTTGAATTTCAATTCAAGCTCATGGATCCCTTGTTAAGAACCCCTGTCTTAGGGGGAAGGCTGTCAATCATTCACCAAAAAATATAATGAAATTGTGGTTGTATCACAGATATCCTTTATCAGGGTGAGAAAGTGTCCTTCTGTTGCTGGCTTGTTGAGTGTTTTATCAGGAAATGGCATTGAATTTTGTCAAATCATTTTTCTGTATCTTTTGTGATGAACATGTGATTGATTTTCATAAGTTGAACCAATCTTGCATTCCTGGGATAAATCTCATCTTTTCAGGGTGCATTCTCTCTTTATATGATGCTGAATTCAGTTCACTAGTATACTTGTGACCATACTTTTGTTGATTTTTAAAATAATTTTTCATTAGAGAAGTTGTAGGTTTACAGAAAAGTCATGCAAGAAATATTAATTTCAATATGTCCTCCATTAACACTTTGCATTAGTGTGCTGCCTTTGTTACAATTAAAGAATATTATTATTCTTTAATGTACTGTTAGCTATAGATCATAGTTTACATGAGGATTCACTCTTTGTGTAGTACAGTCCCATGGGTCCTTTTTAAAAAAAATTTATTCTAGTAACATATACAACTTAAATTTCCCTTTTTAACCACCTTCAAATATATAATCCAGTGGTATTAATTACATTAACAATGTACTACTAATACCACCATCCATTACCAAAATTTTTCCATCAACCCCAAACAGAAATTCTGTACCAATTAAGCACTAATTCTCCATTCCCTACCACCACTCTTGGCCCTAATAACCTGAATATGAGAATACTATAACGATTTTATTACTGTGACCTTATGACAGATTATTTGAAAGACATAAACTACTAAATTTCACTCAAAAAGAAATGGATAATCTGAATAACTCTATATCTCTTGGAGATTTTGTTTTTTTAGTTAAACACCTTCCTGCAGAGAAAATCCCAGATCCAGATAGCTTCCCTGAAGAATTCTGGCCAACAGTTAAGGAAGAAGTAATACCAATACTACACAAACATTTTCAGAAAATTGAATAGGAAAGAATATATTGCAAAGACATTGCAATAAAAGAAAATTACAGACCAATATTCCTCATGAACACAAATGCAAAAAATTTTAACAAATATTTAACAAATGGATTCCCAACCATATATAACAAATGATAAACATTATGACCAAGTAGAGTTTACCTCAGGAATGTAAAGTTGCTTTAACATTTGAAATCAACCGATGTATTCCATCATATTAACATACAAAAAGAAGAATCATAGGATCATCTCAATAGACTAAATAGGGAAAAAGCATTTCAAATAATCCAACATTGATTACTGATAAAAACTCTCAGTAAACTAGGAATAGAAAGGTACTTCCTCAACTTGATAAAGGGGACCTACAAAAAAACCTACAGCTAACATCACTCTGCATGTTTTGCCCCTAACATATGGAACAAGGTAAGGATGTCATCTCAGCATTTCTATTGACCATTGCAAGGGAGGTTTTAGTTAGTGCAATAAGGCAAGAAAAAGAAATAAAAGATTGGATTGGAAGAAATAAAAGTATCATAACTAGCAGAAGATAAGATCATCTACATAGAAAATCTGTTAGACTACAAAAAAGCAGTTATAACTTATTGAGTTTATCAAGGTTGCAGGATACAAGATCAACATAGAAAAATCAATTGTAATTCAATATATTGGCAATGAGTAATTGAAAATTAAAATTTAAAAATGTCCTTTACAATAGCATTGAAATGGGATAAATCTGTTGCAAGATATGTAAGATCTGCATACTGAAAAGAAAACATTGCCAAGAAATTTTAAAAGATATAAATAAATATGTTAAAACTCAATGTTTTAAAGATATCCATTCTATCCAAATTGATCTATTGATTCATTGCAATCCCAATCAAAATCCCATTGGGTGTTTTTGTAGAAAATAACAAGCTGATTATACAATTTATGTAGCAATGCAAAAGATGTAGACTAGACAGAACTTAGAAAGAAAAGAATACAATCTCAACAATCTCTTTCTTTTAGAAAGAAGAGAAAAAGAATAAAGAACTGACACCACCTGATTTCAAGACGTCTTATGAAGCTAAGTGTGGTGTTGAGTCGAGGGACAGAATAAATCAATTAAATAGTCTGAAATTGTCTCACATTTTTAACATAAAACTAATTTTTGACCAAGGTGCAACGGCATTTCAGTGGAGAAAGGACAGTCTTGTCAACAAATGGTGTTGGAACAAGTGGATATACATATGCAAAAATAAATTTAAAAATTTAACTTTGATTCATCCATACCTCCCAAACTTTCAAAATTTAACTGCAAGTGAATCATAGACCTAAATGTAAAATTGAGAATTATAAAACTTTAGAGGAAAACATAAGAGAAATCTTTATGACATTGGACTAGGCAATGATTTATTAGATACACCAACAGCATGATCCATTAAAAAATATATCAGTAATTTGGACTTCACCAAAACTGAAAACTTCTTCTCTTCCAAAGACACTGTCAAGAAAAGGAAAAAGACAAGATACACACTGATAAAGGACTTGTATGCAGAATACATTCTTTCAGATTTCAATAAGAAAAACAACCTAGTTAAAAAAAAATCAATAAATCATTTGAAAAGGTCCTTCACTAAAGAAAATACATATAGGGCAAATAATAGGAATAGATGTTCAATGTCATTAGTTCTTGGGGAGATATAAATTAAAACCACAATAAGAAACCACTACATACCTACTAGGATAGCTAAAATTAAAAAGACTGTACCAAGTGTTGATGAGAATATGAAAGAAATGGAACTTTCATACATGACTGGTGAGAATGTAAAACAGTACAACCACTTTGGAAAACATTTTGGCATTTCCTTAAAATATTAAACACACATCTATTATATAATCCAGTCATTATACACATATTTTCCCAAAAGAAACCATAATTCCTCACAAAGACTTGTCTACAAACGTTCAGAGAATGTTTATTTGTAATAGCAAACACCGGGGAAAAAAAGCCAAGTGTCCATCAATACGTGAATAGATAAAGTAGTATATCTAATGGCATACTATTTTGTAATAAAAGGGAATGAACTATTGATGCATACACACATGAATCTCAAAATGATGTTCAGTGAAAGTAGTGAAAGAATACATGTTATAATTCCATTTATATAAAATTTCAGAAAAGGCAAGTCTTGTGACAGAAAAGAATTGCTTGAGAAACAAGAGAAGGGATTACCAAAGGTCAGAAAAAAACTTGGCGTGATGGATCTATATTTACCTTAATTGTAGTAATTTCATGGATATATAAATGTCAAAACTTATCCAATGATATACTTTAAAGGTGTATTTTTTTTGTAACTTTTACCTCAATAAAGCTCCTATAATCATACAGAATGAATGCAATTGAGTGGATCTCCTGTTAAATCTTACTGGCGCTTACTCCATTAGACAGAAGCCACACCCACAGTCCTTTGCTATAAGTCCTGTACCTTCTGTTGAGGGTTGAAGGATAACACCCTTCTGAGGGCCTTAGACTCAACTCTAACTTTCAATATTCATAATTCAAACCAAACCATTCACCTTTGGAATTAAGAGTTTTATTTGTTCTTTTACTGGGCTCCTGCTATTACCACAAATGCTGACTGCAGCCAAAGATAGCATTTGACTGTACACGTATTTAATCTTCCTAGTATTTTTTTTTGGGGGGGGCAGCTGGTCAACTCTTAATTTAACTGGTTTAGTGATGGATGAATTAACATATATCAGTACTTTTCTTGACTTGTATTTTGTGGTCCTCCTATATTGTATCATCTTGAGGATTATTTCAAGACCACACTCCACAACTATTGAATTAAGATATTGGGAATGGAGAGGAAACTTGGACCAAAGCAAAGCTCCCTGAAGAGCAAAATCCATTCAATGTGGGTGTGAGACCATTGTAAATAGGATCTTCAGTTAAGGTGTGGCCCACCTCATTTAGGGTGGTACAAAATCCTATTACTGGAGTGTTTTATTAATGGAATGAAATTCCGACAGATAGCCTTGGGAAGTAAAGAGCTGAAGTTCAACAGAACCAGGAAGAAGAAACTGCCAGGTACATTGTCATGTGACAGGAGTCCAGGACCAAGGATTGCTAGCAGCCTGCCCCAGAATGCCAGTCTTTGGGAAGAGATCACCACCTTGATGCCTTGCATGGTTTGGTCTTTCTCTTAGCCTCAAAATTGTGAGCAAATAAATTCTCATTGTTTAAGTCAACCCATCACATGGTATTTCCTTGAGAAGCCAAGGAAACTAAAACACACCATATACAAAAATTAAGTCAAAATGGATCAAAGACCTAAATTTAAGAACCAAAACTATAAAACTCACAGAAAAAAGCATTAGGGAAGCATATTCAGAACCTTGTGTTAGACCAGGGGTTCTTAAACAAGAATCCATGGAAAGATTTCAGGGGTTCCGTGAGCTTGAATTGAAAAAACCAACTTGATTAGATGTTCAACGTGATATGCGTGTTGCCTTGTCAAATATACCACAGTGATGTTTTTATTCAAGATAAACAATAGTCTGCACGTTGACATGTCTTTAAAAATTTAACTTTTCTATATTTTTGATATATTGCATTATTTAATGTGTTAAGAAACACATATGTATAGTATTATATCATTTTTTAAATTTTAGTAACTATTTCAATATATATAACTGATTTCCTTTGTAATTTTATTTTATGCATTTAAAAACATTACTCTTGTGGGGACGTGTGGGTGTGATATATTTATTAATACACAGTTAAAAAAAAAAAAAAAAAAATCATTCAATGCCCACACAGATACAAATGAAGTCTACTATAGCTTCCCAATTCAGCTGTTTCCAAGATTAAGATGTTTATCAAAAACAATATATTATTTATTAAAGCTTTTAGACATTTTATTTGTAACAGAAAAATTAATTTTTATACATGTATATATAAAAGACATTTATTTCCATACAATGACACATAAAGATACAGGGATATTTACATACGCACAAAAGTATTAAAACAGACAGACATCAGAAATAACAAGCAAGATTTCACAAAGGTTTTTTTTTTTTTGGAAACATACACTCAAAAACAAATTTAAGAAAAGTAACAAAACATTTAAATTAACAGACTCCAAAAGTTGATATTTCAATTGGTATTAATTTGGTAAGGCAAATAAAATGTCCCAAATGACAGTAATCAAGATATTAATTTAAGATTGTGTAGGTAAAATTACATGACCTTTCTGTACCTTAAAATTGAATCAATTATATTTTACCCTCTTAATTACAAATATCAGATAACTGCCTAACCAGTTTTCCTTTTTTCTTAAAATATTACTTAATTTCTCTGATTTATAGTGACAATTTCACATTTTTTCACATTAAATTATAAAATATTTTAAGAGATTGTGTGCCCTCTATATAAAGAGGGCAAAAACCCCCCACAATACATTGATTTCAACATAAAACTGAAAATAACAATACATTTATTTTTATTTAGTATTTTTTAAAAATTAAAACCTAATATCTAACTAACCTTCATGGCCAGTTCCAATTGATTTAATAAGATTACAATCTTCTTAAATTCTGTTTGCTTTTTTTAGTGCCAGGTAGAGGTCCCATTTTAGTGCTGGCTTTTAGGGGCTTGCCATTAGAACAGTCTTTGGTAGTATGATAATTACACAGACATTTTGTACAATAATCAAATCCACAGCTCTCCCGTTTGCATGTTGCCCGTTGTAAATAGCAATCATATTTTGCAGGTGAATTACAGCGAATACAGGCTTTGAGGCTTTCATTTTTTTTCAAAGTCTTAGCCACCTAGAAAGAAAAAATCCACAAACTTAAGTACCGAATGTCATTTAGTTAATCAAACTAAGAAGGCCATACTAACACCAAGAAAGAAATATGAAAGTACTAATGTTAAACGTAAGACAAGTTCTGCCATTAAGGAGCTTTCAAAATATATTTTCAAATATTCTTTTACTTCAAGAATGCAACTTATACATCAATGCCTGACTTAAACTTTGTCACTTTTTCTAGTCTTCCCAATCTCACTAAGTTGGTTGCTCTTTCACTTCTAGTTCTCTTTTGAACCTTTTAATAAAAGACCCATATATATTTCTAATTTATTGATAAAACAAAAAATTACCTCAGAGAACTCATTGTGTCGACTGTACGTAGAACCTTCCTGATCACCTTGACTGGATAAGTTGGTTCGGGTATCTTTTTTGGGTAGAGTCTGGACTGCTGATTTTTGAACAGAAGCTAAAGCTGTTCTGAATGTAACATATTCTCTGGTTGAAGCATTTGGTGAAAACTTAATGTTGTTTTTCTAATTAGGAAAAAAAAGTTTTAGCAGTACTTAATACTTTCATTCCTATATTTTCAATAACTAGGTTTTGTATTGTTTATATATGCAAAAAGGGCAAACTTGCTTTAACAGACACAACTATATTTAGACATTTTAAACTAATAACTAACACTTATTGACAGAAATTGTGAACTAGAAACTGTGGAAAAACACCTTAAATGTTTACTTTACACCTAATACATGATTTATAAATGTATTACTGACAGAACAAAAGATCATTCTCACTGCCAGTAGATGGCAGTAGTCACTTTTAAAGTGCCACCTCAGTGTTATCAACAGATTTAAAAACAAGCTTTCAGATTAGATTCTTCATTAATACCAGTTTATCAGTGAATTTGGAGAATTTTGGCAATACTTGTCTAAAATTACACAGCTATTGAGTAGGAGCACCAAAATTTTCTCTTCAGTCTGTCCAATTCTAAGGTCTGAACTTTTTTTTTTTTTACTCAAAGATGATTTTATTCTCATAGGAAGTAATTTACACATTTAGAGAATTGACTTCATTAGGAGATGATTTCTAGGATTAATGTGAAACTGTCCCTGATTATACAGATGCATGAATAAGAGGGCTAATGTAGCTCCAAAAATGCTGTATAAATTCTGGCCCAAGATAGTAAGGATGTTTTAGTTTGTACAGAGAAAAATATTAAAATCATAAGACATTTTATTACAATAAATAGAGCATCCTATCCTTGCAGTACATTGTAATGAGTATAAATCAAGGATTTTTTTTTTTTCCTTAAAGAAAACATTCACCAATTCCTTATAAACTGGATCTAATAATACTTTACTAGAATGCTTCATTATCTTGGTTGACTCTAAACTTTCTAACCTTTCCCTTTCAGTCTTCTTCATGGCTTCTGCTAATGATCATTAGCAGAACTTTTAATTATGTATTGACTTTGATTCTCACAAATACCTCCAAAGTTGAGTATTTTGGAATAAATACTCAATACAAAGTTTGGAATAAATACTTAATACAAAGTTAAGTATTATTCCCTCTTACATGAAGCTCTTCAATATGTTGGTAATTTACTGGACTGTTTCTCTGGCAGCTGAAAATACTTTTATATACCCATTTCTTTATAACTTAGAAATGCAAATAAAACAGCATTTCCAAAGGTTAGAAAACACATACAAACAAATGGCAACCAAGATGGGCTATATGGTCAACTCTCACTACCCAAGAATTCAGTAATTTTGCCATTGTTACTTTTGGACATTTCTAAAGATAAGAGAGCATTAGCAGTGTATTTTAAATTGAAAACATCAACTGCAAAGACTTACAGTAACTCTTTGAATTGCTTTATTATACAACTGGAATGCCCTTTTATCATCTTCTAGAATCTTTTTCCAAGCTGTGCTCACTTTAGCCACACTAGAAAAGTAAATGGTATAAAGGAAACAATTAAGCATTGCAATGAGGCAAGATGAACATATTACAGAAACATTACCAGTGCAAAAAAAAGAAACTTCTATCAGCAACAGTTCTTACAGCTGGCTGGACATTAGAACTGCCTGGGGCATTTAAAAGTTAAATATTCCCCATGCTTTGTCATTTTGATTTAACTGGTCTAAAATGGAGCCTAGGGTTCTGTATTTTTAAAGAGCTTTTCATCAAGTAATTCTAAGTGTATGTAGGCTTAAGAACCACTGCTTTGTACTTAATATTTTTTTTATAATAACTGCAAACCTCAAATAAGTAGCTTCCATTGTATATATACCATGTTAGCAGTATATTTGGTAAAAGTTGTACACAAATTTCAAAGCACTCTAAGATACACTGCTATTAGCAGAAATCAGTTTTAAAAGTCTGTTAGTTAATAGAAAAAGTAGAACCTGTGATGATTATCCCTCAAGAAGCTAGGCAACAATAAAAATATTTACTACATTTTTGTTTTATTTTAGCTGTTTCATAAAGATAAATGAAAAGTCACACTTGCAAAGAGCACCACTAAATAACTTTTCAATAAGCCAAAAATGAACCCAGGTGAGTTTAATCCAATCTAAGACAATTATGTGTATAGTTATCTTAATTCTCATGGTACCTCAGACCTGATTTTCCTTGGTGGAATGAGGAAGAGATTAGAATAAGGTTCCTAAGCAACAGATCCCTGTTTGTGGGTCTCTATGGTTTAATCAATCACTGCTAAGCCTGTGAGAGTCCTACATCCAAAAGGACCTAAAAAGTTCTTTTATACTTTCAGGTATGACAAAAACCGTAATGCATATTGGACCTGTAGGCTGTAACTAGGCTATTGTTTTATAGCTAAGCCTGAAAGATATAGCTTACATGTTAAAAAATCTCAGAACTAAAAGAACAAAGATCTCAATCTAATAGAAATATAAATTTTCACTAGTAGAGATATGAAATTTGAAATGACTGGATTAAATGCATACTTTAAAATTTATCTTTCATCTAGTGGCATACAGAGGGTAAAATACCAATTAGGCAAAAGTCACTTCCTCAATTAAATACTATAAAAGTCTCTACCCTACACCAGCCTTTGCATAAGCTGATGGTGTTAAGCCATCTAACAAAAATGTTCAGTGGATTATACTAATATACTCAAAGCAACAATACTTACTTGATTAAGTCCATACCACTAAGCTGTGCTAAAATATTTGCTAAGAGATGTTTGAGTCCTCTTCGAAAGAATTCACTGAGAATATCTACACATTCTAGGCCCATTTTTCTGCCAATTATATTCTGTAGTCTAAAATTTCCACTGCATATAATTCTCTTCAGAATTTCTCGATCTACCTTAGGATTTCGCTTGGCAGTCTTTTTTAATGTTGAACAAACCACTTTTTCAAAATGAAGAACTGGCAGCAGGTTTTTGTTGGGATATTGGTCTGGGCTTTGTGTCTGTAGTAGACAGGAATATGGACTGTCACTGTAGTTTTCCAGCAGGGAGAGGCTACCCTCTTCATGTTCATTAAGGATACTTTGTTGAGAAAATGAGGAATAGCCACTGTCTTCATAAAGTCTACTGGCCTCTAACTCTTCTATTTCATTTGAACCATTAAACATTTGTTGCACATGTTGGTTTTCCTTGTTATGTAAGGGCTTGCTTTCTGTTTCAAGTTCTACACTCCTGGGGCTCACAATTGGTGATCCAATATATGATAAGCTTTCATAGTCTTTAATGTAGTCTTTACAAGAATCTTCCAAATATGCAGGAGTACAGGAACCTAGTCTTCCATCACCATCAGGTTTTACAGGTTTAAGTCCAGAATTAACATGGTTACACTTAAAATCACACTTCATTTTGACAGAAAGAGTGGTATTTTCTTCTTTATAACCTACAAAAAGAACATAACATTTACTTCTTAATAGCACAATTTCCATATATCCCTACTTCTTAAATTGGAGCACACACGGATTTAAGTACTTAACATTCTCTCAGCACCTGCATTTGCCTACACAGCTATGAAATTACCTAAGTTTAAATGAGATGTGACAATAACACGATAAAACATTAAATATAATAATAAGTGTGTATGTCTTATTCTTTAAAAGGTACATCAGAACAGACTGCTTTTGGATCTGTGTAACTATAACATGACTATTAAGGACTTTATCTGATTGAGCAAATAGTGGAAAAGGGGTCTTAATAAATATCTGTCCTTAAAGAACAAAGGAGAAAATGTGATGCAGCAAGACTGAGTTCTGAGGTCAAAGTTATCCTTATAGTTAATCACAAATACTCCTAGAATCAATGTTTCTACCCTGGACTTGAAATGTCACTATAATTACCTTTGACTAATTTTCTTAACTAGTAGTTAAGACCAGTGGGGTAGGAGCATGTATAAGGGTCAAAACAGTCTTAATAAAAGAAACGAACAAGATTTACATATTATTTAAACATTTACTATAAGCCTTTAAATTAAGAAATCTGTAAGCTTGGAGAAAAGAACTAAGACAATACATTTAAACACTCCTAAGTTAGAGTCTACCTGAAATCCCACACTCTAAATTTTATTCTTATTAGTGCTCTGGGTGATAGTCTGATATGGTGTTTTTTGTTTTCCTCGTATCAGCTTTTTTATAATAGCCAAAAACTAGAAACAACTAAAATGTTCTTCAATAAGTGAATGGTTTAGACAAACTGTGGTACATCCATACAATACTGCTCAACAATAAAAAGGAACTACTGATACAACTTGAATGGGCATTATGTTGAGTGAAAAATCCCAGCCTCAAACAATCACATACTGTATGGTTTCATTTATGGAACATTCTTGAAATGACAAAATTATAAAGATGGTGAAGAGATTAGAAATGATGGGAGTAGGAGTGGTGAGTGTAGCATGAGGGGGAGCTTTGTGGGGATGGAAGAGTACCGTATCTTGATTGCAGTGGTGGCTACACAAATTTAGATGTGTTAAAATGGCATAGAACTATACAAACACATTGTACCGATACCAATTTCCTTGTGTTGATATTGTACTATAGCCATCGGGGGAAACTGGGTCTAGTGGACTTTGCACTATCCTTGCAACTTCCTGTGAAGTTAATAATTATTTCAAAATTAAAATAAAGAAATTCACTGGCTGTCTCTTGTCTTCACTTATTTCATTTCATTATTATTGAAAATAATTTTGCTGTTTAGAAGATTAGAAGCAGCAAAAATAATCTGTTCCAGGTACCAAATATTTTAGGTATGCTGCTGAACATACCTAAGAGATATGAATGTATATGTCCACCAAAAGACATGAACACGAATGTTCACAACAGCTTTATTCATAAGAGTCCCAAATTGACTAAATATGTTTAAGGTGTTTTACTACCCTATTGGATAATAAACTCAAGTACAAGGGCATCACTGCCTTATAACTTGCCTGGTATGTGCTAGAAACTCTAACATCTTTAACTACTGAACAGATTTTTCATCACCAACCAATTAACCCAAACCACAACAATCAATGGTTCAACTACCAATAAGATTGTAAATAAGGATGACACTCCAAACAGTACAAAATCAGATATAAGCATGTGAGGGTGGTAGGGCAGTGAATGCGAGCTACCATTCAAATGTTTAAAATAATTTCAGGGGGGACGGATGTGGCTCAAATGGTTGGGTGTCTGTCTCCCATATGGAGGGACCTGGGTTTGATCCCTGGGACCTCCTGGTAAAAAATAAATAAATAAAATAAAATAATTTGAGAGCATATTGCTTAAAGTTTTCAATACTTGGGAATCTGGAGAAACTTGCTTTGAATGTGTAAATTAAATATAAATATGTGTACTGGGCTCTAATATAAAATGTACTTGGTATATAGGATAAGAATAAAATGGAAAAGTAAGTTATGACTATTCACAAATCATGCATTTATTGATATTATTCATGAGAATTCATAATTATTCATTAAAACTTAAGCTTGGGGGAACAGATGTAGCTCAGTGGTTGAGTGCCTGCTTCCCACGTATGAGTTCCTGGGTTCAATTCCTGGTACCTCCTGAAAAGAAAAAAAGCTTCAAGAAAGCCAAAGACGTATTGAAGGCAGAGAAATCAATTTATTGTAATAAACTCCAGTCTTAAGTAAGCTGGGAAATGTATGTATTCATATAGTTGATCTAATATTATTCCAAAAGAGAAAACATTACATGATTTCAAGAACTCTTCAATTACACAGATGAGGGTTGAGTTCTGTCACTTCATTCATTTATCCAATGCCCATTTAGTAACAGCATCAGGGAAGGGGAGGATGTTAGTCAGGCATAATCTTTTAGAGGTGGCATTCTGAGATCTGAAAGTCTTGTGAAATTCTGGTGGAAGAGTTTCAGAAAGAGGGAAATGCAAGGAGCAAGGAAAAGAGTATGTCTGCAACTAGTGGGCTAGGGAGAGAAAGGTTGAAAAGTAAGTCTATAGGTTTGGCAGGGTAGGCTGGATTTTAGTTAATGTGCAATAAAGAGCCTTTGGGGTTGCAAGCAGGGGAGAGAAATTTGGTTTAAAATTTTTAAAAGATTATCAGCAGTTATGGAGAATGGATTGTAAGAAGATAAGCAGAAGCAGGGAATGTTTATCATAGGAGTCCTGAGAGTTGGGTAGCCTGGAATAGGATGACTGCAGTGGAAATGAAGATAAAAGGAGTACAATATATTCCACACAGAAGTATACATTTCAAAATATTATATACTCCCCAATAGAAAGCATGGATTTAGGATTCAGAAAGATCCAAGTGCAAATGAAAATCTTTGCTCAGTCTTTTGCCTAGCTTTTTGACCTTAGAACATTCCATTAGTCTCCTTTTCTCTACAATGGAGATATACACATGCATACTATTAGCTACCTCAGAGAAGTTGTTGTAAAGACTGAACATACTGGACTTTTTAAACCTATCATTTACCAACTTCACAGTCCAATCATGAAAAGTGGTATTATAGTTAACTATGCAAAGTTTTACCTTCCATGTAAATTTCCAATAGATAGGTCACACCAAATAAAAAACTGTAGTTAAAACCAGGCTACAGTGCTTAAAAACCTTCCTAATTCCTTTCTAATGTTAATTAAGTTCTACCTTCTCCAATACCTACACTGCCCAACTTTATGCCTGGCCATTCCTTCCATTAAGACTTTGAAGAGAGGCCATATGGCATGTGGTCATAAACAGCAGATCAGCCATAATCTGTAAGAGAAAATTTTTAGAAAAGTGTACCTTTAAAAATATTTGGTTGCAATTAATTTATTTCATTTTTTCAAACCTGTAAACAGGGAAGGATAAAAATCCAAGTTACAGTTGAGAAGCAGGGTAATAAATACTACTGGAATTTTATAAAACCATCAAGCTTCTGAATTTCACAGGGAGACTGATGATTCAGGATCTTCTATAAAGATTCTTAACCTGTTGAAATTAAGTGTTATTTTTCTCTCGAGTCTTCGATTTCTTTTCTAAGGAAAGGGGCATCTTTCAGGGCTTAACTATTACAAAATCGAATTACCACTAAACGAAATTCTGGATCTCTTTTAGAGATGGCAACGAAGAGGATAAAAATAGGAGTTGATTTCAGTGTCTTTCAGTCTATTCAAGTTTTAGAGTCAAAGAAATATTTAATTATTCAGGGGCACAAGGGAAAAAATCCAATCCTTCAATTCTTACAAATTCAGCTAAATATGGGCAAGTTCACGGTTTTGTAATAAAAAGGGCTTTTTTTCTCCCCTTCTCTTTGGACTTCAGGCCCTGAAGCTGAGTTACTGGGCAGAGAGGGGGAAAAAGGAGGAAAATTAAAGTTTTTGTTTGGGCGTCCCAATTGAGCTTGGTCCGATGGGGGGGATCCCTCCATTTGGCGGGAGTGGGGAGGAAGACTGGAAATCCTGAGGGGTCGGAGGGATGGCCCCTCAGGGCGCGGGACAGGCAGAGGCGGGAGATAACCGCGAGCACGATCTCCCGCGCCCGCCTGCAAGGCTGAGGCGAAAAGTCGGGGCAATGCACCTCGGCTCTGAGGGTGCAGGGCAGATACGGAAAAGGGGCGCGGGGAGTAGGGGGTCAGGCACTCGGACCACCTGGGGGCCCCAGGTTCGGGGCCTGACAGGGCGGGAGGCCGCGTGGGGGAGGGGAGGGGGCGTTTGGCGCCTATTTAAGGGGGTGGGGAGAGTGGTCTTGCGGGAAGGCAGAGAGCGCCCAGGAGGCCGCGACCTCCCCTCCCAAGGCTCCGAGCTCAGGCTGGCGTGGCAGGAGCGAAGCTCAGCCGCCACCCCGCCTCAGCACACCCGGGCCCGCTCCCTGAACCCCGGAGCCGCCGCCCGCCCCGGGACCCAGGCGGGCCGCACGCTCGGGTTCAAGGGGGCTCGGACTCGGGCTCGCAGGTCTCCCCTCAGCCCTGGCCCTCCCGGAGCCCCCCGCCCCGCGCGCTCTCCCCCTCAGCCGCTGCTGTCCCGCAGCCCCCCGCGCTCTCCCCTCACTCACCGCCCGAAGCCCGCGGGCGCCCGGCGGCTGTCAGGGAGAGCGGTCGCGACGAGCAGCTGCAGGGCCGCTGGCTCATCCCAGCGCTGTGGGGTCTGCTTCCCAGGAAAGGAACAGCGATGCGGGCCGCGGAGCCGACGCACCGATTCACAGGGCCTTACAGCCGTGTCTTCCAAAAGGCGCCAGCTGGTACTTTTAAATTCTTTGAATTTGGTGCCCAAATTCACGACGGCCAATGGGGACGCGTCGCCCTCACGCGCGAGCCAATAGGAAGGCGGTGGGAGGAGACGCCCGCGTCCGAGCCCAATGCGCGGCGCCGGAGGCGGGGCCGAGCCGCCAAGCCCCACCCCTCCGCCCCAGCCGGCTCCGCACGTCCGGGAAGATGCTCAGGCCAGGGGCGGGGCCGGGTGGGGCCTTGGGGCTGGGAGGCCACCGCCCGCCGCACGTGGAGGAGTTCTACCACGCATGCGCAGAGCTTCCACGCTGCCATCTGCGCTCTTCGGAGCGGGCCTCTTGAGTCTTGATTGCAGCCTGAAGCCAACTCCGGTCTGTGTGTGGAGATCTCCGACGGGTAAAAAGAACGGCCTCCTTTCTTCGACCGTCTCCTAAGTGGTAGTTCGGTGAGCAGCGACGCTGGGCGGCCGGGAGTCCAAGCTTTCCGGAAGACGAGCCCTCCCCCAAGCCTCCTCACCCCGCCTCTTTAGGATTTACGCGCGCACTCCTGGCTCCCTCCTAATTTGGCCCCACCCCCTCCCCGCTTCTGCGCACGCTCCTTTGGTGGGCGGTGGGTACCCAGTTGGCGGGTTGGCGCTTGCGCACTGGGGTCCCCCGCGTTTCTCTCGGGAGGGGAGAAGAGTGGCCCTGGTGGGTGGGGCCGTTTCTACCCGCGCTTGCGGACGCCGAGCGGCAGGATCAGCCCCTGGTGTGGCGGGAGACCCTCTGCCGAGTGGCCCCTGGGCTTTCGGTGGGAGAGGGTGGGCTAGAGAGCCACTTCTTTTTCCTAAGCGCCTTAGTTTTCCTTTCAAGTACAGTTCTTCAACCACCATTATTTTGTGTGGAAGTTAAGTTTATTGTGTTTATATCCATGCCTCCTGGGCTTTTGTTTCTTTCCTTTAAGGGCCATTCTCAACAGATTAGTAGCCTTACTACCGAAAAAAAAAAAAAGAAAAAAGAAAAAAAAAAGCTCACCTGGAATCCAGTTGCGGTGGGAAATCCAGGCCCCCGGCCATTCTGGGCTGGAGACCCCTGGCTTAGTGCATGTTTTTCTTGTGGTATTGTGGTGGAGGAATAGATGTCAGTTAAGTGATGCCACATTATAGTATTATTAGTCAAACTGATCTTTTCACTAGTTGTGTATGAACTTAAGCTGTGACAGTGCAGACCCTCGACTCAACTTTTGGCCCCAGTACAGTGAAGTTATAGAACCTAAACTGCCCAAATCCCGAATCGTTAGTTGTATTTTGCTGTTTTCCGTCTTTCTATTTGCTCTTTTGCATCCTCTGGAAGAATTGGTACTTCGTTTATATTCAGCTCAGTTTCAGTTCATTTGGGGGCGAATCTTGTGTGAGACAGGGAAGGGATTAAGGAGGCAAGGCTGGGATTAGTGCATGTTGTTTAAATGCAAGATGGATATAGTCTTTATGCAAAATTGTGATATTTAGTTCATCGTGGATTTTTTGTATTTTTAAAAATTTCATTCAAATAGTATTTATCGTGACTACTGAAACTTTTTGCCCTTCATGAAATTTTGTGCTTGAGACATATGCATTACTCACCTTAATCTAGTCTGACTCTGGAGCAGAGTCCTGGAGATATAGGGTTGAAAAGACAAAGTCCCCTTCAGGGAGTTTACACACTAATGGGAAAGAAATTGACAAACAGTATAAGTTATTTGAAAAATAAAACAATGTAGTGGGGATGGAGAGTGGACATAGATTAAGTACTTTGGGTGGCCAAGAAGATTTCTGAGACCTTGAATCAAGATCTGAATGGTGTGAGCTGGCAATAGATCTGCATAATAGGCAGGAGGAAGAGACTAAAACGTGCTTAGCATGTTCCAGGACTAGAAGATCCAGAGAGCAAGTGAGCAAGAACTAGAGTAGATGCTGTGAGAGAAAGGCACAAGCCAGATCCTACAGAACTTTGTTGGCTTAGATACAGAATTTGAAGTTTTTGCTGCTTGCAGTGGAGTTGTTGTTGAAGGGATTGTAGCAAAGGAGTGATCTGTTGAAAGAATTTTAACTATAATATTTTCTTTTTAGTGATAGGCCCTTTTAGTGGTACCCTTTAATTCTCATGGTAACCTTAGCATTATTTTCATTTTATGATGATTGTACTTAGAAGTGTAAGTTAATTCCCACAGAACCACACAGTAAGTGAAGATCCCAACCCCAGTCTGTGGGACTCTAAATTCCATATACTTTTCCCTGTTATGCTGGGGAATAATAATATTTACTGGAATCCTGATTGTTTATAGTACATTTTACATCAATTCCCTTGTTTGACCTTAGAGAGAGTTCATCTTTCTTTCACCTCTTCTATTTTCAGATGTGGATTGGAATGTGAAATTTGAACAGGGGCTTGTGTCATATTACATAGTTGAGTGCCTGGAATCTTTGGATTTTAACCATAACACGAAAGGCATTCTACAGCAGTTTTATTTCTTGTTCAGAAAAAGGCTAATATTGGAAAAAATCAAAATTACTATAGAAATATAATGTAATATAGAGCCAAGCATGCTTTGTTCCATAATGGGGTAGTTTGTCAGTGTTTTTTGGTTCATTATGTTTTTTAATTATTGGCTTTAATTGATGTTCGAGCTTTTATTTGATTATGGTGAAATATATATTCTTAACTGACAACTTGTTTAGCAGGTTCATGAATATCTGTTGATTTCCTCTTTAGTGAGAAATGAATTAGAATGTAACATTCTGAATTTTACTACATGTCCACAGGTGGTATACCCCTTTCTTCCTGCAAATCAGTATCAGAATTATTGAGTTTTTAGGTGCAAAATGAAGTGCAAAGCAAATTACCCTCATTTTTCCATCAAAGTCTTATTGCAGATTTACAACATGCAAGATGTTGTGGGGTATATGAAAATGGCTGGGACATGGTAGCTGCCCTTGTGCTTACCATACACAATGTGACTGCCATCTAAAAGACATAATACTCAGTAAATAATTTTTTAATAAAAGAATGACTGGAGGGCCAGGTGAAGTATATAAAATATGGATATAATGAAATATTGAAGTGGTCAAATACATCTAAAGTTACAGTGGGGATTTTTATAGAACTGAGTTATGGCTTCTGTGTGTGAGAACAAGGGAATACGTGCTAGGACAGGGTTTCTCAAACTTGGCACGCTTGATAGTTTGGGACAGATAATTCTTTGTTGTGGTGGGCTCTCTTTCCATTTTAGGGTTTTTTTTTTTTTTTTTTTTTTTTTTTAGAAAAATGAAAGCTGATTTTTATTTTATCATCAACAGCCATTCTTTAAAATGAACATGCATACGTAATATTCTACGCACACATCACAGTTTTTAACGTTAGTTAATAAAGGTTAAACACACAACATACATCCTTACAAAATAAGTCAAAATGCAAACTTAAAACTTTAAACAAAAGTCTTACTAATTTAAAAAAAGTTTGTGTTGGGTACCATTGTACAACACAGTTAACTTAAACATTTTCATTTTGGCTGCACATGAAAAAAGCGGCAGTAGAAAATAAAGTCAGTAAGGGCTTTTAAATAGCAGAATAGGCAGTTTTGCCATGCAGGAGAAGCAATATTAAATATTAGTTTTCCCAAAAATTCCACATTTAAAAATATTTAGTTCAAGTCACAGAATTTTTCTCAGTAGAGACCCAATGCAGTGCATAATTAGCTGCCTTAGATGGCCTGTTTGAAAGGACAATATCCCTTCAGAGTATAACTTTATGATTTGGCACAGAAAAGAAGTCTTAAGAACAAGAAGAACATGATTAAAAAAGAGGGGAGAGGAATAGAGGAAAGAAATAAAAAGCAAGAATAAATGAGATAGTAATTGCAATCACTAAAAAACTGTGCATTCTCAGTCATTGCAGAATACTGTCTTCTTTCTACAGCAGGTGCTTATTCCAGAACTGTTATTGCAGCATGGATTTAATTTGCTTGGAGGTTGTCTCATCATTCAAATGTTTTGTTGTGTACCTGAGAGCATTTAGAAGACCTTCTACACTATTAGGAGGTTGGTCCTTAAGAACTTTGATACAACCTTTCATATCAATCTTTGAAGTTTGGCAAATGCTCCCACTGGATGTACGTGGTCATAGAGGCTGATGACACCCACCATGACCCGCAAGCAGAAGGACACCGTCTCCTCATTTGTAAATCTGCTTCTGTATTCCGGCGTCTCAAGCATGCCTCTGCACACACTAGCCATGGTGCTCAAACAATCTGTGGTATTTTCTGTTGGTAAATTTTTATTCTCTGATACAAATTTTGTTGTGGCATCACTTAAAGTTTTCGGCATTGGGGTTGCCTCAGCATAAAATAAAGACATTCGATTTGCCAATTCATTATTTACTTCATTTTCTCCTTCTGCTGGAACATTATTAATCCTCCTACGACTCAGTGTTCTTCTATAATAGCTGAAATCATTCTGTATGGCAGGATTTGTCATCTTGAGTTCATCAAACCGGAGTGTGAAGTGAAGAATTTCTGCAAACTGTTTAGCAAGAGCCTGCTCTCGCTCTACATGCTGGGTCGGAGAATATGGGGTACTTGTCAAGGCTCCCAGAAGACCTCTTAATGCTGCTTCTAACCTCTGAGAAAATTCATAAAAGTTCTTTAATTTGCCTACTAGTGGAATAACTGCACCCCATGCCTTCCCTTGCAACTTCTCATCTGCTGGATGCTGGATTGCCTCTCGGATTTCATGGCCAGCTCCTCCAAATGACTGTAAGTCCTCCAAGATGCCTTCTGCATCTTTTAATACTACATTCACCTGATTATAAATCTCCTTCTCAGATTCTGGAGGCTGGGCATCTTCAGCCAGTGCTAGTGATTCTGTCCTTGTCCCTGTATCCTCCGCTCGAGCCTCCCGGCTCTCGGCCCCGCTCCTCGGCTCCTCAGCGGCGCTAGGGGGAGCTCCGGGCCCGGAGCGGGGGAGCGGCGGCGGCGGCCGGACCAGGAGCCCCTCCGCCCCTCATTTTAGGGTGTTTAGCAGCATTCCTTGCCTTTAACCAGTAGGAGCCATTAGCACACTCCTCTCCCAGCTGTGACAGCCAAAACTATCTGCAGACCTTCCAGCCCTTGTCAGATGTCCCCTGCAGGACAATATTGCCCGTGGTTGAGATCCACTGCTCTAGGGGATGTCTTTTGAGGAAGTGGGGAGCAAGGCCTTCTAAGTAATCGGGAACAAAATGAGGGAAAGCATAAATGCAGGGTGAATTTATCAGCAAGAATTAATTTTATGTGGCATAAGGATGGTGGTGTGTGAAATGGGTTAATAAGAAATAATGCTGGATACAGATCATGGATGTATTGAATACACAGCTAAGAGTTTTATTTGGAAGGCAATGAAAACCTATAAAGTTGTTGAGCAAAGGAGTGACAAGATCAGTCTTGTTTTTAGGAAGATTAATAGGCAGTTATTAATATGGGAACTGAGAGAAGACACAGGGAGCAAAGTAAGGGGACTATTAAAGTTATCCAGGAGAGAAGTAATTCTGGACAGTGGTATTACAGAGGATTAGAATGTCTGGAGTGGGAAAGGATTTAGCAACAAATTTTATGTGAGAAAAGAGGAACCAAAGATGACTATATTTTAAATTTGAGGGAAGCGGCTGTGGCTCAATCAGTAGGGCTCCCGTTTACCATATGGGAGGCCCCGGGTTCGGTTCCCGTGGCCTCCTGGTGAGGGCAGGCCCGCCCGCATGGCGTGGTTGGCTGACCCAACGAGCACAGGCAGCAAGGGGGGAATAAATGAATATAAATGAATAAATAAATAAAATCTTTAAAAAAAAAAAAATTTGATAGAGGGAAAATGGGAATGCCACTGAAGAAACTGAGATCCCAAAATGAGAAACAGGTTTTTGAGGATTATGAAACATTTCATTTTAAACACAGTAACTACCTGTTTATATGTCTTCAAAATAACCATTCTAGTTGATTAGCTTTAGTTCTGTAGGCCTGTTTGAAATTAAGTTCAATTTTGGTTCTTTCTGAACAATATACCAGATTTCTAGACCAATGCTTAAGATAAAACTTTTTAGTCATCTGTTAGTGCCTATTATAGCATAATTATATCCTGAAGAGACATGAATTAAGAAAACACAATCTTGTTCATTAATGAGACAATGTGAGAGGTGTATCAATGCTTGTTCATTGAATTTCCTGATCTATCCCCTTCTCATTTCTTTATTAAACCACACAGTCTTGAAACAGGTGTAAATTACTAAGTTTACTTCATTGGGTTATCATACTGGTATGGTAAAATACTATGGGAATACAAATGAAGGAGCAATTAATTATGCCTAGGGGCTAAGGTGCTTTTAGATTGGACCTTGAAATCTGCAGAGGCATATGGAGTAAATGTTTTCTAGACAGAAGCAGCAGTATAAGGAAAGGCAGGGAGGATTGGCAGTGCATGGTTTATAATTAAGTTGGTGTAAACATCTACAAAATGCCAAGGCCCTTAAAATGTTAGGCTTAGGGTCCCAGTAAGTCTCATGCCAGAAATGATGGTGCATTACCCTTAACTTTTCCTGGATTTCAAAATTTACATATGATTGTCTAGGAATAACTAATTTAGATTAATGAGCAAAACAGGAGCCATGTGAGTTGAAAAATGAGGATTCGCCAATTACTCTGTATGTATTCATAATACATCTACTGATATATATTTTAAATTTATATTCTTGTTAAACTCCACTGGGTATTAGGATTTTTCCCTAACCAACTATGATGTTCTAATGGACTGGAAGCTTAAAAATTGAGCAAGTGTTCCTTTTCAGCTTAATCAGTACAGTTCTCACATCTTGCTTCCCCATAGAGTTTGGGTGAGGGTGGGGGTAAATGTTGGGAGTTGGGATGTAAACTTTAATAGCTCTCCTTTATTTATAAAATGAAACCCAATATTGAAGACCATTCAGAATACCAACCTTAGTTTTGCAATTACCTTTTTTTGAATAGGTAAAGATAAATTAATAGTACATTGTAATATTTAGTACGTATAAAATATATCGCTTTCAATTAAAAAAGCTAGCTGTTTCTGACTTTGCAAATTGTAAAAAAAAAAAAAAAAGCTAGCTGCTAACAGGTTAAGCTTTTCAAGAGACGGTGGTGGAGGGACACTGCAGGAGGAAGGGTTGAAAATTCTCTTCTTGGCTCTAATGTGCCCTCTTTCCTCTTGCTTGCACAGTTGCTAGGGATGCTTCTGGACACCTAGTAGTTCTTACTGCCAAGTTTTGATGATATGGTGGCAGTCGTCTTGCTTGCTGGTCTCTAAAGGTCTGAGATTCTCTGTTTGCAAAGCCTGATCCACCGCTGAAGATCAGTTCTGGCCAAAGGCAACTCAGGGAACTTTTCCACCAAGTGGGCTACAGCCATACTCTACCCAGTGAGGCCTGAATCTCCACCTTGGGAAAAGGGAGCCCCTTCCTAGTTTGTTCTTTCCTTGATATATGAATTCAGTTTGCTTTCCAAACTGCTCTCTTACCCCTAGTGTATTGTTTCTCTTATATCCCCTCTTCATAGCTAATTCTACTATCACTTGAAAGTTCTTTATATTAAAATAATCCTTGTTCGAATTACTGGTATATGGTGGTTTCTGTCTCCTGACTAGACCCTGACTAATACAGAATTCACTGTTATATTTCTATTTTATTTTGCTTGAACTTTTTCATAATAAAAAGTTAAATAAACCAAGCTTTTGATCATACATGAAATACATTACATAAAACAAAGGACTTTTCTTTTTTGTCTACTTATTGTAAGGAAGAATCCAAGATTTACAACCAGTCGTTACTATCTTGTATATTTTTTTACTACTACATCGAGAAATTTATAGAAATTGTCACTTAAGAATATGCATATTATTTCCAGGTGTGTTAATCCAAGTTTTCCAAGACATCGTTTGTATTTACACAAAACAATGTGATTTGCTGCTGTTCCATAAGCTATAAAAGGCTTCAATTTACAAATCAAACTTTTATGAAATATTTTTTATTACAGATTCATAGTCAGCATAGTCCTTCAACGACTGTACAAGATCATCTAGTAGGTACCCTCCTTGCATAAAAGTTTCAAGATCATGCTGGGTCTTGTTTATTCTGTGATCTGTGACCCGGTTCTGTGGGAAATTATATGTCCTTATTTTCTCTGATCTTCCTTTAGTTCCAACCTATTAAAAGAAGGAAAAAAAGATATAATTTGAGATGTATTTAAGAAACACGGTAATTTAAACCTACAAATTTAACTTATCTGGAAATTAAGTTCTTGATTTATAATGTGAAACACAATGTAAGAATCAAGTCTTAAACATTATGAATCCCCAAATAACATGGAAAATGGTATAGAAAAAAGAGTACAGGATTTAAAGTCAGAAAAGTTAGTATTTAAATTCCATCTCTGCCAATTCAACAATTCAAGCTCTGTGGACTTTTAACTCTAAACCTTTGTTACTCTGTAAAACAGGGACACCACACAGTGATGATGTATACAAAGAGCCTGGCACATAGCTGATATTTAAATGGTAACTAAATATATATAATCTTTATGAATCTCATCATTTCCAGGGTGACAAGATAATGAATTTCCCATATTGAGGAATCCTTAACAGGGCTTTATAGTTATAAAATTAAATACCAAACAGGAAGATAAATTCAGTTTGCTTTCCAACTTTCTTGCTTCCATAATTTTCCAAAGATTAAAAATGAATGTCAGGGACGGGAAGCGGGTGTGGCTCAATCTATAGGGCTCCCGTTTACCATATGGGAGGCCCCAGGTTCAATTCCTGGGGCCTCCTGGTGAAGGCAAGCCAGCTTGTGTGGCGCGGTGAGCTGACGCAGCAAGACGACGCAACAAAGGGAGACAAGTAGACACAGAAAAACGCACAGCAAATGGACACAGTGAGCACAAGCAGCAAGGGGGGGATAAATAAATAAATAAAATCTTAAAAAAAAAAAAAAAGAATTTCAGGGAGTGGACACAGCTCAAGTGGTTGGGCGCCTGCTTCCCATATATGAGGGCCTTGGGTTCAACCCCCAGTACCTCCTAAAAACAAAACAAATGACAAAACCGACTCTCTGATGGACAACGGCCATCCCAGGGAATGGAGAGAGTCTGCAGCTGCAGGCAGGATAATCCCATCCATCTTATCCATGGGATATAAGCCCCCTCTCATTTGGAGGTGGAGTGGACATTACCATCCCAGACTCCTCAGGATGGGGGGAAGAGCTATGGACTAGAGTGGACTTACTGGTATTCTGTTGTAGACATATTGTGATTCAAGCAATGGAAGAAATTACAGCAGTGAGGTGGAGCCATTGGCCACTGGATGCTTCTGGGGCAGGGAGAGGGAAAAGCAATTGTAATACAGGGGCTTTTTTGGGACTTGGTAATTGTCCTGAGTGACATTGCAATGACAGATATAGGCCATTTTACACCAGCATATAACATGCAGAACTGTGTGCGAGAGAGTGTGGTCTACAATGTGAACTGTGGTCCATGCTTAGTGGCAAAGCCCCAGGATGTGTATATTCATTGCAGGTGATGTGCCACACTAATGAAAGATGTCTGTGTGGGAGGTTTGGGAGGTGGGGAACATGGGAATCCCTGTAATTTTTGTGTAACACTTATGTAATCTAAGCATCTTTTAAAATAAAAACAGAACAAAACAAAACGACTGTCATTGGGGAGTGGATGTAGCTCAGTGATTGAGCACCTGTTTCTCATTAACAAGGTCCTAAGGGTGAAAAGGACAGCCACTGTGGAAGTCAGTTTGGCAGTTCCCCTAGAAAGCTGAACAGAGAATTACCATATGACCCAGCAATCCCATTTCTTGGTATATACCTAAAAAAATTGAAGGTAGGGACTTGAACAGATATTTGTATACCTGTGTTCATAGCAGCATTACTCACAATAGCCAAAAGGTGGAAGCAACCTAAGTGTCCATCAACCAATGAATGTTTAAACTATAAAAATGTGGTATATCCATATAATGGAATATTATTCAGCCATAAACAGGAATGAACTTCTGATATATGAGATAACATGGATAAACCTTGAAAACATCATTTAAGTGAAATAAGCCAGACACAAAAAGATATATATGTACAATCCCACTTACATAAAATGTTAGAACACGCAAATTCTAGAGAAAGAAAGTAGATTACAAGGTATCAGGGGCTGGAGTGGGATGGAGAATGGGGAATTAATGCTTAAATGATACAGAGTTTCTGTTTGGAGAAATGGAAAAGTTTTGTTAATGGATACTTGAAACTATTTAAAAATGAAAAATATTATGTTGTATATACGTTACCACAATAAAAAAAAAAAAAAAAAAAAGAATGGGAACTCAGTATACCTTTTTAAAAGTACCTTTGGTTAAAAGTCTGGGAAAAATGTCCTAGTAACATCAATAATAGTAAGATTACTATGAAACAAGTATAACCTTTGGGTAAGCTTCTTGGATTATTTTCTTATTTTGACAAATATAGTAAAACAATTTTGGCACATATGGTTTAAAAGTGAGTTATCTAAAAATATTTTTGTCCTTTAGAAGCATTTTTAAAATTCAGTTTTACCTGAATCTTTCTAGCATTGTATCTTTTATTTGTTTCTTCTTCTAGGTGCATGCTGTAAAGTTTTGCACGTAACTTTTTCATAGCCATCTCTCTGTTTCTCAGTTGAGATCTCTCTTGTTGGCATTCAGAGACAATACCTGAATAGTGTTATGAGAATTAAAGAGTTTTAATAGAAAAATCTTCTGTATTTCTTATCAAGGAACACTCCTTTTCTTTCTTATCCTTTTTCTTCTTCCTTTATGAGGGGGAAAATAGGACTCCAATATAAAAGGAAGACTGTATAAACTTAACAATTAACTTTTATAATGTTTATCAGAAAATTGAAAATTTAAGTTTGATCTGTAGTACAAAATATTTCCTTACTGAAGGCATACATACAAAACAATAAGCATATATCACTGTTCTCCCACACCCAGTTAGCCACCATAATTTTTTTTAAAAAGTAATAACTACTCAATAGAGAAACTGAAAATATATAATATTAATATACTATTACATAAGACATCATCTTGAAGTTTAATACGAAGATTTCCCCATGTTTAAAAAAAACAAAAACACATTAATCCAAACTGCCACCAAACATTACCAATCAATGGAAATTATGCCAAATTGAGATGTCATATTAAGATTGTTTTCTTTACAGATAACTGAGGTTTGTTATCCATGTGCTTTTACATGTAAATCACAGTAATAATACTTGTACAACATAGTCTACCTAATAGATAGATACTGAAGGCTTAAGAAAAATTCAGATATAGCCCAGTTGCCTAACTATGTAGATCCAGAATGCCTAGAGGTCAGTGGATGAACTTAACAGAAAGAACCTCCATGTCCTAGTGTTTAGAACATTTTCTGATAAAGAAGAGCCCTTAATAATTAGTTCACTGTGAAGATTTTGTTTTTTAGTAGTAAAAACTAAGTATAAACTTCAGAAGGCTACCTGGAAGGACTATCATACATCTCTTCATAATCACTAATAAGGAAATTCCTTGGGTTAAAAGATCCTGCTTTCTTTCTGGCTTTGCAATTATTCTGCAGAGCAGAGTTTCGGCTAAGGATGAATCTAAATAAATTTAAGTATTTAATAACAGGATCCTTAGTTGTATATATTCCTCTGGCCACTGAAGATCCATTTCAGTAGAATGTTAGTCAAGTTATTCCAGATATTGATTTTTTCTTCAAGGTTTGACGTTGAAGACATAAATGCATACCTGTTGGCAGATGAACTATGCGGACTGCACTATCTGTAGTATTCACATGCTGCCCACCAGCTCCACTGGCTCGCTTAGTATCGATTCTCAAATCTTTAGGATTAATCACCAGATTAATCTATATATAAAGAAGAAAAGTTGGGATTAAAAAGATATAGTGACTGTTCAAAGGCAAAACTATCCATTTATAAATATGAATATAAGACACCTACAGACCTTCTAAGATTTAGAAGGTATACTTTTAAGAATAGGAAAGTAGTTGGGAGGATGCCATTTTAAACTTATTTTTTGTGAAAGAAAAGAGGATAAAAATATAGTACAAAACAAAAACAAATCTTCCTTCATCCTCAAAAACTCATCTTCTCTGTAAATTACCCTCTTAACACATGAACAGTAGAACTTAGCTACTATTAGCAATGTGAATACATTGGCTAACAAATTTTGTGGAATATTTCTTATTTCAAAAAAGTTCAGGGAAGCGGCTGTGGCTCAATCAGTAGGGCTCCCGTTTACCATATGGGAGGCCCCGGGTTCGGTTCCCGGAGCCTCCTGGTGAGGGCAGCCCACCCACGCGGCATGGTTAGCTGACCCAGCGAGCACAAGCAGCAAGGGGGGGATAAATGAATAAATAAATTTAAAAAATCTTAAAAAAAAAATTTAAAAAAAAAAAAAAAAAAAGTTCAGCGGAGGAAAAAGCAATGGTAGTTTGGGAACTATGGGAAGGGTTTATTTTGTTCACTCTTAAATAAGGGTGGACTTAAACATATCTGGAGGAAAAGGTAAGGCAAATGGAAAGAGTAAAGTATATGAAGTATGGATTTAATTCATGCATGCACTGGGATCTAATATCAGGATAAGCCTCTGTCACAGGAGTCACCATCAAAAGCACCAGATTTAAGAAGCTGTTTTGTGAACCACTTGGTGACATGACCACAAACTTGGCAGTAGGAATCCTACCATTCTATAGGCCCTCCATGTCTCCCGTGGAGCTCTCTCGTAGGGATGCTAGAAGAATTAGGTGAGATGATATATGAACCTCAGTCTCCATCTTTTCCTGAAAATGTCTTCCATCTCCCTGCTTAAACCAAAGTGACTAGTATCTAGATGTAGCTCGTGCCCTTTATTCAGTCCTCACTCTTCCCATTAACTGTTCTTTTCCTCATTGAGGCTTCACACAAATAAATACATCTAGAGAAGGAACTCAATCACCCCTATTATAGAGTCAGACAGCATTGTTTCCAAAGATTAATAAACAGAAAGCCTCAATTAAATTTGGCTCAAATCACCCATACTTAATTCTGAAAAACAGGTCAGATATTTTCTATAAAAGTAGTTTTTCAGCAGAAGGGATGTAAGCAAAACAGAACTTCTCAATTAGTTATTTTACAAATGTAATAAGAGATTGAGAATTTGCTTTGTGAGAATAAAAGTACACTCATAATATAACTGAGTTGTAAAGTAGCAATTCTGTAGTTAACCCTTGTTAAAACAGGATTCTTGCTATTAATACCTTGGGAAGGTGTTAAGTCATTAAGAAGGCAATTAGTCTTAGACTTTATTCAAAGTATGATAAAATCTAGTCCTTTTACAAGGAAAAAGTTAACATTGTTCCACCTAAAGAGATGATCTCACAATATCTACCTTAAAGTTAGTGGTAGAGAAAAATTAATAGACAATGCGAGGCTGGGTTGTTCACAAATCCTTAATTCTTATCCTCTATTGTAAAGTCATACATTTTAGACTGACAGTAAACTCTGAGTGGTACTCTGGGGGCAAGCTACTGTGCCAGCCCCAGGATTCCAAGGAGAGAGGGGATTATTATGCCTTACTTCAGTAGGCTGGGGTAAGATTGCTACAGTCATGGTGCTCGTATGGATGCGGCCTTGCCTTTCCGTCTTTGGCACTCTTTGTACTCTGTGCACACCTCCTTCAAATTTCATATGCTTATAGGCTTCTGAACCCCCAATGCTGGCAGATGCATGTCTAAGGCCACCTTGAAAATATAGGGAAAATATAATTCTTTTATTATTCCTGCCACTTCTAAATAATTGACCATCATTTCTACCATCTTGAAATATATTTAAAAGTCACAAGAAAATATCATATAAGCCTATAGACTGTAAAACATTCATTAAAAACCTTCAGCAAGTCTATGATATCCATCCTTTTAATTTTTAATATCTTTACTACTTATTTATTAAACATAAAGCATTTATACTGCTAACAAACTCATTCAATAACAGATCTAAAAGACCACTTTTAAAAGACCATTAGTCAGTATTAATGAATGACTAATAGTTCACATGCTGTATTAAAATTGGTACATTTGTATTCAAAATTATTAGGTAAATGATTAACAAAACTACTTCAGCATCACTGCAAATAAATTCTAAGTCTAGCAATAGCCTTACTTTTCCTAGCACACATATAGATAAATAAATTAAATCTATACTTTACTCAAAAACAGTTTACTGACCTATTTCACTTTGAATATATTCCAGGGTCTCAAAATGCCACCTTTTAAATGCAGCATATTGCTGATACATATCAAATATCTCTGAAGTAAACAACATTGCTTCCTGACCCCCAACTCCTGCAGTTACCTCCAGGACCAAATCATTTTCATCTGTTTCTTCTGAGGGAACCAAAAGTAAGAAAATCTGTAAATACAAAAATGCCACCCCTCCTATAATTAAGAACTACTTACATACTTACAACTTAAAAAAAAAAAAAAACTAAATAAGATACAAGTATTTTAGGTATTTAACTTAGTTAAGTTTCCTTAAAATAATTTAATATTGTTGAGAACTGTTCAACCATCTTGTCAATCAGAATTGCATAAACTGTAAAACTGTCGAAACTTTCACAAACCATTAAAGGAATATTTTACAAATATATTACAAATGCTTTAAGGTTCACCTAAAAGTTATAGGCTTATTTTTATTTCTTTTGAGTTCATGTATGCTTTATATCAATTTCTTATTCAGTTAAGAGCTTACTGTGAGTAGGACATTATACATTCTGTAGAATGCAAAATAGAAGATTCTAGCTCTACCCTCTTGAAATTTAAGGCCTAGTGGGCAGAAAAACAAAAGCACTCAAATTGTATTTGTATTTTTCCATTAATCTTCCTTAATATGGAAGAGAAACTCGCAATTTTGGAACTCAAAGTGCCCTTAAGAGAGGATTTGTTTCAATTCCCTTATTTTTCATTAAAGGAAACTCAGTTAACAGAAGTCAAATGACTTTTTAAAGGGCAAAGTGCTGTAATTGGCAGGCACAAAAACTGAAGTCAGTCCTCCTTCCATTACAAATAGTATGTTTCACACTTATGTATATGCTAGGTACGGGCTATCGAATAAAGGCTTCTTAGAATATGGGTGAATTAAAAAGAAAAGCTATCAACATTTCTTGGTTCCTGAATATATGCATGGTAACTGTGCCAAGCACTTTTCATACTTTAAAATCTTGAGTAGGTACTATTAACAGCTCTACCTTATGATATGAAAACTAATTTTAGAGAGGTTGAATAATCCAGTTGCTCACTATTAGAAAGTGGAAGAGCTAGAATTTGAACCCAAATTTACCTGAGTTCGGAACTATCACACTTCATGTTGGTCGAAAACTATACCTGTTACTATTTTTATATTACTCTAGCCTCTGCCTAAACAACATGATCATTCAAATCTGGAACTAAGAAATGGTAGACTTTTGTTTGTTGATTACGAGCCAATAAACAGAAACTTTTAATATGCATTGCCTTTTATTTCAGGAGAATTTGAGAAAATGGGTATATGGCAAGTTACACTGGAATTTTTACCCTCTATTGGAACTTTCCCTTTAGAGTAGATAGTGGGAATGTTAATTTTTGGTAAGTTCCACATGTGGTTAGAAGAGGTAGAATCTCTAAACTAAGCTCCCCTTCTCAGTTCCTTCCTTACCTGAACATATTCTTTCCCTTATATCCTCAGAGATAATCACTGTACACCTTTAAGCTCTGTTTTACAGATTTATCTGAGCAAAGTGTGCTTCTAATTTCATGTGATTATTCTTCATATAATTCTTATATATTTTCCCACAAATCTCCTGGATGTAAAACCAAATACATAAAAATCTGAGGGCCTTCTCTAGTGCCAAAGACGTGAAGATAAAGAAATATTCTTGCCTCTGAGGCACTCACACTCTTAACATCACTCTATAACCTCTACTATCCATCATCTATCCACACCCCAGTCCCCACCCGTTAAAAACAAAACAAAACAAAACAAAAAAAAAACCAAAGAGGGGAAATATAATCCAATTTCATTGCCTTTCCAGAAAATATTATTAAAGTGACACTCATCTTACTTTCAGAGCTCTACAATTCTGTTAGTATGATAAACCATAAGAAGTGTGCTTTTTCCATCTAAAGATCAGTTCATTCTAAATAGTAATAGCTACTTACTTCTTTTTTTTTCAATAGAGAAATTGTAGGTTTACACAAAAATAATGCATAAAATACAGGGTTCCCATATACTACCCTATTCTTAAACACCTTGCATTGCGTGGTGCATTTGTTAAAATTGTTGAAAGCACATTTTTATAACAGTATCTTTAACTATATTCTACGGTTTAACTTAGAGGGTTCACTGTGTTGTACAGTTCCATGGATTTTTTATTAAAAAATTTAATCTAGGAAGCGGCTGTGGCTCAATCAGTAGGGCTCCCGTTTGCCATATGGGAGGCCCCGGGTTCGGTTCCCGGGGCCTCCTGGTGAAGGCGGGCCCGCCCACACGGCGTGGTTGGCTGGCCCAGCGAGCACAAGCAGCAAGGGGGGATAAATGAATAAATAAAATCTTAAAAAAAAAAAAAAAAAAAAAATTTAATCTAGTAACCCCTGTCACCATCTTTGCTATCTGACTCTACACTGGCTTGTGCTCTCAGACGGAGTTCAGGCTTCCTATCAATAAGGTCAGCTTAAGGCAAATGCAAAGTATAAGGAACTCCTGGTCTTTTCTAGGCCTGTGTCTTTTCCTGGGCTTGTGCTTGCTCGTGGCTTTAGGAGTTCCTGTTTACAGGAGTTTGAACGCTCCCTCTCCTGGGTTTTCCACAGCAAGTTTTAAAACGGCCATCCCAGGGAATGCAGAGAGTCTGCAGCTGCAAGCAGGATAATCTCATCCATCTTCCCCATGGGCTATAAGCCCCCTCAAATGGAGGTGGAGTGGACATCACCATCCCAGACTCCTCAGGACTGGGGGAAGAGCTGTGGACTAGAGTGGACTTACTGGTATTCTACTGTAGACATATTGTGATTCTAGCAATGGAAGAAATTACAACATTGATGTGGAGCCAGTGGCCACTGGAGGCTCTGGGGGCAGGGAGAGGGAAAAGCAGTTTTAATACAGGGGCTTTTTCGGGACTTGGGAATTATCCTGAGTGACATTACGACAGATATAGGCCATTTTATACCATCATAGAACGTTCAGAACTGTGTGGGAGAGAGTGTGGTCTACAATGTGAACTATGGTCCATGCTTAGTGGCAAAGCCCCAGGATGTGTTTATCAATTGCAATTAATGTGCCACACTAATGAAGGATGTTTATGTGGGAGGAGTGGGAGGTGGGGTGTATGGGAATCCTTTTATTTTTTGTGTAACATTTATGTAATCTAAGTATCTTAAAAAAAAAAAAAAAAAGCAGCTAAGCCTTTGCCCCAGATCATCAACGGCAACTGTTTCTTACACTGCATTTTTTTTTGTCTCAAGCTGTTCTTGCCTGGAGGACAAATTCTGGGGGCTAAGGGAGCAGGCTAGAGAGGACCAGTCAGTCTTTCCCAGCTGGAACAAGGCCAGAGACCCACAAAGGGAGCACTGACCAGCTCTAAACTGCCCTGGGGAGGGGATAAAGCAGGGGCCAGGAAGGGTACCATGAGTTCCTTCCATGGCTCCCCAAAGCTCTGCTTTCTTGACTCTGCCCCTACTCAGCAAATGCAGCTTCCTCTGCAGCTCTGAGGGAGCATACTGCCCTACAGTCTCCTCAGCCGCCCTGTGCAGGGCAGGCTGGAACAGTGGCTGTCCTCGGAGTGGGCTGGACCTCACTGCTCCTTCTGGGTGGGTGCTTGGCAATCACCCAGAGAGCAATTTACTCGTACTTACTGTAACTTACCAGCTTCTTCCTCCTGCTTTTCCCTGGGTGCTGTACAGAGTTCTATTGGACTCTGGAAATTCAAAACAATTGATTCAGACAGTTCCTGCCTATTTAGTAGTAGTTCTGGTAGAAGGACTGATTCCTGGAGCTTCCCACTCCACCGCCTTCCCAGAGTTCCCCTCAGCTGGTTACTTCTTGAGTTGTTTTTATTAACCTCTATTAAAATACATTAGAAGTAATACCAGAAATAGCAGAAACTCTTTGCACAAATACCATACCTGATGCTTCAACTGAGTTATTTCTGTTTGACACAAAGTTATTTCATTCTCTGCAAGTTTCCTTAAGTCTTCATTCTCATCTAAGAAAAAAAGGCAGCAGTTTAAATTTTCCTTAATTACTGTTAAATTGTCAACAGACTTCAAGATAATAGTTTTATTGTTATTGTTGCTGCAAGGAAAAATAAAATGTCTATCTTGCCCTTATAATCATATGCCATTAATTAAAAGTAGAATTTACACATTAGACTTCCATAAGTGTGGCAGTTTGATATTATTTATGAATTCCAGAAAGAGATATTATGTTTGTACACTGATCTGTTCCTCTAGGCATGATACCTTTTGAATGATTTAAATTCACAGGCTTTGTTACTTGATTAAATCAAGATTAGGGGTTTAATTCAACCATCATCAAGGCGTGCATGGTTGAGTCCCCACCCCTTGGTGGGCTTTATAAACGGACACTCTATCGAGAAGATGCACAAAGAGAGGCAGCTCCATAGACACGCAGAGGGCCTGGGAAGAGAGATGAGCCATTTACCTGATAGTTTACAGCTGACCTTGCGAAGAGACCAGAGCAGCTAAGCCCAGAAAGAAATGAGCCCCAGGAAGAGAGATGAGCCCTATGCCAGCCTATTGCTGAAATCAGAAGATGCTGGCCCCACAGAGCCTTAAGAGGGAAGAGGAAGGCTGAATCCTTGCAGACATTGCCTGCCATCTTGTTTCAACATGTGGCAACAGAGTTTGGTAAGGAAGTAGCCTTAAGTTGTACTCTTTAGGGCCTTGAAACTGTAAGCTTTTACCCCAAATAAATACCCTTTATAAAAGCCAACAGATTTCTGGGACTTTGCATCAGCACCCCTTTGGCTGACTAATATAATAGGTATGTAGCTTTAAAAAAAAAAAAAAAAAAACTTTTCTGATGATAAAAGAAGCCATGTAAAACTAAAAGTAAAAAATATTTGGTTTCCGGAAGTGGATGTGGCTGAAGCAATTGGGCTCCTGTCTACCATATAGGAGGTCCAGGGTTCAATTCCCAGGGGCCTCCTGGTGAAGGCAAGCTGGCCGGCGTGGAGAGCTGGCCCACATGGAGTGCCGGCCCAAGTGGAATGGTGGCCCGCGTGGAGGGCTAGTGCAGCAAGATGACACAACAAAAAGAGACACAGAGGAGAGACAATAAGAGGCAGCAGACCAGGGAGCTGAGGTGGCACAAGAGATTGAGCACCTCTCTCCCACTCCAGAAGGTCCCAGGATCGGTTCCTGGTACCACCTAAAGTGAAGACAAGCAGACACAGAAGAACACACAGCGAATGGACACAGCATATGGGGGGTAGGGAGGGGGATAAATCAATAAACCTTTTAAAAATATATATATGGTTTCTGTATAGAAAAATATAAAGAAGCTAATTAAAATTTTCAATAATCCTAACTCCAAGAAATATTCATATTAACAAAAATGGTTTTAACCTTTCCAACTCAGACTGTACAAGAGCAAATGAATGCATTCAGCTATTCAGAAAAACCAGATGGGTGGCAGAATGTTCTATCAGTTAAATAAAAAGTATAAAGTTATTAAATGTTTTATTAGTTTCATTAGTATAAAACAAGCGCCCATCCAAACATTCAGACCCTGCCTCATGTTTATAGAATATTTACATGAAGTAGTTTTCTCTTATGTTTCACCCCAATTCTTGTTTCACCTTTGACTTCGCAGTTTTACCCTATAAAATACACTATCTCATTCCCCTACCATATGGACAGCATGCAGCCTATGGAAAGAGGGATAGGAAGGAGGGAAGGGAAAAATTTTAGCTATTACAAATTGCTCTTTCATGAAAGAACAAACTCTTACAAAGTACCAATTTGTATGTTTCTTTATTAAGAATCAACCATGCGGGGAACTGGGGATAATATATATATAAGGCCTGCTGCCCTCAAGACAAGAATTTTTTTTTTTTTTTTTTTTTTTTTGAGGTACCTGGGGCTGGGGATTAAACCCAGGACCTTGCATGTGGAAAGTCAGCACTCAACCACCAAGCCACATCAGCTTCCCCAAGTTGGCTTTCTCATTGGTTTTGCTTGTTGTTTGTTCTTTAATTTTTTTCAGGAGGAACCAGGAACCAAACCTGGGACCTCCTGTGTAAGAAGCAGGTGCTCAACCGCCTGAGCCACATCCCTATAATTTTAATTAGCTCCTTTATTTTTTTTCCTAAGGAAGAAAAAGTCACAAATAACAACACCTTAAGATATTATGTGATTAAATATTAAAATAGCACTTTGAAGGACTGCTAGAATTTCCTTTTTTTTTTTCCCCTCAGTTTTTTCAGTGGGCTAGAAAAAGGGAAGAAGATTAATTCAAGGAGAAATAATGACAAGAGCAAAACTGAGATGAACAATTTCAGGAAGTGTTGGGGGAAAGGTAGGGAATAATTTTGGCATGAGTTTAGTATGAAAGACGTCTGGTGAATTGGTAAATGTGTTGAATTAGGAAAAGGAAGAATGAGTTCTAGCACTAGCTGAATTCTAAGAGCACTAGTTCTTAGGGCAACACATCCAGCTTCCCCAAGTCTCAGTTATCTCAAAATCTCAAAATGACAGACTTGAGCTGGATGATCTCAAAAGTGCTTTTCAGTTATGAAATGCTAAATTCTGTAAAGCTAAGGAGACTGGAACCAGATTCTAAAAATACCTTAATTTTTATTTAACCCAATATAGTCAAAATCTTTTCATTTCAAGATGTACTCAATATAAAAAATATTAACATTTTTTCCCCCTTACCAAATCTTCAAAACCCACTGTGTATTTTACAATTAAACCATAAGTCAATTCTGACTGGCCACATTTCAGGTGCTCAATAGCCACTTATGGCTACTGGCTACGGTATTGGATAGTGCAGCTCTAGGTTTAGACTCGGTCGTTACTCAGAGACAATGGTAATGCACTCTGTCCCTATGGTTATTCCAGTTCTTAAAGAACTCCTTCAATGTCATTCAATCAGGACATATTTACTGGGCACCTACCATATGCCTGCTTTCTCCTTCCCTTCCACCTAAAAATACGTTCAATTTTCTTCATCCTAAAAGGGTCCTCCTCTTAAACCCTTCAAGTTACCACCTTCTGTCACTGCCTCTTTTCCCACCCAAACTTCTGGAGATAAGATGCTGTATTTTACATCTCAACTTGTGACAGTTAATTATATAATCATATTAACAAAGTATTTTTATCAAAATCACCAGTGACAAAATTGTCAAATCCAAAGGTTTATTTCAGTATATAGTTACTTTCTTTTTAAGTTGGGTACTAACTTCTTGAAATTTTCTTTAATTGATTTCTACAGCTTAATTTGTCTGGTTCAAGGTCCCAAAGGTCTGGCTGTTCTTGATCTTTTACAGTTTCCTATTCTGCCTGCTCCTCAAATATTGTGTTATATTCTGGCCTTGTAAGTCTTGATCCTATCTCTATAAATTCTCCCCGAATATTCTCATATATTTCTAAGGCTTAATTTATTATCTGTATGCTGAGAGTTCTCATATAATGGCAAGTCTTTCCTTGGAATTGTTTCTCCTTCACCTTAGAATGTCTTGTGAGTCAGACCTATGCCTACCCATCACCTCTCACTAAAGACTGTTTCAACAGCCTCCTCATTGGCCTTTCAGCTATCAGGACCCCAGTACTCCAATTCATCCTTGAAATGCTTAAAAACTTCTGTTGACTTCCCATTGTCTACATGAAAAATCCAAATTTTTTTGTCATGAAGATTCTTAACTTTCTGATTCCAGTTTTCTATTACACTATCCTCTCTCACACCTACTATACACACCTCCCACATTATATTTCCCAATTTGGAACTTTTATCCTTGCTGGTCACCTGGCAACCTTATGCTTACTATTCAAGATTCATTTCAAATGCCCACCTTTGCTTTCATAATACTCTGCTTTATTGGAGAGATTAAAACAGAATAAACTCTTATCCACTTACATTTTTCCTTAATTTTTTTTTTTTTAAGATGATGCCAGGAATTGAACCCAGGACCTCATACCTGCAAAGCGTGTGCTCAACCACTGAGCTATACCCGCTCCCTCTTTAACTTTTTAAAACACCTCTCTTCCTCACTAGACTGTGAGCTCCTAAAAGGTAGTTCTGTAACTTTCTCCAAAAGATGGATTTCCAAAATATCCTTCCTTTACATTCTAGGCATCTTCCTTTTCTCTTGAATCACTTAATGCAGATTCTCCTTACCCCTCTCTTAAGACTTGTGCATTAACCTCCTAGTAGGTTTCCATGGCATCTTTGTTTTTCTTGTGTGTGTCTTTTTTTTTTTCTTCTCATTTTTGGTTTTTATTTTATTTTATTTTTTTTGTCTTTTTTTTTAAAGATTTTATTTATTTATTCATTTATCCCCCCCTTGCTGCTTGTGCTCGCTGGGTCAGCCAACCACACCGTGCGGGCGGGCTTGCCTTCACCAGGAGGCCCCGGGAACCGAACCTGGGGCCTCCCATATGGTAAACGGGAGCCCCACTGATTGAGCCACAGCCGCTTCCCTAATAAATGAATCTTAAACAAGAAAAATAGAATGGAGCCTCCTAAGAAAAAACCAACCATTTTTTCTATAGAAAGACTTGAGATTCAATACGTGAGAAGATCACTTGGTACCCAAGCATAGAAGATATATCTCAAGAGATCGAAAAAACTAATACTCAAGACTAGAAGTACCACGAAAGTACTGTCTTTATAGTGCTGGTTGTAAGCCTAGAAAAAAATGTAGTATTGGCCAAAAAAAACCAACCAAACAAAAAAAACAGCACAAGATGAAAAAAATAAAAGCCTAGAAATACAACCTAAAAAGCGGAAAAGAATTACCACCTAAAAAAAAAAAGGCCCTGGTTGGACAATTACATAGTAACAGCTATTTTTACGCACTAGGTTAAAAGCCGAAACCACTCAGACTGCGTTCTCTCCCTCTCGCTCCCCCAAAGTGGGAGAGAAGAACTTTTTTTTCCCATGCCATCTTTGATCCCCATTCCTGGTTGACTTCACAAATCAAATTCCCAAGGGACAGAGTAAATCCTAGCATTCACCAATCTGAAAGCTTCTGCTATTCTCTTTGGCCAAGAGAAAAAAATTAACCTCTTTAGATTAGTATTTGATTCCCCTTATGAAATGGTTCCAACCTGCCAGTCCCCAGAACCTCTCCTTTTCCTTTGTTAACAAAGAATGCAGTGCTTAAGAACATGAAATCTGGAGTCAGTCAAATACAACCTCCAATCCTTACAAGTTGTTGCCCCCTGAGCTGAGTTATTTTACCTCTCCATGCCTCAGGTTCCTCTTCTGTACAGTGGGTCTAATAGTACCTACCAAACAGTTTGTTAATGTGAATTGGATAAGTTAGCGAATAAGGCATGCTCAGCAAAGCCTGGAGAATGGTGAGGGATCAATAAAGGCAAACCATTACTAAATCCTTTAAGGATATTGTATCTTTTATTCCTCTGAAAGGCCTTCCCAACAAGTTGTCCTTGCTCACTCTCTAGGTTGTTATTCATATATTTGTTCTTACTTGTCAGCTGTATTATACCTTTCTAGAGCCTGTGTACTTGAACTGTGGTCCATGTAGAAGCAGGTGGGCATGACCTGGGAGCTTGTAGACATGCACAAATTCAGGCCCCATCCCTGATTCACCGGGGCAACTTGTTATGAATGCTTATTACTAGGTTTCAGATTCTGAGTCATAAATCTGGTTTTAACAGTCATCTCTCCTCATGCTACTGCAGGTGGTCTCCTTTCCACATTTTGAGAAACACTGCTCTGGCACACACGTTTTGTCCTTGGTGAGCTAATGAGCTTCTGGCAGAGAGCACGCAGCCAATAGATGTCACCTAGCTAAGACCTATAAAAGGGGGGCGGAGAGGACAAAATGCACACGCTAAGGCGACTTGACCTCTGGCAAGTGATTCAAGTCTCAAACTCGGGTAGCGTGCAGCCACCTGGCCTGCGGCTTCGTGGGTAAGGCAAACGAGGAGTCAGGAGTCTGCTCTGCACCTCTGTCCCAGGGCGCGGCCCTACCGTGCAGCAAGCGCTCCGTCTCCCGCAGCTCGTGCTCCTTCTCGCCCAGCAGTTTGGCCGCCGCCAGCAGTTCGGGCCCCCTGCCCGGCAGCCGGGCCTCAGACCCTGCCTGGCGCTCGAGGAAAGTCCGCAGGGGCCCTCCGCGGGCAAACAGGTCTTCCAGCGGCAGGCTTCCGTAGCTGATGGGCCGAGGGGCCGGGCCAGGGGCCCCGCGGGCCCACAGACGCCGCGCGACACCCCACAGCAGCCGGGGCCGCATCGCTAGGCCGAGCCCCCGACCCTGTGGCGGCCGAAGGAGCCAGACGGCTCAAGTCTCGCGACAGGGCGCGAGGAGTGGACCTCGGAGCGCGAGCGGAACTTGCCCGGCGCCTTCCCGGAAGCCCCGTGGGGGGACTTTTTGAGCTGAGCACGAAGCCCTTTTGGTTCTTCGCCGAGGCCGGAAGCTGAGAAGGCGGAACGGAAAGCGCGGGGTGGTGCGGGAGAGGTCGGCACCTCATCTCGGCCCTCCGTCTGGGTTCCTCTTTTTCCAGGCCTGGGGCCGCGGATTTACTCCCCAATCCTGGAGCGTGGCCTCAGGTTTGCAGCGGGAGCGGGCTAGACTCCCCCGCGGGGACCGGAGCCACAACCCGGAAGGCGCCTACAGGACCAGCCTGGCCTTTCCTCTCCCAGAGCCGAGTGTGGTATGGCCATTAGTGGTGGTGGAGGGGTGTGTGGGTGTGTTTTCTCCTTACCCCCCCCCCTCCTTTTTTTTCCTCTGCTGAAGCCTCTCTTTTAAAATGTGGGTCATGCGCCACTTCATGAGGATGTGACACCAAGTGTAAAGACGGAGAGATTTTACAAAACCTGTTTTACTGCCCTGGACCTGCCGTGAGAACCTGATACCCCTCTGAGCCTCCTAAGCTTGTTCATCTTCAAAGAGGTTGAGTGATTCCGTGTTCCAGCAAACTACAGCGCAGCAAAGCCTTCTCCGGTAGCCCATCTCCCACCTCTCCCCCAAAAGCTGCAGCTAGCAGATAGGTGCCAAGATTACTGCAGTTTTTGGTGTAGTGTTTTGCAGAGGAATGGATACGAGGGAATAAATACAACCAAGACACGACCGGGGCATGCAAGGGTTGAACACTTAATCTGGGAACTCCCGCTATCTAAATGGTTCGGACAGTGTCTACTAAATGGTGAGTATTCGCACAGTTGAAAGATCAAACAAAAAAATGAGAGCCCTTGACAAGGTTAAAACACCTGTTAATATCTAATAAAAACTATTCAGGTTAAGTTTAAAATAATCCTTATAAAATGACTTTGCTTTGCCTCTTCACCCGTCACACTAAATACGAAAATGCCAAGTGAAGTGGAAGAACGAACTGACTCTCCAAATAATATAAAGCAAAAATAGGTTTTGATACTTAAAATCTACAACTGATTTCCTCAGTTCTTTGCTTCACTTTGAATGTACATTCAAGCCACACTGCTTTATGAAATTGTTTTACCTTAACAGTGGTTGAAGCACATTTAACTCCCATCTTAGAACAGAACTGGTCAGGTTATTTACATCTCTATTTGAAACACTATTTCATTTGAGTTGGATGTGAAAAAGTCCCTCTTGGCTGAATTGTCAAAACATAAGGCATTTCAGGAATAATACTTTATTATTTATAAAAGGTGCAAACTTATAATAAGCAATAACCTCATAGAACAATGTCAAGAATCCAACCAAAATTTATTCTTTTCCCTCAGATGCATAAGCAATTTAAGTAACACAATTAAGTGGTACCTTTTATTCCTGTAGTGTTACACCAATGAGAAAACATTAACATCTAAGGATACATGGGTGAATTCTTTATTAATTCAAAACATTTTAAGAAAGTGTAATGCAAATGCATTTTACAATAATATCCATCAGTTTCCACAATATAGTCAAATGAAAACAGCTGTAGTTTGATTTGCTTTGAAAATGCAAAGGAATATACTTAGTTTGAGACTTCTGAATTTTCTTACATTATTATCATGCTCAAATTCTACTACATGTTGAAAAATCTAGCATTTCAAGAAGTCTATTGTACATAGGTAAAATGATGAAATAGAATCAAGGACAGGAGAGGGAAGCCCACAACAATTTATACTGGAGGAAAAATAATCTGGATTGTTTAATCCATCTGTGATTACCTACAGTTATTTTGGAATTGCAAAATAACCTAGCATGGTGCCACTGAAGTTGTGTTCATGCATTCAAAACTTCCTTATGGTCCATTAATCCATACCAGTGGAGTCCAAAATATGGATATAGATATTCAATATAATTTATACAGAACCAAACACATTGAAATTCTTTTTAATATTTAGCAAACATCATGAAATCATATACAAGAAACATTACATTTGTGACAAACAGATTAAAGCTAAAAAAAATATCATGTCTCTTACATGATTTCAATATTCATTTTTCAGTGGAGGACAATATAGAAAGGCTCTCTGCAAAATGGTTATCAATTTAAATTACCTTTTATGACGTTTAGTAAGACTAAGAGTTTTACTACCCAACTGATAGTAGAGGAATAAAGTAATTATACAGGTAATTCAAGGGAAAGACATTGCATTTTCACCTCCATTATGTGTATATTCAAGCTAACACTTTTGTAGTTCTATTTTTCCATTTCACTTTCCAGTTTATTATATTCTTTGGTACCATTTGCTAGTAATCATTTAATGGAACATAATAGTGTTGAGGAAACTGCTCAGAATTGTTAGCTCAGTGTAAGTGCCCAGGAAATTTACCTCCAACATAACTTAAGAAAAAAAAAGTACTAGGGTTAACTTTACAGGGGAGAAAACTAACAGGTGATCAAAGTCAACATCAAAAGTGACAGCATGTTGATAATATGTACCCTTGATATGTGATGGGAATGACACTTCTGTTGCCTTCCTTCCAAAAACCCATAACCCCAGTCTAAATATGCTAAAAAATATCAGACAAATCCCAATTGAGGGGCATTCTACAGAATACCTGACTAGTAGTCCTCAAATCTGACAAGGTAGGAAGCGGATGTGGCTCAAATGGTTGCGTGTCCGTCTGCCATATGGAGGGACCTGGGTTCGATCCCCAGGACCTCCTGGTAAACTGTCAAGGTCATCAAACATAAGGAAAGTCTGAGAAACTCACAGGTAAGAGGACCCTACGGAGATGTGACAACTAAATGTAATGTTGGTATTCTGGATGGGATCCTGGAACAATAAAAAGACATGAAGTAAAAACTAAGGAAATCCGAAAAAAACTATGAACTTGATAATGGCGTCAATATGTCCTGTCCTAATGTAAAATGTTAATAGGGAAAATGGGTGGGGTATCTCTCTCTGCAATTTCTCTGTAAATCTAAAACTGTTGTAAAAGTTTAATAAAAATTATTTGAAAACATAACCATCTTCATTCTTTTCATATTTTCATTGTAAAATTATGAAAGGAAATCAAACTACCCTAATCTTTAAAAACCTGCTTTCTATTCTATGCCAATAGCACTGCTGCCTAATGGGAAATCTCATATAATTTAGTTTTAGCTCCACATTACCCTCTTACCCTAGAGCATTTTTAAAAAATTTCCTTTGAAAATAATATTTTCAAATAATTCTCTTATTTAAACTTTATTTTCAAACTAAAATTCTTAAACAGCTCTCACTTTCCAATAACTATATATATTTAAAGATGCATTATTCTAGATTGTAGATTCCATGTGATGTTGGTGAGAGAAAAGAGCGATTTTGTGTTACATGATGAAATTAAGCCAGATTTTAAAAGTATAGTTTGAAAAACAAAATAAGGGGAGAAGTGCATTAAGATAATGTATAATACATTCTTGAAAAATGGGAAGTTCCTAATATTTCCATTGTTATTTATACTATGCTTCATATGTGAATTTGTGGACATTTCCTTTAGTAAGCATTTTGTGTTTAACAATTTAATAGAGTAATAGCAGCTAGATCTTTACAAAGGAAATGTATAAAAGCATAGGACAGAAACACGATTTATGTAACTATTATTCCAAAATATTTATTTCTGACTATTTGAAAACAAATGCTGTGAAAACAGGATTAAGTCAACAGCTTTAAAATGCTGAAATTTCTGAAACAAAAAGGGACTTAATATGAGAAATAATGAGAGGAATGAAATTCAGGTATTGAACATGATGTGAAAAATATTATTTGGTTATTGTCATGAGTGCTTAATAACTTTCCTTTTCCCTATTCATCTTAGAGGGTTCGTCATAGGAATAAAATTAGTCCTCAGAATTGGATCTGCCATCAGTTAGGGTGGCACTTTCTGTTTCATAGTGTTTTCATTAAAAATTTTTATTTTCCCCTTGAACTAATCTGAAAAAATGCCACTTTTTGTGGGAGGGGACACCTGTGAAAGTAACAATTTCTAAAATACTTATAAAGAAATTAGAGCCTGATATTTTGAAAAAATATTTATCACTGTGCACTGTTGTGTGTTGCAAGAGTATTTTAAGAGTGTTGCAGGAAAGCTCTGAAACAAGGTTTTGGTATCAGTTTTGCAATTGTAGAAAGTGAGGGATTACTAAAAGTTTTACAGATTGGATACCAGTTTTTCAGCACAGCAAACATTTTCTATTGATAATAAATTTACGAAGAACTGAAAAAACATTCTAATATAAGTGTTTGCAAAATATATTTGGAGACTTAGGATCATAAACTGTAAAAAACACTGGCAAGAAATTTTTCTGGAAATATCTTTACCACCTTTTAAAATAATTTGCCAGTATATCAAACACGTTTGATACGGTTCTGTCTATGGGCATTTCAGATCTCCCTAGGAAATTTTAGGTAGTTTTCAAAATGGATCTTATTTTCTAATTTTTTTATTGTATTTTATTTTTATTTTTTTATTTTCTTTTGTTTTATTTTCTGATTGTAATTTAAACTTCCTCCCTTTTTGTTCCAAGGGCATCTGACATGTATCTTTTGCAAATGTAACTTGTCACAATTAATACCAATTTTTCAGCAGAACTTAAAGGTATATAGAAAAAATGGATAAGCTCAAAACTAATAATCAGATATTTTAAAGCAGTTTAATGGGGGTGAAAATATATTTCCCCCTTAATAAATAAACATTATTTACCTATTTCTATAGTCCTTTTGCAAAACTGAATTATCAGGTAAAATCATACATTTCATTCTGTCCAGAACCTCAGCAGCATTAAAGGATTAAAGGATACTAATAAACATCCCATGCACCACGACTGAATATCAGAACTGGTCATTCTATGTACATATTTTGATTAAAAAAAATAAAAGGACCACATTATGGTCTCGATTTTTGCATTTCATAACTTTGATAACAAAGTTTTGCTCTTGTTCATATGCCAGGTCGCCGCCTGCTGTGCTGAGAGCCTCCGCTGCAGCACTGTCAGGTCGTCTGTACTGCCTTTGGGTAACATGACACTGTCCAGAGCCAAGTGTCGTCATTATTAGTGTGGTCTGTTTACAGGGTCAATCTCTGAAGAAATCTCGTTCTCCAATCCATAGATTATGCATCCTCTACTTTTTATTACACACACCTCTGAAGTTTCGCACATTAGAAAGTGCATGAAGCTCTTTCAGGGTGCATGAGCAGATTCTAACATTATACAAAGATATCTTGGCAATCTAAAATGCAAAGCGTTCCTTCTAAAGTGCTTACTTTTCCTCAGAGTAATTTACTCACCAGGAAAAATTAATTCTAGTAAAGCAAATATTGTGCTCTTAGAATGGTAGTGTAGACACCAGGTGAGGGCTTTTTTGTTTATTTATTGTAGCTCCATAACTTAAGTAGAAATTATGCCATACTTAAAAAATTGGTAGATTGGCAAATATACAGACACAGTCCTAGATAGGAACTTTAAACATTTTGAAATTAATTGAGAAACCCCCCATCCCCGAAAATAGGAGTTTTACACAGAAATGCTCACATAGCATGGCTACCAACATCTGATGTGTAAATCTGCTCTAGAATCATCCTCAAGACAACTTCCTAATTAGGTTTCAAAAGGATATACCAGTTTCAAAATCTGTATTCTACAAATGCCCAGATTAGAGATTAGGACTCTTTATAAGCGCCCTTATCTTTTACTCTTGGTAAAATATTAAAGGTATTGTCAAACAGACAATTCATCTAATAGTCTAAAGTATCTTATAAAGATAACTTATGACTATCATATAGTAACAACAAGAATATAAAGTCTACATTTAAAAAGATCGATGCATGCAGTATATCATAGTATATTACATATTTTCTAGTCGTGTGCACCGATTTATTGTGCCTTAAACACAGAAATGAGTATGATATTACACTGTATATGTGTACACATCATAGTAGCACAATAAACTGAATTCTAATCAAAAAGTTAAATAATTTCAGGAACAATAGAACTTCACAGTAGAAGTGATGATTCTTTAGGTATTTTTCTTCACTCTTTAGGAAAAAATATGACTTTTGTAAACATCTTCATCACTGTCTTTTTCAACATTACTGAAAACAATTATTCAAATAGTAAATATCTAATTGACATGGATAAAGTATGTTTTAACACGGTAACACTTTCAAACAAAACAGGCATTTATTAAAAGAAATTATTATAAATATTTTCTATCTTGATAGCGTTTTCACATTTTTATAAATAATGTATTTAAAAGTGCTGAATATGGTAGGATAGTCAGCAACGCCAGTGTAAACAGAACATGTTTTCTACTCTGCAAACTTTTTTTTAAAACCCCATTTTGTCAAACACTGCAACAGTTAAAATATTTGCATAGGGAATAGATAATAGCCCTTTAATCATATCTCCTGAATTCTATATAAATTAGAAAATCAAATTCACTTAAAAAAATCAATTCTTTAAACGTTTTAAGATTATGGAAAAGAAACTTACAATGCCAGCCTTCAAGTAAAATAAATTGAAAAAGAAAACCCCAAACTTTTTTTTTTTTTAAACATGTTTAATAAATTAAAAAATGAGAGGTAGTTAAAAATGACAAAGAAAACCTATAATTTTAATATCATCCTTAATATAAGGCCAGTGTTCTCAGTGGATATAAATATTTTTAAAACTTTCATTTTAGGTTACTTCAGTATTATATTCATTCAGTTTAAGATTAAAAAAATAGCCTCCAGGGGATATTCATATTCAAATGTAACACCTTGATATAAATATGACATTGATTAATATTTTTTTGTTGTTACATGACAGGATACTGTTTTCTTGAATGTCAAAAGTACATGCCAATATTAGGCAAGTATTTTGTGTTAAAGGTTTAATGATACTTATAAAAATAATATGGCAGCTATAAGATTTGAGCACTGTACTGCCTTTTAATTATGGATGAGAATTAATAGTTTGGTTTTAACCATTTAAAAATTAAGTCATTCTTATGCTACTATGTAAAAACAAGGTCTGAAGTAGAGAATTATCTTCTTCATAACCCTTAAAAAACTTTTCTTGGTTAAAAACTTAGCTTCTCATTAGATTTCACTACCAAGGAAAATATGCCAAAGGACAGGTGCTATTCATTAAAATATTTTATAATGCTACATGTAGGCATTCCTTTATTAAATCCTTTATATTCCAAAGCTAAGTTTTCAGGCTTATTTTTTTTCTTGCTCAAATACATAACTTTACACAACCGTTTTAGAACTGGAGAGCCATTCTTTAATGAATTAATTACAGTTTTGGACATCTGATATATACATAGATTCCTTTTTTCCTATTACAGTTAAAAATCAGTTCACTCATTGATTTGTCATTGAGATAGGATATCTTCAAATTGTTTGTGCTTTTTTTTTTTTTCTTCCTTTTTTTACATAGCAAACTCTTCCATAATGAAAATGCCACAGTTTTGGCAGTGAACAACCAGAGGAACCCTTTCACCAGGATTTTCCAACAGTGATAAATAGCTCTTTTTTCATGTACAGAAATATTGGCTTCAAAAGTAGTGTACTGAACACAGTATATAGCATGTTGAATACCATTGTTACATTTTTAAAAAGTGGCTTTTTTTTCTGTCAGATTATGTTAAAAAATGCAAACCACAGCCCATTTTTGGCAATTATTTCTATAAGACCATATTGCACAAAAGTCCTTAAATACAGATAAAAGTTAAGCCATTGGATTAAATATTACAACTACGCGGCAAATGAAGCAGTTTTACTTTGCACATGCAATGTCTGCAGTTATATTAGGAGACTGTTCATAGGACTACAAATACAGTTTGCTTGCAAGTAGAATGACTGTTGAATAAAACAGACTTAATTTGGCAATTTGTTTTATGTGGTATTTTCTCCAAACTTAACCACGGATAACCTTGATAAAAATGGAGACAAAGACCATAATGGTTGTATTGTTTTCACAGTAGCCTGAGGAATGCTAAACTGTAGTTCTCCAGGAACTCAGTTTCTGATGTTATTTAACTACTTTCTCAGCCCTCTGAAATCATTTTTTTTTGCTCAAGGAAAATTAAGATTCAGAAGTAGAGCCTGTAGTACTTTCAACAAGTGACTTGTAAATCTGAGAGTTCAAGAACCTTGGGAAAGAATCTCTGTGCATTAACGTATAGATCTGAAGTTGGGCGTCTTCGTACATGTGAGAATTAGGGTCCAAGAGATTTCTATTGATCCCCTCTCTAACTCGAGAATCGAGACTGACCTAAAAAGAAATAAGAGCAGATGCGTTAAATAAGGTTTTTCGAGATCCCATTTTAGTAGCGCTAGGTTTGTGACTTTTCAGAGGAACTTCAGAGAGTAAGCCCAAGTATCTGAACCCTTGATGTCTTCCTTTCAGATTACAAAACCCTGAATACTTTCCCCCCTAGGTGGTATTAAACCAAACAGAAAACTAGTTTTTCAAACTGGAAATTTACTTCACAGACACCTTGGCTTACTTGGGTTTATCTTTTCTTGCATTCCATCAGGAGTTTCTGACAATTTCTAATCATTGTTGAGGTACCAGAGAATTCCCCCTTTAGCACATGAACTCACTGCCTTCTCTTATTTGGTGGTGACTCTTGATTAGGACAATGTAAAAATCTACTGGCAGAGAGGAATTCTCTAGCAAAATTAACATGCTTATCAGATGCTAATTCCAGATAATGTAATCTCCAAGTTCTACGGTGACAAAAGTAGGAAAGGGGTGCACCACAGGGGCCATTCTTCATTTCTTAGGTCATCCTCATGTAGGAACACACCCAAAGATCTCTGTCCTGAGGTTAGAACAAACAACTGCTTGAAGGGAAATCTTTGAAAGGAGAAATGTAAATAGGAATTCAGAATACCCATTAGAATAATCAATGCATGTTATTTGAAAAGTGAACAAAAATTACATTCTGCAGTGATTCAGTAATTTTTCCCCCCCAGTAAATGCAAAATCCTGTTGGAACTGGTAGGAATTGTTTGAAAAGGGGTGGGGAAAAATAGGGGAGCGGATGTAGCTCAAGCAGTTGAGTGCCTGCTTCCCACAAAGGAGGTCCCAGGTTCAATCCCTGTACCTCCTTAAAACAAAACAAACAAACAAAAACACAAAGGAAAAAAACAGCTAGGTGGGGAGCCAATGTAGCTCAGTGGTTGAGCTCCAGCTTCCCACATAGAGGTCCCAGGTTCACTCCCGTGCCCTGGTACCTAAAGATAAATAAATAGATAAATAAATAGCAGTAAGGGCACAGGGGATAGAACTTAAGCTCTGCCCTGAAATAATATGTTAGGAAAACCCTACACATGGTCAACAGTCACTCAGAGTTCTGCTTGGTTTCCTAAATCTTCCCAATTAAACAAGGACTAGGACATAGTACTCCACGGTTATTTGTCTCATGATGCACGCGAATCTATGCAAACTTTTCGGATTTATATCTAAATGTTTTGTCGTAAGCATTCTTGCATACACCCTTCTTGTTCTGGCTTCATTTCCCGCCCACTGTTTGGCCTGGGTCTGGGGTCTGAAACAGCCCCATGGTGCCTGAAGCCACCCATGCTCTCTGCAGTGTCCCCTGATTCCTGAGCTCTCCAGCCCAGAGGGGCTTGATGCAGTGCTATGGGCGGGCTTGTCAGGGACTGGAGAGTCACATGGAATTTCTGTGGGTTAGCTAGACCAACTCATATAGAAACAAGTAAACAATTCTTGGCTCAATGGTAAATTCTCTTTGTCAGGAATTCTTTAAAAAAAAAAGAAGAAGAATGTAAGGCAGTTCTGGAAACATCATTTATGCTTTATTTTCTGTTATTGCCAGGAGTTGACCACCAAGTACAAAATTTTAAAAAGTACAGAATTTTTTCCTACGCTTTTCATTTTATCTAAAAATATCTTTTGTGTTTCCACTCAGTAGGAAACTTAACACTAGAGTTTAGACTGATTATCTTATTCTGCAATGTGGTGTTATGGTCAGGTAAGTTCTTACACACTCTGATGTTTTTTAAATGGTGTTCTTATGCTCAAACTTGAGTGAACTTTTTGTTTCAATGGAAAAGGAAAGGTTAGATTAGTTATGAGAGCGTCATTTAAATTTTTTTAAATGGTATAATTAAATATGGTATAATGCTTTCCTATCAGTAGTTGGAATCATATTAGTTATCTTAAGAGAAATAAAATAACTCACTTCGTTCAATGTCTTGAGTCCTAATTGTTTATTTTTTTGCAAATTAAAAACAGGATAGATGTAAGGTAGAGAAGTAGTGACGTTCCACATTTAGTTTTGTGTAACAAGAATACATTTGCTATTTCCATTTTTAAAATAAAACATTTAACTTAAGATCTGGTTGTTTGTTTGAAAAGGGTGTTGGCCAGTCAAAAGAAGTGCAGAGAGGTCAAATAACAAGGATGAATCCACGGGTATAACAGTCTCCAGCTCCCCTTGTGGCCTCTTCCTGCTGCAGAATGTGGAACATCCAGAGCACAGGTTAGTGGGGGTGGATGCTAGCCCGGGCCTGAGTCTGTTACTCTAGGAGTCAGGCCTGCCTGGATGGAGTATGGGACATTTTATCTGGGTGTCCATTGCCGGAGGGACTGAGGAGTTTCCTGGAAAGAACTCAGCCTAAGGGAAGGGAAGGTTGAGTAGCACCAGATAGGGCTCTCCTCTGGTAATGTAAGTTCTTCTCTTATTCCTGGTAGACTCATTCCTGGAAGTTTTGGGGGGAGGTGTAACAGTTAAAAAAAAAAAGGACTACTACTGTGGAGGCAGTCAGAGCACACGACAGCACTAGCAGGTTTGGTGGCATTTAACAGGCAGCTTTAGCCATGCTGGTGACTTTGGCATTGCTGAGAAGTGGCAGCTGCAGCTTTAAAAAGGCACGAGTGGCTTTGAGATGGACCCCGGTGGGCTTGGAAGCATTCATTCCCACAGGGAGCAGGAGATGGGGCAGGAGAGAAGCAAGGGGCTTGCAAGTATAGTAAACCTGCCCGCCTGCTGGGAAGCAGAAGTGGCTCAACCAGCTGGGCACCCGCTTACCACACGGGAGGTCCCGGGTTCGGGCCCGGTGCCTCCTAAAGGATGAGCAGACACCCCCCTCCCCACCGCAACGAGCAGATGCCACAAGCCAGCAGATGCTGCAGCCCGCAGATGTGACCCAGCTGCCGGGCACTCGCCTTTCATGTGGGAGGCCCTGGGTTTCGTGCCTCCTAGGGAAGGAGAGCAGACAATAAGCAGACAGACTAGAGACCCGCTGGGGAGGCGGGGGTAAATACAGAAAAATAAACAAATCTTTAAAAAAGCCAAAAAACAAAGCTGTCCACGTGCAATTCCACAAACTAGTTGGGGAGGAAAATGTAATGAGAGCTAAAGGTTCAACAAGAGTGTGGAGGTACAGGAGAGAAGGAAGACAGAAATCTTGCCATTGTGGCCTGGGGAGACCTGGGGTAAAAAGAGTTTGTATACGTGGTTAATCTGAGTAGATTTCCTGCCCAATGTAGAAAATACTAAAATGGGTTAACGCTGCTGTAAGGGACTGCCCCAAGTGTTGACCCTGCCTTTTTGTTCTGGCCATCAAGATGCAATGGCAACGTTGACCCTGTGGACGTTTTTCACAAAATCATACTTACATCGATGAATTTTCACGGGAAGTTTTTTTGTTTTTTTTATTTGTTCGTTTTTTCATTTTTGGAAGTTTTGTGTTTCCTTTAAGTCAACTAATTTAATTCCATGAATAATTTTTTTACATATCACAATTAATACTTTTTAAAAACTTTTTTAGATTTTATTTTTAATTTTACTCATGTTTATTTAAGATTCTCTTCCAAGTAAAATTCTGATTTTTTTTTTTTTTTTTCCTTTTTAGGTCCATATTGCAGTTACCAGTGATATTTTCTGTCACCGAAGATTTTCTTTTGTGGTTTTAATTTTAACTAAATTTTGTTTTCCCATTAAATTTTATAGACCTTAAGACTGTCTGACTTTTCTATCAATTTTAATACATTTTTACCACGTACACTTTTAGTCAGTGGGAGGATTCTTTTGTGTTGATGCTGGAATTATAAATTGCAAATAAGTTTGATGGTTTGAATTTATTTCTTGGAGCCAAGGTTGTTAGATAAAGTGTAGTAACCATATTCGTGGTAGGGTCCAAATGATGGGAAAGCATATCCTGCTGGTTTGGGGAGGGTCCAGGTATGTGGCTAAGGGGGCTGGTTCCCATTTCGGGGTTTACAGACATCTGCAGCAAAGCCATCAGAAAACATGCAGGGATGGAGTAACAAATCAGCAGCTGGTAGAGCCCACATCTGGGATCAGAAGACCTTGGGCTTGCAATCTAGCACTCCCAGATATAATTCCATCGTCCCTGGACAAGCCATTTTACTTCTTTGAGACTCAGTTTCCCCTGCTGTAAAATGGGGCCATCGTTCCTAGTGACTGAAGGATTGTTGTCATAACACATAACACATGGAAGAAGACCACTTTGGAAACAACCAAGTTTAAGCCCAGTGTAAATTAACAATGGTAATAATCGCTCGCAATTACAACCACGGCTCGTTGTCCAAACCCAAAGCCTTTGGCCTTTGTATCAGTTTGAACTTCGCCCTCTCAGAGTGGCCTTTCCTGACTACCCTAAGTGTAAACTACGTCAGGTGATCTCCACCCCATCATAAGGTTTACCACAATTCATAGTTATCTGTTTTCAACATGATTGCCTGGCTTCCTAGAATTTAAGCACCATAAAGGACAGGTCAGCGTCTGTCTTAGTCACTGAGTGCACCCAGCACCTAACCCGGTGCCCGGCTCCCAGGAAACCCTCAGTCAATAGGTTTTGAATGATAACGTCCAAGCACAAACAGATGATTCTAGGAGAATACAGCCAAATGAGTTCAACTTAGGAAAAAGTATACTTTAATCAGTGGAAATGCTACAGTCACACGATTTTGCTTGAAGACACATAAACACACACAACAGAATCCACGTGTCCATCGCATTGGTATTATTTTTAGGAAATTATGGTCTTTAGGTTTATTACTGTTTTTTTTCCCCCCAGATGGTTAACTGGACATGTAGGGTGAAATCAGAAGAGACACACAGTTTCTGCTACGACTGACATCACCATGCGGCAGACCCTGAAAAGCAGAGATTCAGTGGTTTTTAGAGCTTTTTCCGTGGCCTTGTTCCTCAGCATAAGGAAACTGGGGCTCTAGAGCTCTGAAGTGAGCTGCTTAGTGCCACACACAGTGACAGACAGTGGCCTACTTCAGGATTTGTGGGAAGCTGAACACATACAGTTTTCCTTGATTGAGATAAAAGTCATATTTGTAGAAGGATTTACAAGAGCTTCGTCTTTCAATAGCTCATTGTGTTTAAAAGTTTGGAGATAGATTTTTTTTTTTTTAAGATTTTATTTATTTATTCATTTATCCCCCCCCTTGCTGCTTGTGCTCGCTGGGTCAGCTAACCACGCCGTGCGGGCGGGCTTGCCTTCACCAGGAGGCCCCGGGAACCGAACCCGGGCCCCCCCATATGGCAAACGGGAGCCCTACTGATTGAGCCACAGCCGCTTCCCTGGAGATAGATTTTTAAATAGATTTTTTATTAAAATTATTTGTTCTGCTGGGTTTTCTTTTCAACACATAGTAAATATAAGCCGCCACCAGAATCTGTTATATGCAACAAGGCTAATATTAGTCTTTAATTCCTATTTATTATCTCAATCTATTTTTGCCTTGAGAATAGCATATAAAAAGGAAATTTCCTCTTGAAATTGATGCTATTAGATTTTTTTTTTAAACTTAAAATTTGACCATTTTGCCCTCTTGAAATGTGCTCTATGCCAAGAAATGGTAGTTCTTTATAACATAATGCTAAAGTTATAAAACTGCATAAAACATGCTCTTAAACAATTCCCAACATATTGGCTTCAATGTCTTCATTAAGGAAAAAAGCCATGTATATTTAAATCATGTAAAGAATGTAGACTTTCTTCTATACTTAATAAAGAAGAACATGACAACCTAATCAAATTAAAGTAAAATGAAAGTCTAGTGAAGAAAAATGATGCCCTGGTTAAGAAAATAATTCCAATAATTTTTAGTTATTTGGTCATTACCATTTTAAAAATGATTTAAATGTGCACGTGCTGTAAAAATATTCTAAGTAGAAACTGTTACAAATTTCAGAGGTAAGGTCAGATTATCTTGCCCAAAATGGGAACTAGATGCCAACTGCAATTGGTTTGTAGTGGCAACTGTGTTGAGAAAGACTCTGATGCTGAATCTGAGTTCAGCAGTTGGGAGCACCTTGAGCGATTCACCAGATCATTTGTGGAGAGGATGAAGTGGAAACACAAGAGCCTTTAGCTGCTATTCTGGATGGGCTCTACTATTCTCTGTGCCCATTTCTTTTTCTAAACAAATTAAACTGAATACTGAAGCCGAGAGGGGTGGCGTAAATTTTCCAAGGCCACTAGGAAGTAGGTTGTAGCAGAGCTAGGAGTAAATACTGGGCACCTGAATATTAATCCAGTGTCTTACTGCAAAACAATTAGGGCTCCATCGATGTGTTAGGCTTTCTCTCCAATACTAGAAAGCAAAATCTGAAGATTTGCTACTCAGCATCATCAGACAATGTATTGTGGCCAATTAGAAACTGACAAGTTTCTGCACCCATAGGTCATGAGATACACTAGATTGGAAAGAGTTCTGGGATAGCCAGAAAGCAGGTGCCATGTTGTGAGTATACCAACGAGTCATATTTAACTTTGACATGGTTCAAGGGTAAATATGTCTCTAGCTTTTAAATAATTATCTTTTATAATACCTACTTTAGTTATTTTATTTTTGCTGCTAAATAATAACGAAATTGAATTACTGTGTTAACAGGAGAGAAATAAAGGCACTTCATACTGTCCAATAATTTCGATTCTATATCAAGAGTTTTTACAAATCAGTAGACAAGTAGCAAAATGATACAATTTGAATTTGGTCTATGTCTTTGTTGTGCTTTGAGGATATTAAAGAGTGGAGAAGGACCAGAATGTGGACATCAGAAAAGCAAAGGAGAGAACAGTATGGCTATCACACACTAAATATGTCTATTTAATTTAGGAAGGGCCTTGTTCTTGATCAGGAAATAATGTTTTAATGGCTTTTTGGTGATATTCATGTTCAAAGTAAAGAAATTATGCTAAAAAAAAAACAACAACAAACCCTCCAATACCTTAGCATAAAGAATGAAGACCCAATAGTTTAAATTTCAATAGTCAATGACTATGAGATTTTAAACAAAGGCCAAGAGATGAAGCAACTTTTTGAAAATTAGCTATTTTACAAAACTCCATCAATCAGTAACATCTGGAAAACAAGAGCTGTGAGAACAATGGGAAAATGTTTTCCATAAAAACTAAAAATGGATACTGTTAAAATAAAGGGACCATATGTATTGAATATAGAGAATACCTTTTTACCTAACATTACTTTTAAATGGAAGTCATCATTTTAAAGTGGTAATACAGGGGGTTGGATGTGGCTCAACTAGTTGGGCGTCCGTCTTCCATATGGAGGGACCCGGGTTCGATCCCCAGGACCTCCCGGTAAAAAAAAAAAAACAAAAAAGCCTGTGCTTGTCATTTAAAAAATAAAATAAAATAAAAAATAAAACTAAAAAAATAAAGTGGTAATACAGAGAAATGGGTTAGATAATTGAGACCGTTGTCATTTTAAGGTGATGCATGTGACATGTTTTGGGGAGAGAGATGGACTAGATAATCTTTCCAGAGATTCCTTAACTATGTGTACTTATGGGTAAGACAAAAACATCTTTGGGCACATTTGGATTTTCTGGAATGTTTGCCAAGTAATGCAACATTTTTAAAAAAGTGAAAATAAATTTTTTTACATTAACCAAATCCAAGTTGATTGGTTAGTTGGATGCTGAGGTTTTAGGTAGATCAGAAACCTGAAGAATATATTTTTAGGATGGGGAACTTTGATGGTATCAAAAATACAAGGTAATATGTATCAAAGGCAAAGATAAAATTGTCACCACCTTGTTTCTATGAATAATTTTCTATGTTATTTTAGGAAATAAAAAGTAAATCTTGGATGAATTGTGTGTTTATTAATATGTATCAATAAAATTGATTTGTTTTAAAAAAAAAAAACAAAACCTAAATCTATTGTACTTCCAATCCAAGAAAGCATCTCATTTTTCAGAGAAAATGCTACTGGAGTGCCGTGGAATAGGAATGCCACATTTTACCCATCTCATAAAATTAAAAAATTATTTAGGTATTTCTCATTAGAAGTGAAATCGTTTATATAGCATTCCAAGCTTGGGAATGATCACCTTTGATAAAGCGGACACCAAAATCCATTGTATGGAGGCAGGGTGGGACCACATCCCGTGCTGGGTAAGGCCCAGCTCTAGGGCACTTCGAGGATCTGGGCAGAGGGGTATGGAGCTGGACTCTGGGGCCAGGAGGTACCTGGCCTGGACATTTAAATGCAAAGGTAAAAGTCACCGTGGTTTAGGAGGGAGGAGAGACAAAAGGGCAGGGGTGGGAAGCAGAGGCTTTCTAGGACCCCAAAGTTCTCCAAGGGCTTTAACACTCAGCACTCCAGGGGCCTGGTGGACGTCTGACCCCTCCCTCACCCGAAGATTTTAACTCCCATACCTTGAGACATTTCCCAGGAGCAAACTGCTTCTTCAAAAGTTCATGCAAAAGTGCCATCTGATGGCTCGATAAGTTTGTTACTGATTCCAACAGAGGGAAAAATGTCTTGTGTTTCCACTAACAGGAACATTAGAACAAATAAAGCAATTGCCGTTCTCCAACCCTCCCCCAAGAAATGCCCATTCTTCAGTTCTATAGAAATTCAAACATAAGCACCAAAACCAGAATAGTTTGCTGTGTGTGTTGGATTTTTTTTTTCTTTTTTGGAGCCCCTATACCAGAGGTTTTCAAACTAAAAATGCACATGGAAAGCTTGTTAAAAGTGCAGATTCCTGGGCTATAGTTCCAAAAATTCAGACTCAGAAGTCCTGGATGGGCCTTAAGAATTATCTTTTTAAATAAGTGCTCCAGGTGACTCAGGAGTTTTAGGGATCACACTTTGGAAAACAGTGCCCTAAAGTCAATTCTTCCTTCCCACTTAACGTTTGTCATAGCAAATTGTGCTTAAATAGGCCTCTCAGGGTTCATTCTGAAAAACAAGAGGCCCTCCCCACGAGTCAACTGGAGATAAATGCTCAGAGCAGGCTGTGGAAACACCTGTGCTCAGGCTGATGGTCAGAATGGAAGCTAAATTAACTGCCCCGTGAAGCCGTCTAACCTGTCCGTGCCGATTTGGATACCAGTCCCTTAGGGCTTAGGAAGCCCACCTCGGTGTTTTCCAGATTTTTACCTCTTTTGGCGATAGTATAGAAATGTAATCTTCATATATCATCCTGGCCTTTTCTTCAATTACTTTTTTGTTCTGCTCTTTCTTTAAATCTTCACAGGCAAGCCAGAAAAGTAGGTTCTCTTCGCTGTATTCTGTTCGGAGGAACTCTCTGAAAAGGTTTCTTCCTGCCGGGGCCTTCATCATCTTGTCGAAATTCTGAGACCAGGACAAGACTTCTTCTGAGGTGGGATTTTGGCTGCAGAGACAGAACCGGGCAAATATCAAAAGTCTAACCAAAGGCACAGACCCAAAGTCTATGCGGCTGCTGCCATCTAGTGGTCGTACGTGCAATTTCTAAGCAGGGCAGGTGGGAAATGAATCCAGTGGTTTCAAAACACGAAGCGCTCTGCCCTCTTTCCCATCAGAAGCCCCCACCTGAATCCTTCTCCCCCTCGCCTGCCAACGATCAGACCCTGCCATCATTATATGACCAACTTCTAAGTGAAGGGATTGCCCCGTGTAAGAATTACAAGTACTTCTGGCTCTGTAATACATTAATACATTTGCACTCTAGTGTTTATTTATTTAGTTCCTTTTCAATTTCTAACTAGTAGCCAGATAATTTCCATTTAAGTGGCCTTGCTGAAGTAAAGTTTCTCTAGGTGGTAATAGAAACTAAACCAGGTCCACCTGTAGTGTTAAATTGACAAGCTTTGTGGCTCTGGGCAAATCAGATAACCCCTCTGAGTCTCTGTACCCTAAACATTTTATTAATCAATAAGATTTTTTCCAGCTCTTAAAAACTATGATATTACATTGGTAGGGCAGCTAAACTTAGAACATTTTGAGCACAGGTATCAAATGACATCCCTTCCATCAGACTTTGAATATTTAGGGTATTGTTGAGTTTGCTTTTCTCTACTTTTAAAGGGTATTGGTATTTGATTTTCCAATATGAATAAAGAAATGTAGAATACAAATTCCTAAAAAAGCAAGTCAAGGATCACTTCTGAGTGACCCACGTTATGTTTCACATATTAAAAACCATGAAGGGAAGCGGCTGTGGCTCAATCAGTGGGGCTCCCGTTTACCATATGGAGGCCCCTGGTTCGGTTCCCGGGGCCTCCTGGTGGGGGCGGGCCCGCCCGCACGGCGTTGTTGGCTGACCCAGTGAGCGCAAGCAGCAAGGGGGGGATAAATGAATAAATAAATAAAATCTTAAAAAAAATAAAAAATAAAAAATAAATAAATAAAAACCATGAAAATAAGTAAAGTCACCAACCTTAAAATTGAATACAACCAAACAAATGAACCTCACTGTATTTGAAATAAATACCATGACGGTACTGAAGAATTGGAGGGAGGTGTTACTCAATCAACTCCTGACCTATTTTTCCTCAAGCTAAATAAAAAAAGCACCATAAACAAGTACTGAACCTTAGTTAGAAGGTTTGTTTCAACATGACATGGATTAACAATTTTGAAACTACTTAGTGTTTATTTAGGATTAAGCAGTAAGTAAATATATAGCGGGTAATGAGAGCCAGTATTCTCACTGTTAGAAGGAGGGTTTCCAGGATGGGAAAGGAGTAGACTGGAATGCACCCTGAGTTGAGCCTGGAATCGGAGGTACCAGTACGAACTCATGGTTTTTAATATAGATAGAGCAATAGATGCAGAAACAGCGTGTGCTTGTGTGCTTATTTCCTAGCCTCGTACACCCCGAGGGCCTAGAAGCAACGAGACCGGCGTAGCAATGAGCATGGAGAGCACTGAGATCTTAGTTTTGAAACACCATCCTCCACTAAGGGAGCTCAGGGCTCCCTGAAGAGATGGCTGATTGCAGGCTGGGCCTGGAAAAGCAGAGGAGAGCCTAGGACATCGTGCTGGGCCAGAAGGCAGGGATGTGCTAGCGAGGTGATAGGCCATGGCAAAGTGGCTCCCTCTGGCAAAACCTGGGAAAGTCTGAGCGTGAAAGTGAGTAGTAATAGTAATAGGTTATATCACATAGAAGAAAATAGAGATCCACAGCTGATATAGATTTGTAAAGTCATGAAGACTAAATGGGGGAGAAGGGGAAGCTCTGTGCTCTTTCTTTCTTTCTTTTTTTTTAAGCTCTTTCTTACAATAGATTACTAATAAATGTAGACCGGATGGTGGAATTAGAAAAATTACTGTTTAGCCACCACCTTTATAATAACTTCTAGGCAAGGTCAATAAATGGATGCTGTAACCATTGGGGAATTTGATATAATTATGAATTCCAAAAGTATAATTGGATCATGCTTGTAAACTGATCTGTTAATCTGGGCATGATTAGGTTAGGATTAGGGCGTTGAGCCCCACCCCTTGGTGGGTGGGGAATCGAATATAAAAGGCAAGGCAAAGGACAGTTGAGGTAGTCTTTTGAGAAGCAGTTTTGATGGTGGAAAGAAGGCCCCAGGAGAAGAGAAGCAAGCCGTTCGCCTGATCGTCTACAGCTGACCTTGTAGAGGAAACAGGAGCTGAGCCCGGAGAGAAACGCAGCCCCGGGAAGAGAGGAACCCCAGAAGCCTGAGCCCTGGCAAACGCCGGCAGCTGTCTTGCTCCAACACGTGGCAATGGACTTTGGTGAGAGAAGAAACTTAATGCTTTATGGCCTGGTCTCTGTGGACTTCTACCCCAAATAAATACCCTTTATAAAGACCAACCCATTTTTGGTATTTCACATTAGCACCCCTTTGGCTGACTAATACAGATGCTAAAACTAGACAGTCAAAGTGTGATGAGAAACAGGACAACTGCAGAGTTTCAAAGCATCTCCACACAAGACACTTAGTATTTACAAAGGGGAAACCAGATTTTACAGTGGAGAAACCGAGCAATCATGACATGACGCATGGAGAAGTACACAACATCACTGCCGTGACTTGCCTGCCAAAAAAAATGGATAATATGAGTCTAATCATGAAGAAACATCCATCAAACCCAAATTGAAGGGCAAGCCACAGAAGAACTGGCCTGTACTCTGTGAAAATATTAGGGTCAAAATAGACGAAGGGAGGTGGAAGTCTGTTCCATGGTGCAGGAGGCTAAAGAGAGACGGCAACCGACTGCAATGTGTGAGCCTGAATTGGACATTAGCAGACATCTGGTAAACTAGGAATGGGGTGTGTAGACCAGATAATAGGCTAGATAATTTCAAAGTTAACTTCTTGATTTTAATGAATGTGTTGTGATTTCTTAAGAGAATGTGTTTTATTTTAGGAAATACACACTGAAGAATTTAGGGGTACAGAAACGTTAAGTCTGCAACTTAACGCAATTGTTTAAGAAAAAAAATATCTGTGGAGAGAGAGTGAGCAAGAGCATAAATGTGATCATAACATTTTAACGTTTGTACCTGAATTTTTATTACTACTTTTGCAAATTTTCTGTTAGTCTGAAATTATTTCAAAGCAGAAAATCTCAGAGTAAATCACAGAATGATATAGGACAATAGTTCCCAACTGTGGACTGTGGACCTCCCAGAGTTCATGAATTCATGGGTCCAGTAAGTATTGTTGCTAGGCTGAAAAAATATGTCTTCTGTGCAGAAGAAGCTACAGTTAATTTATAGAGATGCTGATATCTTCCTTTTTCTTAATCAGTGTGATATCATCATTAACATACTATACCTCCTTATTGTCATACAGAGGCTTGTGATTCTTTTTGATGTCATGCTCAGAAACAATCACGAACTACTGATTGCTACCAACACAAATCTTTGAACATTCACCCCCTGCATGTCCTGTCCTTGTTCCCCATCTCTGTACTGAGCTGGCAAATATCTGCCAGGTCAGATCACGTGACAAAAGTTCATGTAGGCATGCGCTGTTTGTAGGGGATCCGAGTGGTGAAAGAGTGAGGGCTATACACACTATGCACAAAGTCATAGCACATTCCTAATGAAGCTTGGAAATGTTCAAGCTTTAACAGTGTGCGCAAGTTGATAGGAATGGTCTATAAATTGCTTTGAAAGACAAACTGAAATTTCTTCTTGCATAGGGTAGGGATTTCAATTTTCCAGCCATAAGATACAGTTTATCTTTTCATCTCTGGTAGCCAATTTTTTTTTTTCCACTTGCCACTGGATCTAAAATAAGAATACATGTGTGCAATCATCTCCTATTTTCCTAAACTTTAAGAATTTTCTATTAAATGGTATGAACAAATTGTAACCCATAAATGTAGTTATCATAGTTGTAGCATTTGATATTATTTATGAATACCAAAAATAGATATTGAATTATGTTTGTGAACTGGTCTTTTCCTCTGGGCATATTAGATTATAGTGGATTCGGAGATTTCACTTTTACTTGATTGGGCCACGTCAGTAGGACATTGCCGCCCCACAGAGAAGGCAGGTGGGAGTTTTGATCCTGGAGCCCGGAAAGTAAACTCACAGAGACACAGATACATGAGGAAAGAGAGAAGGTTCCATTAGACACGGCAGAGGCCCCAGGAAGAGAGATGAGCCATCCGCCTGACAGTTTACAGCTGGCCTTGTGGAGAGAGCAGAGCAGCTGAGCCCGGAGAGGAACAAGCCCTGGGAGAGAGACTTATCCCAGCCTACAGCTGAAATTGGAAGAAGCTGGGACCAAGGAGCCTTAAGAGAAAGAGGAAGCCTGAACTCTTACAGACATCGGCAGCCATCTTGCTCCAACACGTGGCAACAGACTTTGGTGAAGGAAGTAACTAACGCTTTATGGCCTCATAACTGTAAGCTTCTACTTCTAATAAATACCCTTTAAAAAAGCCAACAGATTTCTGGTACTCTGCATCAGCACCCCTTTGGCTGACTAATACAATAGTTTAAAAGCCCAAGGACTTTATAAAGGCCCTAGGAACTTTCTAGATTTCTCCATGCAAGTTTTCAGTGACTACCTTACTCCATTTGCTGACATATCAAAGAAGTGGAAGAATGAAACTCGGAGCTTTTTATGGCTAAAATGATCCTATCTTGCTTCCCCTCCAAATCTTCAAATCTAAAATACATTTGGTTAAAAAAAGTACGTATATGATGCAACTTTTTTCTGATCAATATTTTCTAATCAAGTATTTTAAATAGACTTGTCACTATTCCATAATGTTTGAACATCCTCATTCACTTAAAAAATTTAAAAAGGGGGAAAATTGCTATTTAGCACCATTACTAGCATAATTATATAAATGGTCTACTTGTCTTTTAATTTTTTTTTCCTGAAGATCTTTCATTTTAGCCTTTCGTTTTAGAGAAAATGTTTGGTTAGACTCTAGAATCTCTGATGGAATGGAATCAGGAGTCATCTGATTTGAGTAATTCCAATATTTTTCTCTGCATTTTAGACTCTTCCCCTATAAAAAGAAATTAAAAAACAAATTCTCAGAAAAAAAGGTAAAGAATTAGGGCAATTTGGGGGGCTAATTTTATTTTTTTGAAAGAGAAAGATAAATTTGGGCCATGTCAAGATCTCCCATATGGTGTATGCAATCATTTCACAAAACCACTTTACAGAGTACAAGAAAACACAGAAGCATGCATGGATGTAAATAGCATATCGGCACAAGAAATAATTACAAGGCGGGTTTCCCTTACCATTCCTCTATGACCTGGATACTCTCCATTTTTGTGGTATGTGTTGGCCTTGCTGCGGTCTCCCCTCTTTCTTCATTCCTAACAGTGAGGCTGTAATGTAGCATAACACTTTATTTTGTCAAGTGAAACACAATTATTCAAAGAAAAGAAGAAAGGTGGCAGGAGAAATAGTTCACAGAAGAATTCTATTTTCAAATATGTGAAAATATTTAAAGTACAGAAAAAGGAATAACATTTTTAAATGATGGGTACGCCCAGTGAACTAAAGGAAAGAGAATAGTTATTTAATAAAGTAATAAAACAATTCATAGTCTCAAAAATGCATATACTACACATTCTGGCTTCATCCTTACATAATTGGAATTATTTTCAACTTCCAGAGATACGTACATGATTATGTGCTTTAATATTGATATGTTATTATGTTACTCTTTTTTAAGTGGAAAGTCATCTTGACTTTTAGGTAGTTCTATTCAGAGTTTATTTTTATTTATTTTTCCCCAATGATAGCTAAGAAGGTAAATTATACCAGAATCCAATGCAGAATGCACTAAGTTTACATCATCCTTCCCTGCAAACCAGGTTTTCTGAGATTCCTCTGTCCACTCAAATTCAAAGTCCTGGATTTATATTTGACTTCATCTTTGCCCTTTCACCCCATTTTGTCAATCTCCAAGTTCTCTACGTTGTTATTAGACAAAGTATTATTGAGAGGAACAGGCAGCTATTCTGAGGGTTCAGATACAAGAACCTTGGGGGAACTCTCTGGAACACAGGTTTGAAAATTGTGCAGGATTCAGGGAGCTAGGCTGATCTCATGGGGTTTGGTTACCCAGACAAAATAAGAATTACCTCTCTCAAGTGAACCAGGGTGGGAAACCCAAGGTTCTAGAAGGCTGGGAATAATGGGAGAGGTTATGGGGAGACACTAGGAAGGGTGGGAAAGATGACTCAGGGGACTAGGAAGACTTGAGTTCCTGGATGAGCAAACTGATATCTCTGGTTGATGCCGAGAAGACTCAGGAGAGCCTGCTAGAGAGGGAAGAGAAGCTCAGGGAACATCTCTTCCATTTGTTCTTTATTATTCATTCGTTTATTTATTCCGAAAGAGGCAATGGAAGCTCTTATTTTTCAGTGCCTATTATGTGCCAGGCAATGTTCTTTTATCTTTACTTCTGCTATCCCCATTTTATAGATGAGCAAAGTGAGGCTCAGAGCTGTCTGGTATGTTGGCCCAAAGTCTGACACCTAATATGTGGTTTGGTGGGAATTTCTGTTGGATGACACTACTATTTTTGAATGCCTACTATGAAGCAGGTTCTCTGATAGGCACTGAGGCAATATACTTGTGTGAATTCAGAAAAGGGTCACTAACCATGGATGTGGTAGAGAGAAGAATTCTAATAAGTAGTTATTCTTAATATGGGAAGTATTCTCTTCTGGTAAAGAGAAGCGCAGACAACGCCTCATTAATTTGCCCTTTCATGCTCAGGTGCACAGGTGGGATGGATGAGAATGTAGCAGGGGGAAGAGTTTAAAGGAGCGGGCTTGATGAGACTGGAAGTGAGACTGGCTAGGAAAATTTACTTAAGAAAGTGGACTAACTGGAGAAAAGAGTGCGCCATAGGAATTGGAAAGGGTTCTCTACTCAGAAATAGGCCACTTCAAAGAAAAATATATAATTTAACAGTGAAATAAATTGAAGTCCCGTCTACCCACTTCTGGAGACAGTGACAGGTTTCTTGGTGTAGACTGTGGAGAGAAAGGGGGAAAACTGTTCACAAACATGGTGTCACCCAAAGGGTTGTGGGAAGCAGAATCTACAGCTGATTGTTACTCAAAGCCCCGACACATTGACTCATGCTCTGCAGAAAGCAGCAAGTCCATGCTTGGCGCAGGCTTGGCGTCCAGGGCAGTGAAGCAGTGAGCAGAGCAGTGCGCAGGGACTCTTAGGGAGCAACCCAGGGTTTTAGGTTTCCACAGCTGGGAGCTATGAACGTGTTTTTACCTTGAGGTAGCCTAGGAAGCCTCAGGCTTGTATCTTGCTATCCACTTATGTGTTTTAGAAGAGATGCTTTAATTTCTCAAAGTATCTTTGAGTAAGAGTGCTTCTCTGGAACCTGATGTATTTCCAGTAATTACGGGAAGGTGCAATAGTCTGTGAAATTTCCCAGGAGAAATTAATGATGCTAAATGTATAAAATATGTGATTTTTGGGGGGTAAATCCTACAAAGAACTTATTTACATAGGAAGCTAATGTTCATTCTACCAAGTGTGTGTGTGTGTGTATGTGTGTGCACACTCACGTATAAGGCACTATAAAGAGACTAGAAAAAGAGTTCTCTTCCTCTGATTAAATAATAAACTCCTTGAGACTTCTCTTATTTTCCGCACTGTCCCACAAACTGCACCGCACAAAATACTAGTATATGTAATTTATGCAATAGCTTTGAAAAATCTGTTCTCCATTATGCCTTCGCTGTAGAGGCAACAAATTTGGAATTCACATGTGTGAGTCACAATTTTCTAAACACCAGTCCTGGCTCTTATATCTGTTTCTATAATATTTACAAATACCCCCAAATGCCACCATATTAATTAGAATAATCATTATGAAATATTGGATTGTATTTACATCTTTCATTTCTACAAATGGTAAAATATGGACACACATTTGTACTAAAACCACTTATAGTTGACAGTCCATAAATGATTAGCTGTTCACCGTTAGTTCCATTCCTCAGTCTGATCTTTGATCTAATATTGGACATAACCTTGCCCTGTAGAAAGAAATTGAGCTGTCACAATTGACAAATGTTCTTTTAGACAGCTGTCCTTTAGTATTGTTCTTAGAAGATGGTTTCAAGGTTTCAGTTGTGGCTTCAGGTATCAAGAGCCACTGATGAGGAATGCCATTTTAAGATGAAGAGAATGAAGAAAATAGACAAGCAGAGTTGGCGCTACACTGCGAGTTGTGTTTTAGGAATGACTAATGTCAGTCCCCAGTTCCCTTGGCCCTGCTCTAAGGAGGAGAGGTGTTTTGTTTTTTGTTTTTTTTTAAGGTCATGAACTATTGAAAATATTTGTTCTAGATCAACATATCATATACATTTGAGAAAAGTGCTAAAAGGAAAACACCAAACCTAACAGCAGCGTGGGGTGGGGTGGAGACATGGAGTTTTCACTTTTCTTGTTTTACCATTTTCGTCTAATATTTCCACTTCTTAAACAACAAAAGCCACACAGAGAACAGAACGCATTTGCAATGCTCATTGTGGAAATCTTGATCAAAGCTTAAATATTTTATGGAGAAAATGCCTATCATCTATGCTGTCATAAGTTTTTAAAATCTTGTTAGAGATGATCTATGAATGGTGAATTTGAAATGGGAAACACATCAGATACATTTCAGACTAAGGAAATGTGTGCTATATGTGTGTTGACATGGATTTTTTGTTTGTTTGTTTACAGGGGGCTTTGGATAATGGGTTGGGGAAAACATCACCTGCTGCCAATTATAGAGTTTGCCTAATAACTTATTATCATGGAAAATAAGTGTGGCTTATTTTGGAAGATAGTCTATGTTTGTAAGAAAAACCATTGGTTCTTAGAATGAATCCTCAAAACTGTTGCAAATTAGATGAAAACTTTGCAGTGGCCATGGCAACTCTGCAATAGAGGTAGATCACAAAATCATATATATTTACACAGAACTCAGTGGAATATCCAATAAGATGCTTAAATTTAATACAGTATGACATCAAGACTCCAAGAGCAAATCACTGCATTGGTAAAGGCTGCTAGCATTCAATATGTTAATCTCACATTGTGACATCAATCTTTCCTTTTCATTTAACAGCTTCTACCTCAAATTTCCCCATGCAAAAATGAAATCAATATCCTTCAGGTTCTGAAAAAGAGTTGGCAGGTTATTCTTCAAATGTTTCATAATCTTCATTCAAAAAACATCATGGTAAAACACTACAGCTTTGTTCAGAAGTCAATGGCAATTTATAAATATGTATTGAACACCTGGTTTATGCAATGTTGCCTGGGTTGAAGATACAAGATGAATAAAGCAAAAGGTCTGCTTTTGAGGAGCTCAGTCAGGTAAATTCACATCACATGGCATTGTGAGAACAAAAATAGAGGCCTGCACCTGGAGTTTCTTAGCCACAGCGTCTCAACTTCTGCATGAGAGAATTGAGAAAGGCTTCACGGAGGAGGTAATGATTAACTGGGTTGAAAATGAGCAGGTGTTTGCCAGATGGACACCTGGACAAAGGGGATTCCGAGTAGAGGGAAAAAAAACACATGTAGAGGCTGGGATTTGTAAAAAGGCATGATATTACTTCAGGACAGAGTGGGCAGATCAGATTTTTCAGGGTGGGAGCAAGAAATCAGAATCGGTGGTGAGGTGTGTCATATGGAATTGGCCAAGAAAACAATCAGGTGTACCCCAAATGCAGAATATCCCTCCATTAAGATGACTTTGGCAATTGGTCTTTCAACTGGTCTTTCCATGCTTTATTTTCCCTATTAAGAATGGGGATAATGGGAGTGACTTCTCTAGCAAAGACGCAAAGCAAGAATAAAAAGACAAAAAGGCAAATGATTACAAATGCTTCATTTGATGTAGTGCAAATGGGTTGCATATTAAAAACGACAATTCCAAGTTTACCAAAGAGCTTTTCTTTTCAACCCGAGGAAGCAGAGACTGTTGTACTTTGCCACTATTATAAAATGCTGGCTCATATGTTACCTTCCTACCTTCTTCCTCACAACTGTAAGGTAAGCAAGGGGTTTGTTATTAATTATTCTCACTTTATTTATGAGGAAACAATCACACAATACCCAGGACTAAAATGTATCAGGGCTAGGACTGGGCATAGGTCTTTTGACTTCTCATCTCATGCTCATTTTCCCTACTCAAAGCCGCCGCTCTTTACGTAGGAAATGAAGCAATTTTAAAAGCATTAATGCCGTATTTTCACCTTTTCTGTTGTTTGCAAAAATGTACAGCTCTTAACTGTTTGGAAGAGGTGAACTTCCTGTGTCAAACCGTGCATTGAGGGGAAGCAAAGGTAACGTGGGGAGAGGGTCGTAAAGAAAGGAGGAGAAAAACACAACAGATGCCTAGCTTAGAAAAGAGGAGAAAGAGGCACCAGAAGGTGGGGCGATAACCATGGAACTTCAAGAATTTCAGACACATCAATACTCAGGTTTAATCAAGCCTATGGCTTGAATCTCATTTCTTTCCATTTTATATTTTTGGATACAACTTGGCTTTGGGTGGGGTACGTGTGTATGGGAATGGTGGTTGGACATTTATGTCCAGAAATGTTATGTAACCCTTGTCGAAAAAGAAGCATTCCCCTTATCAGCCTTCCCTTACATTTTATAGCCATGCATCATGTCATAAAACAACTATTTTATTTAGCTTAAGCTTTTATTTCATAAACGTAAACTTCTCGAGAAATAATTAGCTCTTAAAAATCTGTCCACTAGAGGGCTGTGCTGCCTTTTTGAAATAGATTGTTACACTCAAATCAGAATAAAGAGAACTCAGAAAGCTTCTGGGAATAATTACACTTACTTGGAAAAAACCGATTCTTACATGTATGGAATTTTGATAAGTATATCCTTCTAAGGAATTTGAAAAGAGCCATCCAGCTGCTCTGTGTGTATAATAAGCAAACACAAAGGGGGTACATTTAATCTTGGGAGGTGCACACACTTGCACTCACTTTCCCTTTCTGGTATTTAGAAAATGTTCTGGATACTCCCCAACCCAAGTCATTTGCTTTAGGAATATTTTAGTCTTAAAAAAAGGCCAGCACAATCCTATTAACACTGCAGTTATCATTTCCAATAACAAGTTGATTTGCACTCTATTGTCTCTTGTTGGGGGTAATATGGACCTTAAGTCATACATTCATTCTTAGAACAAATTAATTAGAAAAGATTTTCTATTTAGTTAAACACCCGAGCTTCTTATTTGGCATAAACATATTTGTTTTTTTTCCTTAAAGGGAAGACAATGACAGGACTGAAGATTTAGATGTACTTTATCTATATACTATATGCTAATCATTAGAATCTTCTACTTGAATTTTCAGTTAGGTTGAAATCCTCTTTTAAGCCCTTCCTTTAACCCACTGTAATTTCCCCTGTAAGTCAAAATTAAGTTAGTGGATGGCATGTAATCAGCAGACTATTTAAATGAATCAGTTACACTGGAGCGCAAGCTTCTGATTTTGGTTAATTTGCATCCCTATCATAAAAAGCAGAACGAAAAATGTTAGAACTCTAGCAATTGATATTCATACATATGTATGATAGCTGCTAGCTTCACTCATCCATCCGTCCATTCATCCACCCACCCATCCATGCCCTGGTACTTCCCATTTACTGTGTGTATGGATAAGTATGGAATGGGAAAGGAGTCATCTCTGAGAAAAAATATGACTGAAGGCAACAACCCTGATCTGCAGGGAAACTTAACCCCTGTATATACTGAACCTACAACTGTCTGGGATTCCTATGACAGAAATGCTCTGCTTGATACCTGTGCTGGGTTGGGGAGAGAAGCTCAAAGACATAGGTATGATGATTCAGAATGCAGAAACAGGTCCTTAAGTGACCTGACAACATTACAAGGAAATGAGCATTGCCGAGCCTACAGTGGTCAAATCCTACAAAGTCTTGTGAATTCCTTTTAACCTGAGACTTGCAAAGAGGGATCAGAAATAATACCCATCAATAAAGGATTATTCAGGGGGTCCCTAGTATGTACTGAACACGTAACTTTTAATGCGCAACTAGACCACATTTTGCCAATGAAGAAACTGAGGCTCAGAGAGATTACGTAACTTGCCAAAGGTTTCACAGATGAGATTGAAACACACCTGGGTCTGTCTAACCTCAGTGCCATTGTTTTTCCCTGCCTCCCACTGCCTCTTGAAATTAGGTTTCAAATGAGGAAGACATGTCATTAGAATTTGTGCATAATCCTTAAATATGGCAGGACTAGATGGATTTAGGAAGAAACACATGGGGTTATAATTCCTCTATTTCTTTTGGAAATGGTTAATTAAAACGATTCTCTACTTTTAAACCATCTGTGTTGCTTTATAATAAAAAATATAAATGGTAGAGATTTACTTTCTACTTAGGAACTGATGCTGTTATGTACATTGATATATAGCATATTAAAATTTGAAACAAATATATGCATTTTATAGCATTGGAAATTACAATATTTATAACATCCAGTTAAGCAGAGTTATTATATAATCAACTTCATAGTCACAAAAAATGGATTTTAAAAATGTTTGTGCCCATTTATTATTATTTCCTCGGAATAATTTCCTGGATTGGATGGTTGGGTATGATGTCTTATAGAATTTTAAGGCAGTTAATACATAGGACCAAATTCCAGGATTTACTCTTTTTAAATTTTTTTTCTTGTTTTTCAAACATTGGTTTTATTCACACACCATACAATCCATTGAAAGTAGACAATCAATGGCTCTCAGTGGCCTCCCCTTCGGAGGTGGCTCTTCCTTATCTGACAAAGAGAGAACAAGGAATGCTTGAATGGTAGCCGAAAATAGCCGGTAGGGTGTAAAAGGGCTATGACACGTAGACCCTGAGAGAAAATAGGCCACGTCCCAAAGAAGTGATGAAGAATGTTTAATAGAAGGGAAAGTAGTAATAGTAATAGTAATAGTAATTTCATTCAGATACAACACAACGGTAACATTTTATGGGTCAGGAAAGGGGTACCAAAAATGTCATAACTTTATTTTTTGGCATGGTTATTTATTAGGGAATTTGAGAGCAGCTCTAAAATGTGTCTGCGTAGCTAATAAATTTACCCTGGATTTGGAAGTTGTCTTAGAAATGGAATCATTTGCTTTGGGCACATCAGGAAAGGAACTCCAATTTCACTCAGATTGAACCGTCACCGAGAAAGGTCAAGGCATCTCCACATCTTTGAAGAGGGGCTCACTCAGGTTCTCCTTCAGCAGCTCTTCTCCCTCTCTCCAAGTTGCTCCTCCTTGTGCACATTAAGGAGAAATGGTTCACCAATGACCTCCTAGCTGACTTGCCCACAAGACATTTTTCCATTCATACTGTATTGGGCCTCCTTGGTGCATTTGCAATGGTTATCAGTTCCTCTTCGTAAAACTCTATGCTCTCACCTTCTGGGACACCCGTTGTGTTTTGCATGTCTTGGCTCAGACTCTCTCTTCTCCACGTCCATATTTGCACTCTTCCATTCCTCCTCTTTCAAGCGCGTCTCTGTCCTGAGGCTTCAGCCTTTGGCTCCCTGCTCTTCACTCTGAGCATTCTCCAGCCCGCTCTGCTGAGCTCTTCCTTTTGGCTGCCCCTGAAAGCAGTGACTCCAGATGGGCATATTTACCTACACTTGCCCTGCAAGCTTCTAACTCAGTGACACAAGAAACTCTTGAGTGCCTCAAACACAGCAAGTCAAGATGGAGCTCGTCATCTTGTCCTTGGCCGGAATAACCTCCTATTCGGTTTTCTCTCATTTGATGCGACCACCATCAACCCAGCTCCTCAAGCCAGCGATGTGGAGCTATCTTTCCCTCCTCGCTCTCAACCGTTGCTAATACTTGCCAGTACATTCCTGCTATTTTCTTGACTCTGTCATTCTCTGTATTCCTTTTACCACCTCTTTAATTTGGGCCCCCAGTTTCTCTCACTGAGGCTATTAAACAGTCTTTTAATATTCCCCTTGCTTTTTCCTCTTATCCTTCTTCAGTACATCTTTCCATTGCCTCCAGAGGGAGAAACTTAAAACATAAAATGGACCTTTCCCTTCCTTGCTTAATGATCCTTACTATGGTCTATCTCCTAACAGTAGTATAAAGTCCTAAATCCTACAGCATAAAAGGCATTTATTTGTTATTGCTTATCTCTCTCGTTTTCTATTTTGACTTTACATTCAAGTAATATTAAACAGTTGTAATGCCATCACCTGAATCCTTGCCCTCAACTATTAACTACTACTGCTATTACTAGTACTATTAATTTCTAACACTATTACATACACTCACACACACACACACACACGGCCATGCAGGAAGATGAGGCATTAAAAGAACTGTGGTGGTGCCCTAATAAACATTTCGAGGTGGTGCCTCATAATTATCCTAATGCCTGGGAAAAGTACCTCTAATCTTGAAGAGAATTTTTGTGACCCAAATTTCCATATTTTATAACAACTGCTCCGTAAGCAGTCCAATCATCCATTCAATAAATGTTAGACACCTACTATGTGCCAAGAAAATATACATGAACCAAAAGAACCTTATGATGCTTCAAAAGCATGAAACTTGAGTATGTGTTGAGGAAAATGCCCAGTGGTAATTGGCCAATAGGAACTTTTGTGAAATCAACTATAAAATCCACTTACTGACATTATCCTGGAGCTAAATAACCTGGGGGAAGCATGTGTCACATAGAAGGAGAGTTGGTCAGCATGAGATACAGTGCAGTGGGTCAGTAGTTGACCTCTGCCCTTCCATGCATCCAGTTTTGTCCAAGCCAAGGGAGGTAACGACCACTGGGTGTGAACACCACCACCCCATTGTCCCCTGGTCCCCAAAGCTCTGCGCCATCCTGCCCCATCCACACGCAGATGAGTCAGCCCCAGCTGGGATTCGAGAGCTCCTACTGGCCTGACCCTGGACTCCTTGGAACTGACTGAGAGGCTGGGGCCAGGGGCCGCCATGACCATCCTCTTGCAGGGCCCTTCCCAGAATGCACTGCAGGGCCCTTCCCAGAATGCACTGCCCGGGCTTCTTCCACAGAGTGAGGCTGCTCCTACCACTGCCCCTCCCGCTCTGAGGACCCTCGGCTCTTTCCTTTGGGACTCCTTCTCCATGTCCAGTACGAATGGACCTCCCTGTTGTCCCAGGCACTGTTTCTCTCCGGGATGCACTCACACCCCAGGACCACGGGCACTGGCATTCTCTTCTAGCCATCTGACTTTCCCTGCTCCGCCTCGCCTTACCCTCTTATGCTCTGTGTTTCCTCGCCAGGCTTTTTGCAACGTGGACTCTCCCCTCTCCCTCTTTCTCTCTGCCTCCAGAGGATCCTACCGCAGGTGGCCGCGGACACCCAGCAGAATGCTTCCCCGGTTCCCGCTGAGCTAGCTGTCGCCGGCAGCGAGTGGCCCTACATTTAGGGCTGGCTCTCACCTTCTCTGACCTAACTTACTCTTCTCTCTCCTGCTCCTTTCTGGTTCATTGTTCTTCCTCCTATTGTCCAAAATAAACCTGGGCAGCATATTTCATCTATTATTTTGTCTCCTTCCCATCCTTCTTTCCATGGATGATCTAATTAGTGTAAAATTGCTCTTAGAAAAATGTACCTTTACAGTAAACAGAGTCAACAAAACATACACATGGAACACTTTCAATGGAAATGGTCAGGGCGGTTCAAACTGGGGCAAAATTAAAAACCTATAGCGCCCTACTCATAGGTAACAAAGGTTTGGCAGGGGCAGATTCATGTTGAACTTAGAGGGTGACCAGGGCACAGGTAAAGCTAAGTACTCACATCTAGATTCCAACTGCTGGTGGAGAATGTCTTCCCTGTCATTGTTGAGGTGGGAAGAACCTGGCAAAGCACATAGTAGGCATTCAATAAAATGAGTGAATGAATGGTCCTTATGGAAGTTCCGTGGTCCTGGTACCTACTCTTATTATTTTTTTACTTTTTTTTTTTTAGGAGGTAGCAGGGATTGAACCCAGGACCTCATATATGTGAAGCAGGAGCTCAACCACTGAGCTACACCCATTCCACTAGTGCCTACACTTTGCTTCTGTGACTCTGGCCTGGAATACCAGGGTTCATTCTGGTAGATGTCTTTCCATCATGTCAGTTCCAACATTCATATTCTCCACAGAAATTATTGAGTTAAATTGCCCATGCGACGGCGAGATGGAATTCCAAACCTCTGGAATTCTTGGTGATATTTATGATGATTTTGCCACAGAGCCTTTGGAAATCCGGTGCAGAGTAAGTTTCTCCACAGAAATGCCTTATGCTACCACATGAGATGAATCAGCGCCCCAAGGCTGACAGGTACAGAAAAGGTTATTTTTTCAGGGGTGCCTCATATGAGGTAGTTTGCCTGGCATGTAAGAGCAGTTTTTCTTTTCAGGGGATGGTTTCTTCCCCATAAAGCAAATATGCTATTTTTTTGTTTGTTTTCCTTTCCAAAAAATGTCCTTTGACTTTTAAAGAGTGCTTCTTAGTATTTCCACTGACTGGTGGATGATGTCTGGCAGTGTAAGTAGGATGTTTTTTTTTTTTTTTTTGAGATACCAGGCGGGGGATTGAATCCAGAACCTTGTATGTGGGAAGCCGGCACTTAACCACTGAGCCACATTGGCTCCCCAAGTTTGTTTTGCTTGTTGTTTGTTTTTGTTTGTTTGTTTTCAGGAGGCATTGGGAATCGAACCCGGGACCTTCATGTGGAAAGCAGGAGCTCAACTGCTTGAGCCACATCTGCTCCCAGGATGTTATTTTTTAATTGTTTTGAGTTATAGACATTGTGGTGCCTGTTAAAAATGGGAGAGAGGACAAAAGAAGTATGTTTATGACGTGTCTAGCATTTAACTTAGACCTACGCGATGGTCTGTGAACTGTGTGAACTGTAGGGTTCAAAAGGTAGACGACTTCAGCTTTCATGGGGCCAGTTCCTTTACTGAATTCAGCCCAGGACCAGTCTTTCCTGAGAATAAAGAAGAACCCAGTGCCATGGGCCAAAGCTTGTAGGCAATGCCCAGGAACGCACGTGACTGCTCATTTGATTGGAGAAGTTTTATTTGATATATGTTTTGAAGAGTTTGCCAACTAAGAAGCTTTGTAAATGGTTCCTATCTAACCTGGAAATGAAAAGTTGGCAGTTTCATGCTAAAGTGGAAGCAACAATGAACTGGAAATTGAGAGACTGGCATTTTGATGGCTAATGAGCCTACAGGCAGTTGGAAAGCCATCAGTTTCCTCATATGTTAAATTAGAAATAGCTTTTTCCAAACTTGTTTTCTTTTTAGGAAGGCCAATTTTTTTTTTCTTCCAACAAAAACATATACCTAAGCCTAATATGTAAAAAATCTGAAGACAGACCATTCCTTTAGAATTGCGCATGGACAGCCCAGTGCTGTGGCCAGTGATATTCTGTCCTAGAACCCACAACCAATACTTCCCGCCACCCAGCCCTAAGCAGGGGCCAATGTGAACATTTTGAAGAGGTGATGGCCAAGGTCTTTTGAGTGCTCATTTTATGACTAAGCATAAACCTGTCTTATGTGAAGGGAGACTGCCAGAGGCCTCCAGGTATTAAAAGAAGGATCAGGTGAGCAGATGTGGCTCAAGTGGTTGAGCACCTGCCTCCCACTTGGTTGGTCCTGGTTCGGTTTCTGGTGCCTCCTGAAAACAAAACAAAACAAAACAAAAAAGAACAAGCAAAACAAACAAAAAGACCAACTCAGGGAAGCAGATGTGGCTCAGTGATTGAGCACCGCCTTCCCACATATGAGGTCCCTGTTCAATCTCCAGCTCCTGGTACCTCAGGAAAAAAAAAAAAAAATTAAAGGACCAACACCTAAAGATTTCATCTGAAAAAATATTCTGGGTTCTTTTAATGTTACCTTTGATGTTACCAGAGAGTTAGTGGGCAATTTGGAAATTAGCTTTAAGATCAAGATAAATGCTGGAAGCTCTGCCTTCTTATTTCCTTCTGACGTGCCTTGTGCATGTGAGAACACAGCAGTCTCCAGCCACGAGCCCCTGAGCCAGCTCTCTGACCATTTTGTCCCAGCCCATGGCCATTGGTGAGGAGCCTGCAGTCTTCTCCAGAGGTTCATTTTTCTAGAGAAAGGAAGAGGGCTGCTGCCTGAAGAGACAAGGCATTCAATTGGAATCTGGATAGGAGAGGAGTATTAACCTGTGCACAGATGGTCCTGACAAAACCCTCTCTTCGCCTGGTCAGAAACAGCTGAGCTGTCCATTAATGGAAGACAAATAAACGGGTCTAAACCTCATGCACATTTTCTCTTTTTGAAGTGGAGAGCTGAGAGGAGAGGCAGGTTTTGGGGAGACTGATTTGGGAAGTAAGTGGTTCCTATCAGTATAATAGTTCATTGTGAAGTATGCCCAAACTTTTTAGATTTTTGAAGAAATCTGTGGAAATATGCAGCAGGAATGTGTGTGCTGTATCATCCCACAAAAGAATGAGCAATTTGTAAAGACAGGAATACGTGAAAAATGGGCGAAGAGCTGACAACGAAATATGAATAGGAAACACAAACCGGGGGGAATATTATTTGGTTTAATTTTTTTTCATAAAAGGAAGTATGCTATGTGAAAGAAACCAGACAAAAAGTACTACATATTGTTTGACTCCATCTGTACAAAATATAAACATAAATAAATTTATAGAGATGGAATAGATTAGCAGTTATGTACAGCAGGGGAAAGATAGATTGAGAGGTGACTGCTAAGGGGTAGGGGGTGTTTCATTTTGGGGTAATGAAAATGCTCTAATATCGATTGCCCTGATGAATGCACAACTTTGTGCTTATACCAAATGCCTTACATTTTAGCTGATTGTATGGTTTATGAATACGTTTTAATAAAATTGAATAAAAAATTTTCCATCTCATACCCATAGTATGAAGTTGAGGTGAGGTATTTATTTATTACTAGATATAGAAATTTAATGGCTAGCACTCCATTTCCTTAGGAGGAAGTAAAATCAAACACATGACAACTACTCCTACTCACAAATGACAGTTTCTTCATACTTTGATTCTATTTTTTTTTTAAGTCCATAAATTGCATTTTTTTAGTGCTTCTTTTTGTTCTGCTCCTTTGACCTAGCCTGGAAATTTTAAAGAACATTTCTTTCTTTCCTTTTCACTCCAATAAGCCTTAAAGCCCAAAGTGTAAAATAATGTTATTTTAAAAATGCATGTGCAGGGAGCAGGTGTAGCTCAGTGGTTGAGCACATGCTTCCCACGTAAGAGGTCCCGATTCGATCCCTGGTGCTTCCTTAAAAAAAAAAAATGCATGCGTAAAGGACATTTTCATCTGCAGTGAGAAAACACAGTCAGTTAAAATCCAGAGTTCAAGACAGTTTTACTTTCATCCTTTTTTATCAGTTGTTTACACTGGATATCACCTCTTATTTAACCTATATGGAAAGAACTGTATATTTATAGACTGTACATTGTGTGGCCGAGTCTCAGGCATGCATCCCTTGATGCTAATAAACGCTGTTTAGAATTAATAGAATTCAACAATGCTCTAGAAATAATAGAATACTAAAACACCATGTGTGTGGGCTGCAAAATATGTGTCACCGCAGCAGCGTGGAGAGTTAACAGAGATTGCAGAATCTGTTTTGTGCCCAATTTCATAGTCTGCATTCTGTGACAATCTGATGCTTATAAGCAAATGTTGAATGTTCTGGTTTTTTAAGTGCATATTTTTAAAAAACGAATAAAAGCAAGTCTCAGTGATATCTATCGAGCGAGTGTAGTGCAACAAAAACGTCAGCACTCTATTTGGATGTTTGAATCCAGAAGAACTTCAGAAATAAGCAGGTAAAATAAGATCCTGTGTTGATTACTGGAACATGGCATAGAGCAAGGAAGAAATAGAAGCCTAACCCTCATGGATTTGCAATGGTTGATGCAGAATTTAAAATAAATAGCATTCCTTCCCGAGGTAATTTTTGTATTATAACTAAAAGCTGATCTTTTTGTGTGTCATTTCAAGTCAGCTCCTCTCTAAAGAGCTTTTATTTTTCCACTATGAGGTGCTCCAGAGCCCAGGGAGCTAATTCTTTTCAAGAGCTTTTATGTTTTGAGTTCTTTATGTGCATTATCACATTTAATCTTTACAACAACCTCATGAAGTAGGAACTCATGTTATTGTCGTTTGACAGAGGAGGGCACTGAGGACCAGGGAAGTCAAGTAACTTGCTCAAGGTCACACAGGTAGTGGCAGGTTCCGGCGGTCCACCCCAGAAGCACCACATTACGTCACTGCCCTCTTCACGGACGACCCCTTTAGGAGTGGTACGTAAAAGCTACACAATGATGATGGGAATATTTGCCTTCTCTAGGACTCTATTTCCTCCATCTGTAACAGCTACGGTCAAAGAATGAAAGAATGAGTCATGCAGGACTTTCCCTACCAAAGCCTCAACCAGGAGGCAATGTTGGTACTTAAAAGCACTACCTTCAACCTTCCGGATTACTACACCTGATGGCTTTCTGGGAATGTGGTTTCCTAGAGGGGATTAGAGCTTGTCCATCAGCAAGGATGGCATGATTGCATGGTATGTTTCTTCTATTTTGGCCATGACGATACAACATTCTGCCACCGTAACATAAAAAACCCCAACAGATGTTTGGAAATTGTACGGGTCATACAGAAGAAGGTGATTCACGCCTCTGGGACTTTCTTTAAGGTTTTGAAATAGGTTGGGGAGATCCAGAAGAGCCATGATTAGTCTAGAAGATCTTCTGTGGAAAGCCTAAGTTTCATTCTAGGAAAGTTCTATTAAATCCAGCAACCCCCTGGGGAATCTCATCTGCATAAATCTTGGGGATCTGAGACTTACTTGTTTTCTTATTGAAAGGTCTTTTGGGAATTTAGAACCGGAGCAGTTCTTGGAGGTGCCTGAATCACAGACATTTAGCTCTAGAAAGGAACTTGGGAATCAGCTTGTCTAACTCTTCACTATTTTGTGAACGAGGAAACCAAAGAACAAAGAAGTTAAGACTTTGCACAGTGTCACACTGCCTGCCAATGGTAAAACTGCAAAGAAAAGTAGGCTCTTTGGCTCTAATTTCAGAACTTTTCATTAACTGAGTTGCCCTTCAAACCAGCATAGCGCTCCTCCCTGATTTCTGGCCGCCAGTCTGCCGCACTTTCTCTCTGTGCTCACTGGTCGGAGTTCTGTGGCCGGGCCTGCACGCTGACCCACAGTTATCCGCTGCCTAAGTGACTGCTCGACACCCTGTGAAACAGCCCAAAGCTGAAGAACCACCTTCCAGATCTGATCCTAATGTTCTTGTATATTCTGTAGCTCTGGGGAGTATTGTTTATTGTTAACTACATATATACCCATGATCATATATTTATCCACATCTTGAAGAAGCATGGATGGAGAAAAACATGATATAAAACACGTTTGCATTCTTTACCTTACTATCAATTTAAATGTAGACTCTGAGGAAATTTATTTTGCTTGTGGAAACCTTTGCACTAAACCAGTGATAGTCTTCAATAATTCCTACTTGCAAAGGAAAAAAAAAAAAGACATGTTGAGTCGTTTCTCTGATCCCCGGAACCCATGAATGTTCCCTCTGTATCACCTAGTGCAGGTGTGCCCCCCCTGTATCACCTAGTGCAGGTGTGGCCCCCTTCTGTATCACCTAGTGCAGGTGAGTCCCCCCTCTGTATCACCTAGTACAGGTGTGGCCCCTCTGTATCACCTAGTGCAGGTGTGCCCTCCTCTATCACTAGTGCAGGTGTGGCCCCCCTGTATCACCTAGTGCAGATGTGGCTC